>CM061135.1:111831996-113031996 GCA_030789695.1 Scilla litardierei
AATTCTTTAATTGGTTCAGGGTATGTTTTCAAAGGATTTGTTGTATTAAATACAATGTATGATTCCTTATTTTATAATGAAAATTTCCTTGTTGCAAATTCATCAAATTATGAGTCAGATGTAATTTTTTGGCATGCAAGGCTTGGTCACATTGGACCAACACGAATGGATAGACTTGCCAAACGTGGCCTTCTATCCAATGTTTCAAAGGTCGAAATGTCGACTTGCGAACATTGCCTTGTAGGGAAATCTTATCGCAAGCCGTTTGGAACCGGCACAAGGGCCGATGTTCCATTACAGCTCATCCATTCGGACATATGTGGTCCAATGAATGTCAAGACAAGACACGGGAAGTCCTATTTCATCACTTTTATTGATGACTTCACCCGATTCGGTCATATCTATTTGATATCCCACAAAAGTGAAGCATTAACCTGCTTTAAAAACTATATGAGTTTGGTGGAAAATCAATTAGATCGCAAGATTAAGGTCTTGCGAACCGATAGAGGCGGTGAATACCAATCAACAAGTTTTAAGGAACTTTGTGATGAAAAAGGCATAGTTCATCAGGTAACTATGCCTTATACTCCGCAACAAAATGGTGTTGCAGAAAGGAGGAATAGGACTTTAATGGAAATGGTCCGTTCAATGATGAAGCAAGCCAACTTGCCAATCAACTTTTGGGGTGATGCATTATTGACGGCCGCTTTCATTTTAAACCGCGTACCCTCAAAATCAGTTAGCTCCACTCCTTATGAGTTGTGAAACCAAAGGTCTCCTGACTAAAGCATTTTAAAACCTTGGGGGTGTGCATCCTACGCACATATTTCCTCCCATAAGTATGGCAAACTTGGGCCAAGGGGGAGGAAATGTATCTTTATACGATACGCAGAAAACTCCAAAGGTTATGTTTTCATTGGTCAAGAAGACAATGGAGGACTAATTGAATTTGAGTTGAGGGATGTCACTTTCTTGGAAAACGAGTTTCCAAGACAGGGCGAGATAAGTCAGGACTTATCTCTATTTGAGATTTATGATCAAGAAGGATTACCTCATTCGAGTGGGAGAATTCTTGGTGAAGACGAAAATACGTTTCAACCTTCACCAATGGATGATACGAATGATGCGAATCCTATTCCATACGGGAATAATGATCCAAGTGGGAGCATTTCTAACGACATTCCAAGTGGGAGTGATATTAGAATTGATCTAAATTCGAGTCAACAAGGACTTGAAGAATCTCAAATACGACGTAGTAGTCGTACAAGGTTAGCTCCTCTAAGATTTGAGGATGAATTCCCACAAACCTTTATGACTTTACTACAAGAAGATGACGATCCTGCTACTTTCAAACAGGCCGTATCATGCCCTGCAAAAGACAAATGGATAGAAGCGATGAAGGAGGAATTAGAATCCATGAAAGTTAACCAAGTCTGGGACTTGGTTGACTTACCCAGAGGATGTAGAACTATTGGGAACAAATGGGTTCTCAAGATCAAGCATAAGGCTGATGGCTCTATAGACAGATATAAAGCTTGCCTTTTCGCAAAAGGTTTTACGCAACAGGAAGGGATAGACTACGAAGAGACCTTCTCACTTGTTGTGCGTTTTACCTCGATTCGCTTAATTCTGGCTTTGGTAGCTTGCTCAGACCTCGAATTACATCAAATGGGTGTAAAGACTGCCTTTCTCAATGGAGAATTGGACGAGGAGATCTATATGGAACAACCAACAGGGTTTGTAAAAGAAGGAAACGAACATAAGGTTTGTAAACTTCGTAAGTCCATATATGGTCTTAAACAATCCTCGAGGCAATGGTATATACAATTTCAAGAAGTTGTCTTATCAAATGGTTTTTCCATGCTTGATGAAGATAACTATGTATATATCAAGAGGATCAAAAGCAAGTATGTTATTATGTCTCTATATGTAGATGACATTTTAATAGCCGGAAATGACAAGGGCTTTGTGATGGATATCAAGGCTTGGCTTTCATCAGTTTTTGAGATGAAAGACATGGGAGAAGCCGCATATATCCTTGGAGTTAAGATTTCAAGGAATCGTTCGAAGAAACTTCTTTCTCTTTCACAAGAGACTTATATAAAGCAGGTTCTAGAACGTTTTAATATGCAGGAATGTAAGTCTATTGATACTCCTATAAGCAAATGCGATAATATATGTCTGAAAATGTGTCCTAAGAACCAAAAGGAAAAGGAAATTATGGAAAAAGTTACATATTCCAGTGCAGTTGGTAGTCTTATGTACGCTATGATGTGTGCAAGACCGGACATCTGTTTTGCCGTTGGAATGGTAAGTCGTTACCAATCCAATCCAGGGAAAACACACTGGAAAGCGGTTAAGAGGATAATGCGGTATCTTAAAGGGACTACGGACTATGCTTTATGCTATCAAGGAAATGCCTTGAGGCTCGAAGGCTACACTGATGCTGATTGGGCGGGTGATCTCGATGAGCGACGATCGACCTCAGGACATATTTTTCTACTCGGATCTGGTGCAATATCCTGGAGTAGCAAGAAACAATCCTGCATCGCACTTTCAACTATGGAAGCCGAATTTGTAGCATTTAGCATGGCGGTCCAAGAAGCTGTTTGGCTTAGGAAGTTCTTAGACAAGCTAATTGATGCAAGTGACTCAGGTACTGTACCAATATACAGTGACAGTCAAGCATCTATAGCCTATGTCAAAGATCCAAAATTCCATTGTAAGACCAAACACATTGATATCCGCTACAAATTTGCAAAAGACTATGATAAGAACAAGAAGGTAGACATAAGATACATATCTACGCATGAGATGATAGCGGATCTGCTTACGAAGGAGATCCCCAGAGATGTGTTTTACAAACACTTATCATCTCAAGGATTGCGTAAGAGCTGAGTAGTATCAATGTGTATTCCCATGTCTATGAAAGATCAATAAAAGAATAAGTTCTTTTTGACATTGCATATGAGTTTCTTGAAAAAGTTTGTGTACATTTCTTTTAATCTCAGCTATGTTTTCTTGTATGTCGGACAGATTGAGGTTGGCTCTCTCACATGAGCAACAACCTTTATTCTATCAGACGGATAAGATAAAGATGAGACCTGTTTAAAGTCAAAATCGTCAGACGGATGATTTAGAGTCATGACTTAAACAAAATGGTCGTATGAAAGATCTGCATCATATGGATGCTTACAAATCTAAGAAGATTTTTGAAATCTTATCTGTCTTATGCGAGATATGGGTCCAGGAAATTACTGAGTAGTAAAAGGGACTCAAAGTCAGACATTGTGGTGTCTGATCATCATCCTTACAACATCATTAAGACATACGCTCCCTGGGAAAGGAGTGATGTTGTAATACGTATTCATACTATGTATGCATTTGACCTTTGGGTTAGAATAGTAATTGTGTTTACTATTATGTGAGACCCAAAGACCACATGGGTCTTAACTTCTTACCCTTATAGACTCTAATTGGTTCCTTTAGATTTGACTGGGTGATCGCTGTCTTAGCATGTTGCTTATGGACTATGGTAAATTCGGTCCGGCGGGGCATGTAAGAACAGCGAGTCAAGTCAAGATCGAAAGGATCGCAAGAAGAGGAAGATTAATTTCATATTCACATTCAGACTTTAGAGATTCAAAGCTGGCCAGCCAATTGTAATCCAGATGGGATTCAATTGTTGAATATAAAGTATAAGAAATGTGAAGAAATAATCTAGGGTAAAACATGTGTTGATTTACTCAACTTTGCACCTGAAGGGGTGTTGTGTATCTCTAACAAGTGCACAACAGCGGACTCTATTCGCATGACGATCACACGGTCTATTTCTCTGTATGATGAATAGAAGAACTAAAGGAAAAGATGTTTCCTTACAATCCCCTCAAGTGTGAGTGGGAGATGTTAGATATGGACGACATGTATACACCCATGAGGGGATGTATGAGGGTATACAGACCTCAGATGTCACGTGCATGAAAGCATGTGCGAAGGGAACCTTTTCATGTGTGAAAAGGACCACTCGATAAGTGGAAAAAGGCACATTATAAGTGCATAAAGGCACTTGATAAGTGCATGAAGAAGAGGATAAGCAAGGGTATTAATATAAGCTAATAAGCTTATATATGGTTATTTCCTACAAATAACTACCCCTAAAGCCTATAAATAGGACCCAAGGGTATGGCTTTTAAGGCTAATCCTTCATGCCATAAGTTTGCATAAGGCAAAACTTTTCCTCTTCTCCCTTCCATTTTGTTCTTCTTCTAAATAGAGATTTAGACGGTGGAAACTTTGCTTCGATCCTCTGTGACGAAGTATCGACCGTTGTGGCGAATCCGAGGGCAAAATTCAGAGACTACGGCACTGCGTACGCTAACGTAAGTTCTCTTTCGATCCTCCATCCTCGCGCGACGAGATCCTACACGAACCGTATAGCGCTACAACTACACCATGCGCTTGCAGTATAAATTTCAAGGACAACAAGTTTTCTAGTGTCGTTGCCAGGGAGGCGCGGCTTGATATTGGTTTTGTTCTTTGTTATTAGACTACACATTTTTATTTTTATTTTTGCTTTCTTTTGCTATTATTTTTATGCTATTGATATCCTCTTTTAGTTTTGTCTGTTGCGTATGCAAAGGAGATCACAGGGTATTGAAGACGTGCTTACTTTTGATCCTGAGATTGAAGCTACGGCAAGGTGGCACAACAATAAAAGAAGAAGAAGGATAGCACAAGAAACTATGGCGGAAGAAGCACCACCAGAAAAGTCCATCTTGGACTTTTTCATGCCCTTTAATGGATCGACGTCGAGCATTGCTCTCCCACATGTTAATGTTAATAATTTTAAGCTTAAACCGTCGTTGATTGCTTTTATTCATCAGGACCATTTGGGAGGATCCCCTATGGAGAATCCAAACAACCACCTTCATGTCTTCCTGGAAAAGTGTGACACGCTCAAACTGAAGATGTCTCCAAGGAATTTATAAGGCTACGACTCTTCTCGTTTTCCCTCATGGATAAGGCTAAGGAGTGGCTTAAAAGCCACGACCCTGTCACTTTTACTTCATGTGATTCTTTGTCTCGTGCTTTCCTGACGGAATTTTTTCCTCCAGGGAAGACTATCAAAATGAGGAATGAAATCCCATCTTTCTTCCAGCTCGACCAAGAATCTCTATATGAAGCATGGGAGAGATTTAAAGATTTACAAAGACAATGCCCACACCATGGAGTCTCGGATTGTCTCCTTATTCAAACTTTCTACACTGGGCTATCAAGAGAGGTGAAGATATCCATTGACACCGCCGCCAATGGGGGGATCATGATCAATACTCTGGCAAAAGCAAAGAAGCTGTTGGAGGACATAGCCGCCAACAATTACCACTAGAGCAACTAGAAAGCGACCTCTAAGAAGGGAGGTAAGTTTGAATTAGACGATGTCACTATGTTATCCTTAAAAATTTTTGTCTTAACAAAACAGTTATCATTGCTTGGAATTGGTGCTACTAACCCGCCTATGGCGACGTTGGGTGAGCTTTGTGGTGTACATGGACATTCTAGCATTGACTGCCCATATACTTTTGTAGCACTATTGGGGATGACCATAGATCAAGCAAATGCATTATATGGCAATAATACGCCACCAGGAAATCCCTACTCTAGCACCTTCAACCCGCGGTAGAAAAATCACCCCAATTTCTCATATAGAAATGCAGGGCAACAGCTTCAACATCCATTCCTATACCAGCATCCCCAACAACCTTATGCTCCACCTTAAAATTTTAATTAAAGGTTGCCTAATCAAATTACACCCCCCCCCCCCCCCCCCCCCCCCCTGTTAAGTCTAATTTGGAGACACTAATGGAAAATTTTATTGTCATGCAAGGGTAGAGAATGACTTCTTCCAATCATCCATTCATCAGCTCATGTCACCATGCAACAACTTGCCTCGAGCCATAAATCAGTGAAGACCACATCAATTGGCACAACTCTCGAGTCCATAAGGATAGCTTCCAGTGCAACTTGAGCCCAACCCCCGAGGCCACGTTAATGCCATTACATTAAGAACTGTGAGGCAGACTGAAGCTCCTGCGATGCAAAATGTGGAGGAGGGGGAAGTTAGAGCCGAGGTAGAGCCTCATGTACACAGTGAGGTTGAGAATGAGCCTGAGCTAACCTTTCCACCAAGGGAATAACCGAGAGAGAAGGAAGAAGAGAAAGGGGACAAGTATACTTAAAATAAGCCCATGAGAGCTTATATCCCTAAGGTGCACTATCCATCGAGGATGGCTAAGGCCAAAATTGAAGAGAAGTATGTGAAATTTATGGATTTGTTGAAGTAGCTTCATATCACCATCCCCTTCCTTGATGCCATCTCGAAAATCCCCTCGTACACTAAGTTTTTGAAGGAAATACCTACCAAGAGAGACAAGATAGAGAAAATTATACTTTCGATGGAGTGAAGTGCAATCCTTCAGAGAAAAATGGTGGAGAAGTTAGAGGATCCCTGGAGTTTCTCCATCCCTTGTGATGTTGGAAATGTGACCATCAAGAGAGCCTTATGCGACCTTGAAGCAAGTGTGAGCTTGATGCCATTGTCGATAAGTGAAAGGCTAGGGATTGGAGAGCCAAGGCCCACCAACATGTCTCTCCAACTTCCTGACATGTTAATCAAGTACCCCTTGGGCATAATTGAAGACATACTGGTGCAAGTGGGGAAAATTCTAGCTACATGTGACTTCGTCATCATGGAATCTAGAGGATGCCCACACGCCAATAATACTTGGCCGTTCATTCTTGGCCACCGCAGGGGTCCTGATAGATGTTAAAGGGGTGAAGTTATCTCTGAATTTTGGCAAGGAGAAGATGAAATTTGATCTACAAAGGTCGATGAGGATGTTTCTCGAAGAAGACCAATACCATCACGTGGACCTCCTTGAGCAAGTTATGGAAGAGACATATTTGGAATACATGTTTCTGAGCCCAACTGAAAAGTTTTTATCTGGAAACTCCAAGTATACGGGCATGTGGAGACTGTGGCATTGGTGAGAGCATTCGATGAAGCGCCACCAGATGAAGTCAAAGAAGAAATCTCATAGACGCCACCACTTGATCCCGATGAGCAGCGGATAGAGGCGTTATGCAAGGAAATACTTGAGATGAAGAAGCAATATGGAGCAAGAGCGACTTCAATTCTCTCCACCATGGATCCACCATGAAAATATAAAAGGGAGTCGAGCTCAAGACTATAAACGAGTGCTTCTTGGGAGGCAACCCAAGTTTTAGATTGCTTTTAGTTTTCATCTTCATTTTTTAGTTTTAGGTAGATAATATATTTCAATTCAATAAAGAACCTCAAACCCCCAAAATAATTCTAAGTGTTATTCAATGAAGGAGATCTTGACATGACTGCGTGGGACACCCCACGCGGCCACGTGGAAGGGAGCCAAGAAGAACCCCAATGATGCATCAAAAAGTAATTGACGAAACCGCATGGACATATCCCACGCGACCGTGTGGGACAGATCAAAAGATGGAGCAAAACGAGCTCAGGAGATGCAAATGACATGACCGTGTAAGGCATCTGATGCGGTCATTTAAAGGGTACACAGTCTCTGGAAATTTTCGAGCCTAATTCAAATGGTCGTGTGAAACCCGACGTGACCGTGTTAATCCTAAACTTCCAATGCCAATTTCCATTTAATTTTCACAATCCATGTAGTCATTTGGAGCAAACGACGCGATCGCATCGAGGGTACCAAGTTACTGGAATTTCAGAGCGAATATCCATGTGGTCACATGGATACTAACGTGACCGTGTCGTTTGAGCTCCTAGCCATCCAAAATTTCCAATTGACGCGGTCGAGATGGCAACAACGTAACCGCGTCACTTGACCACATCAACCCTACTTCCCATTGACCTTTAAGCTTCGTAGAGATGTGGTCCTACCCCGATCGACGTGACCGCATCTACCATCCTATAAATACCCATAACCCCCAAACAGTCGAGTTATGCTTTATTTTCCCAGCTGTTTCGATTTCTCTTCTCCAAATCTCTCAATCTCGTCTCTGGCAACCCTAACCCTTCCAACCCATTTCGTTCCTTCGAAATAGTCATCCCAACCCCCTACATCTTCGACCTCCCTTCCTCCGTCACAATTTCCTCCACTCGGCTACATTTAAAACCTTAAACGCCTGTCGTTTGAGGGTATTTGCTAGAAATTTCGATGACACGACCACCGCCGCAGCTCGGAGACCTTGGTTTGAAGCTTGGAGCATCATCATCACTGCGAGGGACTTCCATCAATTGGGTAAACTCGTTCTTCAACTCCACTTTCATACTTTTGCCGAAATTCTCAATTGCTCGTTGTTTTTAGTAAGTCGTGTGGGAGTCGTTGCTTGCACACTTGTTGGTTGCCGTCCACACCATCTTGCACTCACATTCACACCACCACCATGCCTCTACAAACAAATCACTCAAAGCTTCATGCACAACAACAACCGCCACCACCACGAGCAAGGGCCACACGTGCACGTACTTCAGTTGTTAAGCCCTCTACATCTACACCAGCTCCACCACCCATCCCACCTCCCCAAATTGACATCATCGGGATTATTTTCCTAGATGAGTGCCAGTGCGACACATTTGAATCCCTAGCTCGATGAGCCATCATCCTTACCACATTCCCGAGCATTCTCGCTCTTGATTCTTTAGGGCTCGTCGAGGGTGTCCAGACATTATTTTCCAATATATGTGTTGGAATTCCATAATTACATATCTCAATTCCATATGGTTTTGAAATGACAAAAATATTACTGTTACTAACTCTTCCTGTGCAGATAACTGGCTACTCAACATTTACATCTTGTACATAATCACTAGTTACTGCTTCCTGCACAAAGACTTCTCAAATTCAGATGCAGTCATATCTACCGCTTTTATGTAATCAATGTATTTTCCATTTTACAGCTTATTAAGCCTGGTGATGACTTATTTTAGATGACTATGGTCTCTCCAAACATTTATCTACAACTAGTCTTTTCAGAATCCTAAAATTCCAATTTTAAAAATTAGCAGACCAATACATTTTTGTTAGCCGACTAATTTTTTCTTTTTGAATTTGACCTTGAAATTTGTTGATCAAATCCCCCTTCATATCAGTTCCACGTCAGTAACCTCAAACAATCAAATTTTGTCCTTTCAAAATTAGTCGACCAACAAAAATCATTGGCCGATCAATTCTGTTTTTGACTGTTTTTTGCAACTGGTTTGTTCTATCCGTTGGAGACGGTTTTTGTCTGTTGGAATATGACCGTAATAACTTCCTTTCAGATATATAAATAGATGAGTACCCCCTTTCTCTTCTATTCACTTCATTTTCCAACTTTCTTCTTTAGAACTTAAACTCTATCTTCTTCAAGAGAAAGTTCTGCCATTGTTTTCATTTGGAGAAGAAAAATTCTGGTATTTTCTTCATTTGAAAACTGAAATCTTCAAGAGTGTTTCTTCCATTCAAAATCTAGAAACCTTGAACTTCCATTTACACCTTTTCTTTGAATTCCATTTGAAATTCACATCAAGGCTTTAGGTGTTGTTTCATTCTTTACTTTGTAAGTTGAATCTCTTCGTATAGAGATTGTACAAAGTTTGGGACACTGAGAGTGTCGTTTTTTTGTATATTGTTGCTTGCGGGGCAAGTGTTATAGTGGATTAAAAATCTCTATGGGGTAGAGGACTGGACATAAGATCATGAGGATCCGAACCAGTATAAATTCTTGGTGTTTATGTTTGCTTGGCTGGTTTGCTTATTTGTTTTGTTTCATTAATTGTGTTAAGTCTTTCACTTCAAGTTATTTATATTTAAAGGAATATACAAGTTACTTTGTATATCTCCTAATTGTTGACAATACTACTCATTTCCACTGCTGTGTATTCAATTATCCATATCGACGATCCTTACAATAGAGTAGGATGATTTTCTGGCATGCGAGGCCCAAACATATAGGAGACTTACTTTAGAGTTTCTTAATTCACTCAGGCACCAGCATTCAGGGTTTTCATTTTGCCTGATGAACAAAGATTAATCCATATCCATCGACTCCCTGAACACTCTTTTCCATTGGCCCACCGCCATGTTTTGAGATTCCATCAAGCACAACTCCCCATTCCCCGACGAGTTTGATCTTGACATGTTCTTAGAGAAAATCACTAGCCTCACCCCCTTTCCTATCACCAGAGCGAAGGCCTCTTCCATTATAAATCATTACCTTCTCCTTGCACATTGCATCATCACCAATTCCATTTTTTTTGTAGAGAAGAGACAGTCCAAGCCTTACATAATGCGCTCCTTTTCTTATGAGCCATGACACAGCCCTTCACTATTCACGAGGACAATACCTCTTCATCATGCGTACTTTTCCATGTCGGTTCTTGGCTGGGTCATCATCTCTTCATACCCTTAGCTGCCCCACTGCTAGGAACTGATATTGAGGGTTTATCACGATCATCGACAAGCTCCCTCCCATTTCTCTCCAGATCCCAGATGATATGATACATGTCCCTGGCCCCACCTCATGACGTGTGTGTATATTTTATATATTCACGCATGTCTTCTTTGTGTTTTTCCGTTGTTTTCCATTGTTTTATGTCTGTTCTTTTGTGTTTTTGTATCTTTTCACTTTTTTCATGTTTCTGTGTAAATGCAGGAGATTTCCAGCGTTGGGGACGTATAAAGAAGATATCATGGGTCCCGGAGCAACGGGAGGAGTCAAGCGTGATGCAGAGGGCCAAACGACGAAGAAATCCATATTTCAGCCATCAATCGATCGGGTGGACAGAGCCACCCGATTGGTTGATGCATGCGTATCCGACATGGACAGGAGCTGAAGAGAAGAGCAGCTCACCTAATTAGTTCAGTGATCGGGTGAGATCGACAGAGATCTCTGTCTATTTGAAGATGAATTCCAACCGATCAGGTGACATCTCACCCGATCGGTTCATCTAAAGCTGAAAATCAACAAACGACGACCCGGTCACGCCACCCGCTCACCTCAGCGTCTGGTTAAAGCTTCTAAAGCACGATGGCCAATGCGACAAGCAGCTCACCCGATCGGTTGATGTTTCAACCGATCGGGTGGCCTTTTCTTCTCCTTTCGCGCGCTGCTGATGCATTCATTGAAGACCTGCTATCATTCCAGAGGGATTTTGGGTGATCTCTTATTTTTCTAGCGTCGGCATCGTCGTTAGCTTTCCAACGATAGATCAACCGATCGGTTGGTGTCCGGGTGGCCGTCCAGGTGAGCCATTTTCAGCAGCTGAAGTCTCTGTTTCATTCCACCCGATCGGGTGAACTTCCACACGATCGGGTGGGCCTGTTTTAACAGTATTAATGGGTTTTCTGGACCCGAACCGTTGTGGTTGGTGAGGGGTTATTTATATGAGTTTGGGGCATGACTTGGGGAGGATCTCCCCCATTTTTTGAGCAGTTTTTCTCCCCTTTCTTGGGAGTTTTATGTTAGATTAGATTAGGTTTTATCTTCCAATAAATCTTGTAAAGGATTGATCCGAACGCAAGATAAGTATTTCTTTCTCTTGTTTTCCATTGTTTTGTATTGTATTTCTTTTGCTTGATGGTGAACGTTTGTATGTCATTTCTGTTGCTTGTTTTTATGTTCTTCACCATTGAGTAGTATTGATGAACCCTAATACGGGTTAGAGTAGGATTGATGCTTGGGTTGTTTCATTTGGCTTGGTTGCATGGCATGTGTTCGATGAAATGTGTCAATGGGGATTTCTAGCAATCGGAGTCCAATTCGTATGGCAACACACTAGTTGTGTTGGGGATTAGGGTCTGGTGTCTTGTCCAGTCAAGATCCACTTCGATGTATTGCTAGAAATCACATTCGACCTATTTGGCCATTAGGGTTACGCGGGGGAATTTCATGGTCATTGGCGGGAGAAAGACCACCTCTGACCGTCGGGCCAAGGGGGAATAAACTTGGCGGTTGACTCCCTAGCCACAACTCACACCCCTAGCATAGACATTGAGTCCTCGCGCGTGGGAACGGGTTGGACGAAGTGTTGGTGTAATGCCCTGCGTAGCTACTGCACACGTACTAAGGGGGGTGAATAGTACTTTAAAATAATCAAGTGTGTGTTTCCTAATTATTGTGCAAACATACAAACAACAATGTAGAATGACTACGATCAACAAGAATTGAACAATGCAAACATGCGATATAACGGGTTCGGATCCACCCAAGTCTCCCCAACTTGTTACTGGTGATCCTACGTCCCAACCACCCGGATCCCCTCCAGATACTTAAGTTAGAAACCACTAACCCAAGATTTCCACTATGAAATTCTTGTAGAAAACCTCTACAAGACCAAATCATACACAAATGAAATTGTGACTCCCACAACCCGGGATCACAAACTTCTCTCATAACCGAGAGATAAACTCAAATATCAAATGAGATGAAATAATGAAACACTTACCAACAAAATCCTACGCCTTGAGTAAACTTACCAATTTAGGGCAAGAAGGATTTTGAGGAAGAAGAAGGCACCAAACCCTAGCTCCACCAAGATGACCAGCAATAGATGGCTAGGGAGAGATTGGTGACCTTGGATCAAGCTCTTGATTTGAGAGACTCACAATGAAGAGAATCTCTCTTGAGGAAATATGGCTCAAGGAGTTTGGAGAGATTCTTGTGAGAAGAGAAAGCTTTAGAAATGGAGTTGAATAGCTTCTCTTTGATTTCTCTCAACCTCTAGAATATCAGCCTTGAATACTAGGAAAGAACCCCTACAAGTATATATAGGATAGAGGAAAGAGAGAAGCAAATTCGTAGCAATTAATGCTCCAACGGCTCTATTCTGAAGCAGCTTAATCGGTCAAAGAAGGATTACTGACCGATTAGTTTCTCAACTAGTCGATCGGTGATTCTACTTGGACCGACTAAGAGGATGACAGCCAATAAAGAAAGTTCAGGAGATATAGAACTAGTCGGTCTAAGAAGACTTGCCAACCGACTAGTTTCACAACTAGTCGGTCGGTGAGTGTTCTTTGACCGACTAAGAGTTGAAATACGATAGGCTGTCTACAAGGAGAACTAGTCGGTCTAAGAACAAATCTCAACCGGTTAGTTTCTCAACTAGTCGGTTGATGATTGTTCTTTGACCGACTAACGATAAACAGTAGCTCAGGCTGTGAAAATGAAGATATAACTAGTCGGTCTAAGAAGGATTTCAAACCGACTAGTTTGACAACTAGTCGGTCGGTGAACCTTCTTGGACCGACTAATTGGTCAACAGGTAATCAGCTGAATTGAGGTAGGATATCTAGTCGGTTCACGAAGGATTGCCCACCGACTAGATTGCCATCTAGTCGGTTGGTTCTTCTTCTTGAACCAACTAAGATGCACTAGAAGCCGCGAAATGAAGCGCGAAGCTTCGAAAAAGTTTCTATGGGCTTCTATGATAATCCTAGCTCTAATAATGTAAGACCTACTCAAGGCTTAACATTCTACAAAAAGAAACTAGAAGACTATAAACTAAACTTGACGAACCGTCTTCAAAGCTTCAATCCGAATCTCTTGACTTCAATAATGCTCCTTAAGCTTCAACGAAGCTTCAGGCACACGATCACGCGCTTTGAGAAGTCTTGAGACGTCGCTTTAGATGTACGTAGTATTTTGGCGACGATCTCCATAACTGCGCTCACAAAGAGTTAGTTCACGATATTTATGTTTGCTTATCATCAAAACCAAATCCGGGGAATCAATACTCAACATTCTCCCCCTTTTTGGTGATGACAAACCAACATAAATAATAATCAATAATAATGATTCAAATGAAATTTACTTACTCCCCCTGCATTGATGACACGTTAGTTCCGTATTCAATAATAATCATATGCATCAAGCAGACGAGGAAAGTATAAAATGTGAACCCAATTATTGCAATTTAGGATCTAAATCCATTTTATATCTTAACTCCCCCTGAATCTAACATATCAAATTAGATTCACGGTATATTGCTTTGAATTATCATTAAGCACAGCGTCATTATTAATTCTCTCCCCCTTTGGCATTAGCAAAAAGAGCGGGAGGAGATCAACGACAACAACAATGGCTAAAAATAAAAGCACGAGAGTATAAGAATACGACCACGGTCTATATGACACAAATGGAAAATAACGAAGAAAATCAAAGCGTGCCAACGAGACCATAGTCGAAAAATGAAATCATCAAAACTCAAATCAATTTCACATATTGAGTTATGGAACATACTCTCCAATATCAACATTCTTAGTTAATTTAGTGCATGGAAAACAATTCTATGTTTTCATAAAAGCAATTCTATTTAACCAAAATAATCGTCGAGCGACGAAGTCAATATCAGAGACATAAATACAATATGAAAATCAACTAACAATTTCATGCAAAAGTGTTATGCCAAAAATAGATAGTAACTTCATAAAAACTTATGGCATACACAATTCTAGTACAAAATGACATCTAAATGCATTCAACACACATGGATACCAAATGTATATCAAATGTAAGAATATACTTACAACATTAAGCTCCCCCTACTTTGGTGCATCACTTAAGCACCATCAACTCCATTTGAATGAAAAACTTTGCAAGTCAATGAGTTGGTAGGGTTGGTATCCCACGGTGGATTGAACCTAGAAAACATAATATGGAGCTAAAATTTGATTTGTTGCTCCTTCTCTTATTCTTGAGTACCTGAAGATAAAATATCATTCCATGGTACCCAAGGACATTAGGTCCTAAGAGATTAGACCTTTGGAAGCCAAGTCCAATTGGACTTAGACTTCCCAACATAATCATCATTATGCATGACATTCATAAAATATGAATTCATGTATGCTTGTTTTTCATGCATGTTAGTGTTCTTTGGGCCCCAAATAGTGAATTTCTTGGGAGCCCTATTCCTATTGGGAGCATGCATACGGTGTTGATGTCTACGTGATGCATTTGGCCTATGAGGAGGTGGCCTAGGAAATGCATGTCGTGGGTAAGCATATGGCACATGATGAAATGGTAGTGGTGACATATGATATGGTGCATGATGATTATTGTTCATATGATAGTAATGTGGATGAACATATGCATGTGGAGGAACACGTGCATGAGTGTGTCTCATATGGTGTGCACGTGCTCGTGGATATGGAGCATAAAAATCATCATACGTGTGAATATGTTGGGTAGGATGTGTGTTCCTACGTGGCATGGTATTGGTGTACATAAAAGCATGACCCCTCTTTGGAGGTCCACCCAAAGCGGGTTTCTTTCCAAAAGGAGGTGTGTACCTAGTGGAAGCACCATTGGTAAATGAACTACCCATGGGGTGTTTACTCCTACTAGTTGAGGCTTCGGAAGATGGCCTAACAAAGGTCGTGGCCGATTTGGATGAGTCTCCCATCTTACACCCCAAGCCAATGTGATGATTGACCGGAAGTAAGTCATTTAGGATATTATCCAAATGGCCCTTACCTTTATTGAATTTATCAATACGGCCTAATGTGCACTCATACTTCTCGGTGAGAGAATGCATAGAAGCATCCAAGGTGAACACTTATGATGTGAGTGCATAAACACGAGACTTGAGATTCTCGTTCTCAATACTCAAAGTTGAGTTTTGAGAGGTCAAATCCGCTATTTCGTGTTCATCCGAAATCTCAATATGAACATGCTCAAGTTGAGATTTGAGATTTACAATCTCATTTCTCAACCCTTCAACAACGGTGTCGTTGTTGATGATGATAGGCTTAGGTGAGGTTTTGAGACTAGTTAGCTCATTTTTAATCTTAATATATCTACTAGCCAATTTAGAAAACTTAGACCAAAGTTGTTTGTTTGCTAATCTAAGTTCATCCATAGTTACCTCATCGCCTTCATCCTCGCTTTCATCAGAAGAGGTCTCTTGATCATGTTCCTCTCTTCCCATGAAGCACATGTGTGCTTTCTCCACTTTTTCACCATCCGACTCTCCACTAGAGGAGTCCTTGTCGGAGTCGGTGAATGTGCCGACAAATCCTTTCTTGTACCCCTTCTTGTACTTTCTCGACTTGTCGTACTTGGATGCCTTCCACTTCTCCTTGTGTTTGTTTAGAGGACAATCCGGCTTGATGTGTCCTGGCTTGTTGCATGTATAACACACAGGATCGGAGGCATTAGTCGAACTAAATTTTGATTTATTCTTAAACTTACCTTTTCCGAAGAATCGGTTGAACTTCTTTGCCAAATCGGCCAAAGCTTCTATGTCCAACTCGTCTTCCGATTCTTCATCATCGGTAGATGTAGATGGAGTGGCCTTGAATGCAATCATCTTTTTCTGTGGCTCTTATTGCTTCAAGTACGCCTTCATCTTGTCCTTCATCTTGATCTTACTATCCTTGCGTACCTCATGAGACATCAAGGTACTCATTAGTTGAACGACGGTATATTTATTCATGGTGTTACCTTCCTCGATGGCGTAGGTGCGCTTTTCCCAAGTCGAAGGAAGTCCGTCAATAATCTTCGTGACTTTCTCCTTTTGGGTATAGATCTTCCCAAGGGCTTCCAACTTGTTGGATATGTCCACGAAGCGAGCATAGTACTCATTCATACTTTCACCCTGTTCCATATGAAATAACTCGAATTCTTTGTTAGCAACAACGAGTTTAGAGTCCTTTACCCTACTCGTTCCTTCGTGTAAGATGAGGAGTTGGTTCCATATTTGATATGCACTCTTACATGTGCATATCTTGTTGAAGTCTTCGGGCTCCAACGTGCATTATAAGGCGTTCATTGCCTTGGTATTGTTCACCTCCACGACGACCTCCGCGGTAGTCCACTTCGTGAAGTCTTGTTCGGCGGGCTCAACATACTCTGTCATCGTGGCTCTACATAGTGACGTGCTCCAGAGGACCGTTTCCATCCGGTATTTCCAGTACCCATAATTGGCACCGTTGAAAGAGGAAGGCCTAGTTGAGGAGTGTCCTTCCATCACCGAAGAAGCTCCTTCACGAATCTTGAAGACGATGTAGTCGTTGTTTGTCATAGCTATGAACCTTGGCTCCGATACCAACTGTAATGCCCTGCGTAGCTACTGCACACGTACTAGAGGGGGGGTGAATAGTACTTTAAAATAATCAAGAGTGTTATTCCTAATTATTGTGCAAACATACAAACAATAATGCGGAGTGACTACGATCAACAAGAATTGAACAATGCAAACATGCGATATAACGGGTTCGGATCCACCCAAGTCTCCTCGACTTGTTACCAGTGATCCTACGTCCCAACCACCCGGATCTCCTCCGGATACTTGAGTTAGAAACCACTAACCCAAGATTTCCACTATGAAATTCTTGTAGAAACCCTCTACAAGACCAAATCATACACAAATGAAATTGTGACTCCCACAACCCAGGATCACAAACTTCTCTCGGTTGACTTCTCTCACAACCGAGAGATAAACTCAAATATCAAATGGGATGAAATAATGAAACACTTACCAACAAAATCCTACGCCTTGAGTAAACTTACCAATTTAGGGCAAGAAGGATTTTGAGGAAGAATAAGGCACCAAACCCTAGCTCCACCAAGATGACCAGCAATAGATGGCTAGGGAGAGATTGGTGACCTTGGATCAAGCTCTTGGCTTAAGAGGCTCACAATGAAGAGAATCTCTCTTGAGGAAATATGGCTCAAGGAGTTTGGAGAGATTCTTGTGAGAAGAGAAAGCTTTAGAAATGGAGTTGAATAGCTTCTCTTTGATTTCTCTAAACCTCTAGAATATCAGCCTTGAATACTAGGAAAGAACCCCTACAAGTATATATAGGATAGAGGAAAGAGAGAAGCAAATTCGTAGCAATTAATGCTCCAACGGCTCTATTCTGAAGCAGCTTAATCGGTCAAAGAAGGATCACTGACCGATTAGTTTCTCAACTAGTCGGTCGGTGATTCTTCTTGGACCGACTAAGAGGATAACAGCCAATAAAGAAAGTTCAGGAGATATAGAACTAGTCGGTCTAAGAAGACTTGCCAACCGACTAGTTTCACAACTAGTCGGTCGGTGAGTGTTCTTTGACCGACTAAGAGTTGAAATATGATAGGCTGTCTACAAGGAGAACTAGTCGGTCTAAGAACAAATCTCAACCGATTAGTTTCTCAACTAGTCGGTCGATGATTGTTCTTTGACCGACTAACGATAAACAGTAGCTCAGGCTGTGAAAATGAAGATATAACTAGTCCGTCTAAGAAGGATTCCAAACCGACTAGTTTGACAACTAGTTGGTCGGTGAACCTTCTTGGACCGACTAATTGGTCAACAGGGAATGAGCTGAATTGAGGTAGGTTATCTAGTCGGTTCACAAAGGATTGCCGACCAACTAGATTGCCATCTAGTCGGTTGGTTCTTCTTCTTGAACCAACTAAGATGCACTAGAAGCTGCGAAATGACGCGCGAAGCTTCGAAAAAGTTTCTATGGGCTTCTATGATAATCCTAGCTCTAATAATGTAAGACCTACTCAAGGTTTAACATTCTACAAAAAGAAACTAGAAGACTATAAACTAAACTTGACGAACCATCTTCAAAGCTTCAATCCGAATCTCTTAACTTCAATAATGCTCCTTAAGCTTCAACGAAGCTTCAGGCACACGATCACGTGCTTTGAGAAGTCTTGAGACATCGCTTGAGATGTACGTAGTATTTTGGCGACGATCTCCATAACTGTGCTCACAAAGAGTTAGTTCACGATATTTATGTTTGCTCATCATCAAAACCAAATCAGGGGAATCAATACTCAACAGTTGGGAGTTATCATTGTGGCCTTAATGCTTCCGGTTGCGAAAGGTGTTAATGGACATGGGAATGCCCACCATCCGAAACCGGGTAGACCTAGCGTACTAGGCACCGACCAGAATATTGGGCCATGGACGCTAGGTACCACCTTTTGGGGCAATGTCTCACCCTGGGTCAAGTCAAATGCCAAGTGTCATGAATGCTCTAGCCCATGTTTCGTGTCTTTTTATTTATTTCTTTGATTTCTACACTTCCACCCACATTGTCCGCGTAGCTAGCACACAACCTAGGCGAGGCTAGCAGCCATTCAAGCCATCCACCTCCCTGAGTTCGATAAACCCGCACCCTACACTAACCATGCACTTGCGGTAAAACGACACCGCGCCCAATACCGTAAACGGGGCGCCGGTCAAGTTTTTGACGCCGTTGCCGGGGAGGCGTTCGGTTTGATATTAGCTTAGCTTGGGTTCGTTAGACTACGCAAAAAAAATACAATAACCAAGATATTTTTCCCCACCATTATCTTATCTTTCTGTTATTTTTTTTGTACTATTGACGCTCCTCTCTAGTTTTCTTATTTTGTTGTCCATGTATCTTTGGTGTAACCATGTAGAGATCAAATTGTGATGCTAAGATGGGTGGATACGATACTTATTCAGTTGTGGTTTGTGAGACTTGTGGGATGTTAGGGCACATGTATTACGACTGCCCATTTACGCTTGAGAGCCTCCCCCTATACCAAGGCCAAACATTCTCTCACAACCTTAGCCCAAACACCTCCCATCCATTTCCTCAACCTTATATCCCTCCACCAACACAAGAAGAATCAAGCCTCGTGTCTCTCCTCGAAAGTGCCATGTTTAACCAAGGCCAACTATTACAAAACTTGATGGTACCAATCACCGAGCCTACACCAAGGAGAGGGGATGAAGGAGAGGATATACCCACTTTCATGGTTGAGACCACCATCTCATCGGCCACCATAGACACATCTCAAGCCGATACCCCAATTTTCCAACACTACCACTTGGATGACGAAGCATTATTTGATGATGATAGTGAGGATGGGGTGATTTCTATAGGATCTGTAGGAGAGACTTCTCGTCTTGATTTGGATACCCCACATGAGTCCTATGAGGGCACCGAGGAGTTTACAGAGCTTATGCATACCGTCAAGGAGGATGTGCGTGAGGACGACGACACCACGACT
This sequence comes from Scilla litardierei, assembly GCA_030789695.1. Classification (NCBI taxonomy): domain Eukaryota; kingdom Viridiplantae; phylum Streptophyta; class Magnoliopsida; order Asparagales; family Asparagaceae; genus Scilla; species Scilla litardierei. The sequence continues at coordinate 111,852,028 of CM061135.1, forward strand.
ACATATGAGGGGTCCACTCCACATCCACCTCTACAGCCATCTCTGTCGTAGCTTCCTCCTCGGTCTGTGGTCAACCATGAGGATGTCATTTAGGACATCGGTCAGATGGTGGAGTATGAGCATATCGTCGAGGAGAATGTGCATAAGGGTTTGGATACGATGGTCCACTTCATGGAGCCCGAGTCATATCTACCTCTACCGTCAATCTCCACTTCTTCTGCGGCTGAGCACCTACTTGAGCATATTGCCCCTATTCAGGGAGATTTTCATACTCACTCTTACTCCACTTTTGAGTCTCGCTTTTCACGTCCTATTTCTTTAGACTTATATGTTTTTGACACACCATATCTCTCGCAGGACACAGGATCTATTCCCTCGAGGTATGCTGCGGTGCGTCACTACCTGGAGAGCCACTTCTCATGGAGAGCGAGAATTCAGTCGTCACTAGTACAGAGGATAGCTACCCATTCTCAGGGAGTATTCGTCACCCGTTTATTATTTTTCCATCTTATGTTGACGATTATCTCTGGGATACATTTATTTTGGGAAATAATTTCTTGCCATGGACTAATGCACCTGGTCCTTTGCAGGTCACAGGTGGACACCTACGAGGGATGCTTGGAGGTGCATTCCTTGGGTCCATTGGCACCCGTGTCACATCGCTTCTGGCGGAGCCACAGAAGGAGCAGTTAGAGCAGCTACCTGCCCCACTCCAGATTCTGGATCCGCCTATGCTCAGGTGTATCCTAATCCAGTAGTGTAAAAATTTACCGCTTTCTAGTTTAGATTAAAATAATCTCGTCTCCTCTCATTAGCGAGGGGACCGTATCTACGATTTGCTTTTGCATCATAATAACCCATCATGTCGTGCCCTTCTATCACTTCTCCCGCCCACACCCCACATCCTATATCGAGGTGGATGAGGAACTTCCTCTTCTGCATTCTGATTTCTTTCTTTTCCGATTTTCCCCCTAGCATATTTCTGCATCACATTGATCATATCATTTCGCTAGCATTGCCATGTCTAGCTTGGGGAAAATCGACTTTTGTGTGTTTTGTCGTGTGCTGTCATTGTGTGTCTGTTTATATGTGTCGTTTGGATGTGCTTTTGTTTCTTTTATTCATGTTTTTTTATTTCTTTTTCTTTATTTTTCAGTTTTGTTCGTGTATTTTTCATGTTTTTCATTTTTTTGTGTCGTATTCCTCCCATTTTCTTTGCCCTCCCGTATTTACTTCTATTGCATTGAGGGCAATGCAAGTTTCAGCTTGGGGGAGTCACACTTTGTGCGTCATTTGTGCTCTTTTTCTTTGTTTTTGAGTCGTTTTCCATCGTGTTTTTCTTTTTTTCTTCTCGGCTTTTGTTCCCTCTCTCCTAGAGATGACCCCATATGATGAATTGCCACATGATCACACACACACTTAGGATAGCTTCGATAATCACATTCACTTACCCTAGGAAGCCAAGTCCCTTTGCATTTCATGCTTCGTGGGTCCACTTTGCTTTTTTGTGAGTCGTTGTCGTGCTTAGCTGTTTGGTGTACTTCTACTTTGTGTTTTGATTTATATACATGTCCTAGGAATGACCCCTAGATTATCATGCTTTGATTTGAATATGCGATATTTGCTTCCCATGTCTGCTTCTATATGCACGATTATATATATATCGTATGCTTCATTTCGCATGTGTCGGGATTCCACAATTAGGACTAGGATAACCCATTTAGCCTATGCTCTGATTAGCGGAAAAATTTCCTTTGCCCAAGTGTTTAGAATATGATTTCTTTTTTATTTTACTTGGTGCAAATCCCCTTGTCGTGTACTGTTCTCCCACTTGGGAGAGTACACACTTGTATATACCCCCAAAGCCCAAAAATCCAAAAAAAGGAGAAAATAAAAAACCAAAAAGCAAAGAAAGGAAAATATATATATGTATAGCCAAAAACCCAAAAAAAATACATATATCCAAAACCCAAAAAAGAAAAATGTGTGTGAATATTTCCCTACCTACCGTGAATAAAGGGAAGAAGAGAATTTGCACCGAGTGTTCTTCTCCACATCATCTCAACCCCCATCGTTTTCGAAAACACTTGGAATTGGGAATTTCTAGCTATTATCTAGGCAATAGTGAGGTGATTTCCTAATTCCTAGCCGTGGAGTTCCTGACACATGATACGTTTCGATTCTTACTCTCCTCATGCATGCTTGAGCTATATATTCGCCGCTTATTCTAAATCGAATCGATATTTTTGTCATTTCTTGGATTTGTGTATATGGAGCTTATTGCACGATGTAGATAGCGACACCGTCTGCTAACACACGACCACACTCACTCGTGCTTCACCGCATGGGCCCACGGTATTTGTATGGACTCGTTTTCTTTGGTTTAGTGTGGGGATTTGTCGTTTGCTTGCTTGGTGTGGCGTTTTTGATTTTGTTGGCCCGGACGGGCGATTTAGGATTTAGAGTTCTCTTTTTCTCTCTTTCCCTCTATTTTTTCCCTCCGAGCTCCTACTCTCACTCGTCTTCCTCGAGGACGAGGAAGGGTTCAGGTTGGGGAATTTTGACGTGTGTGTATATTTTAGATTTTCATACACGTCTTCTTTGTGTTTTTCCATTGTTTTTCGTTGTTTTATGTCTGTTCTTTTGTGTTTTTGTATCTTTTCACTTTCTTCGTGTTTCTGTGTAATGTAGGAGATTTCCAGCGTTAGGGATGTATAAAGAAGATATCATGAGTCCCCGGAGCAACGGGAGGAGTCACGCGCGATCCAGAGGGCCAAACGACGAAGAAATCCATATTTCAGCCCTCAACCGATCAGGTGGACAGAGCCACCCGATCGGTTAATGCATGCGTATCTGACCCGGACAGGAGCTGAAGAGAAGAGCAGCTCACCCGATCGGTTCAGTGATCGGGTGAGATCGACGGAGCTCTCTGTCTATTAGAAGCTGAATTCCAACCGATCGGGTGACATCTCACCCGATCGGTTCATCTGAAGCTGAAAATCAACAAACGACAACCTGGTCACGCCACCCGCTCACCTCAGTGCCCGGTTGAAGATTCTGAAGCACGATGGCCAATGCGACAAGCAGCTCACCCGATCGGTTGATGTTTCAACCGATCGGGTGGCCTTTTCTTCTCCTTTCGTGCGATGCTAATGCATTCATTGAAGACCTGCTATCATTCCAGAGGGATTTTGGGTGATCTCTTATTTTTCTGGCGTCGGCATCGTCGTTAGCTTTCCAACGATAGATCAACCGATCGGTTGGTGTCCGGGTGGCCGTCCGGGTGAGCCATTTTCAACAGCTGAAGTCTATGTTTCATTCCACCTGATCGGGTGAACTTCCACCCGATCGGGTGGGCCTGTTTTGACAGTTTTAATGGGTTTTCTGGACCCGAACCATTGGGGTTGGTGAGGGGTTATTTATATGAGTTTGGGGCACGAGTTGGGGAGGATCTCCCCCATTTTTTGAGCAGTTTTTCTCCCCTTTTTGGGAGTTTTAGGTTAGGTTAGATTAGGTTTTATCTTCCAATAAATCTTGTAAAGGATTGATCCGAACGCAAGATAAGTATTTCTTTCTCTTGTTTTCCATTGTTTTGTATTGTATTTCTTTTGCTTGATGGTGAACATTTGTATGTCGTTTCTGTTGCTTGTTTTTATGTTATTCACCATTGAGTAGTATTGATGAACCCTAATACGGGTTAGAGTAGGATTGATGCTTGGGTTGTTTCGTTTGGCTTGGTTGCATGGCATGTGTTCAATGAAATGTGTCAATGTGGATTTCTAGCAATCTGAGTCCAATTCGTATGGCAACACACTAGTTGTGTTGGGAATTGGGGTCCGGTGTCTTGTCCAGTCAAGATCCGCTTCGATGTATTGCTAGAAATCACATTCGACCTATTTGGCCATTAGAGTTACGCGGCGGCGTTTCATTATCATTGGCGGGAGAAAGACCGCCTCTGACCGTCGGGCCAAGGGGGAATAAACTTGGCGGTTGACTCCCTAGCCACAGCTCACACCCCTAGCGTAGACATTGAGTCCCCGCGCGTGGGAACGGCTTGGACGAAGTGCTGGGAGTTATCATTGTGGCCTTAATGCTCCCGGTTGTGAAAGGTGTTAATGGACATGGGAATGCCCACCGTCCGAAACCGGGTAGACCTAGCGTACTAGACCATGACTCCTACTCACCCCACCACCACCACCTGGCGATAGCACCTCTTGATGAGATTACTTACCCTCTCCCCCCCATTGCACGTAACTCTCATTTTTATTTCACTTTCACTTTTAGGACATATTCTTATCCTAGCTTGGGTGAGACTCACCACTATCTCTTCGCCCACACATATTTCCTCATGATTTCACTGCATATTTCATATTTGAGGACAATGCTCAACTGCAGCTTGGAGGAGGAGCATTTCATGCTTTTCCTTTTTATTTTTCCTCATCGACTTTCACATTTTCACCCATATGTTTATACTCCATTCTTCTTTTCTTTCTCTTTTTCTTTTTCCTTTTCTTTTCATGCATCATCTCTTCTTCTTTTAATGCATTCAGAAAAAAGCACTTCGCATTTGCATTCCATGCATCTTGCATCTTCATGCATTCATGTGTGTGTGTGTGTGTGGAGAATTTTCCGAGGTCAGGATTTTATATCCATGGTTATCGAACGGATTTTCAAATTCTATCTTTTTACGCTCGATTTCTCGACATTAGAATATGTGATTAGGATATGCTTTTATTCTCAGACTTCATTTAATATGCTCGTTATGCTCATGCTAATAGTCCTTAGAATATGAGTACTCGAAACCAACCTAGGTTGAATTTTCTTGGGAATCCATCATATGCATGGATCGTGGAATTATTAGTTGAGGATAATGGCATATAATCTTTCAGGACTTGAATAACGACATATTCATCTAATACTGAGGAGTGTTATTGCTTAATCTATTCATGCTTTCAAAAAAAGAAAAGAAATGTGTGTGTGTGTGTGTGTGTAGGAAAAGACATAAAATATGCATCATTCTCCCATCTATGCTAAGTAGCTGGATCCATGTGCCTCAGGAAGCATTGGGGCCTTACATCGAAAGGTTTAGCTTAGGAGACTGCATATGAATAATGACTATAGTTGGTTTGAGCTGGTAGGTCCAAGAGGTCCCTCTTTGCATGTTTCCCTAAGGTCGTTTGACCTGAGAGTCACGTCCCAACGCTCCTTACACAAACCAATTAAAATACCAAAAAATGAAAAATGTTGAAAATATAAGCATGAATAAACCTAGCGATTTCACGAGTCAAGGAATGGTGACATGTTGTGAGGGCCACTTCCTCGATGGATATGCAGGTCATTATCTAATACTGATCCTTCCCTCCGACCCTTTGCATAATTTCGATCCCCATTCCTTCGACCTAGGGCGGGATAGAGGAAATATTCTAGGACTTGAGCATGATCTTGATTGAGTATATTGTTTGATGATTCTTGCTAGAAATAATGTCCTTTGATTATGTTTTAGTCGATGGAAAGGAATTGGCGTGTTTATAATGTTGGATGCAACGATCTAGGACCTCTAGTTTGATGACGACAAACACATATGAACTATTTAACGTGTGTGCTAAGTGTGTTTCAGGAATGGTAAAGCGATGAATCTTTGAAGAGATGACTAAGTCAATTTGATGGAGGAAATTGGCTAATCATTAGCAAAGATGACTTAGTCAAATGGAGAGACAAAAGAGGAGATTAATTCAAATCTAATTTGGATTGGTGCAAATCAATTTCATACCACCATCTCCTAATCCACTACATATTTGGTGGAAATCAAATCCCAAATTGGTTGGGTCAAATCTCTAAGTGGTTGGCAAAACCCTATCTCTTGGTATCTTTTCATGACCGACCTAAGACCAAAAATACCCCTAACCTATCTCTATAGAAGATCTCATCAAATAGAGAGCTAGGTGTGCGACATACACAAAAATTAGGAGGAAGGAGAATTCGGCCAAAAAGCTTCATAGTCCCATACCCCTAGCTGAAATATATCAATGCCAAAACCGTAAGTTCTAACCTTCGAGCAATTCTTCTCCATGGTGTCAAGCCGTAATTATTGACCTGCCTCTCCAAACCAATCTACAAGCCGCAACGTTGTTCTCTCCAAGACAAACAGGGGCGGACCCACGTTGGGCCTGGGGGGCCCGGGACCCCCCCCCCCCCCCCCCATTTTTCAAAATTTACGAGTGTATATATATGGCATATGCGGAAGAAATCTGTTAAGTAGATAAATTGAATTCACATATCATGAGTACTTCTGTGGAAAGTTGGTTGTGCGTTTCCGCATCGCCCTGAAGATCCTGGGTTCGATGCACGGGTGTTGCAAAAAATTTTAAATTTTAAGGTTATATAAATTAATTAAATCTACTCTTTGTTGTCTTGCGTCCACTCCCCCAAGCATAAGGTCGTGAAGCAGTTTCAATTTTTGGGTTGTGCAAAAACTTTTAATGTTAAGTAAATTAGGTAAATCTCCACTTATATAAATTAATTAAACCTACTCTTTGTTGTCTTGCGTCCACTCCCCCAAGCATAAGGTCGTGAAGCAGTTTCAATTCTTGGGTTGCCTTCTCCAACCAGAAGGTCGCGGGTTCAATTCTTAGGTGGTGTTAAAACATTTGAGATTTTCGTTTTTTTCAAATTTTTTTAATTATAACATAGCTGAGTTCTTATCTAATTGAGAACAGATACGTTATTTTTTCTTCATGTTTTTAATTATAACATAGCAGAGTCCACGTTTAATTGGGAAAAGAAAAACGTCCATAAAAATATATACCTTAGTTTACGATTAAATTTCACAAGTCATTGTAAAACAGACAATTGTCTGATCACACAACGTTGTGATTTTTAATTAGCATTTTTAAATTATCATGGTTAACTTAATCTATCTAAAATGTTTCCTTTAACTTTAAAAGATTAATTAATTCTTGGTTAGTTTCCATGATTATATTTTTAAAATTTTGTTTTTTTACAGATCAACGATATAATCAGCATCATTTTCTTGTTCATATCTTCGTTAATATGTGAACGATTTTGTGTATAATAAATGCATGGTGCAATTTGCTGCTTGTTTAAAGTAATTCAGTTTGAATCTTCATAATTTATTTTCGTTCTCATGTAATTAAAACTTGTTTTTGTTTTCGACTTTCTTACTCGATCCATAACACATATGTTGCATATTGAGCAATGAATTTCATATCTACTTTGTTGTTCACTTCATCATTTCAAATATACTTAAACGTAATGGAAAAACACATCATTCATCTCTTTGGACCCGTCGACTTGAACACCAACACATCTATGTACTTTACGAATGCAGTTTGTATACCTTCTTGCAACGCCGTCCCCCCCGGACATCTAATCCTGATTCCGCCCCTGAAGACAAACATCTTTCAGCAAGAAGAGAGATTAATTGAGGAGGCCACAAAATCTGCATGCAACAAACTTCTTCCTACCCTTGCAAAATAAAGGTAATAGTTGTGTGCTTATTTTAATTCTCATATTCGATTTGATTGATGCAGGCAGGGAACAAGTTATACGCATGCTAAGGGAATCAAAAGTAATAAAATCAATTCAAAAGCCAATAGGAGTAAGCCGCAATGTTAGACCCTCTCAAGCCGAAATTGTTGACTAGGGTGTATACTTGATTCCCAAGATGAAAGCATGTTGGCCCCACTTACAATTGCAGACATGCAATAAATTGATAGAGGAATAAAAGTCTGTGCATACAACAATTTGATTGAAGCACAAAGTTAATGCGACACCAAATTCATTAAGCTTTTAATGTTGATTTGTTTAAAGATTTCTCTCACACAATTCGTTTGGCGGGTTGAAATTTTATTTGTTTGATTCTCTCTCCACTTAATTCATTTAGCATTCTTATTAAATCTGTGACTCATTTTAGTTTCCCCTTAGATCTTTGTATTTTGCAGGCCCTATCAACGAATGCAACGAATGCAAGCAACATGCAAGCAATTTTTATTGCTACAGTAAAAGGATAGAGTAAAGAGAGAGCAGAGGGAGATTGATTGTTAAAGCATTGTTTATTAATGTCAAAGAAATGATTACTAATGATAAGAGCAATGGTTATTGATGTTTTTTTGCAGATCTCATGGAATACATGACCTACATAAAATAGTTGCGGCTAGAATCAAATGCATGCACAGAACCCAAGACAGAGCAGCAGATTGATACACATGCAAACCGAACCCTCCTAGTGCACAACACCATTGCCGACATATACTTCATAGTGCTATCATCCAAGCAAGGAACCAATAATATATCCACAGTGCCGCAACTTGAGTTCACGTCCAGACGACGACTACATCCTGTCAGATTGGATCTGACCCATGCTTATTGACAGACACGACTATGCCTACACACTGAGATTCTCTAAACTCTTTTACTATTATTTGTGTGTAGTAGTAACGATCTCTGTAGGGGAAACTTTACCGTATTTGTGATACTTTTGTGGTCTTGTCTGGTGGGTACTAGACAAGAGGGACTTGGCTAGTTGGGACTAGTCAAGTGAGAGAATATACTAGGATTAGTTTTGTTGAGCACTTTGGTGAGTGCAGGTATTGAAAGCCAGTTGAGTGTAGAGTGAGTGCTCTAGCTACAGGTTGTACATTGTAACATTTCTAATATAGTATTTGCTTTCGGGGCTAGATGTAGGTCGTGTGTGCGACCGAACGAGGGTAAATATGATGTGCATCTGTAATTGCTTATTGTTTACCCTGCACGTGATTATAACTGCGTGTGATTTCTCATGGGTTGCGCGAGAATTTTTATAAGCCTATTCACCCCCTCTCTAGGCTTAGATCCAGATCCAACATATAATTCTCATGAATATGAAATTTTCTTTCATCCATGTATATATGCTCGATGTAGTGAAATTCTCCAAATCATGCTATCATTTGTGTGCTTGCTTGCATACCTCCAATCTCTACTCTTTCATGTCTTCCTAGTGGACAAGGAAGAGTTTATATTGGGGAATTTTGATGAGTGTTTATTATGTATATATTTTATGCTTTATTCATGTCCATATCATGCCACTTTATCAAACATTCCGCACCATTTCTCCCACTTTTTGGTTTCTTTTTACTTTTGGGTCTCTTGTACACATTGCAGGTGAAAACACAGGGTTTTGGGACAGTAGGCAAGAAGCAATGGAGCGAAGTGAGAAGCGAACAGGAGCCCAAAAAGCTAAAGAATGAGATGAGGAAAACGTGCAACACACGACCGCATGGCTGATCCACGCGGTCGCGTCACCAGGACACCCCCGAGCTGCCAAAAGCCCATCGATGCGGTTGTGTAACGAATGAAACGGTCGCATCATCAAGAAGCAAAGATGTGAAGAACGCTGCTTCGATGCGGTCGTTAGGGCAGATGACGCAACCGCATTACACCGAGGAACTAAAGTTTCCAAACGGTCACCCACGCGACCGTTTAGATGAAGATTTTAAAGATTTGAACCGCTGAATGACGCAGTTGCATGGATTTCCATGCAGTTGCATCAATATCAAACAAATGCCAAGTACTTCGGTCTTGTGATCGATGCGGCCACGTCGATTCTGACGTGGCCACGTCGAATAGGATCTCTGAGGGTTTCTGGGCACCGTCAAGGGGCATTTTTGGGAACTTTTTGGGATTTTTTGTTGGGTATATATATTGTTCTTCTTCCTCTGAGATGGGGACACCTTTTACAACACTTTTTAGGGTTTTATCAGAGGATTTTCAGGTGTATCAGTGATTATTCTGTACAATCTTTTGTGACTCTTTTTGTTCTTTTGAATTTTGGTTCTCAAAATTTTGCACTAGAATTAGTTTCTCTTATTTCTTTTCATTGTGGATTGTTTGATTGCTAATCTCTATTCCATCTACATTGCTATGATGATCAAAATGATTATTTTGATTGTGTTTCTATCGATGGATCGTGAGTAGTCGCCCATCTAGGGCCAGGGGTTGAGACATATCAGATTTGACCATGGATTGATATGAATTAATAAGTTGTTGCAGGATTAGAGACTAGGGATATGCTAGGATGATTATTATTGATGCATATTGATCTCCCCCAATGTGGATAAATAGATTAGTCGATGGCGGGAGATAGGGATAATATAGGGTATTCGATCCCTACATCAATCCATGTTATTCATGTGGCCAACGGGAGTTGAGCGTGGATTAGAGCCCACTTAGCATAGATTCGAATCCTATCCACGGGAGTGATGTGGAGGAAGATTATGGATATTTGTTAGGCATAATGCACGTACTGCATGTCAATGACCAATAGGAGTTGGCTTTGCATGGGGTAGGTAGACCATTCATAGCATCACGGAAGTGGGGGTATAGATAACATAAAGGAATATTGATTAGAGATGAATATTGCAAATTATCGCCCTAAATAACATCTTTTTGTGCAAAATTAATATTCAATTTGGCTCCGATGTGTTTATTTTAGAATATCATTAGATTTGGAGCTTATTCTTTATTTCTGTACAAAATGCTACTTTTATTGCTCTTTTGCACTTTCTTATATTTTTCATGTGTAGACGATGTCATCACGATTCCAACGCCTATTCTTAAAGATTTTTAGGACGTCGGGAACACCCTCTATAAATTCCAGAAGAAGGTGTTGAATATTGAAGATTCAAGAGCTGGAAAACATTTCCAAACGGTCGTGTGCTACACTCCACGTGATCACGTGGAGTGTAACATCTGCAAGCTTCTTAAAGTATTCGACGCGGTCGTGTGCTTCGTGCCAAACGACCATGAGGAAGTCAATCTGCCAAAGCATTTTAAAGCTCACAAATGATATCGACGCGATCATTTCATCAAACCGACCACGTCAAAAGTCGCCAATCGAGATAAAAAGACAATAAGTTGGGGGTCCGAAACGACCACATCAAAAAGTCGACACGACAGCATCGATTATGAGTACTCGAAGCTTAAACGGTCGTGTTAATTTGACGCAATCGCGTTTGGAAAAGGGGCCAAGCACCAAGGCATCGACTTGATTGCATCCCTAGCTCCAGCTGAAAGTCATTTTGAGGGAAATTTTGCACTGATTGACGCGACCACATCGAATGGCAACGCAGTCGTTTTGACTAATTGATTTTTGGGTATTTTTGGGCACGGGTTAAATGAGTTTTTAACCTAACTTGGACCCAATAATCTTCAGAAATCTTAGCCCCTGATCAAGATATTAATGGTGGAGATTCATCAGCCTATGGGGGCTGCCCTAATAAAAGGAGGAAAGAGTGAAGTGGGCCAATCACTTCACTTCCCTTATAGTTCAAAAATCAAAGGAGAAGACTTGGAGAAGAAGATGAGCTCAAAGGGAAAGAGGGGAAAGCTGAAGGATTATCACAAAAGTGGGTTCTTTTGTGTTAAAGTTTACAATTGTATTTGTCTCCTTGGCTTTTGCCACTTGTATAAACCTTTGGATCAAATTTTTGAGATTAAAAATGTCATGTTTATTTTCTATAAGTAGCTAAGCTTTCTCTTGTGTGGTTTACGGGAAGTTGATGGTGTGTTAGACTTTAAATCTTCTTTCTCTTGCTTATTTTCTTGTTTATACATGATGTGTTGTTTGTTCATCTTGATGTTTGTTATACTCCAGGAGGGTATACCCTAAGAGGGGAGATAATGTTGGGGTTTTGGCGGACCCTCAGAGCTCGGATCTGTGTCCGTCCCAAGTCGGACGGACCACAGTGGCTTAAAACTCAGCGGAAAAACAAAACTTTTAAGCTAGCTAAACAATTTAGCTAGGGTCTGAGGGAGCCAGAACCTAGCCCGATCTATGCCAATTTGAGATGGATCTGACCACCCCAAGAGGGATCTATTCTAAAGAGACAAAATTAAATCTACACTAAAATTGCTTAACCACATACCCGGAATCATGGCCCCGGAGCAAGCAAGATGTAACGCACCATCTTCTGATGATCCTCGTAGCCGAGCCGCATTGACTCGATCCACCTGAGCTACCTCGCATGCTCGAACCGATCCGCCCGAGCCGACATTCGCCTCCAAGTCGATCACACGTGGTAGAAAGTTTCACTTCAGTAGACCCGCGTCTTAGATGTCTGGATCCAAATCCAAACCCCCTTCGCAGTCTTGCTAGGACTACTCCAGAGAATAGGAAGAAGAGAGAGAGAGAATAGTTTAATCACCGATCGAGCTTGCTCTAAAATTCTGGAGCTACTCGATCGAGGACTTGGTGCATCTTTCAACGAAGGGAGTGCACCCCTATTTATATAGGGAGTCGACACTTCTTTCGTTGCGAGCAATGTGGGACAATAGCTAAATTGAAGAGAATTCAATTAAGCTAATTTAGCTTAATTTAAAGTTAGAGAGCTTTTCATAAAAGCAAACTTCAACTAATTAATTCTCTTCGCTCATTAAACTTTAGACACCAAACAAGCTATCAATCTGAATGGCTTCGAATGGTGAACGCGTAGGAACCAACACGACGAATTTCGACTTCGTTTGACCCCTAAAACAATTGCCCAAAGTTGAGCAAAAAATCAACTTTCGTAGCCGTCTTTTGGGGTTTCAAAAAACCCTAGAATAACTTAAGTTGCGGGCGCGCCCGCTAAGCTTAGCGGGTGCACCCGCCCAAGGCATGGGAGGCGGGCCGCCCGCCCGCTGGGTAGCAGGCGTGCGCCCGCTGCAGGCACCGGGCCGCGCCCGCTGCTGCAGCGGGCATTAGCCCGCTGCGACCAGTGGGCCGCACACGTTTTGCCTCTGCGGATGGGCTTGTTATCCCAGTGGGTCTAACCCACCTTGCCGTGAACTGTTTTCGCGTTTCTGGGCTCGTTTGAGCTCCGATTTGGACGCGGTTTAAACCTGTGTTTAGACTGGGACGATACCATCAGCCAGGTAACCCTTTCCAATATATTTGTTCCTACTAAATTTTTCGTAACCAATTTACGACACGTTTAATCTTTGTTTGCATCAAATGCAACATTGTCCATATTGCTATTACGACTAACTTTCACAACAAGCTTTGTGAATATTAACTATTCAATATCATCAAATGAATTTCTCTCAATTAATCTTCCTATTACCAAGACACGAACGCTACTCGGTGTGAGACCCTACAGCCTGACCTTACTACAGGTTAGGGCTCGAAACCCCTAGACGACGGTCACCACGAGCAGTAGCTGTCGTCCCTGTTTCAGAATCATCATAACGCGATCGACCCTTTGACAAAAGCATCATTGGGTTTACTTTAGCTGTGTCAGTGATGAATGCCGTTAGTTATAGTCTCTTCGTCAAGAATGTGTTCCTGTTGGCCTAGGGTATGGTTTACTGTCAACCCTATTAGACAGCATTGGTCAGTATACGGCGGTCTTTGTTGTATTCACGTTGTACTTCTTACAACGTACCCCGGTCGAGGATTAACACAAAGACCGTACTGAGCCTATAACACTAACTTTCCTTTAACGGAAGTGACGAATCCCATCTTAGTCATCTACTCACCTCGAGAGCTTCAGGTGCAACCCAACCTAAGATCTTTCAGCGGGCCTAGCCTCGAAGTTAGATCATGAGTCTAGGCTACACCGTTCGCTCACAGGTTCGTACAAATGACTTCAGGTCATAAGGACCAGTTAACATATCATCACCCTAGAGTTATAAAAGACAGTCTAGTTAAAGTTAACCATTTAATAACTCTTAGTTGGTCGTTCAGTGAACTCATTCTCCAATGAGCACCTGTGTCTCGTCTCCGACTTCACCAAGTCGAATGACTATGAGATCATCATTACCCTAAGGTAAGACTAAGACACAGTGGTCTATCCGATGTGTCGATATCCAGTTCTCGACACATCTATGACCACGAACCGTTTAAGACTTACGTTTCAATTCGGTCGCTTACTTACTCAGAATCGAGATCTTATCTAGATACGTAAGGACCTAACTATAAGTCTATGGACATTATCTAAGTATATTAATACAAATGATTTCATACTTAGGTTAATGGATACCATATACAGTATGAACATGACGTATACTTTAGGATAAATTGCCTTACGGGCATATATCCTCCTACAGATAAATCCCGAGAGGGAGGGGAAATCCTGAGAGGAACCCTATTATGCTCATTATTATATGACCCATCATCCACATATTGCAAGAGAACTCTTTCGCGAATGCTTAAATGTTCGATTTATTATACCCTAGAGGGGTGATAAATTGAGTTTATTTTATAACTGGTTTTCTTAAGTCTAACCACCTCAATGAATCATGTACCACACAAGTTCCTCACTTTTCAAACACTTTCACTCGATTCCACTCTCACTAGTTAGTTTTCATCGGAGTTCGTAACATATCCAAATCAACATCCATTCACCTCCAAGGGTGGTGTCACTATTTTTATCATTTCTCTTTGGTCAACCATCGTTTCAGTTAGTATATGACTTATCACTGAGTTTGACCCTGGGTTCACCAGGAATTTACTATTTGGAGACCTCCTATACTTGGGAGTTTAGTACGTGATATTTCCGTTGAGCCAAATATCCTATTAGTGCATCACAGAAGTGGGGGGTAGGAGAATGTCGTGAGGTTGGACACTCATGAATTGAACAACCGATCAATCTAATTCATTCCTACCTTAAATCCACTAGTGGTGATACCTCAACCCTAAAGCTTTTCCATATTGATATCTTTTCTTTGCATTCATTACTTAGCCACATAATCGATCGCATAGCTAACAAACATTATACTGAATCAATACTTAACAACTGCCTCCCAGTGGATGACCCGTATAGTGCTACAACTACACCGTGCGCTTGCGGTAAAATTTCAAGGACACCAGTAATTCACATATTCATGACACTCAACCTCATGATTCGATTAATCTAGTATAGAACATCCCCTTGTGATATGATAACCCATGTAGAAACAATCAAGTTGACTAGGTTCAAACCTAAAGGTGGTCAAATACATGTATATCATTTGTCATAAGTAAATGTTTGAAAATTTTGCTTAAGCATGCTATTGAAAAAAATATGGTAAATAAAGTGCACCGTTCTTCCAACTCTATTGAGTAGCCTGGTCCTCATGCCTCAAGAAGCATTCAAGATTCGCATCGAAAAGTGGAGTTGATGAGTGCACAAGTGAGAATAAATGAACTTAAACGATACAAGTCGTAAAGTCCGAGTGCTTCCTCTAATCCTAATACCCAAAGACCGTTTGGTCTAGAAGTCATTAGCCCAAAGCTCGCTAAATGGATCGATTTAAGTTATCAAAAAAGAGAGAAGAATAACATTATAGCATGTTGTGAATAAATTCAATATCATGAACTCTTTACCAATTAATTGTTGTATAGGCCAATCCTGAAAAGGATTTAAAACTTTGAGATAGGCGATTGCATTATACTTGAGCAATTATAAATCATGTGCATGTTTTATACTAGATATGTGGTGATTGGGAAAATATCATGGATGTGGAATTTGTTTCATGAAATGACAAATATGTTAGAGCATGAAGATCTAGACTCATGCCATAGTTAATAGATTGAATTTGAAGTGTTTTATGAAAAATCTAGAAATGTTCACTTATTTTGCTAATGGACTTGAAAAACATTAGTTGGGGTTGTGATTACGTGTATATATTGCATATTTTACACTCAATTTTGTGGCATTCTCATTTGTTTTTATGCTTAATTGAGCTCATTGATGTGCATTTCTAAACATTTAACATATTTTAGAGTTCGTTACATTTTTGGGAATTTTAGGAATTTTTTAGGAATTTTCTGTACGGCTAAATGATGTTTTCATTACAGGCTGAAGGGCATCAAATGGCTGGAGATGTGCCATTAGCCGTCTAGAAACCAGACACTCTGATACGCAAGTTCAAGGCGACTGCCAAACATCTGATGCACGTTGCACAGCCGTCTAACTCGACAACATCGACAACATAGTCATCACAAACTAGTGAAAAAATAGAGATTTCAAATTAATTACAAGTTGTGCCACCAGACACCTGAAGAATGACACCCAAACGCCTAGCTGCCCTCGAGCCCGATATATCATATGTGCCAGATGTCTGAGTCTACCACTGTAAATGTCCGGGCCACTCAACAAGAGCAAAGCACACTCCAACAACCAGATGTCTGGTCCACAAGTAGCAGATGTCTGAGAAAGAAATTAGTGCCAGATGTCTTGAGCTTCTTATCTAGATGTATGACAGACAACACAGGGCGTAATCGAATCTCATATTGACCCGATCCACTTCCACATCATCTCTTAAGCTGAAGGGAGCGTAACCATTGATCTAGGATCATGGGGACAAGATCATTTGGTGGTGTGGAGACTATTTAAACCTCTTATTGTAATAAGGGTAGAAATCAATCTTGCTTTATCATTGTTTTAGGGTTTTGCTCATTTTTAGGGCAGAGTTTAAAGCTGTATTTGACTGAAAATATAACTTATCTCCTTAATTTATTTATTTGTCTCTACTATTGTATTGAACATTTAGTGTTATTAATAAATATTGAAATTTTTATGCTCTTGGACAGCTAATACTCTTGTGTGTTTTATGGTAGTTAGGGTTTATGAGTACTGAATTTTCATTCATCTCTAGCACCACTAATTGCTGAAATTATTGGGATTATTTTTTTCTACATTTTGTTGATTATTGCACTACCTGTCGAGGGATCCAAGGAGGATGGTGTGACGTAAGGCATTGTCTATGTGCGCAAACCAGTAGTGGGGCCCAAGGAGGGTGTGAACCACGAGGTTCATCTATTCATGTTTTAATTTTAAGAAAACAATTAATTCAATAATTAATTAATGTTGAGTGTTGGACTTCTCCCTACTTGGTTTTGATGATGAGCAAACATAAATACTTGTGACTAATCCCCTCCAAGCAGTTAATTCATTGCCTAAGCTAATCATGAAGATCATTGCAATGAATGACACTCAAGGTTCAATCAAAGCTCAAAGAGTTGAAGATTGGGTAATAAAGATAAAGATAGAAGCTTCAAAGACTTTAAGATCATTCAAGAGAAAGAAGAGAAGCAAATGCAATGTAATTCTTTTTATTCTCTGTATTCTTTCTCATTAGAATGTAGCCTTAAAGCAATATATTGTTGGAGCACTCATACATCACTCAATCTAGCCTAGGAATCCATTAAAACTTATTTCCTATGACTCTAACTCTTTATTCCCTGAGTTGTGCATTTTATACTATCAACAGGTGACTGTTGAACATTTGTCATGTGCCTGTCTCCTTACATGCACCTATGATTTGTTCTACAGTTGTCTGTTATGCACACACTTTTCAATTGGTATTTTGGGTTTTCTGTATTCAACTCTACCAGGCGACTGATGTACATTGTACAGGCGCCTGACTCCTTGCAGGCATCTGAACTTTGTTCTACAGTCGCTTGTATCATCTTGCCCAAAGATCCCAAGTTTTGTCAACTTTCGCACTTCTGCAATCAAATAACAGATGTTGGTTACACAGCCTGCCCATGGCACAGGCGCCTGTGTGTACCACACAATCACATGTCCACCCTTGCCCAGATCTTTCATTTTGGAAAGTTTCGCACGTGTGCACACAGACGATTGATGTTGGTTTCCCAGTTCCCTGCCCATGGCATAAGCGCATGTGGTTACCACATCAGTCACATGTCCTTACTGCCCAAAATTTTGGAGATTTGTTAACTTTCGCACTTTGCCACACAGACGCCTGTAGAATGTTTATCAGGCACCTGTCTATTTTCAGTCACATGTCCAACCTTCATCAGTTGCATGTCCTATGTGGTTAGTTACCATTTGAATTTTCACCTACCCTCTGATATAGTGCAGCAGGCGACTGTCCATTCTTCATCAGTCACATGTCCTGCTTGTAAAATTAATCCGTTAGGATTTTCCACACGGATTTTGAAGGGGCTTTTGGGTATTTGTTTGAGGGTTTTAGAGAACCTATAAAGAGGCCCTCTATTGTTCCATTAGAGCCTTTTAATCAACTCTTGAAAACCATAAGCACTCATCTCAAGCTCTCAAGCAATCAAGCTCTTAAGTGCTCAATTCTTTCTAGCCCTCGTTCTCTCTTTCTCTCCAACCTAGAATCAAAGTTCATATCTTCTAGGCATTTGATGGTGACAAGAGAAAGGGCTACTCTCTCTTCTTGGAAGAGATCAACACTCCAATCACTTTGCTCCTTCAAGTTCTACATCAAGGCATATGTGATTTGTAAGTGTTATTTCAAATTTCATAACTTTCGTAATTTGGTATTACTCTCGGTTTGTAAGACTGATTTTCTTGATCCCAAGTTGTGGGACTCAAAGACATCAATCGTGTATTGATTACACTTGTAGGGTTGGTACAAGTGGATTGAAAGAAAAACTCAAGCTAGGGTTTTAGCTTGAGTATCTGGGTGGTATCCAAGTTGGTAGGGACGTAGGATTACCAGGAACAATTCGGGTTTGACTTAGGTAATCCGAACCCTTAAACATCATTGTGTTTGCTTGTTCATTGTTGTTACTTTATAATTCCACATATTTGTTGGTTAGGATTTTAATTAGGTGTAATTCTCTATTTAATTTTATAAACACTATTTAACCCCCCTTCTAGTGTTTTCCTCATAGCACAGGTTCCTTACAATTGGTATCGGAGCGCAAGGTCATAGCTATGGCATCCAACAACAAAAACAACGTTCCTCCACCTACTTTCTACAACAATCACAATCGTGATGGTGCTTCCTCCGTCTTCAAAGGACAATCTACGGTTCGTCCTCAGTGCTTCAATGGCATGAATTTTGGCTATTGGAAGTGTCAGATAAAGACGTTCCTCAGGAGTGCTTCTCTATGAAGAATCCTCTATAAGGAATACGTAAAGCCTACGGAATAAGATTTCTGTAAATGGACTCCTGCCGAAAAGTCCGCAGAGGTGAGCAATGCCAAAGCAATGAACGCTCTTCATTTTGATTTGGATTCCGATGAGTTCAACAAGATATGTACATGTAAGAGTGCATATCAAATATGGAACCATATCATTATCACCCACGAAGGGACCAACAAGGTAAAGTTGTCAAAGTTATATGTTGCTATACAAAATTTCGACATGTTTCAAATGCAGGAAGATGAGAACATTGCCTCAATGTATGGTTGCTTCATCGACATCACTAATGAGCTTGAAGCTTTTGGACAGACATACACACAACAGAAGGTGAGGAATATTATCATTGCTATGACCTCAAATGGGAAAGAAGAGAAATTGTGATTGAGGAGGTCAATGACATGAAGAGCTGCACCAGGGTGAACCTCATCGGTACTCTCAGGTCTTATGAAGTGAGAAGGAAGAACTGATTGAAGATTAGAGAAATGATGAAGCCAACGGAGGCAAAGAAGAATGCTTTAGCGTTCAAAGCTATGTCTTCATCATCTGCTTGTGATGAGTCTGATAACGAGATAGATTTAGAAGAAATGGCGCTCATGGCGAAGAAGTTCTAATGCTTCTTTCATAAAGGTAAATTCCCATCCAAATCCAAATTCGATTCCACTAACAATTCTTCGTCTCTTTTTTTAAGTGCAATAAGCCGGGACACATTAAGAAGAAGTACCCAATGCTAAAGTACGAGGAGAAGTGGAAAGCACCAAAGTCCACAAGTCCGACAAATACAAGAAGGATAAGAAGAAAGGACTCATTGGCACTTTCGATGACTCGAGTGGGGATTCTTCAAGCGAATCCGAGGATGAGAAGGGTAAGAGTGCACACATGTGCTTCATGGAACGTGAGGATACACTCTCTAATGGGAGCTCTAATGAGAGTGATGAACCCGAGGTAACTATGGATGAACTTAGAATAGCTAATGAAGAGTTATTTCTAAGTATCAATCTCTTATGCTTAAATAAATTAAGTTTAAGGAATTAAATGCTAGTAAGTCATCAATGTCATCCATCACCAACAATGACACCATTGTTGAAACACTCACTGTTGAGAAAGCCAATTTGGTTTCTCAAAATAGCACATTGAGAAATGAGGTGGTTTCCCTCAAATCTAAATTAGATCATGTATCTCTTGAAGATAGTGATGATCTTCTTTCACAAAACACACTATTAGGTATTGAGAATAAATCTCTCAAAACCTAAGTGCACAAGATCACCACACGTGTGTCCACCTTGGACACTTCTATTTCTTCTCTTAGGGAGAAATATGAGCTCATGTCCTCCCAAGTTAAACAATTTAACAAAGGGAAAGGACAATTGGATGAGTTGCTTTCAAATCAATTTTCGGCGACACATCGTGTTAGACTTGGTTATTCAGAAGCAAATGCATCCAAATCACGCACCTCCTATAGTGGTATAACTATAGATTTTGTGCTGCCATCCTCCGGTGCATCCACGAGTAGTGACCAAAACACTTTGGGCAGCAAACCTACCAAAAAGGTCACCACTCCACACACTCCCTCTTTTGCCAAGAAACCCACCAAGGGTAGAAATAAAAAGAAGGGGCATGCTTTCATGTACACCAACACACACCCACGTAGGAACACTCCTACTACACATGTGAACACGTATGATGATTTTTATGCACCACACCCACGGACACGTGCAAACCCACACATGAGAAATACGCATGCACGTGCTCCTATACATTCATAAGCTCATACACATCATCCGCATATGTATTCTCATCCATATCCACCACATCATATGTTTGCTCCATATGTGATCGATCCTTATTTTTACACCTTTTTTCTGCATGTTTTCATGTCGTTTCGATCGCCCATATTGTGATTTCCTTGATTATTCGACGATATCGCGTTGCTTTTCACTATTTCTTATTTTTGTCGTATTTCAGGAGATCTGGAGCGATCTGGAGCGAAAATGAGATCAAGAGAATTTCACGCACACCGGAGCGTCGCCCACAGCTTATTCGACGAGTTATCAGCGCTAGAGGATGAGCAGAAGAGGAAAAAGTTCGATAGAATCAACGAGGAGGCGAGGAAGAGAAGAAAAGAGCCCAGATACAGCTCACTTGGCCGAATAGATGTTTCACTCGGTCGAGTAAAGAACTGTACTCGACCGAGTGAAACGGATACGCACTGCTAATTTTCAGAGTTCACTCGACCGAGCATGAAAACTCTACTCGACCGAGTGAGGAAGCTCCCTCGCCCGAGTACGTCAGGGATTTTCTTCCGAGAAGCAGCCAAGTTACTGGAAATTTTGAGAAAACCCACTCGGCCAAGCAAGATTGCTCACTCGGCTGAGTGAAGAAGCCCACTCGACCGAGTCAATCAGAGCGACAGACCCCCAAATTTCCCAGACTCCATGTCTTTTATTGGGTCTGTCACTTGGCCGAGTGACATGGGTCACTCGGCCGAGTAACGCAGTCCGACTGCTACACAAATTGGGTTTTCTGGGCTGCACAGGGGCAAATCTGTCAGGATTTTTTGGACGAATTTGGCTTGTATTTAAACCTAGTTTTATCCCTAGTTTCAGGATAGACTTGTATTATTTTTGATGGCTATTCCTTTTGTAAATCTCAGCTGGAGATCATAGATGCACAATGTGGTTTGATCTTTCTCTTTAAAACTCTTATTTTTATTAATTGTTTCTTCTTTACAATGAATTGTGCTATGATGTATTTCTTTATTTCTGAGATTTCCATGATGATTTGTGAGTAGTTTCGTCGTTTTAGGGCATGGGGATGAACCCTATGGACCCGATTTTTGAATTGTCATGAATGAATAGAATTGTTGCTAGGATTGATAACGGTTAGGTTGTGATCGATTTACTACGAGTAGCTAGGAATTTCCATCGATTTGGATTTGCAAGAGATTGTATCCCAATTAATGGGAAGGCCTAGATATTCGATTTAGGTTTATAATCGAGATTCTCTAGATTTGGTTTGCAAGAGATTGGACCAAAGCTAGGATTTTTATTATAACTCTATACTAATATTCGTTTGCAAGAGATTGGACGAATACAAACTATCATAACCTAGATCGTAGCTCGAGTTTACACGAGAGTGGGCTCGAGTTGTGATTGGACGATGATGTCGATCTTCATGCTAGTAGCTTAGGTTAGGGTTTGCACGAGTGGGCTCTAATCTAGTTTGCTATAGACCGGCAATAGCACGAGAGCATGAGCTTGGTTCTACATTCAGTTGTGACTAGTTCACCTTAATTCAAGCCTTGCAATATTGAAATTCATGATTCACAAGGATAAGTGACGGTCCGTAGTAGGGATTTCCTATCTCTAGACGCTTTTATTATATTGATATCTATTTGCTATTTGAACAATTGTGACACTCCCATCAAAACCATTCTTATTCCATCAATAGCTAGGCGATCAAAGTAGGATACTGTCAATTGTCCTCCCTGTGTTCGATACCCGCTCTCCACTACGCAGTGCGCTTGCGGTAAAACTACAGTCGTTTTCCAGGTGTATATCAGGGCGCGATCAAGTTTTTGGCGCTGTTGCCGGGGAGGCGACGGTATTTTATTTTCTTTACTTAGTTGTTTCTTTTTATTTTTATTATTTTTAACTTTTTATTCCTCTATCATGCTAACAATTCCATCAAGACTCTCTTTTTCTGTGCATGTACACGAGATCAAAGGCACATCAAGAAGATATATTATTTGATCCCGAGATCGAGCGTACGGCAAGGAGGCTTAGAGCCAAGAGGAGACTTGCTATAGAGGAAGATCATATGGCCCGACCAGAGACACCAGAGGGGTTAGCGGCACGCATGGCTAGGCTTGTCTCTATCCGAGATAGGCTACGGCCTAAGACTACTTCTACTACCTCGTCTATTGTGATGCCGGAGTTGGCGGCGGACAAGAACTTCGAGCTTAAAACTAGACTTGTGGTTTTGATGCAACAAGACCCATTTCATGGGAACTCCCAAGAGAACCCACACTACCATCAACAGTTGTTCTTGTCTAAATGTGCTACTTTCCAGATGCCCGGCGTATCGGCCGACGCTATCCGACTGCGCCTCTTCCCATTTACTCTTCCCAAAAAATTCCCAAAATTTACCCGAGCTCTTCGACTTCCCCTCTCCCTGCCCAAATCGCCCTTCCCCTCGCCCGAGCCGCGTCACCCCTTACCCGAGTCACCACCAAGCATCGACGCCGGCCACCGACTCCACATCGCCGGCGTCGCTGCCCCTCTGTCGCGCATCCCCAATTTCACCCCAAAATCCCCTTTTACTCCATTTTTCCAATTCGCAAGCTTCGGGGAGATTCAGGGCGGATTTAGAGCTTCTTAGAGGAGGCGATTCTCTGCACGCATCCACCGCTTGCACGTGCGTCATGTTCAGGTACACTCGTTCCTTATTTACAGCACTTCGCATTTGGGTGGGCACGATTCATGGCTCACATGCCCCCACGTACTAGGTCACGCACGCGGGTGCCCGCTTCCAAGCGAAAGAGGTCCAGCAATCCTGGCTCCTCTTATGCTAGGGCGGACTCCCCTCCTCATAGCCTGCCACCACCCTCACTTCCGCCTCCTACCGCACCTATTCCACCACCGGCACAGCCAGCCCCCGCTTTCGACACGATGGGGATTACGTTCAGAGATGATGCACACCGCACCAGATTTGAGCGTATCTCCCATCGCTCGATCGTACCCTCTAGGTTCACACACCTTGCAGATTTTGAGCGCCTAGGGGTACTTGAGGGGATACTCCAGTTGTATGACAACGTGGGGTGGTGTGACTTTTTGTCTGTGTCGGTGGACACTTACATCTGCTCGACACTAGAGGTCCTTAGCTCCATTAGTAGGACCCCTAGGGGATGCTCCTTTCGCTTGATGGATCTTGAGTGCGAGATCACTCTCGATATACTCTGAGCTTTCTTCCAGTGGCCCCCTGTCTCGGACCCAGAACGAGCCTATGGCCCCACGCACTTTCCACCGCCGTCATTCGACACACACGCATTCTGGACACTTATCACGGGATCCCCTCTTGCCTTTGACCCAAGCATGGCCAAGGCCTCCGCTATCCTCCATCCATGACTCCGCATTGCACAGCGCCTCATGGCGACTACTTTCCTAGCGAGGTATGAGCCGGGTACGATGTCGACCCCTGAGCTTTACATGCTCTACGGGATGACTCGAGCGCGAGCCTTAGAGATAGGTGGAGACGTCTTACTCCCCAACACCCAGATTGACATAGCTAGTTGGTACTTAGACCGCATCATTATCTCTGTCGGTGCTAGGTCGCCTATCTGTTGCGACGGTCTGATTACCCTCCTGGCCCCCTTGTGCGGAGTAGACCTTCCAGCTGGCTTGCTTAGTGTAGGATCCTGTCAAAACAACAACGTTAGGATCGAATAACATAGACTTACGCTTGCATATGCAGCACCGTAGTCTCTGAACTTCACCCTCGGATTCACCACAACGGTCGGTACTTCGTCACGGAGGATCGAAGCAGCGTTTCACCGCCTAAATCTCTATTTAGAAGAGGATTTTAATGGAAGGGAGAAGAAGAACACAAGTTGCCTTAGGCAAACTTATGGCATGTTTAGATTAGTGTAAATGCCTTACCCTTGGGTCCTATTTATAGGCTTTAGGGGTAGTTATTGTAGGAAATAACTAAATATAAGCTTATTAGCCTATATTAGCACATTTACTTATCTTCTTCTTCATTCACTTATCAAGTGCCTTTATGCACTTATAAAGTGGCTTTTTCCACTTATCGAGTGGTCCTTTTCACACGAGAAAAGGTTCCCTTCGTGCACTCTTTCGTGCACGCGACATCTGAGGTCCGTATACCCTCATACATCCCCTCATGGGTGTATTCATGTCATCCATATCCAACATCTCCCACTCACACTTGAGGGGATTGTAAGGAAACATCTTTTCCTTTAACTCTTCTGTTTGTCATACCGAGAAATAGGCCGTGTGACCGTCATGCGCATAGAGTCTGCTGTTGTGCACTTGTTAGAGATACACAACACTCCTCGAGGTGCAAAGTTGAGTAGATCAACGCATGCTTTACCCTAGATTATTTCTTCACATTTCTTATACTTTATATTCAACAATTGAATCTCATCTGGATTATAATTGGCTGGCCAGCTTTGAATCTCTAAAGTCCAAATGTGAATATGAAATTAATCTTCCTCTTCTTGTGATCCTTTCGATCTTGACTTGACTTGCTTTTCTAACATGCCCCACCGGACCGAATTGACCATAGTCCATAAGCAATATGCTAAGATAGCAATCACCCAGTCAAATCTAAAGGAACCAATTAGAGTCCATAAGGGTAATGAGTTAAGACCCATGTGGTCTTTGGGTCTCACATAATAGTAAACATAATTACTATTCTAACCCAATGGTCAAAATGCATACGTAGTATGAATACGTATTACAACATCACTCCTTTCCCAGGGAGCGTATGTCTTTAATGATGTTGTAAGGATGATGATCAGACACCACAAAGTCTGATTTTGAGTCCCTTTTACTACTCAAATAATCTTCTGGACCCACATCCCGCATAAGACAGATAGGATTTAAGAATCCTCTTAGATCTTTTGTAAGCATCCATATGATGCAGATCTTTTATACGACCATTTTGTTTAAGTCATGACTCTAAATCATCCGTCTGACGATTTTGACTTTAAACAGGTCTCATCTTTATTTTATCTGTCTGATATAATAAAGGCGGTTGCTTATGTGAGAGAGCCAACCTCAATCTGTCTGATATACTAGAAAATAAAGCTGAGATTTTAAAATGTACACAAACATTTTCTAGAAACTCATATGCAATGTTAAAAAAGAACTTATTCTTTTATTAAATTTGATCTTTTACAGACATGGGAATTTACATTGGTACAACTCAGCTCTTACGCAATCCTTGAGATGATAAGTGTTTGTAAAACACATCTCTGGGGATCGCCTTCGTAAGCGGATCCGATATCATCTCATGCGTAGATATGTACCTTATGTCTACCTTCTTGGTCTTATCAAAATCTTTTGTAAATTTGTAGTGGATATCAATGTGTTTGGTCTTACAATGGAATTTAGGATCTTTGACATAGGCTATAGATGCTTGACTGTCGCTGTGTATAGGTACAACACTTTAGTCACTTGCATTAATTAGCCTGTCTAAGAACTTCCTAAGCCAAACAGCCTCTTGGACTGCCATGCTAAATGCTACAAACTCGGCTTCCATAGTTGAAAGTGCGATGCAGGATTGTTTCTTGCTACTCCAGGATATTGCACCAAATCCGAGTAGAAAAACATATCCTGAGGTCGATCGTCGCTCATCGAGATCACCCGTCCAATCAGTATCAGTGTAGCCTTCGAGCCTCAAGGCATCTCCTTGATAGCATAAAGCATAGTCCGTAGTTCCTTTAAGATACCGCATTATCCTCTTAACCACTTTCCAGTGTACTTGCCCTGGATTGGATTGGTAACGACTTACCATTCCAACGGCAAAACAGATGTCCGGTCTTGTACACATCATAGCATACATAAGACTACCAACTGCACTGGAATATGGAACTTTTTCCATAATTTCCTTTTCCTTTTGGTTCTTTGGACACGATTTCAGACATAAATTATCGCATTTGCTTATAGGAGTATCAATGGACTTACAGTCCTGCATATTAAAACGTTCTAGAACCTTCTTTATATAAGTCTCTTGTGAAAGAGAAAGAAGTTTCTTCGAACGATTCCTTGAAATCTTAACTCCAAGGATATATGCGGCCTCTCCCATGTCTTTCATCTCAAAAACTGATGAAAGCCAAGTCTTGATATCCATCACAAAGCCCTTGTCATTTCCGGCTATTAAAATGTCATCTACGTATAGAGACATAATAACATACTTGCTTTTAATCCTCTTGATATATACACAGTTATCTTCATCAAACATGGTAAAACCATTTGATAAGACAACTTCTTGAAATCATATATACCATTGCCTCGAGGATTGTTTAAGACCATATATGGACTTACGAAGTTTACAAACCTTATGTTCGTTTCCTTCTTTTACGAACCCTATTGGTTGTTCCATATAGATCTCCTCGTCCAATTCTCCATTGAGAAAGGCAGTCTTTACATCCATTTAATGTAATTCGAGGTCTAAGCAACTACACATCATCCTATACATTCATAAGCTCATACACATCATCCTCATATGTATTCTCATCCATATCCACCACATCATATGTATGCTCCATATGTGATCGATCCTTATTTTTACACCTTTTTTCTGCATGTTTTCATGTCGTTTCGATCGCCCATATTGTGATTTCCAAGATTATTCGACGATATCGCATTGCTTTTCACTGTTTCTGGTTTTTGTCGTATTTCAGGAGATATGGAGCGATTTGTAGCAAAAATGAGATCAAGAGACTTTCATGCACACCGGAGCGTCACCCACAGCTTATTCGAGGGGTTATCAGCGCTAGAGGATGAGCAGAAGAGAAAAAAGTTCGATAGAATCGACGAGGAGGCGAGGAAGAGAAGAAAAGAGCCCAGATACAGCTCACTCGACCGAATAGATGTTTCACTCGGCCGAGTGAAGAACTGTACTCGGCCAACTGAAACGGATACGCACTGCTAATTTTCAGAGTTCACTCGGTCGAGCATGAAAACTCCACTCGACCCGAGTGAGGAAGCTCGCTCGCCTGAGTACGTCAGGG
This sequence comes from Scilla litardierei, assembly GCA_030789695.1. Lineage (NCBI taxonomy): Eukaryota > Viridiplantae > Streptophyta > Magnoliopsida > Asparagales > Asparagaceae > Scilla > Scilla litardierei. Next base: position 111,879,661 of record CM061135.1, read on the forward strand.
ATTTTCTTTCGAGAAGCAGCCAAGTTACTGGAAATTTTGATAAGACCCACTCGGCCGAGCAAGATTGCTCACTCGGCCGAGTGAAGAAGCCCACTCGGCCAAGTCAGTCAAAGCGACAGACCCCCAAATTTCCCAGACTCTCTGTCTTTTATTGGGTCTGTCGCTCGGCCGAGTGACGCAGTCCGACTGATATGCAAATTGAGTTTTCTGGGCTGTGCAGGGGATAAATCTATCAGGATTTTTTGGACGAATTTGGCTTGTATTTAAACCTAATTTTATCCCTAGTTTCAGGAGAGACTTGTATTATTGTTTGACGGCTATTCCTTTTGTAAATCTCAGCTGGAGATCATAGATGCACAATTTGGTTTGATCTTTCTCTTTAAAAATATTATTTTTATTAATTGTTTCTTCTCTACAATGAATTGTGCTATGATGTATTTCTTTATTTCTGAGATTTCCATGATGATTTGTGAGTAGTTTCATCATTCTAGGGCATGGGGATGAACCCTATGGACCCGATCTTTGAATTGTCATGAATGAATAGAATTGCTGCTAGGATTGATAACGGTTAGGTTGTGATTGATTTACTACGAGTAGTTAGGAATTTCCATTGATTGGGATTTGCAAGAGATTGGATCCCAATTGATGGGAAGGCCTAGATATTCGATTTAGGTTTATAATCGAGATTCTCTTGATTTGGTTGCAAGAGATTGGACCAAAGCTAGGATTTTTATTATAAATCTATACTAATATTTGTTTGCAAGAGATTGGACGAATACGAACTATCATAACCTAGATCGTAGCTCGAGTTTGCACGAGAGTGGGCTGGAGTTGTGATTGAACGATGATGTCGATCTTCATGCTAGTAGCTTAGGTTAGGGTTTGCACGAGAGTGGGCTCTAATCTAGTTTGCTATAGACCGACAATAGCGCGAGAGCGTGAGCTTGGTTCTACATTCAGTTGCGACTAGTTCACCTTAATTCAAGCCTTGCAATATTGAAATTCATGATTCACAAGGATAAGTGACGGTCCGTAGTGGGGATTTCATATCCCTAGACTCTTTTATTATATTGATATCTATTTGCTATTTGAATGATTGTGACACTCCCATTAAAACATTCTTATTCCATCAATAGCTAGGTGATCAAAGTAGGATACTGTCAATTGTCCTCCATGTGTTCGATACCCGCTCACCACTACGCCGTGCGCTTGCGGTAAAACTACAGTCGTTTTTCGGGTGTATATCAGGGCGCGATCAATATGCAACACGACATATGCATGCTCCACACTTTTCATATAACCCTTATATGACTCATGCATGTCCTCCTCCATTTTCTTATGTTAGACCTCGTGCTCCTAAGCATCATGCACCACATAGACAACCAACCAATGTGCATGCAACTAGGAAAAGGAATCCCAAAACATACACTATTTGGAGTCCCAGGGACACTAGCATTCATGATAGGAATTCTTATGTAAAATCATACTTTAAAGATGTTGAAAATTGTGATAACTATGTTGGGAAGCCAAAGTCACTTGGACTTGGTTTCCAAAGGGCTAACCCCCTTGGACCCAACAAGCTTGGGTACCATGAGCTTATGGTATAATATGTAGGTACCCAAGAAAAAGAAAAAGAGCACGAAAAGAAATATCAGCTCTAAGAAGAAAGGATGGATTCTCGATAGCGATTGCTCCAAGCACGTGACGGGAGATCCCTCTTTGCTCTTCGAAGTGATCAGCATCAAGAACGGTGCAACGGTGACCTTTGGAGGTGATGAAAAAGGAACCATCATTGAAGTGGAAAAAGTCGGTAATCCATCTAAACCATTAATTGATAATGTACATTTACTAGATGATTTAACTCACAACCTCATCTCCATAAGTCAACTTTGTGACAAAGGTTACAAGGTTAACTTTGGAGAAGGTATGTGTAGTATTATTGATAATGATTCTAAAGTTTTATTTTCTGGCATTAGACATAAAGATATATATATATCTTAAGAATGCCTCAATCTTTAGAACATTGCTTAGTTGCTCATTCAAATGAACAATTATTATGGCATCGTCATTTTAGGCATGTTCATTTTAAGCATTTATATAAATTAGCTAAGCATGATTTAGTTAAAGGTTTTTCGCAAAGCTTTTGTGATTCATGTCAACATGGAAAACTCTGTAAATCTTCATTTAAACTTAAAAATGTCATAACTTGTAAGAGGCCCCTAGAACTTCTACATTTAGATTTTTTGGGCCTACTAAAGTAGCATCTTTAGGAAATGCTCATTATGGATTAGTCATTGTAGATGACTTTTCTAGATTTACATGGGTATCATTTTTAACTAATAAAAATGAAGCCTTTGATGAGTTTACCAAATTTGCCAAGAAAATTCCATATCTCTTAGGAACCAACATTATCACTATTCGTAGTGATCATGGAGGGAAATTTGAGAATGAACTTTTCTCTAAGTTTTGTGATGACAATGGTATAACTCACAATTTCTCCTTCCCTCATGCCCCACCACAAAATGGTGTTGTCGAAAGAAAGAATAGGACTCTTATTTAGTGTGCATGCACAATGATCCATGATAGTCATCTTGGACTTCAATTTTGGGCGGAGGCGATGCACACGGCATGTTATGTGCTTAATAGGATCCTAGTGAGGCCACATACAAACAAAACTTGTTTTGAACTATTTTATGATAAAACGCCTCAAGTTAAATATTTTCGAGTTTTTGGTTCAAAAAGCTTTATAAAGAACACGGTTGGTAATCTTGATAAGTTTGAGCCAAGATCCGATGAAGAAATTTTTGTTGGATATTCCATAGTAGCAAATCCTACCAGATATACAACAAAAACACTTCAACAGTTGAGGAATCACTACACGTTTCTTTTAATGAATATTTTGATTTACCTCGTGTTGATGTTTTATGTGATTTAATTAGTAATGTTAAAATTGATGATGTTATTGAGACTAACATTAGTACTGTTGAGATTGTTCCTAGTGATCCAGGTGTTCCTAAAGCTTATCCAACTGTTCGTGATCACCCACATGACCAAATAATTGTAGATATTAGAGTGGGTATCCAAACAAGGTCACGGATTGATGAATTCTCGCATCGTGCCTTTGTCTCTACCATTGAGCCAAAGAACATCCAAGAGGCATGTGAAGATAACTCTTAGATCGTAGCAATGGAAGAAGAACTCATGCAATTCGAAAGAAATGAAGTTTGGGAGCTTGTTCCTCTACCTAGTGGTCATCAAGTAATTGAGACCAAATGGATATTCAAGAATAAGACGGATGAGAATGAAGTCATCACAAGGAACAAAGAAAGGTTAGTAGCTCAAGACTACCGATATGAAGAAGGTATTGACTTCGAAGAATCTTTTGCTCCTGTAGCTAGATTAGAAGTCATTAGATTACTTTTATCTTTTGCATCCCATAAGAATTTCAAACTTTATTAAATGGATGTCAAAAGTACATTTCTAAATGGTTTTTGTTAGTGAAGAAGTTTGTCTCTCAACCACCCGGGTTCCTTCATGAAAAATTTCCAAATCATGTTTTCAAACTTAAGAAAGCCTTATATGGGTCTAGACAAGCTCATAGAGCTTGGTATGATCAACTTAAGACTTTTCTTTTGGATTTAGGTTTTAAAATGGGTGAAGTTGATTCTACTCGTTTCACTAAATATTATTAAAATGACATGCTTCTAATTCAAGTTAATGTAGATGATATTATTTTTGGCTCTACTAACTATGATCTTTGCCAAGAATTTTCTAAATCTATGAAGAAAGAATTTGAGATGGCCACATGGGTGAGTTCAACTATTTTCTAGGTCTACAAATTCGACAAATGAAGGATGCAATTTTCGTACACCAAACCAAGTATATCGAGGAGCTTATCAAGCGATTTGGGATGGAAGCGTCTTCAAGCAAGAGGACTCTCATGAGTACAACCATACATCTTCACAAGGACGAAAACGGGAAAGATGTAGACATTCGTCTATATCGAAGTATGATAGGTAGCTTACTGTATTTAACCGCAAGTAGGCCCGATATCATGTTTTTCGTTTGTTTATGTGCTAGATATCAAGCATAACCTAAAGAATCACATTTGATTGCTGTTAAATGAATTTTTCGTTACCTCAATCAAACACTAGATTATGGATTACTTTATCCACGTATGAGTTAATCTCATATAGTGATGCCGATTTTGCTGGATGCAAATCCGATAGGAAGAGTACTAATGGCACTTGCCATTTTCTAGGAAATTCCCTTGTCTCTTGGTTTTCCAAGAAGAAAAACTCTAAATCATTGTCCACGACCGAAGAAGAATATATTTTCACGGGTCTTGTATGTGCACAAGTTGCTTGGATGAGACACACTCTAGAAGACTATGGTATCAATTATGATACTTGCCCTATCATGGTTGATAAACAAAGTGCCATTTGTCTCTCCAAAATCCGATACATCACTCTCGTACCAAACACTTTGATGTGAGACACCATTTTATTAATGATCATGTAGCTAAGAAGGACATCATCTTAGAGTACATTGAAACCCAAAAACAAATCGATGACATCTTCACAAAACCTCTTAAAGAAAATTCATTTGTGAGGTTGCGTGGAGAATTAGGGATTATGGGTGAATCTAAAATTTAGGACTTCATTTTCACATGTTACGTCATGTTTTGAGTTTATATAAACATTTTTATAACTCATATTCAATGTGTCTATTTTTCACATTATGTTTTATGTGAGATTTTGGAGAATTTGATGTTTTTATCGGATTGATATATTTGCTATCATATTAGTTTATATGTTTATGATAGCTACTTGATGTCATTATAGTGTTTAGAGTATATGTATATGGGTGAGAAATCTCAAATCTTTGATTTTGACTCTATTCTGGATTTCAAAACCAGGACAGTCGACTGTATTTTCTTCAACAGTCGACTGCCCAATCTTTATTTTTCAGCCCTCATATCTCATATCTTTGACAATCGACTGATGCTCACTTTATAGGCGCCTGGTCATCTTCCAGGCGACAATATTTTTTTCATCAGGCGCCTGCCCAATTGTCACTCATTTTTCCGAGAACAAGCTCAAAATTTCTTGAAAATTCTTCTCTGCAGCAGGCCCATGTAGGTCATTTCACATGTGACTGTCAATCGACAGGTGACTGAGATTTTTTCTACAGGCACATGTCTATATTCTTAGACATTTTTTAATTAGGGCTTAACAGGCGACTGCACGTTGTTAGTCGCATGTCTGACGTATTTGGCGGTTCGTAGTCTTAGATCTGAGTCGTTCATTTTGATCCAATGGACTAGGTCTCTTGAACTCTTTCCTATAACCGTCGATTGAATGTGTTCTCTCTCTCCTCCGATTCAAAAAGCCCACACTCCTCTCTTCTTCATCCTCGAGAGAATCACTCCTTCACCGTCGATCAAGCTTCCTCCAACTGTTCATCCTCCTCCGTCAATCATCTTGTGCCTATAGTCCATCATCTCTGTCGACTAGGTATATATTTCGACTCCATTCTCTTCTAATTCGTGCCCTAGCATCTAGATTTCTAATTCCTTTCCGATTGCATTTTGATGGCACCCAAGACTTCCACTTCTAAGGGGAAATCCCTTAAGAAGCACCGTGAGCCTATGGTTACGACAAGTGCTTGGGCAAATATAATGCCTTGATCAATATGAAGCTCCTCAAGGAGCGATTCATATCGTATCCAGCTTTCCAAGCCAAGAATCTTTCATAGCTTATGACCACGACCAAATTGGTCGATCTTTTTCGATATTCTCAAGCTGACTCTCCTAAACCATATCCCATGCTCGTGAAATTGTTTTATGCTAACAGCATTCATGGTAAGTATAACGACATTGGAATTCTAGACACTGTAGTCCAAAGGACGTCCATCAAGCTTGACCCCAAACTTTTAGGGTTTATCCTTTCAATTCCCTCTATCGGATCTCTCCATACTGACATATCCATTTCTAGGGTCTCTGAGCTAGATTAGAATGTCCTTTAGGACATGTTCAATGTGATCCCTCTTATTCTCACCTATGGGGTGAAGACATCCATGTTCGCTAAACATGGTTGGGCTGTCCACGATGTCGTCAATTCCAGCATCCTACCAAAGTATAGATCATCTGACCAGCCTTCACGTGACATCTTGAAGTGCATGTATGTTATCTTCTTTGGGATGAAGGTGAACTGGACAGGTGTCATTCTTGATAGGATGGACCATATAGAGATCACCCCTCTTATCCCTCACTTGCCATACAGTTGTATCTTGACCCATGTATTCAGGCACTTCCAGATTGATCTTACCGCATATGAGCATGTTCCCCTTGACCCAATCTTGGATGCAGCTGCAAAGCTGAAGTCTTCTTCAGATTTGTAGACTGTAGCCAAGAAGAGGCAGTCTGTGTCTGGCCCCTCTTCATCATCTGTGCCTCCATCTAGCACCACAGTTCCTCCAGCTGACATTCCCTTATCATCCTCAGCTCCACCTCCAATTACTCCTTTCTTTGTCTAGTTGGACAGGAAGGTAACTGTACTGCTTGAGCTATTCCATACTTCATTTTTGCATCATGGCATACCCATTCCAGCCTCCCTCCAGTCGATGCTTCATCCTTCAAAGGATATTCTATCATCTGCTAATGCTTCTAGTGATGCTCAGGCTCCTCCAGCTGACGTCACCCCGTCTACCCCTCCTACTGTGGTCACTCAGATTCCAGAGCCTACTACTGTTGTTGCTGAGCCTGCTGAGGCTGCTCCAAATACTTCTGTTGTGTCTTCATCAGAGTTGGAGACCCAGGACTTTCATATTAAGATGAGAGCTCCTAAGGATGCCTCCACTATTGTCCAGCTTGATGCCTGATGCTGCTCAGAGACAGCTCACCCTAGGATCTTTTTGTGTTAGGGTTAGATACTCTTTGATGTATTGGATGGATATTTTGGATGTATGTAAGGATATTTTGGTTATATGCATGGTTGGTTATACTTTGTGTTGATGTTGTCATTATGATGTATGTATTGATATTTTGTACTCCTTGATCTTTTTATATATATACATGATGATATCTTTTGGCTCACATTATACTCATTATTATATTGTGTGATATTGTCTCTTCATGTGCTCTTTATTATATATATTGATTGTTGAGATGTATTGCATGATTGAATGCTGATATTGGACTTCATTTCCTCTAGTCAACCTAGTTTTGATGATTTTGATATGTATTTGTGTGATACACCTTCATGTTTTCCTAGTTTCATTTAGTATCACATTAAATTCATATCTTATTCTTTATAGTCACATGACTGTTTTACTTTTATTTAGCACTAGTTGTTGTTTCTCTACTCCCACCTTTTGGATAATGCCATAGGGGGAGAGAAATAAACAAACTATTCAGGGGGAGTAAGATATAGTGAATTTGTATTCAAAAATTCTAAATTCAAATACTTGAATTCATTTCATTCATATATATCATACTTTTGCTTTCATTGATCAATAGGTGCACATATCTTTATTGTCTAACTTGATTGGCATCTATGTAGGGGGAGTAAGTATGTTTTTGAAGCACAATTATTTATTTTTGTTTATCTTTATTTGTCATCACCAAAAGGGGGATAATGTTGAGTATTGGACTTCTCCATACTTGGTTTTGATGATGAGCAAACATAAATACTTTTGACTAATCCCCTCATTGCATTTAATTCATTACCTAAGCTAATCATGAAGATCAATTGTAATGAATGATACTCAAGGTTCAATCAAAGCTCAAAGGGTTAAAGATTGGGTGATCAGGATAAAGATAGAATGTCAAAGACTTCAAGATCATTCAAGAGAAGAAGAGAAGCAAATTCAATGTAATTCTTTTTATTTTCTTTATTCTTTCTCATTAGAATGTAGCCTTGAAGTAGTATATTGTTGGAGCATCACACATCACTCAATCTAGCCTAGGAATCCATTAAAACCTATTTCCTAAGACTCTAACTCTTTATTCCCTAAGTTTTGCAATTTAGAGTATCAACAGGCAACTATTGAAAATTTGTCAGGCGCCTGTCTCCTTAAAGGTGCCTACGATTTGTTCTACAGTCGTCTGTTATGCACACACTTTTTACTTGGTATTTTGGGTTTTTTGTATTCAACTCTAACAGGTAACTGTTGTATATTGTACAGGCGCCTGGCTCCTTATAGGCACCTGAACTTTGTTCTACAGTCGCATGTATCATCTTGCCCAAAGATCCCAAGTTTTGTCAACTTTCGCACTTATGCAATCAAACGACTGATATTGGTTACACAGTCTCCTGTCCATGGCACAGGCACCTGTGCGTACCACTTCAGTCGCATGTCCACACTTGCCCAGATCTTTCATTTTGGCAAGTTTCGCACTTGTGCACACAAACGACTGACATTGGTTTTCAAGTCGCATGCACATGGCACATGCGCCTGTGTTTACCACATCTGTCGCCTGTCTTGTTGCCTAGAATTCTTGAGATTTGTTAACGTATGCACTTTGCCACACAGACGTATGTAGAAGGTTTATCAGGTGCATGTTTGTTTTTAGGCACATGTCCAACTTTCACCAGTCGCATGTCCTACGTAGTAAGTTACCGTTTGAATTCTCGCATACCCTCTAACACGGTGCATCAAGCGTCTGTCTGTTCTTCATCAGTCGTCTGTCCTACCTGTAAAATTAATCCATTAGGATTTTCCACATAGATTTTGAAGGGGCTTTTGGGTATTTCATTTGAGGTTTTTAGAGAACCTATAAAGAGGCCCTCTACTATTCCTTTGGAGCCTCTCAACTCTTGAAACCCCTAAGCACTCTTCTCAAGCTCTCAAGCTCTCAAGTGCTCAATTCTTTCTAGCCATCATTCTCTCTTGCTCTCCAACCTAGAATCAAAGTTTATATCTTCTATGCATTTGGTGGTGACAAGAGAAATGGCTATACTCTCTTCTTGGAAGAGATCAACACTCCAATCACTTTGCTCTTTCAAGTTCTACTTCAAAGCATATGTGATTTGCAAGTGTTATTTCAAATTTCATAACTTTCGTAATTGGTTTTACTCTCGGTTTGTGAGAGTGGTTTGCTTGATCCTAAGTTGTAGGATTCAAGGACATCAATCGTGTATTGATTACACTTGCCGGGTTGCAACAAGTGGGTTGAAAGGAAAACTCAAGCTAGGGTTCTAGCTTGAGTATCTGGGTGGTATCCCAGGTGGTAGTGATATAAGATTACCAAGAACAAGTCGGGTATGACTTGGATAATCCGAACCCTTGAATATCATTGTGTTTGCTTATTCATTGTTGTTACTTTATAATTCCGCATATTTGTTTGTTAGGATTTTAATTAGGCGGAATTGTCTTTTTAATTTTATAAACACTATTCAACCCCCTTTCTCGTGTTTTTCTCATAGCACATAGTCCTTACAATTAAGATGTTAACATCATTGCACTTGAATGTTTCATCATCTGATCTCCTACTTTGGCCTGGATGTGACATCGAGTCATCTAGGATGAATGAGTAGCATTATACCATACAACCCTAACGAAAGCATAATACACACGCTCTTCTCTCATTGCATTCTCGTATTACTCTCTCTAGCATAGTTTTAGTATAGTTTTGATATTCACACCATCAAAATCAACAATTCACCTTCATAGGGTGGTTCATCTCTCACCAATTCATTACCATACCTAATTTTGGATTGTAAAATTTGCAGACTAAATTGTTCCTGAGGAATACGAGCCTGGACTAACCAGGACTACACCTGGTCTGACTTCCTATGCTTGGGAATAACACAACATTTTGGCGCAGTCAATTTTTTGGCACAACATGATGATATTCTTTATTTGGAGATGAGATAAATTTTGCTGAGTTGAGCATGTAGGTTAAATGTTCCACGTGCTTCAGATACTTGGGTATTGATTATGCAATCCTTTTTAACAAAAAAATCAATTGGTCATTGAATTCCCCCAAGTTGAAGTGTATTTCCATATCACCGTCATTGAAGATAATCACAGTAGCACTTCGTTACGTGGCCTGTTGCACACCTGATCACTCCGTATTTTACACCTTTTTCCCGCATGTTTGCATGCCATTTAGATCGCTCAAATCATGTTTTTCACGATTTATCGACAATATTGCGATACTTTTCACGATTTGTTGATTTTGTCGTATTTCAGGAGATTTGGAGCGATTTGGAGTGGTTCCGAGATACACCCACTCCGGAGTGTCACCGACGACTTCCCTGAGGGGTATTTAGAGATTGGAGAGGAGCGGAAGAAGAAAGAACATCGTAGGAGCGATGAGGAGGCAAGAACATTCAGATTGAGCATTTTTAGCATCTCACTCGGCCGAGTGAAGGAGTCACTCGGCCGAGCATCGAGACCCCGCTCGGCCGGCCAGATCGGACAGCAACAAAGCTAATATCAGCGTGCACTCGGTCGAGCATCAGAAGCCCACTCGGTCGAGTGACGTATCCTGTCCGCCCGAGTGGCACTCAGACGACGGCCATAAAAAAACTCCCAAGTTACTGTCTTTCGTCAGTCTGAGATCAGAAGCCCCACTCGGCCGAGTGGCAATTGCCGTCCGCCCGAGTGAACAAAGCCCATCGGCCGAGTGACGACAACTCACTCGGCTGAGTGACCCCCGAAGTGAAGACCCCCAAGACCCCGGACTTACTGTAAATTCTCAGGGTCTCTCACTCGGCCGAGTGACCTTTGTCACTCGGCCGAGTGAGCCGCGCGCCTGTAGCGGAAAACACGATTTTGAAGAGGCGCAGGGGCATTTTGGTCATGGATTTTTGGGCAGTTTTGGGGGTATTTAACCCCAGATTCTAACCTAGTTTAGGGAGCTTTTCTATTACTTTTGGCAGCCTTTTTAGATTAGATTTTTTAGATTTTAATTCTTGTGATTAGAGAGGAGAGAAAAGTGTTATTTTGTTGGATTCTTGGAAAGCTACATTTGTTTGTCTCCCTCTCTATTAAAAATCCTATTTTTATTGCTATTTTGAATATTGCTATGAATTCCATTGCTGTTTCTATTGATTATTCTTCCATTAGCAATATGATTTGTGAGTAGTTTTAACGTCTTAGGGTGTGGGGATGAACCCTACGAGCCACAATTTTCGATTTGTGACGATTTGGTAGAACTATTGCTAGAATTGATTAGGGTTAGTTTGGGATTGATATAATACGGATAGCTAGGTGTTCATATCGATTGGGATTTGCAAGAGATTGGATCCCAATTCGATAGGAAACCATAGAAATCCGAATTGGGTTGAAATTGAGTTTCCGTAGTATTGGTTTGCAAGAGATTGGACCGATACTAGGATTCTCGGTTGCAATTCTATACCGATACCCATTTGCAAGAGATTGGACGGGTAGGAACTATCCCAACCTAGGTCGTAGCCCGAGTTAGCACGAGAGTGGGCTCGGGATGCGATTGAACGATGACGTTGATCCTAATGCTAGCTTGCCTAGGCTAGGGTTTGCAAGAGATTGGACCCGAGCCTAGGTTCGCTATAGACCGGCAACAGCACGAGAGCGTGAGCTAGGTTTTACATTCAGTTGCAACTAGTTCACCCGACATTCTACCCTAGCAATTATGAAACCGATGAATCACAATGACGAGATACGGTGAGTAGCGGGGATTCCCTATTCCCTAGGCGTCTTTATTTGATTTTACATCTCTTTACATTGTTTGACGATTGTGACAACATCGTCGAAAGGCAATTTCCTACTTTTCTATCCCTATAGCCAGGTTGTTCGGAGAAGGCACTATCATACGTCCTCCCTGTGTTCGATACCCGCTCGCCGCTACACCGTGCGCTTGCGGTAAAACTACACGGTCGCTCTTTAGGGTGTACGTCCGGGCGCGATCAATTTTTTGGCACCGTTGCCGGGGAGGCGATTATGTTTGATCCTACCACCCTAGCTATTTCTTTCTTTTTGTTTTATTTCTTCATTTTTTTATCTAACCCTTCCATTGTACTAATCACTTCTTTGAAACTTTGTTTTCCCGTGCATGTACACGAGATCCACTGCGGACCCCGTAGAAATATTGTTTGATCCTGAGATCGAGCATACATTGCGGAGAATCAGAGCGGAGAAGAGACCCGATACGGAAGGGAGGTTTATGAACGTTCGGGAGACGCCTGAAGAGTTAGCAGTAAGAATGGCGAGGATTATTTCCATTCGAGATAGGCTCCGGCCTAAGACTTCCTCCACGACCTCGTCCATAGCCATACCGGAGTTGGCGGTCGACAAGAATTTTGAGTTGAAGACCGGATTGGTGGTCCTTATGCAATAAGATCCTTTTCATGGGAATCCCCATGAAAATCCCCACTACCACATCCAGCTCTTCCTATCAAAGTGCGCCACCTTCCAGATGCCGGGTGTCACCCTAGATGCCATCAGACTGCGCCTCTTCCCATTCACACTAAAGGATAAAGCTCTTTATTGGTTGAGGACGCAAGCCGAAGGAGTCTTCACCACATGGGATGAGTTGGCGAGCGCGTTTATCGACAAGTTCTATCCGCCCTCCAAGACGGTAAAGATTAGGAGTGCTCTCAGGTCCTTCAAGCAAGGACCTCAAGAGACACTCTACGAGGCATGTGAGCGCTTCAAAGACCTGCAGCATCAGTGCCCCCACCATAGCATTGAAGATTGGGAGCTCGTCCATAGCTTCTACAATGGTCTCCAACCGGGGACCAAGTAGATTATTGATGCCACGGCAAATGGGGCCATCCTATCGAAGACTCCCGACGAAGCTACGGCCTTACTTGAGGAGATGGCCTCGAACAATCAACAGTGGGGCGACGAGCGAGGACACTCTTCGTCCTCCTTGAAGCCATCTAGCATCTATGAGGCCAAGGCCATGGCGGAGCTTGCCAACAAGTTTGATTCTCTCCACAAGGTAGTGGAGAGACTGGAGAAATATATTACGGAGCCCCAAGGAGCCCCTTCCACATCCACACCAACAAGTCAAATGTGCGATTGGCAAGACCAATCCCAAGCTATGTGTTTCAGAGTGTTTTCTCACTACAAAGCGTTGACCGTGGAGAACCTGGTCAACGTGGTCAAGGGGCCCGCTTTGGGTCCCTTGGGGGGCTTCGAATTGGTGCAGAAGGGGCAAGGGGTAGCCTCGGCCCTGGTTGAGACGCTCGGCCTCGGATAGACGTGCTTGGCCTCGGCTGGAAGGGGGACGAGGGGTAGCCTCAGTCGCCCGGGTAGATGCACGGCCGACGGGCGGCGAGGGGGAGTCTCGGACCCGACTAAGACGCTCGGCCTCGGTAGGGCGTGCTCGGCCTCGGCAGGCTGACGGTGAGGGGAAGCCTCACTATCCAGTCGATCGAGCGATCGGAGAGGGGCGAGGGGCAGCCTCGGCCCGTTGATCAGCTGTCCACCTGCGTAGACGAGAACGCTCGTCAGGGGGCCGGACCTTGGTTCCGGCCAAATCCCCTCCGATGCCTAAGTCAGATAGTGATCTGAGAAGGGAGGCCCGGCGGAGACGGTTCGACTCGTGAGGAGATCGTAACGGCGTCTCTCGGCGCGAGCGGGGGAGGAAGGAGATGAATTGGGGGAACGAGGTCGTTGATGGAGTACCTTAGGTTTTGTTACCTGAGATGCGGTCCCTTTCTTCGTCGTCTTCCTGGCCCTTTTGTAGAGCTCCCAGCGCGGTTGCCCCTGGTCCACGTCCCACGCCCGCCATCGATCGCGCCCCATCAGTCCCCCCTCGCCGCCGCCCTTTCCGCCCTGCCAGCACCTTCCCATTATCGCCATTAGTGGTCGTGCGTCCGGGGGAGTGGTTTTCGCAGGAGTGGGCGAGTGACCAGCGGGTTATTGGGGCCGGGTCGGATCGACGTTCGAGAAGGTCCCTTATAGGGCCTTTGCTCAATGGGCTTTTGAGGATGCAGATGGGCTCTCGTCCTGTGGTCGGGCTCCTGGGCTCGTGTCTTTTGGGTCTCGGTCAAATAGGCGTAACAATTGCCCCCATCGGTCGGGTTGATCGGCCTCGGCCGGTTTGACTCGGCCGATGTGACTTCTGCCGATTTTGACAAGCTCTCAAGTCGATGCCAACTCATTTATTAGTCGTCATCATGAGTTGGCCCGTTCGATGTTTTTAAGGCGCGGGTTCCGAAGCGCCGTCAGCCTTCGGATGTTGCCACGTGTAGCGGCAAGCTTATCCCTGCCGTTCGCGGAGTCGTCTTAAGTGGAAAAGCCGAGGGATTCGTGAGCCGCCATCCCGTCGCCTTTCTTCTTTGTGCTGATCCCCCTTCTGTCTGAGCTCTGCCCCATGTCGTCTTCCTCTGCTACGGGTTCGGTTCGGTCGGAGCATGATGCGGCTCCAGGTCTGGCGGGTGGCACTCCTTCGGCGATTAGTCAGCAAGGGGATGATCCTTCAGGGGTTCCTTCTGAGGTCTTGGCGTGGCCTTCATCGATCTGTGCCACCGCCATCGGGAGTATGCGCTCCTCCTACCTGCTTCCGCCCTACTCGGCTCGTGCCCCTGGGGCCGACGAGCGGATCTGCTCTCCTGGTCCCAATGAGGTCGGAATATATGAGAGGTGCTTTCACTTCGGGCTCCGCTTCCCGCTTCATCCTTTTATCGTGGAGTTCCTTCAGGCCCACAATGTGTGCTTGTGTCAATTCTGTCCCAACGCCATCGGGATCCTCGTCGGGTTCGTTGTCGTCTGCATGCTGAAGGGTGTGGTGCCCTCTCTCCGCCTCTTTGCCCAGTTCTACCGCCTGAGCCTCCACCAATCGGGGGCGTGGATTTACATCAGCGCCCGCCCGAAGATGTCCCTGGTGCTGGGGTTGTCGAGCTCTCTGAAACGCTGGAAGGGGGAATACGTGTTTGTCACATTCCCCTCGAGCGTACACTTCCGGCTCGGTGGGTGGCGGCCGGTGCCGTTGTTCTTAATCTGGGTGAGCCGACGGTCACTGAGCAGCAGACGGCGAGGGACATGTTGGCAATTCCTCCGAGGGAGCGCTCGATCGACTTCCTCTTTAGTGACCTCAATTTGCGTAAGACGGTGTGGCCCCTAGGTAAGCTGCTCCGAGTGTTCGCCCCTCGAGGTCGCCCAGGTTCTGCTCTGTCTCTCATTTATTCTTTGAGTGCAGGTGGGTTCCCTCTCGGTCCTTCTCCTGCCAACGCTCTCGTGCAAGCCCCAAACCCGGATCCGCGCAGAAGGGACCATGTGTTGGCGGTCCGGAAGAAGCAGCGGGTTGTGACCGCGTCCGGAGGCTCGAAGCGAAAGAAGATGTCGTCTCCCTCTCTCCCCTTGCAGGGATCTCCCAAGAGGCTCCGTGAGGGGGTTGAGGGGGTCGACGTTCAGCCGACTACCGGCCGACCTCATCCTGCTCCCGTTGAGGTTGCTTGGCCGTGGGCCGGCCCTTCACCTCTTCCGGACAGCTCTCTCCCTGATGCTTACAGTCGGTATCTTGGGGCGTTCCGCTCTGCTCCTGGCGAGTTCCCTTCGTCAGGGGAGGGTCTTCTTTGTCCACGCTTTCCAGTGGGTGAGAAGGAGTCGGTGTTCTCGAGCCGCGGAGCCGCCGCTCGAGTGGCCGAGAACTGTTGTCTCCCTCCCGACCAGGCGGTGTTGGACGGAGTCAGAGGTGATTGCTTGGCTACCTTCGTGATCCAGGCTGGTCAACAGGTAGTGTGTCTCTGCTTGTCCCCCCGTTCTCCAGCTGTTTTTGCCATCTTACCTTCGTCGCTTTGGCACAGTTGTCCTCGGTGGGCCTCTCGATGAGGCGCCAATTCGCGGCTCTTCCCAAAGCCAAATCCGTGGCTGGGCTAGGCCCTGAGGTCCCTGGCGAGGAGGAGGAGGAAGCTGGTCAGTTGGAGGAAGCGCGGGTCCAATCCCTGAACTCCCGCATAACTGAGCTGTCCTCTGCCCTGGAGGCGGCGGATCGTGAGAGAGCTGTGGCTCTGGCCGCGAAGTCCGAGGCCGAGGCACAGCTCGCCTCTCTTTTAAAAGACGTCGACGCGTCTGGAGGGGTCAAGCAGGTCCCCGGCCCGGCTGCTGCCTCCGAAGCCTCGGAGCTCTCCGATCGTCTGGATGCGGCGGAGGAGCAGGCGAGGGCCCTTGCTGCCCAACTAGGAGAGAAATCCCGGGAGATCGAGAAGGAGAGGGCGGAGCACCAACGCCAGGTAGAGACCCTAGAGGCTCGGCTGCGTGGGCTCGAGGAGTTGGATCCTGCCCGGATCGCTCAGGATGCCGTGGCGGAGTATGCCACCTCCTTTGTGGAGACCGCCTTAATGGAGGCGTACGAGAAGGGCTTCGCCCGGTGCCAGTCCGAGATCCAAGAGAAGTTCCCGCTCTCGGGGATCAACTTCGAGAAACTTCAGATGTACTCTGACGCCGAACGGAGTAAGGGGGAGACCCTAATGAGCCTCCGGCCTGTGGCTCCCCTGGCACCCCCGGAGAAAAATGAGGGAGGGGAATGCCCCTCGACCTCTTCGTGTATCCTTCTGTATACCTTTTTGCTTTATCTGGAAGGGAATGAATTTAAAACAAATTTATTTCATAGGAAACGATACATCTATTGAAAGTACTTGCGTATATATTCCGCATTCCAAGTGTGAGTGAGAACTCTCCCTTCCATGTCGGCTAGTCGGTAGGCTGCGGGTCCGAGGACCTCGACGACTTTGTAGGGTCCCTCCCATCTAGCCGCGAGCTTCCCTTTGCGAGCGGTATCGGTGGTGAAGCCCGCCTTCCGGAGGACCAGGTCCCCGAGGTGGAAGCTTCTCCCCCGCACCCGAGCGTTGTAGTATCGGGCCACCTTCTGCTTTTGGCGGACGATGGTGGCCAGTGACTGCTCCTGTCGCTCGTCGAGGAGCTCCAGGCTGAGCCCTAGGCCCTGCGAGTTCCGGTCTTCGTCAAAGTATTTGAGGCGAAGAGATTCTTCACCCAATTCGACCGGTACCACCGCCTCGGCCCCGTAGGTGAGCATGAAGGGGGTCTCGCCAGTAGCCTCCTTGTGGGTCATCCGGTACGACCAGAGTATCCCGGGGAGATCTTTCGGCAAGTTCCCTTCGGCGTCCTTCACTTTCTTCCGGAGGGGCTCTATGATACACTTGTTGGCCGCTTCTGCCATCCCGTTGGCTTGGGGGTGTGCTACCGAGGCAAAGAGGAGCTTGATTCCCCATTCCTCGCAAAAATCTTTAAACCCTGCTGAATCGAACTGCTTCCCGTTGTCTGTGACGATGGCCCGTGGTACTCCGAATCGGGAGATGATGGAATTCCACACGAAGCTTTTCGCTTTCTTCCACGTGATGGTTGCCAACGGCTCGGCCTCGATCCACTTGGTGAAGTAGTCCACTGCCACGATCAGGTGCTTCCGCTGCCCTCGTCCTGGCTTGAACGGTCCGAGGATGTCGAGCCCCCATTTCGCAAAGGGGAGGGGGCTCACGATGGGGATGAGCTCTGACGGAGGAGTCGAGATGTGGTGGGCGTACCTCTGGCATTCTTGGCATTTCTGCACGTAGCTTGTAGCATCTTTGGCCAAGGTCGGCCAGTAGTACCCCTGCCTTAAGATCTTCTGCGCGACTATCTTGCCCCCGTGGTGATTCCCGCAGATCCCGTCGTGAACCTCCCGTAGGACGTAGTCAGCTTCTTGCGGTCCGATGCACTTCAGGTATGGGAGGACGTCCGTCTTGGTCCAGCGTCTCCGGTAGAGGGTCCCCTCATGGATCACGTATCGGAGTGCTTTTATCTCCAGGGTTCGGCGCTCATCCCCATCGGCCGGCACCTCTCCGTGGGTGATGTATCGGATGATCGGGTCCATCCAGGTGGGCTCTTGGTCGATCGCCATCACCTCGTGCTCCATCGTGCTGGGGGACGGCAGGTTCTCTACGTAGATGGTGCGGCCCAGCTCCTTTGGCGAGGACGAGGCCAGTTTTGACAACGCATCGGCCCGCGCATTCTCTGACCGTGGGAGGTGTAAGACCTCCACGTCCTTGAATTTGGACATCGCCGCTCTGGCGACTGGGAGATATCTCTGCATCGCCTCCTCCCGTGCCTCGTAACTCCCTAAGAGTTGGTTGACAATGAGCTTCGAGTCGCTGAGGAGGCGGACGGACTCGGCCCCGAGCTCCAGGGCCAGCCTCAGGCTGTTGATCACAGCTTCGTATTCCGCCACGTTGTTCGTGGCCGGGAACTCGAACCGCAACGCGTATTCCGCGATGTTCCCCTCCGGAGATCGGATCGCAATCCCGGCCCCTCCTCCAGACTGCGTGGCCGACCCGTCCACATGAACTATCCACGCTCCTGGATCCTCTGGTTGAGAGTGGTCAGCCGAAAGAAAGGACAAGGGTTGAGCAGTTACCGTCCCCGGACCTTCTCCCTCTGGGGGGCCATTTCCTTCCGTCGTGCATTCGGCGATGAAGTCGGCTAGGGCCTGTCCCTTGATGGCCGTGCGCGGTTTGAATCGGAGGTCGAACTCGCTCAGTTCCACTCCCCAGTTTAGCATCCTTCCCATTCGATCGAATCTCTTGAGGTTCTGTTCCAGCTGTGAGTCGGTCAGGATCAGTATGGTGTGGGCCTGGAAATAGGGTCGGAGCCTTCGCGCCGAGAGGACGAGGGCGTACGCCAGTTTCTCCATGGGCGAGTATCGCACCTCCGCCCCCTTCAAGATCCGGCTCGTGTAATATACCGGCCATTGCACCCCGCCGTCCTCCCGGATCAGCACCGAACTCACAGCTTCTTCCGCGCATGCCAGGTAAAGGCTCAGCGACTCCCCTTCCCGGGGTTTGGACAGGAGAGGGGGGCTACGGAGGTACTCTTTGAGGTCCCCGAACGCCCGGGAGCAGTCTTCGTCCCAGAGTATTGTCTTCCTATTGTTCGGAGGTTCCGCGATTGCTTTCCTCAGGACCTTGAAGAAGGGAAGCGATCTTTCCCCTGACTTGGAAAGGAATCGCCCCAGGGCTACGATGCGCCCGTTCAGCCTCTGTAGCTCCTTGATCGTCGTCGGCTCGCGCATGTTAACCAGCGCATCGATCTTGTCGGGATTAGCTTCAATACCACGATTAGTTATCATAAATCCCAAGAATTTGCCAGATCTTACCCCGAACGTGCATTTCGCGGGGTTGAGCCGAATGTGGTGTCGCCGCAACCGCTCGAAGGTCTCCCGCAAGTCGGCGATGTGGTCTTCCGGTCGCCTTGACTTGACAAGCATGTCGTCGACATAGACCTCTAGGTTCCTTCCGATCTGGGAGCTGAACACCTTGTTGACCATTCTCTGGTAGGTGGCCCCCGCGTTCTTCAAGCCAAAGGGCATCTTCCTGTAGCAGTAGGTTCCCCGGTCCGTCGTGAAGGCAGTCATCTCTTCGTCTCGGGGGTCCATCTGGACTTGATTGTACCCGGAGTAAGCGTCCATGAAGCTTAGCATCTCGTATCCCGAGGCGTTGTCCACCAGGTGGTCGATGCGCGGCAGGGGGTAGCTATCCTTGGGGCAGGCCTTGTTGAGGTCACTGAAGTCCACGCACATTCGCCACTTCCCGTTGGGTTTTTTGACCATCACCACGTTCGACAGCCACTCCGGGTACCAGACTTCTCGTATGAAGCCGGCATCGAGGAGACGCTCCACTTCCTCGGAGGCTGCCTTCATCTTCTCGCCGCCCAGGTTACGCTTCTTCTGCCTAACCGGTTTGAAGTTGGGGTCGGCGTTGATCTGGTGGACGATCACCTGGGGGTCCACGCCGGGCATGTCTTCGGGCGACCAGGCGAAGATGTCCAGGTTCGCCTCCAGGCATTCGATCAGCTGATCCCTCAGGTCCGGGCTCAGCCCTCTCCCGATCGAGACGAACCGACCCTCGACGTCCGTGACCGGGATTTGCTCCTGCTCCTCCGCAGGGGTGGGCCTGGGCCCACTCCTTAGGTCGAGCGCGGCCATCCGGTCAGCTAGTCGATCCTCGGGACCTTCCTCCGCCAATTGATAGCAGGTATTCGGTCTCCCCGCGTCGCCTTCGACTTGCCCCATCCCCCCCGGCGTTCGGAACTTAATGGTCCGATGGAGGGTCGAGACCACCACGCCGACGGCGTTGAGTAGGGGTCGGCCGATGATCTCGTTGTATTCCGACCCGATCCCCAATACGATGAATTCCACCGCTATGGTCACAGAGTCTGGTGTGTTTCCGAGCGTTACCGGGAGATGGATAGTGCCGATGATGGGGGTGGAGTGACCCGTGAATCCGACCACGGGACCCGAACGAGGTCGCAAGTCTTCTTTCTGCCGGCCCATCTTCTCCAGGGTTGACATAAATAGGACGTCACAGGAGCTGCCGGTGTCGACAAGCAGCCGTCGCACTAAGGTAGTGTCTATGACCACTGATACCACCAAAGCTACGTCCGAGCTGCGTGCCGTTATGGGCGCACTCGGTCTCCCGACCGGTGGGGAAGGGGAGGGCATCCCGGCCCTTTCCGCACAACTCTTCTCACGTCGATCCCGTGCCCCTTCTTGGCAACGATGGCGGGCCCTGTCGCCCCACGTCGGGGCCTCGCCCTTCTTTCGCCGAGAGGAAGGAGGCTGCGTCATCGCAGATGTGGTTTGTTTCTTCGTGGGACAGTTTTCGTTCCCACAGACGGCGCCAGATGTTTCAGAGTGTTTTCTCACTACAAAGCGTTGACCGTGGAGAACCCGGTCAACGTGGTCAAGGGGCCCGCTTTGGGTCCCTTGGGGGCTTCGAATTGGTGCAGAAGGGGCGAGGGGTAGCCTCGGCCCTGGTTGAGACGCTCGGCCTCGGATAGACGTGCTCGGCCTCGGCTGGAAGGGGGACGAGGGGTAGCCTCAGTCGCCCGGGTAGATGCACGGCCGACGGGCGGCGAGGGGGAGTCTCGGACCCGACTAAGACGCTCGGCCTCGATAGGGCGTGCTCGGCCTCGGCAGGCTGACGGTGAGGGGAAGCCTCACTATCCGGTCGATCGAGCGGTCGGAGAGGGGCGAGGGGCAGCCTCGGCCCGTTGATCAGCTGTCCACCTGCGTAGACGAGAACGCTCGTCAGGGGGCCGGACCTTGGTTCCGGCCAAATCCCCTCCGATGCCTAAGTCAGATAGTGATCTGAGAAGGGAGGCCCGGCGGAGACGGTTCGACTCGTGAAGAGATCGTAACGGCGTCTCTCGGCGCGAGCGGGGGAGGAAGGAGATGAATTGGGGGAACGAGGTCGTTGATGGAGTACCTTAGGTTTTGTTACCTGAGATGCGGTCCCTTTCTTCGTCGTCTTCCTGGCCCTTTTGTAGAGCTCCCAGCGCGGTTGCCCCTGGTCCACGTCCCACGCCCGCCATCGATCGCGCCCCATCAGTCCCCCCTCGCCGCCGCCCTTTCCGCCCTGCCAGCACCTTCCCATTATCGCCATTAGTGGTCGTGCGTCCGGGGGAGTGGTTTTCGCAGGAGTGGGCGAGTGACCAGCGGGTTATTGGGGCCGGGTCGGATCGACGTTCGAGAAGGTCCCTTATAGGGCCTTTGCTCAATGGGCTTTTGAGGATGCAGATGGGCTCTCGTCCTGTGGTCGGGCTCCTGGGCTCGTGTCTTTTGGGTCTCGGTCAAATAGGCGTAACACTATGTATTTGGGAGGAGAACAAGGAGAGGGATCTTTGGAGCAAGTTCAATACGTCACGGGGAACCAAGGATATTGGGCCAATCCGGCCACTAGAAACCATCCCGGTTTCTCATATGCCAACAATGATGGAGCACTGAACCCCCCCCCCCCCCCCCCCCGCATCAACTACCTCATCAAGCTCGACCACAACAACAACAACAACAACAACATTATCCACCAAGGGGGCCACCGCAACAAAATCTCCCACCAAGGCAACAAGTGGGACCCTATAGGCCGCCCGGATACAATCAAGGGTGGAGAAATCCAAACCCTCCACAAGCTCAACAACGATCTGAATTTGAAGCTAAGGTGGAGGAGTTTATGGTCGAGCAGAAGAAGATCAATGCTTCCTTAAAGGCGGGCCAAGACTCTCTTACAACTGTCGTTGGACAAATTGCGGAGCAACTTGCGTTGCTCAATAGAAACAGTCAACAGTTGCCGGCTCAACCCGAGCAAAATCCACGGGGCAACACTGGCCATATCAACGCCGTGGTTGCGGTTACTACGAGAGGCGGGAAGGATACCACTCCCGTCATGATTCCTACCAAGGAGCCCGTGGGGGAGATTGTAGAGCCAAGCGAGCCGGTCATTGAAGTTGAGAGAGAGAAAGAGCCACAAGGGGAAGTAAAGTTCAGAGCCGAGCAGCAGATTGAGGAGCAACGTTTTATGCCACCGATCCCATTCCCTCAGAGACTAGCTAGAGCAAAGATGGAGAAACAGCTAGCCAAGTTTCTCGAGTATTTGAGAGGGGTAAGCCTCAATATCCCCTTCCTCGACGCTATCGTGAAAATCCCGACATACGCCAAGTTCTTAAAGGATTTGATTACGGGAAGAAAGAGGAAGGAGAAAATCATGCTCGCCGAGGAGGGGACTTGGTTCACAAGGAAAGAGAAGGAGCCCGCTAAATTCAAAGACCCAGGGAGTTTCCGAATTCCTTGCACCTTAGGCGACGTCCCTCTACAAAAGGCGTTAGTGGACTTAGGGGCTAGTGTTAGCCTCATGCCTCTCTCTATGTTCTGAAGACTGAACACTGGCACAGAATTGAAGCCTACCGACATGCGGATACAACTAGCAGATGGTCGGATCACAAGGCCGGTAGGGATCGCAGAGGACATCCCGTTACAAGTCCCGGGGGCATATGTTTGCCATGCGAATTTGTGGTCATGGATGTCAAGGAGGAGGGCAATACGTCGCTAATACTTAGACGCACATTCCTCGCCACCGCAGGTGTCATTGTCGACGTACATGAAGGGACTCTAACATTGAACGTCGGCAACATCGAGGTGGAGCTTCATATACCCAAGGCAATGAAACACATGCCTTATCATGAGGAGCTGGACTATATGGACCTCCTTGACGAGGTCATTGAGGAGGCGATCCCCCATTCCATCGGCGCAATATTCGAGGATGACTTCGAAAAAGGCCCGGACTTGGGCTAAGAAGAAAAGATGGAGCACTCCCCCGATCTCTCCGTAGAAATTGATGATGGCGACGCTGATGTCGCAAGAATACGGGAGCTTTGCAAGCTCTCAAAGATGAAGACTCCGAAGAAAGCTCCACCGATACAGAAATCGGTGTCGCCGGTGAAGCCAAGGCCCGGAGCAAGCACTAGCTTAGGGGAGCCACCCCCCAATACTACCCGAGACGAAGGAGCACTGAGGAAGAACACGCCGCCACAACATCCAAATCCGAGCGTTCTTCCCGATAAATTCGACGGGTGCATCTCATATGCACCCAATATCCCGCATTAAATTGAAAATCCAAGGGGGTCGAGCTCAAGACCTTAAACGAGCACTTGTCAGGAGGCAACCCGACAGTTATCGCTTTATTTTTACTTTGTTCTTTATTTTTGTTTTAGAAATTATTAGTGTTTTGAGTCGTTTGCCTGAAAAATTCGTGATAACGGGTCCTATTTTTCTTTGACAGGAGAGGAGAAAGTGATATCTATCATTAGAAGGATGAACAAGGCGACAAAGAGTGCTCCAGGAATGCGCTCGATGCTTAGGAGGAGGAAGAAATCAACTGGAGGAAGAAAAACAGAGATTAGAGCCCAAACGGAGCCAAACAGAAGAAAACAGGGGTCACTCGGCCGAGTAGAACATCCACTCGGCCGAGTACATAAGTTCGTCCGTCCAAGCGGCGCATAAACGAGGGAAGTCTGTTGTACCCAACTCTCTGTTTCTTTTCTTGATTTCAGTATAATTACCACTCGGCCGAGTATATATCCTCACTCGGCCGAGTGAAACTGATACGCTCCTAGGGCGAGAACTACCGAGTAGCTTGAGCCACTCGGCCGAATTGACTTTTTTCACTCGGCCGAGGGTGGCAAAGCCACTCGGCCGAGTCGTAAGTGGGGAGGAATTTTCAAAAATATTTCCGTTACGATCACTCGGCCGAGTGACACTTTCACTCGGCCGAGTCGTAACTTTTCCTATATAAAGGGCAGCGGGTCGGCACGTTTTTCGAAACGAGAAAAATCTCAAATTGCCTGACTCGCTGTGACTTTTGGTATTCCTCGGCCGCTTCACCCCGCGACTCGCCCAAATCAGCCTCGCCGCCGCCGTGCTCGGCCGACCACCGCCGGCCGACGCCGCCGCACCTCCGCCTGAGTCGCCGGTGACGCCCTTGCCACCGGCCAAGCTCTGGTAACCCCATTTCGCCCTATTTTCTCCTATTTCTTGTATTTTTCGACGATCCATGTGCTTAACGAACCCCTAAACCAAATTAACTTCAATACTTATCTATTATACCCCTAACCCCCCATACATTTTGAATATTACGCGCTGATATCTTCGTTTGATGTGCAGGCTATATTGGGGAGCTTAGGGGAGCCTAGGGGAGCTTCCAGGGAGCGTTTTTGGCTTTGTGGAGGCGGCGTCTTTGCATGCATCCACTATTTTGCTCTCGCGGCATGTTACGGTATACTCGTTCCACTTATTTTCGCACGTCGTGTTTTTTCTATTTTTGGTGAGCACCCGGGGCCCACATGCCGCCCCGGACACGGCCACGGTCTAGGAGAGCTTCCGCCAAGCGGAAGCGGCCGGATGAGCCCGGCCCCTCCCACGAGATGGAGGACTCTCCTCCGCCTACACCATCTCACCCCGCACAGCCACAGCCTGTAGACCCCGTTCACCCCGCACAGCCACTCCCAGTCGACCCACCGCCACCACCGGCTCCACTTATCGGGCCACTGGGTATTACGTTCCGAGACGACGCACATCGCGTCGCTTTTGAGCGTATCACCCAGCGCTCGATAGTGCCCTCCAAGTTCGCACACCTTACTGACCTAGACCGCCTGTGGGTACTCGAGGGATTACTCACGTTGTATGACAACGTGGGTTGGCGAGACTTTCTTTCTGTGTCGGCGGACACCTACGTCCGTCCGACACTCGAGGTCCTCAGCTCGATTGCCCGGACCGCTGAGGGATGCTCCTTCCGACTCATGGATTGAGAGTGTCACATCACTCTCGATATGCTTAGGGCATTCTTTCAGTGGCCCGCTGTCCCCACACCCGACCGAGCCTACGCCCCCACACACATCCCTCCCCCCATCCTTCAATTCACACGCCTTCTGGGCCCGGATCACAGGTTTACCACCGGCCTTTGACCCTAGTAGGGCCAAGGCCTCGGCCATTGTCCACCCCTGCCTCCGCATAGCACAGCGCCTTATGGCGACCACCTTTCTGGCGAGGTACGAGCCTGGGACGATGTCGACGCCTGAGCTCTATATGCTCTACGCGATGACTCGCCCCAGAGTTCTTGATAGGGATGGTGTCACGTTGGTCCCCGCCGTTGAGATCGACGTCGCTAGCTGGTTTTTGGACCGCATCATCGTATCGGCGGGTGCTCGCTCCCCGATATGTTGCGGCGGTCTGATCACTCTGCTAGCACTGATGACCGGCGAGGACCTTCCGGCTGACCTACGACGAGCCCCGGGCCCCACTGCATTATCGATAGACGTCATGGCCCGGATGAAGATGCTTCGTCCGTATGGTCAGCGGCACTGGGTATGGTTGCACGGTCCGTACGGTGCTGACTACATGATCCTTCTGAGCACCGCTCGGACACACTTAGGACCAGCACACGACGACTGGCTTCCGGCGATGGATCTCTTGATCCCCGCCGCCTACGTGCTAGAGGCCGAGGGAGCTGAGCCTGCGCCACCTGCACACCCTGCACCGCCAGCTGACCCTGTGTTCCCTCAGCCTGAGCCTGGACTTTCTGCCGCTCCTGACACTTCTGTCCCCACTTCTGCCAGTGTCAGGAGCACACTTGCTGAGCCTACGCCCACCACGTCTACCACTACCACCACCACTGCTGTGCCCTTGTCAGTTGAGCCGCTCACTTCTCTGCTACCCGAGCGCCCACCTACTTTTGTTGAGAGCGGAGAGCCTTCTTTCGCTGCTGTCGTGGAGACCATGGCTAGTATGATCTCCGCTGGGATTTCACCTTTTGAACCCCACACTGCCTCCCCAGCGGTTGACACTTTTGTCTCCACCGTAGCCGTTCTATCTGAGAGCGTCGTGACGTATGTCCCCACTTCTGTGTCACTGACCTCTCTTGCCGCCTCGTCACCTATTTTGTCTTCCACTCCCTCTGCTGCTGCTTCCACCTCACACCAGCCTGCATCCCAGCCTCGCACTGAGGCTGGGCATCCACTAGTGAGCACAGCACCCGTACCACCCATGCCTGCTGTCCTGATCACCTACACCGCCCGTATTAGACAGCCCCGACCAGCTCAGCCTAGACATGTCCGTCCCTCCGCTCCACCACCCCCTGACGCCTTAGTTCAGAGCATTCGCGCTCTTGAGGGGGGGTTGAGTGGACCCCGGGGCGATTTTAGGGCTTTGTCTTCCACAGTCACCGCCATGCAGCACCGCCTCGAGCTACTTCCTAGCATTCACTATTGCTTGACCCAGATTCTTGAGCGACTGCCACGACCACCACCCGCCCAACAGACCGCTCCACGTCCACCACCCCCCCCCCCCACCTCCGCCTCAGGACGGAGATGACGGAGCACCACCAGCTTAGGCACACCCTTGATGCCTCCGATTTTTTTTCGTTATGCTGCCCATTCTCTGCTTGGTCCTGCTGATATTTTTGACCACACCCCCTCCCATCACTACTATTGTCCATGTTTTGATCATATGATTCTACATCCTTTTTCCGGGAGTGAGGGAGAGTATTTTTGGTGACACACACATATCTGGATCACTATTGTCCTTGCATGCATCACACTCACATCATATTTTTCATTTTGTTCTTTTTATTTCTTTTTATCATGCATGCATCCCCACCCCCCTCCCATTACACGTCTCTCGGTGTGCCACACTGCGCACATTGAGGACACTGTGCACTTTAGCTTGGGGGAGTGAGTTCTCACTCTTTTTGATTTACCACCTTTGTTTTTAGTTTTCTTTTCCACGCCATTTTCGCATTTGCACTCATTTTCATCACTTTTTCTTTTTTACCATGCATCACATTTTTCCTATTTTCTTCGTGTGCCGCATTGTAAATAGTTTTATTTTCCTTTTTTATCTTTATTTCTTTCATCTCATGCTAGAGATGACTTTTCTGTGATGATGATGACGTGGAGTTAGCTTTCTCTATATGCATGCTATATTTGTCATGTCTTAGCTTTTATTTCTGATATCATATGCTATTATCTGCCTTGCATTTAGAGATAGTAACCCACACTTTTTTCGTATGAAAATGGATGAAATTCTATTATTAGATGAGTCTGAATATTCATATGTATGCTATCGTAGAAAACACACCAAGATTCACGCATTAAATGCTTATATCTGGAGTACCGTTTTCTTTTCCTATATCACTTCTATTTGCATGAATTGTACACTTCACTTCAAGATGATTGAATGATGTTAGCTATGATAAATCTGGATTAGTTTGCTTTTTTGAGATCGAAACCGAGTAGATTAGATTACCCTGCTGAAGTTGTCATGCACGTCCTATAGAGTGAACTGAGAGACATATTTATTTCTTTCTCCACATATCTTGAACATTAATTCTCTATTTTAAAATCATTGGTGAATCTCCCCTTAGTGATTCTAGTATTTGGCATTTCCACCGTTACTAAATTCCTAGCTCCAAATTTCCCAAAACCAAAAAGGAAAAGAAAAATTCTTGTATATCCTTCTCTCTCTTTTGATTTGGGATCATTGAGTATATATGCTATTAAAAAAATAAAAAAAATAAAAAAAATAAAAAAAATAAAAAAATAAAAAAAAGAGAGAGAAAAAGAAAAAGAAAAAGATTTGAGAATAAGAAAAGAAAAGAGATAGGAAGCTCAAAACGATCCCATCTCATACCCCTTCTCTCTTGCTTCCCTCTTTTTGTTTTTATTTTTATTTTCTTTTACTTTTGGAGCATCAATAGAGATGGGGAATGTAAGTATAGTTTTGTATATGCCACCACGCTTATAGATAAGCTTGGGGGAGAGAATCCAATGATGTGTGAGAGAGTGACTACCTGACGGTGCATGACAACCTAGGCTAAGTAATATTCTATACTCGGTGAGACTGTTTTAGCTTCACGAAATCCAGAAATCTACGCCTAGCATTCACTTCATGAAATCCACGCTTTTCTATTCTTCCTACTCTATTGTGTGAAATCCTCTATACTCCTCATAGAAAGCATTCAATTGAAAAGTGTGTGATCTGCGATATTGTATACCGCTTTAGATGATTCAGACAATGTTAATCTTAGAATTATTCCATTTTTCATGCTATATCAATATTCTTGGGTTTTCTATCTCTATTTGCATTATTATACTATGATATCGAAATAAAAATCTTTGACATGTGTTTTACATTCGATGCATGCTATATGAGTAAGCAAAACCCACGTCTTGAGAAAAATGATCTAGCAGCTTCCCTCTTCGCTTTCTTCTTTCGTCTTCGTTTTTCATTTTCCGTTTTTTCCATCGTTTTCATTTTCTGAATCCACCGGGTTCACCTTTTACTTATCTTCCTCGAGGACGAGTAAGAGGTAAGCTTGGGGGATTTTGATCACTCCGTATTTTACACCTTTTTCCCGCATGTTTGCATGCCATTTAGATCGCTCAAATCATGTTTTTCACGATTTATCGACAATATTGCGATACTTTTCACGATTTGTTGTTTTTGTCGTATTTCAGGAGATTTGGAGCGATTTGGAGTGATTCCGAGATACACCCACTCCGGAGTGTCACCGACGACTTCCCTGAGGGGTATTTTGAAATTGGAGAGGAGCGGAAGAAGAAAGAACGTCGTAGGAGCGACGAGGAGGCAAGAACATTCAGATTGAACATTTTTAGCATCTCACTCGGCCGAGTGAAGGAGTCACTCGGCCGAGCATCGAGACCCCGCTCGACCGGCCAGATCGGACACGCAACAAAGCTAATATCAGCGTGCACTCGGCCGAGCATCAGAAGCCCACTCGGTCGAGTGACGTATCCTGTCCGCCCGAGTGGCACTCAGACGACGGCCATCAAAAAACTCCCAAGTTACTGTCTTTCGTCAGTCTGAGATCAGAAGCCCCACTCGGCCGAGTGGCAATTGCCGTCCGCCCGAGTGAACAAAGCCCATCGGCCGAGTGACGACAACTCACTCGGCCGAGTGACCCCCGAAGTGAAGACCCCCAATACCCCGGACTTACTGTAAATTCTCAGGGTCTCTCACTCGGCTGAGTGACCTTTGTCACTCGGCCGAGTGAGCCGCGCGCCTGTAGCGGAAAACACAATTTTGAAGAGGCGCATGAGCATTTTGGTCACGGATTTTTGGGCAGTTTTGGGGGGTATTTAACCCCAGATTCTAACCTAGTTTAGGGAGCTTTTCTATTGCTTTTGGCAGCCTTTTTAGATTAGATTTTTTAGAGTTTAATTCTTGTGATTGGAGAGGAGAGAAAAGTGTTATTTTGTTGGATTCTTGGAAAGCTACATTGGTTTGTCTCCCTCTCTATTAAAAATCCTATTTTTATTGCTATTTTGAATATTGCTATGAATTCCATTGATGTTTCTATTGATTATTCTTCCATTAGCAATATGATTTGTGAGTAGTTTTAACGTCTTAGGGCGTGGGGATGAACCCTACGAGCCCCAATTTCCGATTTGTGACGATTTGGTAGAACTATTGCTAGAATTGATTAGGGTTAGTTTGGGATTGATATAATACGGATAGCTAGGTGTTCATATCGATTGGGATTTGCAAGAGATTGGATCCCAATTCGATAGGAAACCCTAGAAATCCGAATTGGGTTGAAATTGAGTTTCCGTAGTATCGGTTTGCAAGAGATTGGACCGATACTAGGATTCTCGGTTGCAATTCTATACCGATACCCGTTTGCAAGAGATTGGACGGGTAGGAACTATCCCAACCTAGGTCGTAGCCCGAGTTAGCACGAGAGTGGGCTCGGGATGCGATTGAACGATGACGTTGATCCTAATGCTAGCTTGCCTAGGCTATGGTTTGCAAGAGATTGGACCCGAGCCTAGGTTCTCTATAGACCGGCAACAGCGCGAGAGCGTGAGCTAGGTTTTACATTCAGTTGCAACTAGTTCACCCGACATTCTACCCTAGCAATTGTGAAACCGATGAATCACAATGACGAGATACGGTGAGTAGCGGGGATTCCCTATTCCCTAGGCGTCTTTATTTGATTTTACATCTCTTTACATTGTTTGACGATTGTGACAACATCGCCGAAAGGCAATTTCCTACTTTTCTGTCCCTATAGCCAGGTTGTTCGGAGAAGGCACTATCATACGTCCTCCCTGTGTTCGATACCCGCTCGCCGCTACACCGTGCGCTTGCGGTAAAACTACGCGGTCTCTCTTTAGGGTGTACGCCCGGGCGCGATCAACACCCGTTTCAGAGAATACTCATGCCGACTGATATTGGTAACCGTGTATATCTGACTAATAGTTCGGTATACATTGACGGTCTTCTAACTATAATTGGCTTAATGTTCGCCCCATGTTTTGGTTCGTTATTGTCATTAATCAATAAATTTCCATCAAAATAATACGTGACAAAAATCCGATTATTGGACATTGTTATAAACATGTACAAACAACATCATAATTATACACTAATTATATTTATAATTTACATCACCTTTATGGAAAATTCTAAGTAAATTTTTTTTATCTTTCCCACAATTTCATAGATATAATTCAAAGATCAAATTAATATAAAAATTTGCAAATAAATATCAAAATAATTTTGCCTTAAAAAGAGATGGAAAAACTTTACAAATGAAGTTGGATTCGATTGGTGAGTGGCTTCTCTGGTGAGTGGCGGGTCGTATTCGAGGATTTTTGTTGGTGATGGATTAATTCAAGATATTTCAAAAGGTTGCAAAGGGATGATGATTACAGGTTTCTGAGAAAGAAGAAGACAATGCTTAAAGTTGGTGTGAAAGGAGAAGAGTGCTGCTGAGTGGCAACCCTTTAATGTCGAATTGGTTGGGGTGGCCAATCCCGGCCAACTCGAAAAGAGAACCATGACTACACTTTGGCTAGGGTGGCAACCCCGAACACTTTAAACTCTCCCCACGACTTTTGATTTGACAGGGGTTGACAACACCGGCCAAATTAAACTTTGCCCAGTCAACAGCCATGCCCATTAACCCCCTAATCGCTGACGTGGCCAAAGTTGTTCGATTTTGGTAATTATTTTTAAAATTGGTCGATTTTTGGAGGTAATTATATTGTTTGTGTTATGAAGCGTAGCTTCTAGGGGAGACCACAGACCTCTATTTGTGGGGGAAGTTAGAGTACATATATGGATAAGATACAATCTCTCTAATAGATACACTATTATCTTTTTACACCACGTTATCTATTTACAACACTCCCCCTTATCCGGAGATAAGTGTGAACTCTGCCCATAAATACTTCAGGATTCTGAGCATCATATGAGTATCACTAGCGGTGGATACTTCAGGATCTCGAGTTAATGAGATTTGCCTCGTTAAAACCTTTGGCTATGGAAAACTCAGGGGGAAAAACCATAGCTAAGGGAAAAGAGTACAAATTCCCTCTAACTCCCCCTGATATATACAAACCCTTAGGCTTTCAGATCTCTCAGGCATTTTTCATTACTCCTATTTACAACATTCCAAAAGTACACACAAATTACAAATATCATCATCATTAAGCAGCTGTTGAATCCAAAAACTCTGGAGAGGTGTGCTTTGTTTCGTCGCCTCTAATGTGGTCTCCTCAAAAGTGGGGTAAGCATGTGGCATGGTCTTCAGGCTATGTGGTCAACTCCAAAAGACTAGCCTCTATCCCAGTAGTCACTGGGATGCGATGTAACACCATGCACACTCAAATACACCATTGGTTTGTTTCTGGAATGGTGAGGATCTCGAAATGATAGGATGATGTTGCCTTCATAGGTTTCTTTCCAGATTTGTAGTATATGGTCATCCCACTGTGGGTACCCAGCCTGTGATTTCTCATTATAGGGGTCGGACCTATAACCTACATCTACATAAGCATGGATGATAATTCTTTATAATGTAAGGACAAATCTATCGACCCCTTGGAGGAAGCGCAGAAGATGCTTAACTCTGGTCTAATGGCACTTTTTAGGTGCATTAATGTATGTGGCTTGTGAATTTACTACAATTTCTATATCAGGATACGTGTAGTTAGCCAGAAGTGCTTTGATTGCACTTAGATAAGGCACTTCAGGACCAAATATATCCTCCCCCTCTTCCAGCTGATAGAATGGGTTCTTATGTACATCCAAATACTGTACAACCATATGTGTACTTAATGGATGACATCGGTCCTCGTTGTAATTTCTTCAAAACACTCTGTGTGTTTGAATTTTAATGTAACATGATTTTATAAACTTAGATAAATCTGTGTGTTACACCCCGCTCTTGTAAATATAGAATACGCATAGCAGAGGCCGCCGTAGTATCTAGACACTGGGCTTCGAGCCCCTAACGTCCAAATACTACAAGGCATTAATTGTGATTTATATAATCTAACACATGCAAGCCACCATGACATACTGGAATAGTACTGAGAGTGTCACGCCCCGCTTCCCAAAACGAACAGAGGCGAAGCGTGACTAAGGCCCGCTTAGGCCAGAGCTGCGAAGCTCGAACCCAATAAGCGTCTGTAGGGGTACCATTTTAAAAACTTCAGGTTCTTGCATTAATAAAGTTCGTAACAACAGAAAGTACAGAAAGGAAGTTGCATTCATCAAATTAGAGATATAATATCCAACAGGTACAAAGTCTAAAAGGAACCTAAGCGTGGCAACAAACTATCTAAAAGCAAACGGAAAGTAGTAACCTCTGAAAGTGACGACTAAAAGACCTCAAGGTCTGGTCCTCGTCAGGTACGTACTCTGGGTCGACGTCCTTGGCTCTGCGTACTCCAGTGGGTCTGTCTCGTCCACGAACTCTAGCGGAACACCTGACGTACAGCACAGAAAGAAGGAACTGTACGTCAGGTAAGGTCTACAAAAAGGGTTAGACCAAACTGCAAGTGTATCGAACTTTTAAACAACGGTTTACTGGTTGATTAACATGCTGAGGTTCTATTTCACAACAGTTTACTGGTTGGTTAGCATGCTGTGGTTATAACAGAGTAACACAACAGGAAGTAGCGCAGCAAGAAAGTAAAACGGGACAGGTAGTAGTCGTAGCGTGTGCTACCAACTACGGGACTAACCTACAGGTGTCAAGACAAGACGGGATGTGACGGGAAACAAGGCAAGACAAGACAAGTGGGACATGAAAAGGGTTCACGCCTTACGGTTCGAGGGGGATCAGACTCTCTTGCCGTGCGCACGCTCAACCCAACCCCAAACCCCAAGACAAGACAAGACATGACACCAGTACAAGGGATCACTCGCTCTAGCTTTGCGAGTGCCCTATTACCCGCAGGCTGAGAATCAGTACAAGGGATCACTCTCTCTAGCTTGGAGAGTGCCCTATTGCCCTCGGGCTGTGTATCAGTACAAGGGATCACTCTCTCTAACTTGGAGAGTGCCCTATTGCCCGCAGGCTGTGAATCAGTACAAGGGATCACTCGGACAGTGCCCTATTGCCCAGCGGGCTGTGCAAGACGGGACGTGACGTGACGAGACAGGAAGGGTTATTCTAGGGTGTCCACACACACGCACACACATGATAGCCCTACAGCATCAAAAGTTGTTGTTGTCAGGCTCAGACTTCGTCGTCAAGTCTGAGCCGTCAGGAGTCGTCCCGGACGCTATCATTTCACGTCCGGTTCTATTTGTTCACAGTTAACAATTCTAACCAACTAGGGCCTAAGCACGGCCAAAAGTGCAAGTGGATACACTTGCCTGCGATGGCGAGTGTGTCGTCCTCTCGAAGCGTCTCGTCCAAGCGTCTCGTCCGCGGAAGTCCGTCTGAAATATCGCCACGGTGACGGTGTCAGGTCTCAAATTCATCAAATCCTATTAGGGTTCGTTTCTAGGTTATCGGGACTATCCTATTCGTCAAAAATCACTTTTTGATGTTTCAGCCTAATCGACGATCTATCCTATGTGCACAGTCAACAAAGTCCATTCGTCGATTTTCTAAGTTCGTACAACGTTTTACAGGCACTGGAAAATAAATTTTAGTTCAAGTTGACGGTTTTTAGTTTAGGGTTCAGTCAGCTATTGTGGGGGTTTCTACGAGTTTCGGGGAACCAACCTGAACCGGAGTTTGTCGAAGATAGGAAGTCGTGTCTGATCGGAGGACTCCTCAGCTTCAGATCTGGTCCTCGCACGATTCCCCAAGAGTCGAAACTTGCGACGAAGGCCTACGACGTGTCGCAACGTCGTAGATGGCAAATACGCGAAGTAGCACGTCCAAGTGGGGCCCACAGCAGTGTTAGGGGTCAATGGGGGACCCACAACACCTCTGGAGGACTTGGGGGGCCCACCACAGGAGTTGGTGTGGAAGAATCCAACTTGCGACGAAAGGCCGTCGGTCGTTCACTGCTGGTGCGGGGGTTCCTCTCGGTCAGACCGAGAGGAGCTCTCGGTCGTGCGAGTTGCAACGCAGCGGGGTCGGTCACAGCGGTGGTGCGAGGGGAATCCTCGGTCAGACCGAGCGGGCCTCTCAGTCGGACACGGGGGGGACGGGCGCTGCAGTGCTGCGGAGCGATGCGGAGCGGTCTCTCGGTCGGTGCGGTGAGCGGCTTCGGTCGGGCGCTTGGCGATGCGGATCGGATGCGGAGCGGTGCGGAGCGGTGCGGCTGTGCGGGCTGTTCTCTCGGTCAGACCGAGAGATGGCCTCGATCGGAGCGGGGCGACAGCGGGGGGGCTTGCAGCGGAGCGCTGTGAGCGGCGATGCGGGGAGCGGCTCCGGTCGTGCACGGTGATGTGCGGGGGTGAGCTCCGGTCGTGCACTGGGACGATCGTCGCAACGTTGCGACGAACGTCGGGAAGGTGTTTTTGACGGCTAGGGTTTTTGTAATGCGGAATTAACCTATCCTAGGGCTAATATAAATAGGTTAGAGCTAGGGTTAGAGTTAGGGTTTAAGAAAAACGTAATTAAATAATTAAAATAATTAATTTAAAATAAATTTACTCTCCTCTCCCTCACACAAGATGGGTGCGGCCAAAAATTCTGAAATTTGGTCAAAAAATTCTTTAATACGTTTTTATAATATAGGAATTTTATTGTAATTAATACACTTATAAAAATAGATTTTAAAATTATTTAAAACTTTCAAATAAATGGAAAATATGTCAAATTAAGTCCAACAATTGTAAAATAATTATAGGGTGTTCGAGACGACGAAAGAAAGAGAGTGGAGAAGACGGATCTAAATTTCGACGTCGAGAGACGAAACTAAAAATAGAAACGTCTCGCGTCAAAATAGAAAGTCGCGACGTCACGTCAAATAAGATAGTATCACGGAAGAACGACTCGAGATATGTCGTTCCAAAGTTGTTCTACAATCTAATACTTTCAGAGACGATCACGTCAACATATCACACAAAAACGTTCGAAAACAAATAAAGTCAAAAATAAACACGTGCACGATCAAGAGCACGTGCACGAAGAAGGTACGATGGAAACATGCCGTTACATTCTACCCACCTTAGAAATGATTTGGCCCTCGGAATCACTCACTCTAATAATAGTATTACCCATATAACCTTATACCCGCAACTATCATATCTACTCATAAAGATTTCTAATCCTGTAACTTCGAACAACGTTCCTTAATAATCCCTCATAATCCATCTTTCCACTGGGCAAGGCCACGATTAAACTCTCCTCCCAACACTTAACTATAGACCCATCACTGCTGTTCAAATTTCCAACTCCAAGTCCTCACAAATAAAATAATAATCATCTTCTTATACCATACCACTCCGCTAAACATCATCGATCAGAAACATCTTTTGACTCTCTATCTCTTCCCAATATTAATCAATCGCTAAAATGATTTTCTAGTCAATCACCAATCCAAGACAAAAACTTTGTCAATCCTATAATACCTTCACCAATCAGCAATCGATGTGTCTTCAATACATTCTCGTCATATCTCCCCATAAATTTATCCACCAAATAATTTTATCTGTCAGAATTACCCCTCATCATACTCACTATAACTAATCCTAACCAATATTAAGTCCGACTACTTAATCATCCATTTATCTCAACACGTTGTGTTATTCTCAAAGTCTTCTCACGTCAACTCATCAATCAAGTCTCGATGCAAATAAAAAAAAACTCTACTCAATCTCATGATCACCCAAACTCCTACCATTCTCCGTAGTTACTCCTATCTACCACCCGTCTAAGCCTCAAGTCTGATAAGTTATCATCTCCTCGCATATAATTTCATCCGACCAGAATTTCCCATTGAGTCTGCCACACTTCAGTTTTTTTTTAAAGTCTTGGTCAGTCCATTCTTTTCATCCAAAAGATATTCTAATCCATCATCCTTGTGTTCCCAGAATCAATTAATCATTGCCATTATAAACTCATCTCACTCCAAGTCTACCTGCAAACAAAATCCTATAACGATAATAGCTAGTCCCAATTAATATAACAACCATAAACACGAAAATTTTGTTTAAGGGAGAAAGAAGAGAAGAGAAAGAGAGACTTAAGGCCAAAGAAATATTTTAAAACATTTGGAAAAACGTGTGGTGTTGCGGTAATGGATGAGGGAGGATAAGTGATTTGTGATCTTGTGAGCTAGTTTTAAAACTTTAAAGATTTGGTTTAAAGAAAACAAAGTTTTGATACAGTCACATACAACCAAGATAAACCATTCATTAAAACTAAAACTAAGTCTAAGGATCTGCCTGCGATGACGCCATTCATATAAGTATGAATACCGTCATTCAGACAACTTCCAGCATACCATGGTTAACACTGAGTACACATTCAAGACACAAAAGGCAATCATCGGGATCCTAAAGAACACGCATTCATACAGGTCTATGCACTCTACCTATGCTCAACCACCACGACGACATCACCTACCAAAGGACCTACTCCTAAACCAGAGACAACGTAGACAACTACAAGGACTAATGTCTACACAAGCCAAAGAAAACAGAAGCCAGGAGTGTAACGAAATGAATCGGAAGGAACGAGTTCAAATAAGGCGAGATAAGGAGGTAGTTGGTTGGGTGTGACGAAAATATTTCTCAAAATAATTAGATAGATGGAAAGAGAATTATGTGTAAAATATGATATCATATACTTTTATAATTATAAAAATATGTAGGGAAGAGTGAGCAGATCATTATCATTTGGAAAAAGGATTAGATGAAGAAATAAAAGTAGGATAAGGTAGCGATTGTTTTGCAAATGAAAAACAAATAAATAATTAATTAAGTTATACAAAGATTTTCTTTTGAAAAGTGATCACGATGAACAAAGAATTGATATTTATAAAAATTTGAAGTTCCCTTTTGTTTAGGAAAATATTTTAAAAGTATGTAAGGTAAGTGATTTAGAAATAAATTTTGTAGTCTAGAAAAATATATATATATATTGAATTATCAAAATGATAACAAGGTTTTAAAACTAAAATATATACCGGTTAGAAATAATTACTAGATAATAACTTGAAAATCTATAACTAAAGAAGTTTTATAATCCAAGAAGGAATTTTAACTGAAAAGCAAGAAATTTTAAATATATATAAAAAGTTTTCAAAGAATTTAAACCGAGCGAAGAATTTAATAATGAATTTCGAAAACACTTTTTAAGGAAGCAGAATTTGGCAAAAGAAAGACTCGAAGGACCAACGATAATCGTCAGGAAATGATCACGTGAATCGAGAGAAAGGAAAATGTTCACATGATGGATACACCTATGATATAATTCACGGAGCTATGATGGGACTCTACGGTCGGTAACACAGAAGTGCAAAGGTTGGGAGGATGCCAGAAATCCGGTATTCCTAATTATTGGGCCGTCTAAAGGTCAGGATAACTCAGCTCTAAGACTTCCTAAGGAGCTAGACTATAACCAGGGTCTAAAGGGAAAGGTTCCTAAGAGAATCAAGGTCACGTTCTGCTGGGTTCGAAATCGATGGACCCGAGCGAACGACTAAAAAGGAGGTCTCTAGAAATATAACACGGTCAGAATCAAATGGGCACACTAAGGTAGTCTAGGACGAGGACGACTAAATCTTAACCAAGGCGTCTGACCATCAAACTGGGGCGTCTATCTAAGCCTCCCTACCATCTAAGACTGGGAAAACCTAATTTAGACTTGTACATGGATATTAAATGAATGCGGTACTCCTATTGTTCCGAACTTTTACAGGACCTGCATGGGCCACCACTAAAACCTGTCACGCCCCGCTTCCCAAAACGAACGGAGGCGAAGCGTGACTAAGGCCCGCTTAGGCCAGAGCTGCGAAGCTCGGACCCAATAAGCGTCTGTAGGGGTACCATTTTAAAAACTTCATGTTCTTGCATTAATAAAGTTCGTAACAACAGAAAGTACAGAAAGGAAGTTGCATTCATCAAATTAGAGATATAATATCCAACAGGTACAAAGTCTAAAAGGAGCCTAAGCATAGCAACAAACTATCTAAAAGCAAACTGAAAGTAGTAACCTCTAAAAGTGACGACTAAAAGACCTCAAGGTCTGGTCCTCATCAGGCACGTACTCTGGGTCGACGTCCTCGGCTCCTCGTACTCCAGTGGGTCTGCCTCGTCCACGA
The DNA here is from genome assembly GCA_030789695.1 of Scilla litardierei. Lineage (NCBI taxonomy): Eukaryota > Viridiplantae > Streptophyta > Magnoliopsida > Asparagales > Asparagaceae > Scilla > Scilla litardierei. The sequence goes on from CM061135.1 coordinate 111,918,460, forward strand.
ACTCTAGCGAAACACCTGACGTACAGCACCAAAAGAAGGAACTGTACGTCAGGTAAGGTCTACAAAAAGGGTTAGACCAAACTGCAAGTGTACCGAACTTTTAAACAGCGGTTTACTGGTTGATTAACATGCTGAGGTTCTATTTCACAACAGTTTACTGGTTGGTTAGCATGCTGTGGTTATAACAGAGTAACACAACAGGAAGTAACGCAGCAAAAAAAGTAAAATGGGACAGGTAGTAGTCGTAGCGCCAACTACGGGACTAACCTACAGGTGTCAAGACAAGACGGGACGTGACGGGAAACAAGGCAAGACAAGACAAGTGAGACACGAAAAGGGTTCACGCCTTACGGTTCGAGGGGGATCAGACCCTCTTGCCGTGCGCACGCTCAACCCAACCCCAAACCCCAAGACAAGACAAGACATGACACCAGTACAAGGGATCACTCGCTCTAGCTTTACGAGTGCCCTATTGCCCGTAGGCTGAGAATCAGTACAAGGGATCACTCTCTCTAGCTTGGAGAGTGCCCTATTGCCCTCGGGTTGTGTATCAGTACAAGGGATCACTCTCTCTAACTTGGAGAGTGCCCTATTGCCCGCAGGCTGTGAATCAGTATAAGTGATCACTCGAAGAGTGCCCTATTGCCCAGTGGGCTGTGCAAGACGGGACGGGACGTGACGAGACAGGAAGGGTTATTCTAGGGTGTCCACACACACACACACATGATAGCCCTACAGCATCAAAAGTTGTTGTTGTCAGGCTCAGACTTCGTCGTCAAGTCTGAGCCGTCAGGAGTCGTCCCGGACGCTATCATTTCACGTCCGGTTCTATTTGTTCACAGTTAAAAATTCTAACCAACTAGGGCCTAAGCACGGCCAAAAGTGCAAGTGGATACACTTGCCTGTGATGGCGAGTGTGTCGTCCTCTCGAAGCATCTCGTCCAAGCGTCTCGTCCGCGGAAGTCCATCTGAAATATCGCCACGGTGACGGTGTCAGGTCTCAAATTCATCAAATCCTATTAGGGTTCGTTTCTAGGTTATCGGGACTATCTTATTCGTCAAAAATCACTTTTTGATGTTTCAGCCTAATCGACGATCTATCCTATGTGCACAGTCAACAAAGTCCATTCGTCGATTTTCTAAGTTCGTACAACGTTTTACAGGCGCTGGAAAATAAATTTTAGTTCAAGTTGACGGTTTTTAGTTTAGGGTTCAGTCAGCTATTGTGGGGGTTTCTACGAGTTTCGGGGAACCAACCTGAACCGGAGTTTGTCGAAGATAGGAAGTCGTGTCTGATCGGAGGACTCCTCAGCTTCAGATCTGGTCCTCGCACGATTCCCCAAGAGTCGAAACTTGCGACGAAGGCCTACGACGTGTCGCAACGTCGTAGACGGCAAATACGCGAAGTAGCACGTCCAAGTAGGGCCCACAGCAGTGTTAGGGGTCAATGGGGGACCCACAACACCTCTGGAGGACTTGGGGGGCCCACCACAGGAGTTGGTGTGGAAGAATCCAACTTGCGACGAACGGCCTTCGGTCGTTCACTGCTTGTGCGGGGGTTCCTCTCGGTCAGACCGAGAGGAGCTCTCGATCGTGCGAGTTGCAACGCAGCGGGGTCAGTCACAGCGGTGGTGCGAGGGGAATCCTCGGTCAGACCGAGCGGGCCTCTCGGTCGGACACGGGGGGACGGGCGCTGCAGTGCTGCGGAGCGATGCGGAGCGGTCTCTCGGTCGGTGCGGTGAGCGGCTTCAGTCGGGCGCTTGGCGATGCGGAGCGGATGCGGAGCGGTGCGGAGCGGTGCAGAGCGGTGCAGAGCGGTGCGGCTGTGCGGGCTGTTCTCTCGGTCAGACCGAGAGATGGCCTCGGTCGGAGCGGGGCGACAGCTGGGGGGCTTGCAGCGGAGCGCTGCGAGCGGCGATGCGGGGTGCGGATCCGTTCGTGCATGGGGATGTGCGGGGGTGAGCTCCGGTCGTGCATTGGGGCGATCGTCGCAACGTTGCGACGAACGTCGGGAAGGTGTTTTTGACGGCTAAGGTTTTTGTAATGCGGAATTAACCTATCCTAGGGCTAATATAAATAGGTTAGAGCTAGGTTTAGGGTTAGGGTTTAAGAAAAACGTAATTAAATAATTAAAATAATTAATTTAAAATAAATTTACTCTCCTCTCCCTCACACAAGATGGGTGCTGCCAAAAATTTTGAAATTTGGTCAAAAAATTCTTTAATACGGTTTTATAATATAGGAATTTTATTGTAATTAATACACTTATAAAAATAGGTTTTAAAATTATTTAAAACTTTCAAATAAATGGAAAATAGGTCAAATTAAGTCCAACAATTGTAAAGTAATTATAGGGTGTTCGGGACGACGAAAGAAAGAGAGTGGAGAAGACGGATCTAAATTTTGACGTCGAGAGACGAAACTAAAAATAGAAACGTCTCGCGTCAAAACAGAAAGTCACGACGTCACGTCAAATAAGATAGTATCGCGGAAGAACGACTCGAGATATGTCGTTCCAAAGTTGTTCTACAATCTAATACTTTCAGAGACGATCACGTCAACATATCACACAAAAACGTTCGAAAACAAATAAAGTCAAAAATAAACACGTGCACGATCAAGAGCACGTGAAGGTACGATGGAAACAGGCCGTTACAGAGAGTAATACATTATGCTCCAACAAAATTTAAATCCAAGTACTAAAAGTAAAGCTATAATGAACATCATATATAAATACATGTACACCATACATCTCTGTACTGTACAAGTACACAAGTTCAAAAAGGTACAAAAGGGGGATAAAACAAAAAGGGAAACCCACCCTCAAAAGAACCCAAAATGTGTCCACACCTATACAACACACTCCCTAGTCTAACCCAGTGAAGTCTAATGGACAAAACCTCCGTATGTAGCCTCAAGCTATACCTGAGGAGAGGGAGTAAACGGCTGCTCATGTACCAGCTCTGGTGTCACCTATCTACGTGTGGTCTAAAAGTAAGGAGGTTTTTATAAAGTATTCATCAGAACACAACCATGGCAAATAACAGCTGAAAGTAAAACTAAGAAGTGCAAACAACATGGATGACATGATTTATAAATTAAAAACAATTCAGTTATCAGTTATGTTCATATTTGGGAACACGTGTAAATAGTAGGACACCTAAGAAGCTGGACTTCACCCAAGGTGGGTGAAAAGTGGTACCTCAACCAGCGACACATGCATTGGATAGGCCTCTTGTAACTCCCCCTTACAGGAGTGAGCTAATTCTCGGTTTTTATCGAGATAAATGGAGAAAACCAACAATTACCTAATGGTGCATCACGAGTACACCACTGGCCTCTCTAACTCTAGTCAACTCCTCCTTACGAGAGTGACAAATGAGTAAGAATCATATCATCATATGTCTGCTCCTTAACTCTTACTTTTTACACGCATTCCTCCCAAAACCCATATCTAGATCTTCACCCATTTTTGAATGGATTGAAGTCTCCAGATTCATTTTCTCATCTCACTCTCATTTCATTGTTTCACAATTCTTTCATTTTTGTACATCTTCTTCTTATTCATCGTGTTGTCTCTTGCTCACTTTTCATTTTCAAATTTCATACGGAAACTTGCATACAATAACATCCATGTAATTTCTCATTCACTTTCACAAATTCAACAAGAATTTGGTGAGATCACATGGTGTTTATAGCTACATATCATGGATTTTCAATAATTTAGCATGGCCAATTGCAAGGGAAATAGCTTGTAATGTGTCATATGTTCAATATCCCAATATGGCAATTAGATAAGGAATACATCAGCAAAACAATCAAAATTAAAGTCTGCCAGAATATAGAATTATAGGGCCACACAGTCGTGTGTGGTGACTCCACATGGTCGTGTGGAGTGGAGGCGGCTCAGGGGTAACAAGAAAGCACATGGCCATGTGGTTCTTGCCATACGGTCATGTGGTGATATGGTACGAAAATAATCAACTCGACCACACAGTCGTTTCGTCAGCTCACACGACTTTGTGGCGTGGGGTTTGGTCATTGGGTCGTTAGCGTCTAAGTTGACACCTACGATGGAGAGGGGGTTGACACGACCGCGTCCCAAAATGACACGACCGTGTCATGTCTAGGAATTAACTCAGTGTCTAAGTCAACGCAATTTGGATTCAAGGAATGACACGACCGTGTCGTGGCTCGACACGGTCATATCGGCTAAATTTCGTTGACACGGGCGTTCTGCGATCGTATGGTTCTCCTAACAGCCAAACGACGACCACATAACCTTCATTCGGCCATGTGGTCTCGACGCAACTGCCACATGATCATGTGATTGGTCCACACGGCCATGTGGTTTCTTCAGCTGTCCAATTCGACAGCGACAAAAACTTGCGAAAACTAAGCTGATCCTAACTAAGTTAAGATTCTACCTCTGCAAGTCCTCCTAAAAATTCTGGGGCCCTTCTTCTCCTTGTAGCCCTATGAATGCTTGATCTCCTTCTTCTTCCAAGGATCAAGAGCTATGGTTTGGAGTTGGCCTTGGGTTTTGAAAGAAAACTGGCAGCAAGGAGGGTTGTGCGTGAGAGGGAGAGGCTAAGGGTTTCTTTCTATTTTTCTTTTTCTTTTTCTCTTGATTTTCCCAGAATTTCTCTCTTTTAATCCCCTTTTTAATCCACCTCATGCTCCCCTAAAATCCTCTAAGCTTGCCACCTAATTAGAGTTAGGTGAAAATCATTCCTTTAATGCCACCTTGCAAGGTGGAGGTTGCTTAAGGAAGTTAATTAGGATTTTAAATTTTAATAAAAGAGAATACTTTCAATATACCCAGTATGCATCATTCCAATACAAGTATTTCTCTTTAATACTTGTTTTAAATAAATCAATGGGACTTAAAAATTTAATGAAAATATTTCTCCACCAAAAATTAAAGAAAAATAATGGAAATACCCCAAAAATTTATGCGTACGTATTCATTCCAAAAATATGTATTAATATGCATATATAAATATTTGGGGTCATTACACTTTAAGCCATGAATTATTTTATTTTGCATAGGTCTTTCATATCATTTTTGATAGTCGGGCTTGAACAGATATTTCGGTTTCTCCTCAGGAGATCCGATGAGATTTAAGTTGTTTACAACTATGATCTCAAATCTTGTCTGTGCTCTTCATAAAGATGCAAAGTCAACCTTTTGTAGGATCCTTGCTTTGTCAAATGATTCACTTGGTTGTAAAATATTTTATTTTATTATATCTTCAATAAAATCGATGTCCTGAAGTCTATTCAGATATTTAAGGAAATGTGAAATTTATCTTTATCAAGGTATCCATAAAGGTATGCCGTCACAACACCCAATAGCAGCATATCCAAAATTTCCTTTGCCAAATCGTAAGATATTCACGGTGTATAACTAGGGAATCTGATGCATCATTTATATATAAGTCATGCTCATTTTAATTTTTTTATTCCCCAGTTTGAGCTAAAAAAATCTTTAAACTATAGGTTGTACATTATAGCATACAATTTTGTACTTACATATTTTATTTATGCAATACTTATTATGCACACAAGTTTGACACATTTTGGTGTCTGGACTTCATATCCGAACACTTTATGTTTCATAAGCGAGTCCAGCTCATCTTTTATTGCCTCATTCCATATTTGTCCAATCTCTACGTTTGTATTTTAGCAACAAAGTATGGAATGATATTATAATTATCATCGATTTTGCGATGTATGTGTCAATATGATACGTGAATATATTGTCGACAATTGTGTTCTTTCTGTCCAACAAATCCACAGTATGTACAACATTTAATTTCATTTCAGTTTCTCCTAGATTTTCCACTTCAAAGGATTTCAGGAGGGGTGAGGATATGGACATGAGATCATCGCCCTGTGGTAGTATTTTCTCAAGGCCTCCATGAGTTTTACTTTTTCTTGGATTTTTGTCCTTGAAGCCTGGTGGTTTGTCTCTTTTCAGTTGAAAAACAGCCATTTCTGCTGGTGGTGGATTGTGTCCATTCTCAGGGATGTCAATCCTAGCTGGAGTATTTGCAGCAGGGACATGTGATCTGAAAATCTTCTGGTTATAAGTAAATTAGTCTGGTAACTGGTGAACAGTATTCTGTACATGTAGGATCTTCAGAGTCTTATCTTCACATTGCTTTGTTACCGGATCATAGTGGGTCAATGATTTTGTATCCTACGATATTATTTGTGTGGCTCCAGATTTTACAGTATCTGGGCCCAATTTGGGAACATTTGTCTCATCAAATTCACAGTCTTCAAGACGTGCCTTGAATGTGTCCCCCGTTTGGGGTTCTAGGTATCTTATTATTGAGGGTGAGTCAATCCCTACATAGATACCTGGATGGCGTTGAGGACCCATTTTTTCCTCTGTGGTGGTGTTATATGGATATAGACTGCGCAACTGAAAATTCTTAGGTGAGAAATATTTGGTGGTATTCCATATTCAAGTTGCATTGGAGAAAGGCGCTGACATCCATATGGTCTAATTTTTATCAACGAATCAGTATGCAATATAGCATGTCACCATGCAGTCACCGGTAACTGGGATTTCATTAGTAATGGACGTGCAATCCATTGGAGTCGTTTTATTATGACTCTGCCAACCCATTTTGGGTATGAACATGTGGCACATGATGTTCAATTTCTATCCCAGTTGCTTGGAAATATTCTTGAAATGATCGGGAGGTAAATTCTCCAGTATTAACCAGCCATATTTTCTTTATTTGATTATCTGAAAAATGTGCCTGCAACTTCATTATTTGTGCCAATAGCTTTTAGAAAAGCTAAGCTGCGGGTTGATAGTAGACAAACATACGAATATTTTGAGGATGCATCTATTAGTACCATGACGTAATGAAAAGGCCCACTAGGGGGTTGGATTTGTCCACATCTATCTCGTTGTATACTTTCGAGGAAGCGTTGAGATTCTTCGTCAACTTTTTGTAGAGATGGCCTTGTGATTAGTTTTCCCTTATAGCAAGGGATGCAATGGAATTCTCCTTTTTGAAGAATCTTCTGGTTCTTCATGTATGCTCATGTGATTGGGATAAGATGATGTGCATCATAACTGATCCAGGGTGACCAAACTATTGTGCAAAAATAGAAACTTGGCAGATATTGGGCACTTCAGGTGTTCTGTCAGATTTGCTTCCTCTCCCCGAATCTTTGTATGATAAAGGCCTGAAGAAAGGCTCTCAAAACGCTCAAGTTTGGTTTTATTTACTTTTTCTTGAGACGTCACATACATATAATCTTTTTTGTTCACATTTGCAGTTTCTAAGTGGAATCCGTTTAAACGGATGTTCTTGAAACTTAATAAGTTTCTTTTTGAATTCAGAGAGAATAACGCATCTTTTATTTTTTATTTATGTGTCATTTGGGAGCAACAGTATTGCGTTCTCAGAACCGTCAATTATGTTTGATGGCCATAATCTGATATTTATTGGGCGTTCATATAGTATAATGCTATGAAAATAGCATTTGTATTGAAGGATCGTATGTGTTTATGTATTGTATATACTAAGCAGTTATAAAGCAGTTCATCTATTAAAAGATGAAGCATATACGCACATTTGATTTCAGAAAAACATCACTAATTTATTCAGAAGTATACTTCATGAAAAATATGAATGGCTCTCATGACAATGTTTTTCAACAAATATAAAAATGGCTAATCAGACATGTCGTCTTTTTCGAAGTCTTCAGTAGTGAACTGGACTGGAGCAGGGGTGGTCTCCAGATTTGTTTTAGCTTCCTTTTTCAAGCTTTTTTTTACAAATCTTGGAGGTGTCGCGGGGTTCTCTACACTCTGGACCAGTGGCCTTTCATGCCACAACTATGGCACTAGTCTTCTCAATCCTTTCTAGGTGGGGTGCATTATTTCTATTGTTGTCATTTCTGCACCAATTGAACTTCCGTCTCCCTTCATTTCTTTACTGGTGGACTTGTCATCTGGCCTTTTTATTTGATCCCACTTCTAGAATTTTCCTTTCCTTTTATAGTCTTTCTTCTTTTTAGAAAAAGATGCATTGTGAGCTTCTGGAACGGGGGCCGTGCCAGAGGCGCATGTTATGAGTGGAAAGTAGAAGCTATCTGTTTTGTTCAACCATGAGTAAACATGACAACAGCTCTGAATACTTAGTGAACTTTCATTCACGGTATTTGTTGCATCAATATCGCTTCTTTATCATGAAAAGACGTGTAAGTCTTTTCCAGCATGTGATCTTCTGAGACTTTCTCACCACACAACTCCAGTCGTGAGGTAATACTAAAAAGAGCTAAGTTGTACTCAGCTATGGACTTAAAGTCCTGAAGTCTCAGGTTCTTCCACTAATAACGTGCCCTTGGGAGTATAACATCTTTTCGAAGTTTTTATCTATCCTCAAGGGCAGTCCACAGCTCCAGTGGATTCTCGACCGTAAGGTATTCAGCCTTTTAGGTCTTATCCACATGGTGACGAATGTATATGATGGCTTGCACCTTATCAATGTCTGTCGCCTTTCCATCTTTTGTAATTGCAGAAACAAGGGATTAGCTCGCAAGTGAAATTTAACATCAAGCTGCCAGCTCAGATAATTTTTCCCTGATGCATCCACTACTTCGAAATCAACGCTTGCGATTTTTTCCATTTTATCTAGAAAAGCACAATTTTGCATAAATTAATAATACTTAAAACATTTTCATGCAGAGTTAATTCTAAATTAATAAGCTAATTGCATGGATCAGCTAGTCACCACATAAAAATAATGTTCCAAAGTCCATTTTACAGTCCATTTTACACAAATGAAAGAGAAAATTACAACTTTGGAAACCTATTGGATACCATTGAAAATCTTCATCTTCAAGAGTGGCCTCCGCCTCCATGGAAAATGGTCATCAGTCTTGGGCATTACACATTTTTCCTCACTACAATTTCTCTCAAAAGAAAAAAGAAAAGCGCAGGAAAAGTAAAATGTAGGACTAAACAGTCGATCCAAAACCATAATTAGCCATTCATGCAAAATTTGTGCTCATTATGTTGAGTATTGGTGTTCATACCAATGTTATTTTGATGATGATCACAACATTATGTTGTTGCTAATGACTCTCTTGTTTTAGTCTCATAATCAACATTTCAAGAATATCATTTTTGGAGACTAAATACTTGGTGCAAAGATGGACATCGAGAGGAGCTATGCCAAAGCTTGGACTCAAGGGGTGCCAAAGCTTGGAGATGATGGAGAGTATTAAGGTTGAAGCCATAGACTTTAAGGGAAGCAATGTAATCTATGTATTATTTCATTTATTGCTTTTCTCTTTTTGAGTCTAGGTTTATTGTCATGCCTTGATAGATGGTCTACTCATTCATGCATATGTATTTCACCATATTATTGAGCCTTAGGATTATCATAGAATCCAACCCAATAGGTTCATCTTGCCCAAAGACTCAATTGGAGTCTCTGGCTCTCCAACAGTTGCCTGATGAAGGTTTTACAATCGACTGGGTGATTCCAGGCGCCTGTCGAGTCTTCTATAGTCGACTATAGTGCACTTCTCAAGTCAACCTTTTTTATTGACTCTTACTTGAGCTTATGGAACAGTCGACTGAATGTCAATTTACAGTCGCCTGTCATCCAACAGTCGCCTGTGAATTGTTCTACAGTCGTCTGTGCAAAACTTGTACTTTCTGGGCTTTATCCCAATTTGCAAATCAGTCAACTGTTACGGTGTTTACAGTCGCCTGTCTAGCTTACAGTCGCCTATACTCTGGACATCAGTCGCCTGTATGCGTACTGTGCGTAAGTTGCATCTCTCTGTTTTATTTCCATCTCATGCAGCAGTCGCCTGATGAAGGATATACAGTCGACTGTCTGTTATACAGTCGCCTGTGTAGTCTTCTACAGTCATCTGTCCTGGCTCAGATTATAGTCGTTAGGATTTATTTAGCCGTTGGTCGGTCGACTGTCATTTGTTCATCAGTCGACTTTTGCTGACGTTTCAGCCCAGATTCTAGCCGTTACAGCTTTGTGTTTTTGGCTTGAGAGTTCATATATGGTTCCTATATATATGAGAGGGCTAAGTTTATTAGAACTTCTTGATGCTATTGCAAATCATTAGAAATTGATTAAGTCACTCTCAAACTCTCTCATTTCCCTCTTATAGCTCATTCTCTCCTTCATGCATTGAAGTCAAGCTCAAGGGACATCATCCAAGTGCTTTCAAGTTAATCTCATCACTTGGAGATCCTCTTCCATGCCTTGCATTTATTAATGAGTAAGTTCATCTCAAGGCATACGTAAGAGTATTTGTTTTACTTTGTGTTTCTTTGAAACCCTAATTCTCTTTGTGGGAATTATATACTCTCTTTGTGGGAGTTACTATCTTTGTGAGAGTTTGGTGTCCTAGTGTAGGACTAACCCTAATTCTCTGTGTGTGTGTGTTAGTAATTCTCTGTGTGGGAGTTAGACCCTTGTGTGGGGTTGGTTTAGTTCCTGTGTAGGACAAAATCATCTGTGTGAGGTATCTCTTTGTGGGATTGTATTCACTTCTCTTTGTAGGAATTATAGTGAAAATTGGTGTGGCTGGATGTACCCAAGTTTGGGGAACCAGTGTACTATCTTGTGTTTACATTTGGATTGATTGTGTTGATTAATTCCTCTTGCATTTATTATTCCGCATTTGCAAGTTTAATTTTAATTGCACAATTTATTGTCATTACTCTATTCACCCCCCTCTAGAGTATTTGTTGTTAGTATTGCAAGGTAGACGGTCTTTACAATGGTATCAGAACGAGGTTATAGCATACAACAACGATGGCATTCAACACTATATCCGCGTCTCATGAAGAAGGTCTATCAACCATACGACCCCTGATCTTCAACTGAACCAACTACCCAAGTTGGAAGATCAAGATGATGATCTACTTGGAGGGTCAGGACCTATGGGACATTATGGAGTTGCCATTTAAGAAGCCTACTACACCCGCGGCTTCATGGACTAAAGCGGAGAAGGACTCAATCAAATTCAATGCGAGGGATACGAATGTATTCCATCATGGACTAAAACGAAGAACGACTCAATCAAAATCAATGCGAGGGCTACGAATTTATTCCATTGTGCCATCACTTCAAATGAGTTCAACCGCATCTCCATGTGTAAAACGGCCAACGAAATTTGGCATACATTGCATATTTCTTATGAAGAGACTTCGAAGGTAAAGAAATGTAAACAATGCGTATTTAGATCTAAATATGAGTTGTTTAAGATGTAGGAAGGTGAAAACATCTCAGAGATGTTCACAAGGTTCACAGATATCGTAAACGCTTTAGAAGGACTTGGGAATGTGATTTCCCAAGAGGATTGAGTGGAAAAGATCCTTGACTCGCTCACATCTCAATGGGAGTCAAAGGCCAACGGTATTTTGGAGTCTAACGACATGTCCAAATACATTGTTAAGGAGTGTGTTGGAAATCTCATGGCATATGAAGTGAAGCATCAACACAAGAAGGAGATTCAATCATCCAAGCCCGAGAAGTCAGAGAAGCAAAATGGGGTTGCACTCCATGCCGAGAAGGAGCTAATCGAGTGGAGAAAGAAATTCCATCGAGAAGCTTCTAGTGCAGATGATGGAGAAGAAGATGCTAGCGATGATGATTTCATCGAGCTTGCCAAGCAATTCAAGGCATTCCTCACGGGCAAGCAAGGTAAATCTTTGCCTAAGTTTGCCTCCAATTCTAACTAGATTCCTACTTGTTACACTTGCAGTGGTAAATGTCATTGCTCTACCGAATGCCCTTCCAAACCCTCCAAGGATTACTACCAAGGGAAAGGGAAGAAACATTGGAAAGGCAAGTCCAAAGTCAATGACCAAAAGAAGGGACTTATCGGCAATTCGATGAATTGGATGAGGATTCTTCTAGTGACAAAGAGGGAGATGACAAGGAGCAAGCCCACATGTGCTTATGGAAAAAGGCGAAGAGTCTTCGTCAAGCTCTAGCGAGGAGAAAATCGATGGTGAAGAAAAGGAGGAGCCAAAGCTACCATATGAGGAGCTTGAGTATCGCTTCAATGTGGCCTCCAACGTGGCAAGTAAGTGCATTGACTCATCTGATAAATTGAACACAAACTTTAAGAATGATATGAGTAAGGTGCATGCTTTAGAATCTACTAGTGTAAATAATAATGATACTTTGCATATTCATGACACTAGTGGAAGAGACACACTTCTCTCTCAATTTAAGGAACTGAGCATTTCCAATGATAAATTAGTAGCTCAAAACCTTAGCTTAGAAACTCGCATTCAACAACTTAAGTTGAAATGCGAAGAGGAATCTTAAAAGCTTATTAGCTTTGTTCATGCTAGGAATTCACTCCACGGTTTGCTTAAAAACAACATCCGACAAACCATAGAAGAGGATTGGGATACACTCCAAAGTGGTTACCAAACCCACCTCTAATTCTTCTTCTGGTGCAAATACAAGAAATATTGCAAAAGCACCTAAGAAGAATCACCATGCTTTCTTGTACAATAATAACACCAATAAGAAGCATGTAAATTATAAGGTGGTGAGGAAAAATGAAAACTCTTCATTTGTTGCTAAGAAGCAAGATTCTCACTTTATGCATGCCAAGAAAATATTTTCTACACCTAAGCATGCAACATCCACCCTTCTTGCAAAGGTAAACCCCTTGCCTAGGAAATCCTTGAGTTTATGGATTCCCACTAGGTGTAGTATGCAAGAGAGAGATAGGTACATCAACTCTCTAGTTAGGGATGTGATCACCTCATGTGATTACATTAAAAAATCAAACTCCTCTTGGGTGTGGTTCCCTAATGTTTAGGTCTCACACACATATGCATATTGCATGGGTATTGTGCTTAAATGTTTATTTTTAGCATACCCATTGTTTGTGTGTGTTTCATAATTTTGAAAATGTTTTCAAAATTATTTTTCATGAAAATGAGGACCTTAGGGATTACAGTGGTATACATGTATTTGTTGATCCATATGTATGTAAATGGGGGAGTTAATATGTTGAATGTTTAAAATATTTTAAAATATATTTGAACTCTCATTTTGGGTTGTTCTTGGGATCATTGTTTCAATTGGTGTCATTTTACAATTGATTATTTTTGGTCTCAAACTCAACCCCTTGGATATTGCCAACATGTTTCATGGTATATTTTGGTGTGGCAATGTCATTGTATATCAATGAAGATTGATTTTTTCATATCTATTGCTTTGATACACTTTAGTCACATGGCTCCAATTATGATTAACAATTGGTAAAGAGAACTATCTTTCAAGATTATTTTCTACAATTGGTATTATCTCAATTGTTAGAGATCGTTTATCTATTTCTTTACAATTGGTTTTAGATCCTAGAAGTCAAAAAATTGACCATTTATATGATCTAGGGGGAGCATGGGATAGTGATTAATACCCACTAAATTTAACAATTTTGGTATCATACTCTCCTTAACTCTTGCATATTGTTACATCTTTAATTAGGATGTCAATGGGGATATTATTGATGTCCAACTTTTTGACAATGACAAGGGGAGAGATATATGCATTATGTAAATCTTGTATTTCATACATATACATTTGGGGAGAGAGATGTATCTATGGGGAGAGATGTGTGGGATTATGTAAACCATTCATGTGTGCATGTTATATACTTATTGCAATTGGTTTACGTAATCCATACCTATTATATTGTTTCTCATTATTTCAATTGGTATAATGAGTATTTACAATTGTGTATCTTAGTTTACAATTGATGCAAATAAGTAGGGGGAGCTCATTAGCATTGTGCTTTATTTCTTTATGTTTTACATAATGTGGTCATCATCAAAAGGGGGAGATTGTTGAGTATTGGTGTTTCATACCAATACATTATTTTGATGATGATCACAACATTATGTTGTTGCTAATGACTCTCTTGTTTTAGTCTCATAGTCAACATTTCAAGAATATCATTTTTGGAGACTAAACACTTGGTGCAAGGATGGACATCGAGAGGAAATATGCCAAAGCTTGGACTCAATGGGTGCCAAAGCTTGGAGATGATGGAGAGTATCAAGGTTAAAGCCGTAGACTCTAAGGGAAGCATTGTAATCCATGTAATATTTTATTTATTGCTTTTCTCTTTTTGAGTCTAGGTTTATTGTAATGCCTTGATAGATGGTCTACTCATTCATGCATATGCATTTCACCTTCTTAATGATCCTTAGGATTATCATAGAATCCAACCCAATAGGTTCATCTTGCCCAAAGACTCAATTGGAGTCTCTGGCTCTCCAACAGTCGCTTGATGAAGGTTTTACAGTCGACTGGGTGATTCCAAGCAACTGTCGAGTCTTCTACAGTCGACTGTAGTGCACTACTTAAGTCAACCTTTTTTATTGACTCTTACTTGAGCTTATGGAACAGTCAACTGAATGTCAATTTACAATCGCATGTTATCTAACAGTCTCCTGTGAATTGTTCTACAGTCGTCTGTGTGCAACTTGCACTTTCTAGGCTTCATCCCAATTTGCAAGTCAGTCGACTGTTGCGGTGTTTACAGTCGCCTGTCTAGCTTACAGTCGCATGTACTCTGGCCATCAGTCTCCTGTATGCATACTGTGCGTAAGTTGCATCTCTCTATTTTATTTCCATCCCCTGCAGCAGTCGCCTGATGAAGGATATACAGTCGACTGTCTGTTATACAGTTGCCTGTGTATTCTTCTACAGTCGACTGTCCTGGCTCAAATTATAGCCGTTGTGATTTATTTAGCCGTTGGTCAGTCGGCTTCAGTCAGCTTTTGCCGACGTTTCAGCCCAGATTCTAGCCATTACTGCTTTGTGTTTTTGGATTTATCCTTGGGTTTTGAGAGTTCATATATGGTTCCTATATATATGAGAGGGCTGAGTTTATTAGAACTTCTTGATGCTATTGCAAATCATTAGAAATTGATTAAACCACTCTCAAAGTCTCTCATTTCCCTCTTAGAGCTCATTCTCTCCTTCATGCATTGAACTTAAGCTCAAGGGAAATCATCCAAGTGCTTTCAAGTTAATCTCATCACTTGGAGATCCTCTTCCATGCCTTGCATTCATTAATGAGTACGTTCATCTCAAAGCATATGTAAGACTATTTTTTTTTACTTTGTGTTTCTTTGAAACCGTAATTCTCTCTGTGGGAATTAGATACTCTCTTTGTGGGAGTTTGGTGTCCTAGTGTAGGACTAGCCCTAATTCTCTGTGTGGGAGTTAGTAATTCTCTGTGTTGGAGTTGAACCCCTGTGTAGGGTTGGTTTGGTTCTTGTGTGGGACAAAATCCTCTGTGTGAGGTATCTCTTTGTGGATTGTATTCACTTCTCTTTTGTGGAAATTATATTGAATGTTGGTGTGGCTGGACGTACCCAAGTTTGGGGAACCAGTGTAATATCTTGTGTTTGCGTTTGGATTGATTGTGTTGATTAATTCCTCTTGCATTTATTTATTCCGTACTTGCAAGTTTAATTTTAATTACACAATTTATTGTCATTACTCTATTCACCCCCCTAGCATGTTTGTTGTTAGTATTGCAAGGTAGACTGTCCTTACACATTAAACATGTTCATAATGCATAACGGACATCACTGATTCAGAATAGGATAAATATATCAAATTTAATACTTAATAATTATTCAGACCACGTAACGATATCATACACCGTTAGTTTAGATAATTAATAATAGAGCGGTCGCAAGATCTTCATAATTATTAAGTTAATGTTACACAACATAGCATAAATTTATCCTAGAAAATGTGGCATAAAAGTGTGATACAATGCATATAAATGATCCAGAATAGGCATCAGATATTAAAATATGTTATTAATCAGTTGTGCATATATGGGCCAATTCAAATAAATTTGAAAGGTGCCCTATTGTATTGTTTTGTAAAAGGAAGTTTCCTTTTTATGCCCCCAAAAGAGCCTCAAAAATCCCCATAAAAATCCACAAATCATCCCTCTATTTTTCCATATTTTTATTTATTTGTAGGCCCTTTAATTCACTCGTTTAATTATTCCATAGAAATATCAGTGGGCGCACAGCCATCCCCCTTTTTTATTTAAAAAAACATAGGTCTGTGGGCCTCAAGCCCGCAGAAATAATATTTTTACATATTACTTACGTCCTGTGGGCCTGAAGCCCGTATCGTTCGCGAGCTGCATGCTTCAGGCCCGCAGCCGTTTCCATGTTCTTCTTATATTTTTTTATTCTTGTGGGCCGGAGCCCATAAATCGATGTGGGCTTCGGCCCACAACATTAAACTTTTTTTTGTTATGGCTTGGGTCGAAGGCCCAAGCGAGATATGGTGGGGGTGTCGGGGGTTTTCTGCCACCCCATATCAAGGGTTTGGGGGGCAGGGGTTTGCCGCCACCGCTCCCCACAGCGGGTCTCCGCCGAATAGGAGAGGTGGGATCCGTGGCTGCCAACGGAGAGGATTCGTAATAATTTTTTGCGGGCAAACACCACAGCAGCGTGCCTCCTCTGTGAGGGAGAGGAGGTGGGGGAGGGGTGCCAGAGCGTCGGGGGGGAGGGGTGCCCATGGCGGCCGGCAGCGAGTGTGCCACCGGCGTGGGCCGTGTGTAAGGGATTATTGTATTATTATTTTTCTCGTCGTTTATACGAACCCTTAAAATAGGGCATTTATGATGTTTTCCCCTACGATCGATGGTAAAAATCCATCGTCTTTGATCTAAAGAGAATAAAAAAATCGATATTTTCTAGTCCGATCTTACACGTAGTATGCATCATGATCATGACAAAGATATTTTTTTGTTGATTTTGGAGAAATACCTCAAGATCTGTCCTCCAGATCTAGCGACTGTTGAGACACCTACGCGTGAAGGTTGATGAAGCCCGCACGTGATGGATCTACCGTCTCCTCCTAGCTTTTTGCAACGAACGAATGTACGGAACTCAAGGAGAACGTGATAATAACTTATTATGAAGCGTAGCTTTTGGGGGAACCCCAGACCTTATTTATAGTGGATGAGTATATACATGAATGAGATACAATCTCTCTAATAGATACACTCTTATATATTCACACCACGTTATCTATTTACAATATTTTGGCCCTTTTTTCAGAAAATTTGTCCTACAAATAAAGGGTCCACTCATTTTTTATTTCAAAACTCATTTCTACCATAATCATTAATGTTACGACTAATATTGACCGGCCCGATTTACAACGGCCCACGGCCCGACCTCAAAGGAGACTCCCACTAGAGAAGACAGGCATGCCTGGAAGGGCCCACGGACGGGGCTGAAGGCCCAGCCACTTCGCCCTCGGAGACACCTGATTAGCCCCCATTCGGCTGGATGAACCGCCCCTCGGAATCCGCGATCCCATATTGGCCATTAACAGACCCATTAATGGGCCACCCCTCCCTACGCACGAGCGGGAGGAGGCGGAGGCGGATCGTGGGGACGTGAGAGGAGGCGGGACGTGGGGCAGTTACAAGGGACCCTATAAGGGGAAGGCTAGGACGATGGAGAAGGGGGATCGAAACTCAGGTAATCAACAGAGAGGTACTCCATCAACGACCTAGGCATTTCGCCACTCCATCTCCTCCCTCTCCCAAAACTCGCGCCGCCTGGGTTGACGTTCCGGCTTCCTCACAAGCCGGATCTCCCCCGTTGAGTATCCTTTCAGACCTTGATCTGACTTAGGCATCGCAGGGGCTTTGGCAGGAACCTAGGTCCGGCCTCCTTGACGAGTTTCCTCATCTGTTCAGGAAGCAGACATCCGAGGCGCCGAGGCTGCCCCTCAGCGTCGGTCGGCTATCACCGTCGCAGTCGTCAGGTGGACGGCTGATCAAGTATCGACCCACTCACAAGGCGCCGAGGCTACCCCTCGACACGGATCAGACCGAGGCCGAGCGCGACCCAGCCGAGGCCGAGCGTGATCCACCGAGCCGAGGCTTCCCCTCAGCTCTCCCATGCCGAGTACAAGCAGGCTCGACGACTCCAAGGGACCCTCAAGTTGGCCCCTTGACCTCGTTGACCTCACATCCTGCGGTCAACGAGCTGTGGTGAGAAAACACCCGTAAACATCTGGCGTCGTCTGTGGGAACGAACTAACACCCACGTCAAACCACCAAAATGGAACCCATCGGCAACGGCCTGGGGCGCATGCCGCCCATCCCAGAGGAGGGCGCATACCACTCCCCCGTCGAGAACCCGAACGGTCACGCTGCCGGGGAGACCAATGACGCCCTGCTGGCCACGCAGGGGCAACTCCGAGCCTATGCGCAGGAGACCAACACCAACAACCAAACTTTAGTCGCGACGATTCAACAGCTCGTTAGCAGCACTCTTACCCCCGAAGGTGGGGAGGGACGGGCCCACCGCCAGTAAGGGGATCGTCGACCTCTTCTCTCCGTCGTGGTCGTCGACCTCGGAAAAGGAGTTCGGAACACGGAAAGAAGGTTCACCATGCCCGACTTTTCCCCGGCGCGATCTCCCACTCCTACCTCATTCAGAGAGGGAAATGGGGGGGACTCGGAGCGGACGGGCGACATCTCAAGGACGGCCTCGTCCGTGCGTCCGAGATCGAACAAACGTAGGCGGGATGATCGCCGATCAGCGAGCGTCCGGTCTGACCGGAGTGGAGGCAGCCGACGAACCCACCACCAGGAGAGCCGGAAAGAAGGTTCGTGCCGATCAAGTCCGGCACCCAAGCTGGCGAAGACCCAAGAAGAGGTCAAGCTTCCATCACCCCCCCCCCCCCCCCCCCGTTGCAGCCGAACGGCAAGGAGGCGGGCGAAGGGGATGGACCCGGGTGCATCAGTGGAGAATGATGCCCCCTGACCCGGAGGATAACCGAGGTGCGAATACCCTCAAACTTCAAGGTACCGACGCTGGAGAAGTACAACGGCGTCAGCAACCCCGCGGATCATGTGATGGACTATGAGGGGGTCATGGCGTTCCAGGGAGCCGATGACACCATGCTCTGCAGGGGCTTCTACTCCACCCTACGGGGGCCGCTCGGACCTGGTACCTCAGCTGCCCAGTCAGTCGATAGACAGCTTCGAGGAGCTCACCCAGCTGTTCTGCAAGCAATTTATGGCCGGGCGACAGGTAAAACCTAATTCGGAACACTTGTTCAATGTGGTGCAGGGACCGGCCGAACCTCTGAGGCACTTCATGCGTCGCTTCAATGTGGAGCGATTGAGCGTGGATAGCTGTCCCGAACTGGTTGTGAAGGCGGCCCTGAAGAAAGGCCTGCGACACAGGGGCTTGAAGAAGTCGCTACATAGCGACCCACCGAAGGACCTCATCGGAATTATGGCCCGAGCAGAACGCTTCATGCTGACAGAAGAGGCCCTGGCCGAGGATGAGGGAAAGACCAGGCGCGAGACCATGCGCGGTGAGAAGGAGCGCCGCGGCACGGAGGAGCATCGATCGGAGAAGAGGGCCAGAGGAAAACCACGGAGGGAAGAGCTCCGGCACTCCTCGGTGACCACCGCCCCGGACGTGATCCTAGCGCAAGCCCAGAAGGAGGGACACGTGAGTCGACCTCCCCGAAGAATGAGGAAAGTCGGGAGGGACGAAGAGAAGTACTGCAAGTACCACAAAGACAACGGCCACGATACCGACGACTGTTGGCACCTAAAGAAAGACATTGAAAAGCTTGTGAGCCGGGGGCACCTGAAGAACTCGGTCTCTGACCCCACCTCAGGGGAGGGAACGTCCAAACAACATGACAAGGGAAAATGGGAGAACGCGGTCCAGACGGTTACACGTATCATCGAGTGAGCGGATAGAGTAAACAGCCACCGCATCGCCGGGGGAGGGCTACCCTGCCCGAACCTCCCCTGTCTCTTGTCGCCTTTTCCTTTTTTCATTACTCCAAATGTATTGTCTCATGGAAATGAAGGCATACACAGTCAGCGCAAATTCAATCACCTGTTTTGAGTAGAAGATTCGGGACACCTATGAGGACTCAGTCAGGGCAACCACGGCTAACCATTAAGGGGGAGGAACGTCGCCCCCCAGAGAATTTGCCAGTCGAGCTTGAGGACCGAGCGAAACCGTCCGCTCCTAAGGCTGGGGGCAACTCCCCCAGCTGACGAGCACGACGGCCGTTCGTAAGCCGAGGGGTACAGTCCCCCGCAGACCGAGCGAAACCACCCGCTCCTAAGGCTGGGGGCAACTCCCCCAGCCGACGAGCACGACGGCCGGTCGTAAGCCGAGCGGTACAGTCCCCCACAGACTGAGCGAAACCGCCCGCTCCTAAGGCTGGGGGCAACTCCCCCAGCCGAAGAGCACGACGGTCGGTCGTAAGCTGAGGGGTACAGTCCCCGCAGACCGAGCGAAACCGCCCGCTCCTAAGGCTGGGGGCAACTACCCCAGCCGACGAGCATGAAGACCGGTCGTAAGCCGAGGGGTACAGTCCCCCGCAGACCGAGCGAAACTACCCGCTCCTAAGGCTGGGGGCAACTCCCCCAGCCGACGAGCACGACGGCCGGTCGTAAGCCGAGGGGTACAGTCCCGGACCGAGCGAAACCGCCCGCTCCTAAGGCTGGGGGCAACTCCCCCAGCCGACGAGCACGACGACCGGTCGTAAGCCGAGGGGAACTCTCGCCCGCGGACCGAGCGAAACGCCCACTCGTAAGGCTGGGGGCAACTCCCCCAGCCGACGAGCATGACAGCCAGCCACAAGTCGAGGGATGACCTCCTTCGCGGACCGAGTGACCCACCCGCTCGCCAGGCTGAGGGCAATCACCCCGACGAACAGAATCGGTGGGAAGAACGACATCCCAAGACAAACGTGCCCGGGACAACACCCCTAGACAAGGGCGACGACGCCCGTCCGGTCTAGGAACATTGAAGGCGACACCAAAGGGGGGACCCCTGAAAAAGAGACCAGTGGCGCAAGAGAAACTGACTAGAAGAAATCGTTTTCATTAATGGTATGGGTTACATATCACTAAGCAACGTCCTCTCAAGCACTATTATTGACAACAAAATTTGTCACCCAAGAAAGGAAAAAGGGGACATGATACAAGGGCTCTTCAGGGGTCCGGAGCACGAGAGATAGCGTCATCCGGGGCCTCGCCTTGCTCCGAGCAGGGGGGATCGGCGTGTCCCGCTGGGGGGAGGATCGGTTCCCGAGCGAGCTCCGCAAACTGTCAGAAGGACTCCTTGACGACCTCCACTATGCGAGGGGCGAGGAGGTCCTCATACGACCCGAAGACCTCCCTCAGGACCGACGCAATCTTCGGCCTTATGGCCGTGTCAATGCCTTTCTCTGCCTCCTCGGCGAAACGGAGCCTCCGACGCAGCTCGGCGAGTTGGCCCCAGAGATCCTCTCTCTCCTGCCGGAACTTTTCTTCCGCTTCTCGGCTCAAGTCATGGACATCCGCAAGATTTCGTTTGAGATCATGCACTTGAGACTCGAGCTCGTCGGCACGACGGTGTTGCTGCCGAACCTCCATGCGGGCACCTTGAAGGGCCACGTCAGCCTCCCCGGCCCGAGCGTGCTCCCGATTCAGGGAATCCTCGAGGCTTCTCAATTGGGTCGCCCGGCGTTGCGCCTCAACAGCCATCACGGTGGCCTGCAACCGAGAGAGAGGTGGATTATACCAAGGAAGGTCGAAAGGCGAGGTAACTGTCCGAAAGTGACGAGGAATTCGAACCTGTCGGAGATGATCGACCAGAGAGTCCGACAATATGTCCACGGGGGACAGCTCCAAGAAGAAACGGTCCCCCGGAAGGACGGGGTCCGCCGCCGGCCGACTCGCCAAGGCCATATCAAGGGGCACCGAGTCCCCGGGGGGATCAGCGGGGCCCGCGGAGGCGCTCGGCAGGACGCCGACAGCCCCCAAGACTGAAGGGGTAGCCGAGGGAGTGACAACGGCGTGGGCGGCAGAGTCGACCGCGGCGGTCGGCACGATTGCCTTACCGAGATCCGACGGCGCGACGACGGGAGCCGGAGAAGCGGCGCACCCGCCGTTCTTCCGCGACTTCTTCCCGACGGGGCCAGCGGTAACCGGGGGAGAGCGCTTGCGACTCCCGCCCGCGGACGACCGAGGAACCGATCCGGAACCCACAACAAGGAGGGGGTCGATCCCGGAGACTTCTGCTCCGGGGGCACCCGATAAGACCCGTGGGGGAGACTTTGCCTCAACCCGTCCCAAAGGAGGCTCGGACCGGCGCAACTCTTCATCTACAGAGCGGCGAGGCACCCGTCCGGAAGAACTCCCGCGGCCTCGACGAGATCCCAGCCGAATAAGCTCGTCAACATCGTGGGTGAATTCACGGCCAGCCATCCCTGCGAGAGGAAGCGAAATCAGGGTGAGCCAGAGGTTAAACGGAAGGAAGGGAGACAACTAACCGGGGGACCACAGAGTGCACTTAAGAAGCAGGTCGTCCAGCAAATGCCAGACCGACCTCTCCTCAAGAGAAAGTGACGATAGGAGGCGGGCCGCGGCCCGCTCGGCCTCGGATAGGGTTGCCGCCTTTTCGGTCTGTTGCGAACTCCCCCAACCTGTCAAGATCACCGAGACCCGAGGAAAGACAACGAAAACAAAGCTAGAGTCACAGTTCCCTGACCAAGGGGGCAGACCAAGCAGGCACACTCGCCCCGCACGGGCTCGGAGGTGTAGCCAAGATCCGAGGTCGACCTTCTGGATCCGGTAAAAGTGAAAGAGGAGGGGGAGAGACGGCTCCAGGCCGTGAGTGATACAAGGCAAAATGAACCCGGTCAGCACCGCGACAGAGGATGGCGTCAGCTGGCACAGGGCGACTTTCAAGGAATCCGTGAATTGAATAATAAAAGGGTGGAGGGGGAAGCGGAGCCCCAGATGGAACATCTCGACGTTGACGCCGACCTCGTTACTCCGCGGGAAGCAGATCCGCTCGTCTCCAAAGGGAATCCGGACGTCATAGGGATGACATAGGTACCTCTCTCGTATTTCCCTGGTGACTAAGAAAGGGGCCATTGATGACGACCGGAGGATCGATGGAGGGATGCCCAATCGCTCGAAAGACGAGGCCACATCGTCCCCAACAGGACCCAGAAACAGTTTTCCTTTCCCTTTATCCGGGACCCCCGGGGGCGGCGAAGAAGCTTTGAGCCCCGAGGGGTGGGCACGATCAGGACCAGGCATCGGTCCGCCAGGGCGCATATCACCTATTCTAAGCATGGCCATAGCCCGAGTTAAAGAAGGGAAGAATTACCTTGATAAGAGCTGAGAAGAAGGCAGATGTCAGGAAGAAGAAGCTGGCAGAGCAGAGATAAAGAAGGAATGAGCGCGAAAGAGTTGGAGCTCGAGGGATTGGAGCGTATATATAGAGGACGATGGTTGGATCTGAACCGTCAAGGGAGAGCGCGTGGCGACATTAAGACGGCGGCGATGCTTCGGAAACTGCACCAACGGAAGTTCAAACGGAGCGGTAATAATGACATTCATTTAATAGCAGAGCCTCGACTGACGCACCCATTGGATCATGAAGGAGTCACATCACCCGAGCCGCATCAACGGAAGCTGAGCGGCTCGGGCGATGGGGGCAATTGTTACGACTAATATTGACCGGCCCGATTTACAACGGCCCACGGCCCGACCTCAAAGGAGACGCCCACTAGAGAAAACAGGCATGCCTGGAAGGGCCCACGGACGGGGCTGAAGGCCCAGCCACTTCGCCCTCGGAGACACCTGATTAGC
Organism: Scilla litardierei; assembly: GCA_030789695.1. Taxonomy (NCBI): domain Eukaryota; kingdom Viridiplantae; phylum Streptophyta; class Magnoliopsida; order Asparagales; family Asparagaceae; genus Scilla; species Scilla litardierei. Next base: position 111,942,184 of record CM061135.1, read on the forward strand.
CCACATTCGACCGGATGAACCGCCCCTCGGAATCCGCGATCCCATAATGGCCATTAACGGACCCGTTAATGGGCCACCCCTCCACTACGCACGAGCGGGAGGAGGCGGAGGCGGATCGTGGGGACATGAGAGGAGGCGGGACGTGGGGCAGTCACGAGGGACCCTATAAGGGGAAGGCTAGGACGACGGAGAAGGGGGATCGAAACTCAGGTAATCAACAGAGAGGTACTCCATCAACGACCTAGGCATTTCGCCACTCCATCTCCTCCCTCCCCCAAAACTCGCACCGCCTAGGTTGACGTTCCGGCTTCCTCACAAGCCGGATCTCCCCCGCCGAGTATCCTTTCAGACCTTGATCTGACTTAGGCATCGGAGGGGCTTTGGCCGGAACCTAGGTCCGGCCTCCCTGACGAGTTTCCTCATCTGTTCAGGAAGCAGACATCCGAGGCGCGAGGCTGCCCCTCAGCGTCGGTCGGCTATCACCGTCGCAGTCGTCAGGTGGACGGCTGATCAAGTACCGACCCACTCGCAAGACACCGAGGCTACCCCTCGACGCGGATCCGACCGAGGCCGAGTGGCGCGACCCAGCCGAGGCCGAGCGCGATCCACCGAGCCGAGGCTTCCCCTCAGCTCTCCCACGCCGAGTACAAGCGGGCTCGGCGACTCCAAGGGACCCTCAAGTTGACCCCTTGACCTCGTTGACCTCACATCCTGCGGTCAACGAGCTGTGGTGAGAAAACACGTAAACAATTAATATCTGATCAATATCCAAATCTGACCAAGTCCACATACTTTCATTATATAAAGATATGACTTCAGACCGACATTCGTATTTATATCCCCGTGCACTAAGATCTGAAAACATCCAATTGTTCGATTGTTTTGAAAGACCGCATTTTACGCTTATAATTTAACTCTTATAATTTAAACCCATATCCAAGCATTGTCCTCTTTACCGCCGTAGAACATGCACAATAAAAAAGCAGAGCTTCATTCCATACACGAAATGGCTCAGTTTACTACCAATCACCGAAGAAGGAATTTGATCTCCATCGCATGCAATCACATATGCAAACTGTAACAACACTATATGACAATACACAGAAATCCATTCTAGCACGTGTACTCTTCTAATTTGCTTCCAGTCATAACAATACTTCTTACATTATCGTGCTCATCGTCATAACACAATATGCTCATCGAAGGCAGTTCAACAATTCATACACCATGCCGATTTATTGATAAACCATACAACCATAAAAAGACAACAGTGGGCACTCGCAAAGCACACAATGAGGAAGAGCGATAAAAGGCCGATCATTCTTCCAGCATATGTACGATAATATATACACACACACATATATACATGTATATAGATACATGTATATATATATATATTATATGTATACACACACAGAGAGACACACACACACACACACACACACATCTAGTTACCTTTCCAGGAAGCAAGGGGAGGGGTCTCGGACTCCCTCCAGGTCTGCACTGAAGGCGGACACCTATCACCCTTAACAGCATCATCCAAAGCAAATGATTCAAGTTGTGCCATTTCTTCTAGCGTGAGCTTAACAGATAGCGCTCCTATGTTTTGTTTCAAGTTCTCAATCTTTGTAGTGCCAGGAATGGGGCAAACATCCCTTCCCTGGTGGTGAACCCAAGCCAATGCCAGCTGCGAAGGGGTGCATCCTTTTGATGAAGCGAGCTCGCTCACACGTTCAAATATTGTTTTATTCTGCTCCAGATTTTCACGTTGGAACCTGGGCATGTGCTGCAGATAACATTTCACCTTTCAGTATTCCAACTTGTCTACCTTTTAATGGGAAAGCTAGCAAATACGGGAAAATAAGTTGAAGACACCGGATGAAATTCCCTGTATCTTTTCTATTTCACTTGCTAGAAACCAAATCAAGGAAAGCAATTCTCCAAGCCATTTACCAATTTCCTCAGAAAAAAACAAAGGGGAAGAGGATATACTACAAATTTTATCAAGTATGCATTTGGTTGTTGAAAGAGATTTTTGTCTTAAGGAAATAAGTAGGGAAAATAACAGAATTAGAAAGTTGAATATGTACCGACATATATTGCAACTGAAGGGTCTCAGCTAAAAGGTTACAATTGCCCTATTTTGAGGAATGATAAAGTGGATCTAATGCATGCTTCAACGCTTAATTATTAGGCTATCCATCACCAAGTAAAGACAATGTCTGCCTGTCTCAGCGGTGTCCATTTCATAGCATATGTGCCAGCAGGACAACACCAGCAAGACAAACAAGAAAGTGCGTGCCTAAAGATATTCAGTAAAATTTCCCGGCTTTCTAATTAGGTCGTTGAAATCATGAAGTAACACCAATATAGCATGGACAACCGGATAATCATACCATGAGTGTTGTCATGGCAAAATGCAATCAGACGTGCGTGCACGATACATGAGTCAAGTCTATTTTTGTGTGTGCACATCCATAGCTGTGTATATGCAACAGAGTACCATTGAAGATAGTTTGAATGTGCAACTAACAACAATGAGCTGTTAAATTAAACAAGTCTTCCATCATACTTTTCCTAACAAATATCAGCATCATGTCCAGCAACAAGTCATCTGGAAAGCTGAATGAAAATTTTGAGCGTCTTATATGCATACCTTTCGAAAGTCGTCATTTGATAGATTATCAACCATCCCGGGCCCAGAGGAAAAGAAGCCCCTTCCCAAGGGACTGTATGCAACAATCCCTATTCCTAGTTCCCTAAAAATCAGAGATCCGGAAAGATAAGTTCTATCAGAAGTAAGGATGAGTCACTGATTTCTAACTTCTTCCCTTAAATGAACAAAAAAATTGTGGGTGTCTACAGATAGTATTTACTCCTCCTAAATAAGAAAAATATTGCTCATATCATAGTGGCAAAACTTATATTTCTCATTCAATGTTAACACCAAGCTTAACACTAGATCCTGGAATAGTGCATAACATATACAACCTAATGTGTAGCGTAAGTTACATTATTTTTTATCTTTTACATTACATAAAGTAATTATTATATGTTTTAAATAAATATTATGAATATTATACTATGTTAAAAATCTGAAAAATAATAAAAATTATGGCAATGATAAATATCAATATTTATTAGCAACTAGTAACAACCATGCATGAAAATCAAATATACGGAGTTGCAACACAAAATAAGTCATAAAAACACAATAAGCAATCTAAAGCATATACAGTACTAAAAACTTAATCAAATTACGAACTAAGAAAAGTTAAAACCTATAGCATCACAACTTACATATTAGTTAAACAGAAGAAGTTCTCATCCAAGATCACCACAGAACAAGTTTACCCTAAAAGGGGCACTGCTGTCTTTTAATGTTCTTTCCCCATTTTTGGTTGTAACATAGTTACGCTACTCTACACTAAAGCATGTTACAACAACAAAAAACCTAAAGTTACGTTGATTTTAGGTTACACATGAGCGTTACGTAACAAAAAAGTTGGGCTACGCTAAGTAACGGGTTATTTCCAGTTATGTACAGGATTTTTTCAAATATTGTTCTCAATGAATAAATAAATATGCTGCTGCTGCATAAGCCTCACCTGCAAGTAGGAATTATATCTTTTTCTACATCTCTTGACCATAAGGACCATTCCAGCTGGACAGCCGTTACAGGGTGCACGGCATGAGCTCTTCTTATTGTTGAATCAGAGGCTTCGGACAACCCAATGTATTTTATCTTTCCTTCTTCAACTAGTTTCTTGAGTTCTCCCATCTGTTCACGAAAATGTAATCAGAATATCAGTATGAAGAACAGAAGAAGCAGCAGCAGCAGCACATACACATTCACACACAATATCATAGTTGATTAGTCAGATTAAAGGGTACAACTATGAGTAGTCAGTTGATTAGTCAGATTAAAGGGTACAACTATGAGTAGTCAGATTAAAGGGTGTAAGGCTCTCTCTCTCTCTCTCTCTCTCTCTCTCTCTCTCTCTCTCTCTCTCTCTCTCTCTCTCTCTCTGTGTGTGTGTGTGTGTGTGTGTGTTGGTGTTGGTGGGGGTGGGGGGGTTGAAGGTGGGAAACTGAAAAGTGTGGAGCTCGAGTGTCAAGCTTTCTTCTAGCATCTGCATCAAAGAAAATATTAAAACAGCTTGTATATGCAAATGGTTGCAGTGACCATGCCGTGAATTATTAAACAAACATAAACGTAAGGATTTAACGTGCTTCATCATTATATGCTTCAACAAGAGGGGATCAGATCAGCAGCCACTTTAACATTGAATACAAAGAGAATAAAAATGGTATTAAAAAGCACCACAACCAACATCACAAGGACCCATCAAAAATGGAGATGAACAAAAGAGGAAAAATATAGGTAGGCCCTCCAAAGCAAGCAATAGATCACTGCTGAAAGGTCTAAATAAATCAATGGAACAGTCCATCATAAGATCTTGATCTCAAAGGGGGATTTATCATCCGAGTTCAAACTTGAAGGGTTAAATGGTGTATACAGAGAAATCCAAAAAAATTTGTAAAATGTTTTTTCATGAATTCATTTGTTCACTAATAAAAACCCCTATTGCACAAAAAAACTGAAACTCTCATAAATTCCTTCACGAAACCATATCCAAAACTTAAATCAGCAATGCTTCTTTGTATCAACGTCCTAAAGACCAAAGGAAACCAAAAAGAAATAATTACACATTTTGTACATTTTTGTTAAGGAGCCCAACCAGTCAAATGATCGTGTGGGGGAGGCAGAACGTCCAGATTTTTGAGTCAGCCAATGACATGACCATGCCATAAGTGACACGACCGTGTCGGCGACGATATATATCTTTTTATATCTTTTTATTTCTTTTGAAAGCACATTAAGCTTGGACCTTTGGGGGTATAAATAGGGATGTAAGCGTTTGAAAATTATCAAAATCTCCGGATCTAATATTTTATTCGGCGGCTTTGGATCTTGAGCAAAGGAGACGCACATTGAAGGAGATTTTAGGGTTCAATTGAAGGGTTTGGTGATAAAAAATCTCAATTTTTTTATTGTATTGGATTAGATTATTGTATTAAAGATTGAAGACGATGTTTTTTTAATAAAGATTGAATCTTTTCTCTCAATACTTGCTAATTATCTTGTGTGTTAGTTATGATGTATTTAGGGTTATATGATCTTTGATGTTAATGTCTTTTGTCCTTTTTTTCATTACATATTGAGTGATTTACTATTCCTACATTTCTATTTAAGTGTGATCATTGTTGACGTGAATATACTTAAATCAAATATGACCTTTGCGGGCTTATTTGAGATATGATCTATGCGGACGTATTCTTTATGAAATCGATAATTCACTTGATTGCATATGGCATTGTTTTATTGATCTTGATTGTTATATTTTTCGACCTTTTCATGTCATTACCGGATGAAACGTTGAATTATCGAAAAGACGTTAATATACATTGATTGCAAATACTCTAACGAAATCATAACTGACACATGCTCTTCATATTGATATCATAACATTTACTTCTCCGTAATTATCTTGGACTACTTTTTAGTATTCAAAACATTTGAAAGTTGAAACCATTGCTTCGCCTTCGAACGGTGGTAGCTTTCTTATTGAATTAGTACTCTTGATAGGTATTGCAAGTCAGTTGTCCCGTGGATTCGATCATAGTCTCACCAAAAATTACTTTATCAATCTCTTATATTTGAGAGTAGTGCTCACATCTTTTGAGATGCGTCAAGTTTTTGGCGTTGTTACCGAGAACAACGGTATTTTCGATCTACAATTTCGGTTTGTTTGGAGAAATATTCGGTGAGATCCTTCCACCTTATCGCTTAGGACTTTTTATTTTCTTATTTTTTCTTTTTGAGTCATTTTATTCGCTTTTATTTTTCTTTTCTTTGAAAATTCAAAAAATATGACAATGGAATTCAATGGCACAAATTTTTGGTATGATGCAGAATATGCTATTTTACAGGAGCATATAACGAAGAAAGTCAAGATTGTTAGGTTCTATCAAAGAGACTGTGAAACTTTCTATCAGGCTTGGAGGAGGTTCATAGAGCTAGTGTTGGGCTATTCACAACATGTGTACACAAAGAAAGGTCTTATTGAGTTCTTCCACCAAGGACTACAACCGAAGATGCAGGAAATTTTGGAAGACATGAAGCGAATAGAGGCTTGAGAATCTATGGAGTCCATACAAGAGAATGACCAAATCATATGGATGAGACTTCAGATCAGAGATTGTGAACCAACAGAGCCTCATTACGATGGAACTGAAGCATGCATTGATTAATGAGAGCAAAGCGTAGACGTACCGTTGTAACCCTTGAAAGAGAAACTTCAATTGCCAATTGAGACACATGAGGCTAAATCCCAACAGTTTCTGTAAAACTTCCTTACTCGAGTCGCAAATTCAACAAATAATTGAATATCTTACTTTGATGGTCACTTACTTAGAAGAAAGTAATCCTTTTGAATTACAACTGCAAACATCTAATATGGGTTCATCTTTTATTACAGGTAGACCAAGCGAGCCATAAATTGAAAGCGCATATCAAAATATTAATATGGCAGGAGGTGTGTGCAAAGGAGAGGATGAGCAAGTAATTTTGGATGAAAAAGAAGAGACAAGTATGAACACGAGTATATAGATTATTATGATGGAGCCTGAACCGTATCTTCCCCAGTTTTTCCCCAAAATCATTCATTCATTTTCCCCATGGTTGAGCATTATACCAAAAGTAATGCAAGCTTTTCAAGGAGTAGTTGTCAGCATGCTTTATTTCTTTTACTTATTTTGATGACTATATTTGGAATACTTTTAATTAGGGGCATTCGAGACCCAATTGGATCGACATAATTCAACTCTTGCAGGATACATGCGAACATTTCATAGAGATGATGGGAGTCGTATTGCTAGAATCCATTACAGTTAGTGGAGAGAAGCAGTTAGCTGAATCAAGGAAGGAGCTGATTGAACAACTTCCTCCACCATTAGAGATCCATGATCTACCATTTGACCGCGATGTGTTCTTTTCAGTAGTGTAGATACTTAAATAAATCGCTTTTAAACTTTGATTGCATATGTTTTTTTTCTTTCCAATAATCTAGTATTCTTTCAACATTATGTACAATGTTCGTCTTAAGTTGGGGGAAAAGTGTTATAATTTTTAAAATTTTTAAGATTTTGCGTTTACAAAATCGAAAAACATAAAAAGAGAGTCTTGATTCAATCATCATTTTTATCACTCAATCCTTTTACAAGTGTCATTTTGTCGGATGATTATTCATTGATTGAATTCTTGATATTGTTTATGACTTGAATTAATTATTTTTTCAATGGAATAAATCATTAATATGCCTTCTATGAAAATTTTCAATTGCCATAACTAGTATCATGAAATAGTTTGAATTTGTTTCATGCAAGTTATTGTGATTCATAAGTTTCGGTAGACAAGATTGATTCAATTAGTTTTCAAATTAAAGAGGCATGTGTCCATTGTGAATGCTAAGTCTATGTACAAGGAATGGGAGTTGAGTTGGTAAAAATTAGTAAAGAAAACCCAACAAAATGCACCATTCTCTTGAGTTTTATTGAGTGCCGGGTCTTCGTGCATCAGGAACCATTCGAGATTTACGTCGAAAGATGGATAATAGAGAGTGCATTAGAAAAAAGAGATAAAAAAACTTAGAGGATTCGAGTTATTAGGTTCGAGTGGTTCTTCTAAACCTAATGTCTGAAGGCTGTTTCATCTAGAAGTCATTAACCGAAAACTCGCTAATTCTAAGTTTAAAAACATGAATAAATAAATAAAGCAAGCTCAACTCCCATGATTCTGACAATCTTTGTATTGTGAGAGCCAAATCTTTGGAAATTAGAAAATTATGACATTATGTTGTGATATACTAACTTATGCAAAACGATGCTTGTATATAACTTATGTAAACTAAATTAAGGAAAATGGCACGAGTTTGATCTTTTTCGTAGAATGTGTATATTGATGTTGAAAATCATGATTGAAAACATATTTTTGAGCCAAGCCATGTATGATTGATTGAATTTGAGATATTTATTGAGTATCCGATTTAGTCACTTCTTTAGTTAGGGACTAGCAAAAAGCTAGTTGAAAGTGTGATTCGAGGTTAATATTGTATATTTACCTCTCATTTATTAGCATTTTGTACATATATGGTGTTTATTTAGTCTCTAATACAATTGTTTTTAGAACATCATTGAATATTAGAGCAAAACCTTTATTTATGCACAAATCATCATTTTATGACGTATTCTTGTCTTCTCTTATTTTTCAGGTCAAAACAAGAAGAGGCAAGTGAGAAAAACGAAGAATCTGGACTAAAGGAGCATGACACAATCGTGTCTAGAGGAGTCAAGAAGGAGCACGAGCGTGCAAACACATCAGCGAGGAGCCCAGTCAGTCACATAATCGTGCCAGATTTTGTACTGGGTTGGCACAATCGTGTGTGGAAGGCAGAACGTCCAGATTTTTGAATTAGCCATTGACACAATCGTGTCATAAGTAAACGACTGTGTCGGCGACGATTTGTAACTTTTAATTTCTTTTGAATGCCCATTAGGCTTGAGCCTTTGGGGGATATAAATAGTGATATAAAGGTTCGAAAATTATCAGTCTCTCCAGACCTAATATTTTATTCGATGGCTTTGGAGCTTGAGTGAAGGAGACGCACCTTGAACAGGATTTTAGGGTTCAATTGAAGGCTTTGGTGATAAAAATCTTAACTTTCTTATTGTATTGGATTATTTGGATTAGATTCTTGTATTAAAGTTTGAATACGATGTTTTTATTAATAATATTTTCTCTTAATACTTGGTTAATCATCTTGTGTTGGTCATGATGTAGATCGGGTTATATGATCTTTGATATAAATATCGTTTAATTTATTTTTATGACATATTGAGTGATTTACTGATTCCTGCATATTTTATTTAAGTGTGATCATCGTTGACATGAACATGCTTAAATCAAATATGACCGTGTGGGCTTATTTGAGATATGATCCTTGCGGACAAATCGTGACCATTGCGGTCACTGAAGCTTAACTTCTTTATGAAATCGATAATTCACTTGATTACATATGTCATTGTATTATTGATCTTGATTGTTATATTTTCCATGCACTTATCGGATGAAACGTTCGAGTTATCGAAAAATACGTTAATATTCATTGATTGCAAACACACTAACGAAACTATAACCGACACATGCTCTTTATATTGATATCCTATCATCTACTTGTCTGTATTTATCTTAGGATTACTTTTTAGTATTCAAAACCTTTGAAATTTCTCCTTCGAAAGGTGGTAGCTTTCTTATTAAATTAGTACTCTTGATAATTAAAATTTGTGATATTACAGGTTAGTTGTCTCGTAGTTTCGATCCTGGTCTCACCAGGTATTACTTGATCAATCTTCTATGCTTAGGAGTAAGGCTCACATCTTTTGAGATGAGTCAGAAGGCTCGGACGTTACCCACCAACATCTGCATGTATATATCCACTCAAAAGAGAAGAGAACAAGGATTCTAAAGGCTCAATTCTCAAACAACTTCTCACATAGAATCTCTCTTACAATCTCTAGTTAGGTACTCCTATACTCAGGATATGCTCTAACCTAACTCTCTGCATTTCATCCATAAATCGGCGCGATAACTATCGGTCGATCTTTCAACAGATCGGCCCTAGTTACCCCGAGCCTACTTTGAGTCACCATCTAACTTAAGCATCAGAGGGAATTAGGTCGGACCCCAGATCTGACCCTCCCTAACGAGCTCTGTGGTGCAAGAAGCCGAATGTAGCTACAACCCAGCGGAAACAGCTCGAAGCGAGGGCCTCTCGACTAGGGCCCGACTCACCCAGTACCAAGGAGACTGAAGGTGACTTGGAATAGCTCGGACAAGAGCGACAGAGGCTCATGCTTGGTGGATATAACTTGTACTCGACAAAAATAGCTCGGACATGACTCCAACCGTTGGAGGCAGCCCGTGGATAGCTCGGATCTGCCCTCAATAGCTCGAACCCGACTTCAACAACAAGAGATAGCCCGAAGATATCCTGAATCAGCTCCAACAGTTCAGATCGTGGTTTGTTCAACCCAGGGTCAGCTCACCCAGTGCCCAGTTAGCGGCCAACAGCTCGGATTAATGCATAGTCATAACATGGGTAGCTTGTCCAAACCCCGGCCAGCCGCCAACGTCCTCTAGAGCCAGTTACTGTAACCATATTGTACTCTAAATATATACATAGTGAGAAAACAGATGTAAATAATTAGCGTCGTCTGGGGGAATCGAGTTGACATCCAAGTCTTCAACCATATTGATGATAACTCGACTCACCAATCAATGGCCCGAAATGCCTACCGCCATGGGGGACTGCAGACATCATGATGCACTCCGTGGATCCCAGTTCTTCCGCTCATGTAGTGCATGAGCCACAACCAGTGACTTTGAAGCAAATCCAGGCATTCCCATAGGACGTGAGCGCCAATCCTCAAGCACTGACTGTCATGTGACTACCAGGTTCGCAGCCTCAGCTAACCGCGAACCCAGCAGTCATCTCAATTGTAGCCAGTTTCAGGGGTCCACTGTAATCACAATGACTACCTCCCTACTCTGACCGATGATCGACAAAGAGAAAGCCCTCATGGGCAAAGTCGTAGTCTTCATCTGGATCTCACATATGCCACAAGAGGAAGCCTCGAAGAGACAACCTTCGTCATTCGAGCTCTCCCAACAGCTCGGATGAGGAGCAAACCGCCTTAAAGAAGAAAATCACCTCGGCCACGCTGCCGGCCAGATTCAAGATGTCTGACTTGGACAAATATGATGGCTCGGGCAATCTGTGCGAACACGTCCAGAACTACAAAGGAATGATGGAGATACATGGGGCCAACAACTCAGTCATCTGTCATGTTTTCCAAACAACCCTGTGGAAGGCCACAAAGGACTAGTACAACGGACTCCCCAATCGGTCTAGTAGGACGTTCAAGAGCTTGGCCCAAGTTTTCTATCAGCGATTCATAGCAGGGAGGAGGAAGAGGAGCTCAAACCACATATTCACATTGGTGCAGAAAGAGGGAAGACACTAAGAAGCTTCCTAAATCACTTTAACTCAGAGACGCTAAACGTCAAGAGCTGCAGTAATGAAGTGAGCATCGCTGCACTCAAGAAGGGGGTTCGATGTGAAGACCTGATGAAGTCTTTGCACCACAGACCACACGATAGCTTGGACCAGCTCCTTACCAGGGCGGAGTGGTGTCTGATGACAAATGATGTGACGGCAAGGAGAACTCCCAGGAACACTCTGGTCAGACGGGATGACCTATAAAGACGGTCTACAAGGACGACTTATGGAGGCTACCAGTGAAACCGACCAGAAGAGCTCCCAGTGATACCCTCGTCCATCCTTAAAATGCAGAGCATCTGCGAAGTTATTATCGGTAAAACACAAGTGAACCGGACAAACACGTATGCTGTTTTTCATTTCGGTTCCTCTGTTTCTGTTTCATTTCAAGGAAATTTATATCATGCCGAGTTAATAATTCCAAAAGAGCATTAACAGAAAGACCACAAACGGCTTCCCTCATTTCACTCTCTATAGTGTGCATGATACATTACAAGACCTCGCAGGCTGGTCGGCTATACGATCAGGGAAACGCCCTCGCGGGCAGATCTAGCTATACAATCGGAGAATGTCAGAAGACCTTGCAGGCTGCTCGGCTATACGATCAGGGGTCATTCCTTGCGGGCCGACCTGGTTATACGATCGGAGATTACTCTCAAGATCTCGCAGGCTGGTCGGCTATACGATTAAGGACCACTCCTTCACGGGCCGACCCTGCTATACGATCATGAATATCAGAAGACCTCGTGGAATGCTCGACTATACGATCGGACCACTCCCTGCGGACCGACCCAGTCATACGATCAAGAATGTTTAAAGACCTCGCAGGCTGCTCGGCTATACAATTGGGGGCCACTCTCTTGCGAGCCGACCCAGCTATACAATTAAGGAAATCAGAAGACCTCGCGAGTTGCTCAGCTATACAATCGGGTGCTACTCCCTCACGAACCGATCCAACTATACGATCAGGGATCTGTAAAGACCTAACGGGCTGGTCGGCTATACGAACGAGGGTCACTCTCTCGCAGGCCGATCTAGCTATACAATCACGGGTCGATCTAACAAACCCTTGAACTATTTCTTTTCGGCTTCTTTGATTTTCATTTCAAAGAATCATGCTGAGCTAATAACTGCAAGAGAACATTAACGAGAAGATCGTAAACGGCTTCTCCTATTTTATTCTCTCTAACGTGCGTGTGTTTATAGTTCTGCATGGATCACTTTTAGAAAACCTAGCGGGCTGATCTGGCTATACGACAGGAGACCACTCCATCACGGGCCGATCTAGCTATACGATCAGTGATTAATCTCTTAGCAAACTGTTAGATCCAATTCATAAACCTCTCATACCGATCTAACTGTGCGACCATGGCCGATCTTTCTTTGTGTCCGACTCGGTCATAGCGTGAATGACGCTCTCCCACTTCACGTCCTCCCTACCGTCACAGTGCACGAGCCCGAGCTATCAAGGGTGCAAAGTGATGGCAACGGGGCCGAGTGCGGTCCTTTATGACCTAAAACTAGCTAATACTTCTTTCTAAATAAAATAAATTGTATTGATGAAGGAGGGACAAAACCCGTACATGTAAAAATGGGCAAAGCCCGTACAACAGAAGAGATACAATCACGAGGCCAGGGCTTCAGGAGGCACTGCTTCGGCGATTTCTGGTGCAGTAGCTGCAGTCTCCTCAGTGACAGAGGGGTTGACTTCTTGCGCTGGAGCTCTGTCCAGATACCATTTCGAGCTATTCGAAGACGACCCCTGAGTGGGAAAACTTCTGTGCGATTTCCATCACTACGATGTTATGAGAAAGCTAGCGTATAATGATAGAAACTCTCTGTACATCGCTGAGTCCGTTTCATCTCATCCCACAGTCTATCTACTCTATCTACTTGAAGTCTGAGGAAAAATAAAAGGGCACATGAAGAGGACTACTACTTCGGAGTCAAAGGATGGGTTTTCTTCGGCCCTTGTTATCTATTTATACAGGACAACACTCTTCTTGAGACGAGCTCAGTCGTCCGATCTACAACACGTGTCAACATCTCACATCACCGATGCTCTGAGTTCTGCACCCTTTGGCGCACAAATTCTAGGACATGTTCTCACGGCCAATATTAAATGGATCATCTCTACTGTCGTGCTGGTTCAATCAGTATGTACAACACCACCTAATCTCAACCGCCACGTCGGTTGAGCTCGGAAGATGGGGACCATTGATACAAAACTTAACCGGTCCAAATGATCACTCAGCTATTTGTTTGTACAAGCAGGCCAAAAAAGCCCAGTAGAGCCCATAGCTTCAGCCTAGCAGCTCAGATGCCCTCACGTGCAACTGATCATCTCTCTATTTAAGGCGACAGCTCAGCTGACCGTTAGACTTCCTCACTTAAAGCATCAACTCATAACGAAAACATTCAACGACGAATCATTAATGATGACAGCTCAAGAAATAAAGCACCATGAAGGCTCAGACGTTACCCACCAACAACCTGCCTATATATAACCTCTCAAACGATGAGAGGAGGAGGATTCAGGAGCCGCAATTCTCAGACAACTTCTCACACACAATCTCTCCAACAATCTCCGGTCAGGTACTCCTACACTCAGAATTTACTCCGACCTAACTCTATACATTTCCTCCATAGCTTGGCATGATAACTATCAGTTGATTTTCCAACAGATCGGTCCTAGTTACTCCGAGCTTCATTTGAGTCATCATCTGACTTAAGCATCGAAAGAGATTAAGTCGGTCCCTAAATCCGACCCTCCCTAACGAGCTCTGTGGTGTAGGAAGCCGAAGGTAGCTCGGACCCAACGGAAATTGCTCGGATCGAGGACCTCTCAGCCAGGGCTTTGGCTCACCCAGTCTCTAGTACCTAAGAGACTGAAGGTGACTCGGAATAGCTCAGACCAAAGCGACATAGGCTCGTGCTTGGTGGAGATAGCTTGTACCCGACAAAGATAGCCCGGACACGACTCCAACCGCTGGAGGCAACCCGTGGATAGCTCGGATCTGCTCCAAACAGCTAGAACCTGACTTCAACGGCAAGAGGTAGCCCGGAGATAGACCGGATCTGGCTCCAACAGTTCAGATCGTAGTCTGTTCAACCCGGGGTCAGCTCGCCCAGTGCCCAGTCCAGCAGCCAATGGGCATATTCAGCCCATGGGTAACTCGACCAAACCACGGCCAACCGCCAACGCCCTCCAGAGCCAGCTACAGTAACCATATTGTACTCTAAATACATACGTGGTGACAAAACACATGTAAACAGTACCCATAATAAAAATAAAACACACAGTGTCTTCTTCTAAGTTCCAATTTCAACAAACAAGCTTAGGGCATCGAGCGCTGAAAAGTAAGTTGAAGATTTAGACGCAAGAATCCAACATCACTAGGTTGCCCAACAGATGCTGACAGATGCATGGATAATATTAACAATTTCGAGCAAGCCATGATGAAAATGAGCATACCGTGACCTCGATTGGGACCCGGGTATCGATTCGATGCTGGTAGTAAAGATCGATACAGTCGACGTCAAGCCTCTTCAAGCTCGCCTCGCAGCTGGCCCTCACAAACGCGGGCTCCCCGCAGACCTCCATCTTGTTGTTAATATTGTTATCATCGAATCGGATACCAAACTTGGTGGCCAGCTCCACCTTCCTCCTAACTCCGCCTTTCAAAGCCTTTAAATCAAAGAGATGTTGATTAATTCGAGTGGAAAATTGGGTCATTATTGGTTATCATCGAAGATGAAAGAAAATGAGAATCTACCTTGCCGAGTAGGATCTCGTTGGTGAAAGGGCCGTAGATGTCGGAGGTGTCGAGGAAGGTGACGCCGGCGCCGACGGCGTAGTGGATGAGCTGGATCATGTCAGGCTCGGGCTTCGGGGGCCCGTAGAAGGCTGACATGCCCATGCAGCCGAGGCCTTGGGCCGACACCTCCAGGCCTTGGGAGCCCAGCTTCATCCGAGGAACTGCCATTTCTCTTTCAATTTCTGCTTGCCCCTCTTTCCCCTCTTCCCCCTCTTTTATTACTTTGATTACTTCATAAGCAGATCGTGAGTGGGTCCCGCCAGATCCTAAGCGTATCTGACATCTGTCGGTTGCTTATGCAAGCGCCTGCGTCATCAAATTGAGTTTTTATTAATTAATTTATTTCTTTATTTATTTATTTCCAAACTTAGACTTTGCCTTTTCGAAATGGAACTTTGGGGCTGTTCTTTTGCAAGATAGTTGGGGATTCTTTGCTTCGAAGGCACTGTTCATCCTCTGACACTCAGAATTCTTGCTCACGTTCGATTGGGCTGTTCGTTTCGCACAAAATTTCTTTGGTCGGAAAGTTCGATGTGGCGGTGTCAGTGAGGATTCCTCTTGGCTTTGTGTTTTCGACGTGTTGCGCTCCGATTACAAGCGAATATTGCCGCTTGTGGGTCCCTCGTGTGTGTGATCACCTCAATGCTACGCCCGAGGCTCCCTCTTCCTCCTTCGCCCCATCTGCCTGCTGCATTTGCTTGTTGAGGTGTCCTTACGAGAAAACCCTAAAAAATTTTCTACCCACCCCATTCTGCTCCAAGCTCGCTCCTTTTTGGGTTGCCGAAGAGATCCACGGCTGAGAGATCGTCGGGTGTGCCCAAGGCAGCGTGCATGTGCAGTTCGGAGCTTGGATTGGAGATTCGGAGCAGGTTTTGAGGTAAAGATGGGGTTTTTAAATGTTATACCGTTTACGTTTTTAGCATTTCTTGGGGACGACGGACGAAAACCCTAACTGTGTTTCTCCTCCAAGCTTCGTACGGTGGCTGGAGCTGTTGTGGATTGTCGAAATTGATCCACTGCGACGCGGATCGTCGGGAGTGCCCACGGTAGCAGCATCTAGTTGAGGGGAGTTTCATCGTGAATAGGTTAGCTTGTGATCTTCGAGGAAGGTATAATTTCGGTTTAACTTTGTGTGTTTGTATGCTAGATTGCACAGATGCAAAGAGAATGATGCCGAAATTGCAATTTTTCTGCAGATATGTGGGTTTTTGTTTGTGAAATTTTGTGTGTTTACGAATAGGAAGAAAAAATGTGGGAGAAATGATGAAATTTTTGCTTCCCAAATCTGCGAGACCCGCCATACACAGCATGATTTGTGCAATACAATACATTTCATGCAAGCTGAACCCTTAACTGAAGTCGATTACATTATATAAATTGCCCTATGATGAAAATACAGAATGAAAATGAGTATTGTAAATAATGATGACTTGTTGGTGCATTGCTATGGTACGCTTGATTATTTTCAAGAAATCAGCAATGCTTAATTTATGTCGGTTTATTCTGAGGGCAATATGTTGAGGATTCATGCATGGCATGTAATGGCGTTGAGTGTTGCGAAATCATATAGGAGGATATGAAATGTATTAGTATAATATGAGGAATGTTGGTTACAAAATTAATGCTTGATAAGATATTCTGTTTTCAAAGAGCCCAATGATGACACGTAATAATTTCATACGTCTGATTTACGTATTTCTAGAGTACATGCAGGCAGGATGTTCCTTTATTCAACATATTGCGTAGCATTGAGATTATGTGACTTGAGGAAAAAACAAAGATGGTGTATGATTTGTAAATTGGTTACAATCAGCACATGACATCTTCATTAAATGGGTGTATAGGAACGAGAAGGAATAAATTTAAAAAGTTTTCGTGATATGTGTAGATGAAGGAGCAACCGCTTGGACACAAAGATGGAAAATGAAAAAATTATTACCTGAGGGCTCAATAAATTTTTTTCCCCCTCCTTTCACTTGGTGTTGAGTGTGAATATGCAACATTTTCGTATGGTATACGTTTTAATATTTTTGTAGTGTTCATTATATTATATACTTGGATTGGGAGATGTTTGATTACTGTGTGCCATATACAAATTATGATAGCTTGTTATCTATTTTAATTGCTCTATTATTTTTATAATTTCATAAGTATGTATCACCTTATGCATGGTATTATGTTTGTTACAAATACGGTTTAGATGGATCACAATGGAGAACATTTGGGTTGTGCAACATGTGAAGCGGCTGCGTTGACGATCGTTTTAGTCTTCGTAAACCTCGTACTATACAACGAGGGCAGGACAAACCGATTACCTAGAGAGCCATCCGAATTGCGTGAGAAACATAGAAACTCCCACATGAAGAGAATTCTTGATGGGAGTGAAAGTAGTTGTTTACACTACTTAAGAATGAGGAGCCATGCATTCATAAATCTGGCAAATATAATGAGACAAAGGGGCCTTCTCAACGACACTATTCATGTGTCAGAAGAGGAGCAGCTGGCAATGTTTCTTCATATCGTTGGGCACAAGTCAAAGAACAGAGTAATGCAAGTTGACTTTATCCGGTCAGGTTCTACAATTAGCATGTACTTTAACCTAGTAATGTAGGCAATTGGCAACTTGCGTGATACGTTCATGAAGCAAGCTCTTAATGAGACGCCCCCTGAGATTATCAATAATCCCATTTGGTACCCATATTTCAAGGTAACGGTGTATTCTTGAGTAGTAACAACATATTAGATGTATTGATTGAAGGTGTAGTTATTATTTTCATCGTTGTTGGGTCTTGCAGGATTGCATTGGTCTCATTGATGGGACATATATCGATGCCATGTTACCAACCAATCTTGTTCCTCGTTTTAGAGGCCGTAAAGGGGTGACACAAAATGTCCTCGCAGCTGTTACGCCGAATAAAAGATCCACATACGTAATGACAGGGTGGGAAGGATCGGCAAATGATTTTACTGTCCTTAAAGATGTGTTGTCTTTACCCCCCCCCCCCATACGGTCTTTGAGTGTATGAAGGTAATATGCACAATGTTAACTAAATAATACAAATTAATATTTATGGATTCTAAGGATTATATACTGATAATATGTTTCTGTATGTAGGAAAATATTACCTATGCGATGCTGGCTATACTACCATGCCAGGGTTCATATTGCCCTACAGGGGTGTTCGATACCACCTGAAGGACCATACTGACCGTGTTCCTAGAAATCGCAAAGAGCTATTCAACCGCAGTCATTCTTCATTACAAACAAAGATAGAGTCGACCTTTGGAATACTTAAGAACAAGTTTAAGATATTGACGGCAAAGCCCCACTATCCATTTCCAAGTCAGGTCGATACCGTCCGAGTTTGCACTATATTGCATAATTATATCCAAGTAGGTGATCCACATGACCCCCAGCTAAATGAGGATGTGGGTGTGGTTGAGGAGGACGGCGATGTTATCGATGATCATGAAGACGAGATTATGGATTTTTCACAACAGTTGCCCATACGGGAACAAACCCAACAAAGGGACCAATGGAAAATGCAAAGGGATCAAATCGCATGGGACATGTGGGTCGACTATTGTAACATACATAACAATGGTAGCACAGTTGAACATGGCATGTGAGGGGTGCTTTTAATTTTGTTGTGTGTGGATGCATGCGGATTCCTTATGAATTTTAATATTTATTCCAACTTGGGTGATTGTACTTGGATTATGTCATATGTATCATATTTGATTTACACAACTTATGATATAATGGTATTTGATATACATGCAATAAATGTCAGTCACTATAGGATGACATAGATTTGAATTTGCACTTTTAACTCTTTCATGTTGTAAGCATGGCAGGGTCTTCTTCGCAGCCCGGACAGGAGAGTGAGCCTATGCCCCCCTTATATGACCAGACTTGTGGGAACCCGTGGCTTGCTGAAGGCCATGGTAATGATCCATTGCTTGGGAGGCCGATGCCACGTAGGAACCTTGAGTTGCCTTATCCTTCGACGTCCTTCCACGGTGGAGGGCCTGGGCATGCCTTTTCAACAATTCCAGCCGTATGGCATGCCAATGCAGTTACAACCAACCCCAGGCTATATGCAACTGCTCCAGGGGGGTTCAATCCATGTATTAGCTCGTCACCACAAAGTGCATTCAATAAGCCATCGTCACAAAGTGGAAATGACCATATGGGGGGAAGTGGGTCGTCGAGGAAGTCGGGACGACGGGATGCTGAGGGTGAAGGTTCGGTGTCTAGTCCTAGCAAAAGGACTAAGTTGCAAACTGCCAAGGGGCCTAAAACCAAATTTGGCAGTGGGACCATGACCTGTCCCTCATTCCTTTCCTTACTGGCCAGGCAAGGCAAGGCAATAAGACGGATAAGACATTCAAACCTACTGCCTTTAACCAAGCAGCTGCCCATATAAATTCTGTTTTTGGCACTTTCTACACAAGCACCAATGTCAGAAATCATATGAAAGGGTTGCACCGGCGCATGACCGATGTGTCAACGTGCCTCCAGATAAGTGGGGCTGGATGGTGTCCAATTAAGCAGATGATAGTGTTGGATGAAGAGGTGTATGCACCATGGGCCAAGGTATTCACTTTTACTTTTAAGGGCACATGAAAATATTGATCACATTTATGAGTATAAACGGCCTAATATATATGGCAATTTTCGTGCAGGCTAACCCTAGGTTGAAGCCATATGTTAATCAACTGTTGCATTGGCTTGATGATTTGTATATCGTCATAGGAGATGATGAGGCCAAGGGGATTTTTCGTAAGTCCGCATTCCATCCATTTGACCCCCTAGCAGATGCTGTCGATGGGGAAGATTCAAGTCAGGCACGTACCCCGCAAGCCGATATCCCCCATGACATCCCACCGGCAGGATCGACGGGGAATTTTCAAGCCAGGCCTAGCATTGCTACCCCTCCCTCTGTGGGGAGGAAGAAAACTCGTCGACATGGTACAAACGAAGTCCATGATAGGATGGATATGCTGGTTGAGATAGTATAGAAGGTTACCACGGCAATTTCTACCTCCCATGCCCATTGGACAAAAGAGCTAGCCGCTACGTTGTATGCATACACTGAGTATCCATCAACGTTGTTGGATGTAGTGTATGATTATCTTGAAGAAAATGAGCGTGAAGGACACAAGTTTGTGGCTAAGCCTGATGAGTCACGAAGGAGAATATTGAAGCATAAAATTGAGATTATTCAAAGGGCTATGGAGGAAGAAGGTGTAGGTGATGATGGCGATGATGAACCATTGGACTTGGATTGATGTTCCCTGTAGAGGGGTGTGGGAGATGGAGTGTTGTTGTTGTGGTAGGAAGATGGGGAGGGAAGTGAGAAGGAGTGTTGTTGTGTACTGTATCATTAGTGATATGTATCATTAGGGTTTTACAAGTATGTGTACTGAACATGAGAAGGAGTGTTGTTGTTGTTGGTCTTTGAGTAATATCATTACCCAGTATTACATGTTGCTCCAGCTTCACCTCAGTCTGGATTTTGGATTTTTGATACATGTTGATTTGGGTCTGTTCTTACTGAATATTTGGATATGGGTTGGGATTTTTGATACATGCTGCTTTGGGTCTGTTCTTACCCAGTATTACTGGATTTTTGATACATGTTATTTTTGATACATGCTGATTTGGGTCTGTTCTTACTGAATATTTGGATATGGGTTGGGATTTTTGATACATGCTGCTTTGGGTCTGTTCTTACCCAGTATTACTGGATTTTTGATACATGTTAATTTTGATACATGCGGATTTGGGTCTGTTCTTACTGAATATTTGGATATGGGTTTGGTGCAGTTTTTGTGCATGTCAGGGCATGTTATGTACCTATCATGGTGCAGTTTGATGCAGCATCCCCAATGTTTTACTGGTCTATGTGCTAGCAAAATAAAATGTTGAGCAATTTTTGTTTATCTTGAAGCTTTGTATGGCATTTCAGTGGTTTCAATGTTGAATTTGAGTCTTTGCAACATCTGAGGCCTATATTGAATTTCCTGAGCTCTTTGTTGCTCTTTGAGTACTATCAGTTCCCAGTATATGCAGAATTTTTCTATGGCATTTCCTGCTTCTACTGGGTTTGTTTGCTATAGCCATATGATGAATACAGGGTGGTGATTTAATTTTTTTTAATATACTCATTGTTGTGGAAGGTAGGCTTGATGCTTCCTATCAACCCCAATCTGATTGATTTCAAAGCTATTGATGGAAGAACTGCCTGCAACCTACTTGGGTAAATGAAAATAATTGAATTTCCTGAGGGCTATATAGATATACATATATTCCCGTCTTTGCAATATTTTAGTATGCAATATTTGAGTCTTTACAACATCTGAGGGCTATATTGAATTTCCTGACCTCTTTGTTGCTCTTTGAGTACTATCAGTTCCCAGTATATGCAGAATTTTTCTATGGCATTTCCTGCTTCTACTGGGTTTGTTTGCTATAGCCATATGATGAATACAGGGTGGTGATTTAATTTTTTTTAATATACTCATTGTTGTGGAAGGTATGCTTGATGCTTCCTATCAACCCCAATCTGATTGATTTCAAAGCTATTGATGGAAGAACTGCCTGCAACCTACTTGGGTAAATGAAAATAATTGAATTTCCTGAGGGCTATATAAATATACATATATTCCCGTCTTTACAATATTTTAGTATGCAATATTTGAGTCTTTGCAACATCTGAGGGATATATTGAATTTCCTGAGCTCTTTGTTGCTCTTTGAGTACTATCAGTTCCCAGTATATGCAGAATTTTTTGGACATCACAACCCCTCTTTTTCTGGAGCATCTACATGTTTAGTTGTTGCTGCCTGCTTGCTGCCTGCTTGCCATTTTAGATGGCGTTTTGGTTCATTCAGTTGGTTTAATTGTTGCATCTGAGATAACAGACCCATGCATTTGCTTTATTTGTTGTGTTGGGTTCTAAATGCTTTCCCATACAAAAATGAATCTGAGATAACAGACACATACATGTAGACTGAATATTGGGAATTTGGATATGGGATGGAGTTGTCATGAAATTTTCTGCTTCTACTGGGTTTGTTTGCTATAGCCCTATGATGAATACACGGTGGTGATTTAATTTTTTTAATATACTCATTATTGTGGAAGGTAGGCTTGATGCTTCCTATGAACCCCAATCTGATTGATTTCAAAGCTATTGATGGAAGAACTGCCTGCAACCTACTTGGGTAAATGAAAATAATTGAATTTCCTGAGGGCTATATAGATATACATATATTCCAGTCTTTGCAATATTTTAGTATGCAATATGTGAGTTTGAGTTGGAAGACCTGCCTGCAATCTGATTGATTTCACAGACCCATGCATTTGCTCGATGTGTTGTGTTGGGGTCTAAATGCTGTCTCCTGGCAGTTTGAGTAATACATGTTGCTCTTTGAGTCATACATGTTCCCAGTATGACATGGTCACATTATTAGCAGTTCACAGTAATACATGTTGCTCCTGCTCTTTGTTGCTCTTTAAGTACTATCAGTTCCCAGTTTTACATAGGCCATCAATTCCCAGTATTAGCAGTTCATAGGCCATTAGTTCTCAATATTACTGCACAAAACAAGGTTTGCTTGCCTGGCCATTTATTGGATTTTTACTGTCTATGTTTATTGCATATGTCTTGGCATACAGTTGGATTCTTTTGGCTAGAAACATGATGAATTTGTGTTGTCAGGTCCCTACTGCAAAATTTTTCTGCCCTTTCTGGACTTTCTGGACTTTGTTATATGTTGGCTATAGCCCTAAGCTGAATACTTATGGCCTATGATGAATAATTGTTCATAGAATTTACCTTTTTTGTAAACTCTGCTCACTTCTGCAAATTGTTTTCTTCCATGAATTTTTACTTTATATGGTTTTCTTCATATAGCCCAATGATGAAAAAAAGTAATAGAGTACATGATTAATTTTTATTCCCAATTACGTGGAAGGTTGGCTTGAGGGTTCCTATTCTCCAAGTTGCATGATTTCCTAATATATGGCATTCCCACTGTTTACTGCAGCTCTTACTTTGAAACCTATTGAATTTGGAATTCCATTCCAGTCTAGGCCATGTGCTTATGTCATACCTATTGCAGTTGATTCTCTCCTTTGTTACTACATGCATTATGTGATTCATACTACCTTTTTACTGTTGGGATTCTTGCACTCTGCAAACACATTATGCCTTCTTCCTTTTTTTCATGTCTTTCATTCTATGCTCTGTCTGTCATAGCTCTGTAAATCTGGAGTTGCTTAATTTTTATCTGATTTGCTTGCCTTGTGTTCCTTTGCGACTCTATTTTATATCATGTTAACTTGGGTAGGAAATAAGGGAGCAACTGCCAGCAACCACATTTGGAAAATGATAACTCATCTTTTTCTGAGGGCTATTTCATAGACCATTATGCTGTGTGTATTTTATGTAAGGGTTTTTTTGTTTTCAATGCTACTATTTGCTTTTTTGTTACTCCTGATTTTTGCTAGCTGATGTCAACATACGGGTTATGCTATGAACATACGTCGGTACGCCTTTTAAACCAAATTTTCTCCAATACATATATTGTCGTCGAAATTTACTATACGTTAATTGTGTTTATTTGTTTGCTTGTCTAGGTACATATGAGTTGCGGTTCGAGCGGTTCTAGTCATTCCCGACCACGAGATGCGCCACATGATGAGTTGGATTCAGATGATACTGACTGCAAGCGATGCCACTGTGGTCTGCTTGTGCCCCGACGGACTTCATAGACAAGGAGCAACCCAGGCAGACGATTCTGGAGTTGTACTTCTTCAGTGAACAGATGCAAGTTCTTCGACTGGAAGGACCCGTCGCACAGTGAGTGGTCCACTTATGTTATCCATCATTTAATGGATGCTGCTGAAAGAGGGCCTAGAGCAGAAAGATCTTCGAGCTCGCTTTCTGAGAGTAGGTTGGTGGAGCTAGTTGGGCGGGTGGAGATGGGGGTAGGCCATTTTGAGAGAAACAAGGATAAACTGGATACCATCTTATCCATTCTTGTATCAATTAAGTTTGTTTTGGGGTCTCTCTATGTGGTACTTGTTATTATGTTACTCATGTTGTACACCAAGTTCGATTGATGTGTGTTGCGAACTTTTTGTATAATTACTACGGTTTTTTTATCGCGTTGTATTTTGGATATCTATAATCTATTTATTTCAGTTTGGTTACTGTTATCTCTATCTGCTCTATGTTGCATGCATGTCTTGCTTTCAATTTCTATATATCAGTGGCATGCCGTTATAACGTTATAACAGTGTAAATTTTTTTATATAAAATTTCGATTTTTGTATATCATGTGAAATTTCATTATATTGTACGTAGTCTTGCTTTTGTATATCATTTTAAATTTCAAATTTTTGCAAAGAGAATTCATGCCGGTATTGCCTCGGAGTATTGCTGTATTGGGTTTTTGCATTGGAACTGCACCTGTCAAAAAATACCCCAAAATGATCTCATTTATTTAGGAGGGTAACCTTACCTAGGTTCACCACACCCAACATTCCAACTTTCCAACTCATACTTTCTTCAACCAAAAGAACACACTACACGGAGTGGGACCCATCTCAACTTTCCAACTCCACAATCCAACCACACTTTCCAACAAAAGAACACACCACACATCAATTTCTCTCTCATCAGATTCCACACTTCCTCAACTTTCCCAATTATACTTTCCTACAAAAGAACAGGCCTTAAATTCAGCGCATGAAAAAGAGACTTGATTGGATTTGGATGTAAAGCCCAAGCCCAAAGCCTGCCTTTTACTGGATTTTGATACATTCATATCGAAACCTATTAACCCGATAGCTCGCTTGTCTGAATTTTTAAGAAAGTGCGATTTTAATCCCCCAGATATTAGTATTTGAATAGTTTTGGGTTACCAGCATAAGAGTTGCAAAGAAAATATTGTGTGGTTACCACGTCTACATTTGTTGCATGTTTTATATTCATAGAATTATTATAACTTTACCCAGCAATTCATCGATGCAAGGAAGAGGAGGTATTCCTCCATTCACCTGATCAGCATAGAACAGGACAACGTGGAGTTATTACACAATTACATCAAGAGCTTTAATGATGACATGCTCAACATGGAGTGAAGTCTAGATAATGCCACCTCCGTGCTAATGAACAAAATTACTAACTTAGATCTTAAGCGTCATCTGGTAACTAATCTGCTAGAAAGTCTAGATGATTTGATGACCATATCAGATGTCTACACCAATACTGAAGACCTTGGGGTTTAATGCAAGAATTGTAAGGAGGAAGGCTGGAAGAAAGATGGCCGTGATCATAATGTGTAAGTCTACATTGTTAGAATTTTAATATAATTAGAATAGCAGAAGAAGTGAATTTCAAAATTTTAATGCCCAGTGCAAATGCTCAGGAAATACAGAATGCATAAATTAATACTGAAAAATAAAGGCAAAACATTGCACAAATATTCTTATGAGATATCTGCTCTTCAAAAAATTCGATAAAGATCCCATATCTCTTTACCAACCAGCATGACAAAAGTTTCACCTTGATGATTAAACTATTCACAATCCATGAGCTTCGCAATGGAATTCAAATTCAATCTCAAATGTTGCTAGCATTTGAGAGAAAGAGAAGAAATTTTTTTTCCTTGATAGTGAATTTCACCTTTGAGCCAAAAGCTTTGAGGTTATTCAACTCTTGGATTTCTTGTTAAAAAATTTATGCCTTTTAGAGGAGAAAAGCGAACCTTTATATGGTGCTAGATTCCTAGAGTTTTGTAATCAAATTAATGGGAGACTAAAAGAAAGATTCATACTCCCTTATCTTTAGAAAGCCTAGTTTGAGTGAAACTCTAACTTTAGTTTAATTCAAGATCTAGTCATTGGATCTAAAACAAACCAAACTTGTCACAGATCTCAACCTACTTTAACGAAACCTACATAGTAACTTGTTACCGCCACCCACCATCAGATGGTTGTTGTCAACCATTGCCGGTCAAAGTTGGCCAACTGCTAGCAGCAAGTTGCTTGGCTGACCAATGGCCAGCCAATTGTCGATCGTCGATCAGCCCTTCAACCTCTGGCAACGCATATGCATCATCGACGATGGTGCATGCTTTGCTTAGTTTGAAGGTGGTTTATTTTATTTTTCTTTTAGAACAAGTGTTCGTAAATCTTTACTAATACTTTGTGTTCGCTTCATAACACTTTGTGACAAGTTCCTCTCTCGATCAAAATGATCACAACTCTTGTGATTGCTTGACACACACACACATGAGAATAATGGGTATCATATGACAATGGAGGC
Organism: Scilla litardierei; assembly: GCA_030789695.1. NCBI lineage: Eukaryota > Viridiplantae > Streptophyta > Magnoliopsida > Asparagales > Asparagaceae > Scilla > Scilla litardierei. The sequence goes on from CM061135.1 coordinate 111,968,527, forward strand.
TTAGCCTCATATACCGAGACACAAAAGTGGGGAAGTACAAGCCCCACATGGGCTTGTACTTGTTGTACCGTCCACTTTTTTATGTCTTGGTATATAAGGCTAAGCCTACATTGTCATATGATACCCATTATTCTCATGTGTGTGCGTGTGTGTAAATTTTCAATTGAGAACATTTCGCACTGTGCGAAATGTTTTTTATTTTTTTGAATTTTTTTTCAAATTTTTTTTCCGCCTTCATTTGTCATGCCAATTATGGCCGGCCTACGTGGCCACCTTCATGGCTTATAAATTCGGCAATTAAGACCTGCACTAACTCCTTCATTAAGGATGTCAGCTATCTGGGGTCAACACTTCCTTGTTAGTATTCCATCATCAAGGATGCCATTAAAGCCTCGCCATTACCTTAGAGCTAGGAGGGGTGATGGCTGGCCTATATGAAGGCCAGTAGGTAGCAGCTTCACTGGGGCTCCAAGATCTACAATGGATGTAGCATAAAACAAACTCTCACACCTTCTTCCACCTTACATTTCTCCTCCACGGCTCGGCCTGAGGATTCACGTATTGGTTTCCCTGTGAACCATACTCGATCCCACCGAGCATCCTTCAGACAAGTGCTGACTTCGGCATCGGAGGGAACTTGGTCGGAACCAAGGTCCAGCCCCCTGACGAGTTCTTCGTTTTGCAGATCGAAGGAGATGTCATCTCGTCGAAGCTTTTCTTCAGCGTCCCATCGCTCGGATTTGAACGCCCTTGTGCCAGAGCCAGTTCATCCGATCGATCACAGAGGTTGTCGTCCCATCGAAGCTACCATTCGGTGCACCGTCACTTATCTGCACATTTTCGTTCAAGTGAACGCTCGGCCGATCAAACCCGAAGGCCATCCCCATCCGTCAAGATAGTGTTCGGATCTGGATTTACACCCGGAGACGTGAATCACCACAAGTGTACGGTTGTGCAGTATAGAGAGATTGTCGAACTATGGGGATGCAGTTGTTTAGTATTTAGCTTATTGGTTGAAGGAGATTACGTGGTCAATGGGTTGTCATGTTTGGTTGGTTGTCATGCGAGATTGTTTAACAAGATTTTAATAAAATCTAGGGCAATCGGGAATCCCCACTAGGTCTTTCGAGGTTGAATATCAGGTTAAGTGTCCGTTCGTTGAATTAATATATGGAGGGTAAGAGTGTCAAATCCGAAAATGAGAACGAGTAGTCAACTCTCGTTGTCCTACTCGTCTAACGTATCTCTATACTCAACTCTACTTTCGTAATCAGCTTCGCATATGGATTCATGCATTACGCTTGACATGATTCATGTATCACAATCTGTATCCATTCTCATGATCTACGGTTGGGATACTACACTATGGTTGGTTCTAGCAGTCGGGCTACTCTCGTAGTCACCGACTAGCGGATTGGGGATTAGAAATCACCCCTAGAGCACGAGTCACTCGCGTGATCACGAGCCCTAAAGAGCGATCGCTAAGCTCTAATCAGATTCGTGTGGATTTTCCTTAGAATATGGAGTCGTTCTCACGATTCTCCAATTCTAGGGCTAATCCCCCAAAAATCTGTGTTCAAACTACCATAATTGCAACCCTAGGTTCATTCAACTAAGGGTAACCTAATAATCAATCCCTAAGATCCTAGGGTTCATCCCTAAACCCTAGAATAGAACTACTCAGACATCACAATATCAATAACGACAAAAACAATAATAATATTCATCGCAGGCATCGCAAACGTATCCAAATTGATATTCAAACGCAAAGAATGCAATAAAAAATAAGAATATATAAAAGAAGTGGCGATCGAACCGTTCACGAGAGATCGAATTCGTAGAAAAGACGATAAGAATTCTCCTCTCCCAATGACGGCTCACAAAATCTCAATCAAACAAATCTTACTCTAACCTAATTTTAGTTCACTTTTATACAAAACCCATAAAATTTGCAAATATCCCAAAATAAAACCCAAAACCCAATAAGAAAACCCAATTCTTAAAGGTGTCGGCAATGTGCTCGGCCGAGCGGGGTAGCCGCTCGGCCGAGCCATCTCTTGTAGCTCCAGCCTTCGAATTCTAGTAAGGGGCAGCTCGGCCGAGCATGCCCTAGTGCTCGGTCGAGCTCCATCTGGGCTCCAATTTCTGGGTCTCGATCGAGTGGGTGGCCGCTCGGTCGAGCGGGTAGCTGCTCGGCCGAGCTAACTCAACAAACAAATCTAGGCTAAATCTGGTGGTCGTCTGCAGAGGGTCGCTCGGTCGAGCGAGATGGGTCGCTCGGTCGAGCTAACTCAACAGAGAATCCCAAGTCATTTTGGCTCGTCAGAAAGGGGGTCGCTCGGTCGAGCGAGATAGGTCGCTCGACCGAGCGACCTACTACTTGAGAACTATCTTTCGCCTTCATTTCTTCCTCTCTTCTTGTGACTCCAACTCGCCGAGCATGTGGCACGCTCGGTCGAGCGACCTGGCAATCCTAGCCATGGTCATCTCTTTGGCTTCCCTCCTTTCCCTCCTTCTCCTTTCTTTCTTTCTTCCTTCCTCCTTTGCTTCTTCAGTCGCTTTGAGTCGTCAAATGTGGCGTCGCTGATGCTCTGGCTTCGATGTTCGTGTCCATCATCCAGTTTTTCTCCAAATCGCACAAAAGTTCTTGAAAGTCCACAAAACTTTACGAGAATCAAATATATCGTGAAACACTCGATAAAATATAGAAAAGTGAACTTTGGGCAATCGAAATGATATGAAAACATGCCGTAAAATATGGAAAATATGGACACATCAAAATCCCCCAAGCTTACCTCTTACTCGTCTTAGAGGGAGACGGATAGGAAGTTCGCCAAGGAGTAAAAACAATAAAAACGAGAAAGGAAGCAAAGTAGAGGGAGCGCTAGGTTATTCTCTCAGATCCCGTATCAATCACCACAAGTCACAACAACTCAGAAAAGTAACTACATGCTATCACAGAGATTTCATAGTCTTATGTAAAAATGAAGTGCTTAAGATTTAGAGATGAAAAATGGGGATCTCTCTAGTGTTCATGCAGTCAATCTACATCCCCTTCCTACACTTCATAGCGTCATAGTATACAAGACGATGGACACACACTTTTCAATCAAATAGTCCTAACTGAAGTGTAGAAATATCATGCGTAGCAGGCAACAAGAATAGAATGTATCAAGACTATACACACCCATATCAACTAATAGAGGTCATCCTGCATCTCAATCCTTCATTAAGCATTGGAATTCTCTAACTTCGACGTTCGTGCACATAATCCACTCTAATGTCAAGCTCACTCATTTGGTCAAAGAATTTTCCTCCCTAAGCTTGGCTTGGTGTATCACATCCATGGAATTTTTGTGGAATTGGAATTTTGGATTTGGATTTCCCAAATTAATATGAATGGCTCCAAGGAAATGAAACTTTGAATTTTTGGAATTTGAAACTTTTGTTTCTCTTTTTCTTTTGGTTTTGTAGGAGCTTTGGAATTGATTAGTATTTGTGAATTTTTGGCTCATTTTTGCACTTTGGCTTTTTGGTTTCACTTTTGATTTTTCGAGCAATATTTAGAATTGTGGGGATTTCTGGGAATGGGTGTACACAAAACTAGTTTGGGGGGAAAACACAATGCCATGTAGAGAATAAAAGATTTTTGTGGAGAAAGAAATATTGTAACACTCTGTGCACTCATTTTTCAACTTTGTGCACAAACAGTTTAGAAAGATAATTCTTCTGCTCAAATCTATCAAGAGAGATGGTTATCTAATTATTTCAACAAGTGGCATAGTCTATCTACACAGTTTTCAGAACAAGCATGCAAATAGCAATATGAATAAGGCATCAAGGCAATTGCTTCAGTTATTGAACTAATGATGCCAGAATCTTGGTGTGTTTCCATTGAAAGCATACTACATACTAATTCATATAGTCATTTTCAATAAATTTCAAGCGTTCACACTATAGAGATATCAAAAGAATCACTTAAGCACTTAAAATAGCTTAAGAATATGAGATTTCTATAATACTGTGGCATGGAGAAAGTGTTGTGACAGTGATGAAATAACAAGATATATCATCATAGAATATTCACCTAGCAAAAGAAGGAAAAGGAAAATAACAATAACAACGAAAACAGCATGCAAGCACACAAAAGTAAGAAAAATGTGATGATTCTAAAAAAAGAAAAAATGGGGTGAAAAAAGGAAAGAAATAGAAATATAAAAAGTGAAAGAAAGTAAAATATAAAGTGATAGTGCTCATCCCCCCAAGCTAAACGTAGCAGTATACTCACTACTGAGAACACGCGCGTAAAGGTGGAGAATGATGATAAGGATGGGATGGGTGGGATAAAGTAAAATAAAAGAGAAAAAAAATCCTTAAAATAAGAAAAGAATGCAAATGCATGATCCTATGTATCTAAATGCAGAGCATGCAATATATGATGATGATGATGATGATGGGACACGTCAAAATGGGTCTCCCCCAAGCTATACGAAGCTGGGCCATGTGTAGACAGATCGACACCAAAAATAATAGGGAGCGAGAGGATACAACGAGAAGTGAGAGATCTGGCAGTACCACCACACGGAGGGGGTGGTTTTGGTATCTGAAGATGTCGCAGAATGGCATCGAGCATCTGCTACTCTGCTGCCCAATCTATTGGAGTGCCTAGATATCCCAACGCAGCTCAACAACAGCATGCTCCACTCTATACAAGTGAGCAGAAAAATCGGGAGTGTGAGAGCCGCTGAACTCACCTCTTGCTGGAGGCCAGCGTGTGGAAAAAATATGGTGGAGAGGGAGCGTATGATGGGCATAGGCAGGAGGAGCAGAGGCAGGCACAGACACGGCAGAGGTGGTGGCAGCAGATGTGTGGACAGAAACCACCACGCTCTCTGTAAGGACAGCAAAGACAGAAGTAGTCAATGGGGCAGAAACTGACGCGGTCTCGGTAGGTGGTGATGTGGGGACAGAGGTTTCAACGCTCACATCAGAAGCATGAATATCAGAGGATGGAGCCACGCTCTAGACAGAAATAGGGACGGAAGGGACTGCAGGAGGCTTAGACAGGGGCTCAGATGGGCGTGGCTCCTCAATATGTGGTAGGGCGGTGCCCGACTACTGAGCAGACTGCTCACAATCGGGCTCCAGATCGTAGATGGGTAGGATGTGCAGCTCTACGGGGAGGATCCAATCGACAAGCTGGGGCCAACAAAAGTCCGAATGGGGTTTGAAAGTACCATGTAATCGGCGTTGAATCGACCATGGAGATATACCCAGTGATGGCGACTGTGGGCCCTCATAATGTGCATGCAAGAAAGCACATCAAGTGATAGGGTGGTAGGACCGGTGCCTCTACTAGATCATCAATAAGAGCTACTTTGGCACGCTAGGCAATAAGGGTGAAGAATCTGTCGCAACAGCTAGGGCCCTTCTGTGAAGAAGCGGCGAAGATCAAGCGGTCACAGATAGTCTGAGCCGGGTCCATGGAAAATGCGGGAAGTGAGGTACCATTCAGCTACTCCTCAAGGGGGAGAGTAAGAGCCAATAAAAGGATAAGCTGGATGGTAGACATGGTCCCGGGCTCGTGCATGCATAGGATAGTGTTGAGTATTGGTGTTTCATACCAATCTTATTTTGATGATGATCATAACATTATGTTGTTGCTAATGACTCTCATATTTTAGTCTCACAGTTTCATTCCTACAATATCTTTCTTGGAGACTAAACACTTGGTGCAAGGATGGATATCAAGTGGAGAAGGACCAAAGCATGGACTTAAGGAGTGCCAAAGCTTGAAGATGATGGAGAGGATCAAGGCATCGAGATGGAAGACTTAGAGGAAAGCAATGTAATCCATGTAATATTTACTTTATTTCTTTCTCTCTCTTTTGAGTCTAGGATTAATGTAATGCCTTGTTAGATGGTCTACTCATACATGCATATGCATTTAACCATCTTAGTGAGCCTTAGGATTATCATAGAATCTAACCTAATAGGTTCATCTTGACCAAAGACTCACTTGGAGTCTCTGGCTTTCCATCAGTCGCCTGCTGAAGGATACACAGTCGATTGGGTGATTTCCAGTCGCCTGTAGATCCTTCTACAGTCGACTGATATGCACTGCTCAAGTCAACATTTCCATTGACTCTACTTGAGCTTTACGCACAGTCGACTGCTACTCAGTTTACAGTTGCCTGTAGATTTACAGTCGCCTGGGAATTGGCCAACAGTCGTCTGAGTAGCGTAAGTGCAATCTATGCTTCTCTCTGTATTTTCTTCATCGTATACAGCAGACGATTGATGAAGGAATTACAGTCGCCTGACTATTTGACAGTCGACTGTATTATTGACATCAGTCGCATGTATGCGTATCTGGAGAAAGAGTGCAGCTCTCTGTTTTATTCCATCCCCTGCAGCAGTCGCCAGCTGAAGGTTTTACAGGCGCATGTCTTGTTTTTAGTCGACTGTATTGTCTTCTTCAGTCGACTGTCCTGGCTCAGATTATAGCCGTTGGATATTTTCTAGCCGTTGATTAGTCGACTGTCTTTTGATCATCAGTTGACTGTTACTGTCGTTTTCGCCCAGTTTCTAGCAGTTGCAGCTTTGGGCTGATGGCTGTTTTCTTGGGTTTTGAGGGTTGCTATAGGGCTCCTATATATATGGGTGTGCTGATATCTCTAGAACTTCTTGATGCTATTGAAAATCTTTAGAGATTAATTAAGCCACTCTCAAACTCTCTCATTTCCCTCTTAGAGCTCATTCTCTCCTTCATGCATTGAAGTCAAGCTCAAGGGAAATCATCCAAGTGCAATTCAAGCAAATCTCATCACTTGGAGATCCTCTTCCATGCCTTGCATTCATTTATGAGTAAGTCCATCTCAAGGCATAGATAAGAGTATTTGTTTTACTTTGTTATTTCATTGAAACCCTAGCTTTCTGTGTGAGAGCTAGTTACTCTCTGTGTGAGAGTATAACCTTCTGCATGAGGTTTGGTTGAGATCTCTCTGTGTGAGAGTTTGAGTCTCTCTGTGTGAGAGCATAAGTCTTTCTGTGTGAAAGCAAGGATTCTCTTTGTGGGAATCCTAAATCCTCTGTGTTAGGTCTCTCTATGTGAGAGTAAGGATATCTCTGTGTGAGATTGTATTCACTTATCTGTGTGAGAATTATAGTGGATATTGGTGTGGCTGGACGTACCCAAGTTTGGGGAACCATGGTAATTCTTGTGTTTGTGTTTGGATTGATTGTGTTGATTAATTCCTCTTGCACTTATTATTCCGCATTTGCAAGTTTAATTTTAATTGCACAATTTATTGCCATTACTCTATTCACCCCCTTCTAGAGTGTTTGTTGTTAGTATTGCAAGGTAGACGGTCCTTACAGATAGTGGTGGCCAGATGGCGCTGAGCGAAGCACAGACAGGGATGTACAATGAAGGATGACTTGGAGCGGCTAGTGCTAAAGACAGGTAGGCCAGAGATCCTCTCCCAAAAGCGAGTGATGTGAATAGCTGTGGGAGTGTCCTTGCCATGAGATTAGGCAGACTCAACATTGGGGACAACAGGCCACTGGAAAAGTTTACGGATTCCTCCGTAAGTGAACTCCAATTCTTTTTCCAGTCAGCAGAATGTTATCCATCTGTCAGTCCTATGGATAGAACTGAGGGCTTCCAAGGTGAGGCAAGTGTAGGTCTTCACCGACAACCCTAAGAAGTACTCCCAGCCTAGGTTACGATAAATTTGTTAAACCCCTGGCAATAGGCCTAACTTCTCAAGTGGTCCTAAGTTAGTAAATTTTGTGGCAATGATTCGACGCTTAGAGAGTTTGACGAATTTTTGACGATGTGCATCGTCGATGAATGTGATACCGAATGTCTCAAGAGGGGTGCACTCAGGCTATGGAGGTGGTGGTGGGGGGGCTTAGTCGTGGGGATACGTGTCCTAGAGGAGGAAGCAGAAGCATTTCTCTTCTTCTTAGGGTGCGATTATGGAGTGGGATGTGGTTGTGGAGATGGTTGTGGAGATGGTGGTGGTGGAGTCAGTGTGGGTGTACGAATGTGTGCCCTGGTGCCCTTACGGGATGACATGGTGTGAGTGCTTAATCAACCAAATAACACTACCACAATTGATAATATTATGGAAATAAAAGTGCGAGCGTGGAAGGAGTATACCCAAGCAAGCTAGCGATGCGACTTCGAAGACTACGAGCTTCACACGCCCAATCGTCTGAAATTCCCTCGAGCTAAATGAGAGAACCATGCCATCATGCAACCATGCAACACGGTCTCCTCTAAGCAACCACGCAAGCCCAAAGAATTGGCGAATTTCAGCGTTTGGGCTTGATTTTTGAATTTGGGGTTTTGTTGTGGTTTTAGGAGGTGGAGAAGATAGAGGAGGAGAGTGGAGATGGGGAGTAGGGAGGTAAGGAGGTGGTGGGGGTGTGCAGAAATTCATGGGGAGTGGATTCGACTGAGAGATCGTGTGAGAGCTTGGTCGAAGGGGGTGAATTAGGGGGGGTTTTGTCGAAGCTGAAGGGGGAGGAGCTCGATCGAGCCCCCTGGTTTTAATATAAGGGGGCCTGGGTAATTAGTCACTCGGTCGAGCGAGTTGGGTCACTCGGTCAAGCGATATGAGAATATTCCCCTCCTTTGCATTTGAGTCAGCCGCTAGTTGGGCCAGTCGCTCGATCGAGCAATATAGTAGCTCGGCTGAGCGACTGTTGCTTCTTTTGTGATCCACCTTGATCCTCGAGACTTAGATTGATATTTGTGCTTCTCCTTCAGCTTTATTGAGACGCCATGATCGTCGTGTTTCTGTAGAAAGTGAAGCTAATCAGATATTTTTATAAGCTATGATATTTTCTGTAACGGCCTGTTTTCATCAACACAACTATTTACGTATTTAACCCATTTTCATTTTTAAAAAATATTTTATAATGGTTTGTCAGGAGTTTTATGATTTCAAAAATTTCTTATAAAAATATTTTGAAGTATCAGACTAGTTATGAAGTATTTTAGTAAGTTCAGGTTCCATCAAATACCTCTAAATAATCTGATAAAAAATCATTTTCAGATATTACTGTTTTGGCTTAACGAATTAATTTTCTATACAAACAACATCAAAACATTTTCAAACTTCTACGGTATCATCATATGATCATTTAGGGCTCCCCACATTAATTTCGTAATTTTCTGAAGTCAAATCAATAGAGAACCCGCAAACCCGCTTCCTAAACATTTTGGCCTAAAACACGTATCTCCGTAGCTCAAACCCTAAACGGATCTCGTATTCACGATCCTCGCAACGATACGATCCCGTGGGTATGTTTTCGTAATTTTTCGGACACGTTTATTAGTAGGGGCAAAATCGTAATTTCATGTAGTTAATTATTTTACTAATTACTTTCTATCACTAATTACATTAGCTAGTTACTAATTACATTACCCTAATTACCTTAATTACCCTTAACCATGACCCGTAGGCAGCCATGTGAAACTTGCGTAACCTTTTTCTAAACTTAGTCAAAGCTAAAACCTAACATAATTAATACCCCACCTAAAAACATTAGTTACCTTGACTAAGTAAGCTAATTGTTTAATAATTACTGTCACGCCCCGCTTCCCTAAAATGGAGGCGAGACGTGAAAAGGTCCGCACGAGAGTGGAGCTGTGAAGCCCCAAACCTGATAAGCGTCAATAAAACATAAGCAGGTCCCTGTAACCACAAACGGAACAACAATAATAACACAAGGAGAGACAGAAATAAAATCTCAAATCTCAGAATTTGTCCAACATGAAAATTAAGTTCAACATCCAGAAAAGCCACCAGGCTAAAAGAAAGAGTCTAAAGGCCCAGAACAAGGCCAACAAAAGGGACAACACAACAAAGTATTGGTGCTACGCACCGACAACGAAACAGTCTAAACAACAACACAAACAGTCTCTACGACTGATCGCCCGTGTCCACGAAGTCCTCGTCAAACACAGGCTCGGGCTCGGCGTCTGCAAACACCTCGTCCTGAACAACGAACTCAGGCTCAGGATCTAACATGTGTCACCCAAAAGAGTAAAGGGGCACATGTCAGCAAGTCTAAAAGACTTGGGCAAGGAAACTGAAAGTAAGACAAACTAACAACCTAGCAGTTATAGTATGCATGACATGGCAGTTATGGTATGAGTGCACAAGTAAGACATGGTGAAACAATAAGCGCAAGAGAACAATTTATCAGGGCATGTCAAGAGTAGCCAAGCTGCTAACAATCTCAATCTTTTCACTAGTCACGTTTCAAGTTGTTTGTAGATGTTTACGCCTTACAGCTGAACTGTTGGACATTCACACTGATTGGCCGCTTAACACTACCCCAGAACCCAGAGTTTACGCCTTACAACTGCCGTTGCTGATCGGGCAGACTCCCAGTTGAATGGCCGCTTAACTCTTACCCCAAAACCCACGTGTAAACGAGCCAGGGTCCCTGTACACGATGCTCAGTAAATGAGCCAGGGTTGCCCCGCACAAGAGCTCGTTTCCTGGATCACAAACCAGGAGCGTATTTCATTTGGCATAGGGGTGCACCTAGCCTCAATCATTTCACAAGGTGTAGCGGAGCTACGCAATCACGGGAACACTTAAAGAATGCAATGCCATGACAATTATTTCACGTACCGTTAATGGAAATTAAACATGACATGGTAGTTATGCAACATGATAAATGTCGGATCTAGCTTCGTTGTCAAGCTAGTTCCTAAAATTGCGCCTAGGCGAGTATCATTTCGTCGCCTAGTCTCTTTTACGCCTACAACAAGCAAATGGCCTAAGACATGGCCCAAAACCCTAAGTGGCAAGTTTCACTTGCCTAGCACCGAGGATGACGATCAACGAGGCCGTCACACAAATTCTAACTACGTAGATGAGATCGCTACCATGGCAAAACAACATTAGAACAACATCCAACCTAGTTTTATTAGGGTTTCACAAAAATCACAAATCGGGTTATGAGAACATTAAAGGATCGATCACTACCTTAGGAAGCGGAAGAACGATGCCGAGCAAGCACGGCGACGGAAGAAACGATCCGGGGAACCTAGGGTTCAGATCTGGAAATGGATGGAGAAGTTTGGAGAAATGGGGTTTTGGGGATTTTGGGGGTTGGAGATGGCCTAGGGCATGGTGGTTGGCCAAAATGGAGAGGGAGAGGAGCTCTTGATGAAGGAGGAGGGCTAGGGTTAGATGGATGATGATTTGGGGAAGAAGGAGGCTCAGGAGAAATGAAAGAAGAAAAGAAAAACATTTGGGGGGTTTAAATAGGAAGGGCTGGCGGCTGCCCAGAAATTAGGGGTTTAACACTGATTAGTCGGTCAAAGAGCAACCACTGACCGACTAGTTTGGGAACTAGTCGGTCGGTTGACCAACGCAGACCGACTAAGTGTAAACAGTAACTCCTGTACAAAAATAGGATTTAGATTTAGTCGGTCAAGGAACAACTACTGACCGACTAGTTTATCATCTAGTCGGTCGACGAACGTTCTTAGACCGACTAAGAATGAAAAGTACTTGGTATCAAAATGATCATAGAGCTAGTCGGTTAAAGAACGATTGCTGACCGACTAGTTTGCAACCTAGTCGGTCGACAAATGTTCTTAGACCGACTAACGATAAACAGTAACTCCTGAGTAATTAACAAAGCCCACTAGTCGGTCCATGAAGGTTTGCCGACCGACTAAATCGTCATCTAGTCGGTCGGTTCCCCTTCTTGTACCTGCTAACGTGCACAAAAAGTTCCGAAATGGAGCGCGAAGCTCCGGGATCGATTCCTAAGACTCCTAGGCTTGATCTAACAATAAGATATGACCGATATGAAGCCCGTCACGAATGACTTACTCCGAAATCGACGATTCTAAGGAAGAAGCTAGAAAATCACGACGAAACGATCGAAAATGAAAGCTATGGAGACGAAAACCACACATGAGGAGAAAATCCACCAAAACATATATATATATAATATAATTAATCCTAATACATGAAAACCAGTCGTTACAATTACCTATTACTATAAATAACACTAACCCTTACTTACCCGCATACACACTCTCTCTCTCTCTCTCTCTCTCTCTCTCTCTCTCTCTCGTACACCGTCACTCACTCACTCACTCACTCTCTCTCTTTTTCGAACTAAGGCCATACCCCTGCTCTCATACCTCGACTCACGTGCGAACCCATGCAAGAACCCCCGAGTGCCCATCCATCACCGGCAAACTCTCTCCCCGCTTCTGGCGAGAACCCCCGAACACACGCACCCAGGCTGTTTCTCTCTCCCTCTCCCGCTCTCTCACTCTCTTCCGGCGACAACCGCCGCCCCGAGGCTGCAGAGCCTGCCCCGCCTCCCTCGCTCCGCCCCTTTTTCCCCCGAAGTCGAGACCACCGTGCCCTCCTTCTCTCTCTCGCTCTCCGTCCTCACCATCACCATCGCGAAAAGCAACGGCCCGGGGCTGCATCATTCGAGGCGCCACCATCCCAAGTGCCGACCGGAGCTCCCAGCTCTCCAACGAACTCGCCTCCGAGCGCCGAACGCCACAACTGCCCCACCCAAGCCAGCAGCGTCACGCCTCCCGCTAGCCATCGTTCGCCATAGGCACCCACCATCTGCTCCGCCTGCCTCCGCCTCCCGCAAGTCGCCGCCACCGACGTCGCCCGTCGCCGCCTCTCCACGCCCCCGTCCACTCCGTCGGCGAAGAGCCCCGCCCCATGCACCTACGTAAACGAAAGAGAGGGGTAGGTAAGGTAATAGACGGGGGTTTTAAACAAAAATACGTATAAACGTATTTTAACGAGTTTTGATAATTATAAAATATGGGTTTTATTGGTCAAAAATTAATAATAAATAATATAGGGATCGGAAAAATGTAAGACCGGCTCCAGAAAATCAGAAATGACGTTCTGGATCCAATGGCGCTAGTTTCATCTTAATCAGACGCTTAGTTTTTCCAGAATAAATTTTTAACCCTAAAAGTTAAATACGTTATTTTCGTTCAAAAATCAGTAACTCTTTATTTTCATATACACTGATTTGTAGTACTCTTCGAGACGATCATTTTGACAGCGCATTTGCAACTTTTCGATACAGATTGCATCCAGAATAAATTGTTGAATAATTACGTTACTAATTGAAAAATAGGTTTTAAAGTTATTTTTGAGCTTTTAAAAATTATAAAAATTAACACAAGCTTCTGAAAAATATTTCCTCCTACAGTAAAATTATTTTTATCATATCTAGCCTATATAAAAATTTAGAACGATTTTCAGCATCGTTTTAGTCAGTTATAAAATCAAAATGATCAAATTAAATAGATAGAAAATAGGGCAGCATGTAACTAATGATTTCTTGTATTTGCAGATACCATTTCTCGTGCACCAACATCTTTATAAGCTCTAGCTCCAACCTCGTCTTACCACGACGATCTCAAATAGAGTAAGTCACTTTAATTCTAACTTTAGAAATTTCGCTAGTGTACTCGTATGAACTTAGGACATGACATCTAATCTCAGAACAGTTATTGACCTGAATAGATGACTAGAGACCTAACTAAATAGGAAACAAATCAACTGCAGAGCAACTTTGACTTGAACGTACGACATCGCTAACTTCAACCTAGATGGTTGTAGTACACGACCATCTACTTGGGTAAACTGTGTACTAATTGAAAACCGCATGCTCGAAGCATGGATCGGGAGTAAGTCACTTTAATTCTAACTTCAGAAATTTAGCTAGTGTACTCGTATGAACTTAGGACATGACTTCTAGTCTCAGAACAGTTATTGACCTGAACAGATGACTAGAGACCTAACTAAATAGGAAACGAATCAACTACAGAGCAACTTTGACTTGAACGTACGACATCACTAACTTCAACTTAGATGGTTGTAGTACACGACCATCTACTTGGGTAAACTGTGTACTAATTGAAAACTGCATGCTCGAAGCATGGATCGGGAGTAAGTCACTTTAATTCTAACTTTAGAAATCTAGCTAGTGTACTCGTATGAACTTAGTACATGACATCTAGTCTCAGAATAGTTATTGACCTGAACAGATGACTAGAGACCTAACTAAATAGGTAACGAATCAACTGCAGAGCAACTTTGAATTGAACGTACGACATCGCTAACTTTCAACTTAGATGGTTGTAGTACACGACCATCTACTTGGGTAAACTGTGTACTAATTGAAAACCGCATGCTCGAAGCATGGATCTGTAACATAATTGTTGGACTTCAAAGCATTACTCAAGACTGACATTCTCTATTGAGGCTTCTGCCTTGACTTTTCAACAAGCAAAACTCTTTGGAGTGTGTTGTTAATGCCTTTGAACATCTTTTGAGTGAGACTATAGTGCATAACTCTATTGGTATGTAAGTCGGTCTATCGCAACCGTCATTAGTATCCTTGCCTTTGAAACAACAGATTGACGTACCGTATTGAAAAGTAATGATTGAATGGTATACCGTGGAACATCCTATTGAAATTGAATGCTTATCTGTTGATGATGTGATGGGCCTATAAGACCATACGGATACGGATATGGATACGGTTATAGATGTGTAATGTGATACAACACGGGTTATGGGGTAGTCTTGAGCTACGAAGTGTGCGGGAGCGACCAGGTCCTTGGTAAGCTGTACCATCACCCTGCAGGGGATGGTAGGTAGATATTCCACGGGTTGCTCCGTGGGATGGATGCACTTCTGGTTGCATATCGTACACTCGAGCTAAGGCTGTTGCACTAGTTTGATTGATGTTACACTAGTTGATTGATACTATTGTTCAGTCACGACTACTAACTTGATACGACTATTCTACTGGCTAAGTCGAGACTACTCGAACGTGATAGAGCGGTGTAATAATTAGTGGTCTTAAATTACTACTGAATCAGTGTCTAGAAAGGAATGGGAAGGGGGTTGGTCAACCAAAGGACTTGTCCTGCGGTCATAGAAGTGACATCTACCTTCAAGCCCTGACTGCCTGGCTGATTTGGGAGTTAAGCTAGACTTCTTATTATTAGTCCAGTCTACACTATTAGATAGTCAAGCGACGTTTGTTTCCTCTTGCTGGCTCATTACTTTCATATATAAGCCACGTAGTCTCTAGCTTTACTATTGCTTACTTAGTGTTACTATGTCTACCTGGTTGACTTACTATTGTCATCACATTGCCTATTGGTCAAAATATTGTTGCTACCATATGTCATGCCACAGTTGTTGCCCTTGTACGTAACTTTTGCACTTGCACAGTCACCTTTAATTTATGCATTACATGCACTTTACTTACCACACTTGATCAGTCACCAGTACTTTACTTACTCGCTCTTACATACATGTATGCACATACTTTACTTTTTCCACCTGCATAACCATCTTTTGTTTACTATAGCATGTTCCATACTTTTGCACTGCTTCATTTCTATTGCTAGAATTGTTGTGACTTACCTACGGTTCTATCCCTGTGGCACCGCAGACGACGCACATATGGAGGTAGATGCTCTTGAGTTAATAGTGCCAGAGTTCGTCCCTGAGACCGCAGCTTTCAGAGTTATTTTCAGTTGTATTTTCTTTTCCCATGTACATTTGTTGAAACAATTTGTACAATATGGATGTAATAATTGGACACAATTTGGGTATTTTTGTACATCTCTGCATCGTGGCAATTTTGTTTTCACTGGTTAACTGTAGGACCTGCGCAAATATCAAAAAAAGTAACGGGCCCCGGAAATGGGCCGTTACATTTTCAAAAAAGGATAACAAAAATTCAACTAGAAATTAAACAAATAAACAGGTCGGTTTTCCTCCTGCCAAGCGCTTGTTTATGGTCGTATGCTTGACCCCTGATACTCAATGATGCTGAATATTGGGTGCACACCAGATACGCTCGTCGTTTTTGTTGACCAATCCTTTTGGAGCCGGTTGGTCAATCGCCTATGTTGGACTCTCAGTGGTCCTCTCGTCTCCTCTCATCTTCAATCATCTCCTCTCTTTGTGGCTTCCTGAGGACGCTGCAGCAATAACTTCATTGATCCTCACGACGTCCGGGTCGTGATCCTCCAAAGCGAGCATGGCATGCTCATGCGTGATCAAGACAACAACGGGGGCCTCATCCAGCACCTGTAAATAGATTGCCACTGCTTTGTCATACAGCGGGTCCATACCTCCATCCTCGCTCTGCAGCAAGGGATCATAATAAAATCTCCTCGGCTGTGAACTCTTCATCGAGCTCATCTTCCACTAATTCCAAATAGATGACGTCCTCAATGGGTGCTCTCTCCCTCATCAGCTTAGGTAGCTGAAATTCCATCTTAATGTTTCCCACATTGAGGAAAAGAGTACCCTCTCGAACATCTATCAGTACCCCAGCTGTCGCCATGAACGGGCGTCCAAGTATAAGCTGAGACCCACAGTCTTCTGACATGTCCATTATAACAAAATTTACCAGCACACTTATCCTGCCAGGGATCTATAATATAACATCCCTAGCTACTCCAACTGGTCGTGTCACCGATTTATCTGCCAGTTGGATAGTCATCTCCGTCGGCTCTAGCACCGTGCCGGTATTGATGCGCTCGAAAATGGACAATGGCATCAGGCTGTTGCTGGCCCCAAGTCTATCAGCGCTCTTCCGATGGGGACGTCGTCAATGGAGCAAGGAACAGTGAAACTACCCGGATTCGGGTGCTTCTTCGACAGTTTGTTGCTCCTTAGGAATGACGACAGCTCCTCCGCCAACATCACTTGCTCATCTTTCTTCTTACCTGAAATTAGTTCCTTTAAGAACTTGGCATATGTTGGTATCTCGGTCAATGCAACCATGAAAGGGATGTTGAGCTCCACCTCCTTCAGAAACTCGATGAACCTGGCATGCTTCTCTGCCATCTTAGCCTTCACCAATCTACCTGGAAAGGGGACTGAAGCAGGGCGAGTCTTTTCCTTCTCAGCTAGCTTCCATTTCTCTTTAATTGCTTCCTTCTCTACTGGAGGGCTACTCTTCTCGACATCCACAGGCTGCTCCTCAGCCTTATCATCACCTTCATTAGAAGCTACTGGCTGCTCAACTATCCTCTCCTCTGGTACTGGAAGGGCTGGAGTCATCACCGGAGGCTTTGGGTCCTTCGTCGATAAGGCACTCCAGGTGGTGATGGCGCACACGCTTTCCCTTGGATTCTTCTCTGGTTGGGCGGGAAGTTTGCCCTGAACCCTCGCAAGTTGGCTCACTTGTTCTTTTAGCTGCTCCACCGTGGTACGGAGCTCATTTGTGACCTTTGTCTTGTAGGGTTTTACCGGTCCTTAGAGCTATAAATTCGACGTCCGGCCTAAGTCGGACGACGAAAAAAATAAGCAGCGGAAAACTGATTTAAAACATTTCTAAATCAAGCCATAAAGGGAACAAACCCTAGCCAAGTTCTCTACTATCCCAGGGTTGGTCCGACCAACCCCAAAGGATGGATCTATCTAACATTTGCAATTATAAATGCATGTTTAATTTAAACTACATACCTTTCACTTCGTTTCTACAGAATACGAAGCATCGTTTTCAGCAACATTTCTTTGGCTCGCGATGCTTTTCCCAAGCCGAATCGTGTCCCAAGCCGCACTACGTCTCGAGTCGAATTGCTCAAAACCATATAGTGTCCCAAGGCGAGCAACGTCCTTATTACAGAGCCAACCACACACCAAAGAAGATTCAACTTGAGTGGATCCTTCGTCAAGACTTCGGATCCGATCCAAGCTCCTTCGTGGCTTTGCTAGAGCCCGAACAGGAGCAAGGAAGAAATTTAGGGAGAAATAGAATATTTAATTTAAGCTCAGATTTGGGCTTGCTCGCGTTTAATAGAGCTACTCAGATCTGGAGCTTGGGACGATTTTCAAGGAGGGGAGTATGCCCCTATTTATATAAGCAGCTAACCCCTCCCCTTCACTCCATATCCGATGTGGAGTAAAAGTTTTTGGAGAAAAAATTAATTAAAGTTTGCCTTTCACAAATGCCAAACTTTAGCGAATTTTTCCTCCCTCACCGTTGAGCTTCGCAAGTGATACAACCTATCAAATCGAAGAGGGCTGAACGATGATCACATAGAAACAAACGGGAACCCAATCCAACTTCGTTTGACCCTTCAAACGACAATCCAAAGTTGAGATAAAAACACGCGTTTCTAAAAAAACACGGCCGTCAGAAATTTTTTGCATATGGTTCAGAACCCTACTGTGTGGGGTCCACCGAGTGGGCCCCAGATGCTTTGGCACGCGCTACCCACTTGGGGAGTATGCATGACATGTGCCCACTTGGGACACGTGCCCACTTGGGGCGCCTGTCATGCACACGCCCAGTGTGGGGCGTGTGCATGGCACACGCCCCCTGGGGCGTTTTAGCCTGC
The DNA here is from genome assembly GCA_030789695.1 of Scilla litardierei. Lineage (NCBI taxonomy): Eukaryota > Viridiplantae > Streptophyta > Magnoliopsida > Asparagales > Asparagaceae > Scilla > Scilla litardierei. The sequence goes on from CM061135.1 coordinate 111,986,939, forward strand.
GCGCGCACGCAAAATGAACCGGCCCTCTGTGTTGGATCTGGATCTAAACCTAGAGGGGGGTGAATAGGCTAATAAAAATTCTCGTGCAACCCACGAGCAATCATTGGCAGTTAAAGCTGATGTAGATTAAATAATAAGCCATCACAGAGTACGCATCAGATTTACCCTGGTTTGATCGTCCCCACGACCTACGTTCAGACCCCAATGCAGATACTGGATTAATAATGTAACATGTACAACCATAAAAAGCTAGAGCACCTCCTCTACGCTTACCAGGCTCTCAGTACCCCACTCCACCGGTGTTCAACAAAACTAATCCTATTATAAGCTTTTTATTGACTAGTCCCAACTAGTCAAGTCCCTCTTGTCTAGTACCAAACTAGACAAGACCTCAAAACAAGTATGGTAAAGTTTTCCCTACAAAGATCGCTACACTACTACACAAATATAATAATAAAGAGTTTAGGAAATCTCAGTTGTAGCAGTAGTCGTCTCTGTCAATCAGCTCAGGTCAGATCAAGTCTGACGATGAAGTAGTCGCCAACGTCACGTCCCTCCTTCGATGAAGCTTGTAGCATTGATGGTGTCTCCCCCCTGAAACTTGCGGCCTTGTGTAGAGACACTCCTTGTTGGCTTGCACAATGGATGAATGACTCTCCCCTGTGTTGTGCAATGTATGATGACTCTCCCTCTCTATAACTTGCGCACTTGAAGATGGACTCCCCTTGGATGTTGCTGCCTTGGATGGATGGAGAGTTCTTTGATGACTTGCGGCAATGGAAGGTGAGAGGCTTGATGCAATTGAGAGTTCCCTTGGAGATCCTTTGGACTATGATAGATTGCGGTAAGGGAATGATAGGCAATGTAAGCTATGGCCGTGGATAGTTGCGATACGGAGCTAGGGTTGATGCTTGCGGCCAATGAGAGGCTAGTGGAGCTTTGCTTATGGGAGGAAGGAGATGAAGCTCTTTGACAATGGGGTTTTTGCAAGGATGAAGAAGGAGGTATATGTTGGATATTGGACTCCCCGGATTTGGTTTTGGATGATGAACAAACATAAATATAATATGAACTAACACTTTGTGAGCGCAGTTATGGAGATCGTCGCCAAATTCACATGAATATCAATTACGACATCTCAAGACTTCTCAAAGCACGTGATCGTATGCCTAAAGCTTCGTTGAAGCTTATGGACCTATTTAGAAGTCATGAAGATTCGATTGAAGCTATTGAAGACGGTAGCGTCAAGTTTAATTTATAGTCTTTAAGCTTCTTTCGTAGAATGTTAAGCCTTGAGTAGGTCTTACGTTTTAATTCTTCATAACGCTCATATCTTAGCTCTAGGATCTTTGTAGAAGTCCATACAATTCTTCCCGAAGCTTCGCGCTTCGATTCGGGACTTCTTGTGCATGTTAGTTGGTTCAAGAAGAAGAACTGACCGACTAGATGGTGATCTAGTCGGTCAGCCAAGCTTCTTGGACCGACTAGTTTCAGTCAGTTAATTCTTAGCTCTTTACTGTTTACAGTTAGTCGGTCTAAGTTGACTCACCGACCGACTAGTTTGTGAACTAGTCGGTCAGTGATGCTTCTGTGACCGACTAGTTGAGCTTTCCCTGAACATGCACATTTGAGCTTGAGCTACTGTTTATCATTAGTCGGTCTGTGCTCATTGATCGACCGACTAGTTGGTGAATTAGTCGGTCAACTTTCCTTCTTGGACCGACTAGTTTAGTTTACTGTACATGCCAAATTTTTCACCATACTTACTGTTTATTGTTAGTCGGTCTATGTTCATTTGGTGACCGACTAGTTGGTGAATTAGTCGGTCAACATTTGTTCTTGGACCGACTAAGTCTAATTCTTCTCAGACTTCAGTTTTATCTGTTAGTCGGTCCACGTTGAGTAACCGACCGACTAGTTGTGAAACTAGTCGGTCAGCTACTCTTCTTAGACCGACTAGTTCCTTAGTCTGTACTTTGATCTTTTCTCTGTTTACTCATTAGTCGGTTTACGTTAATTGACCGACCGACTAGTTGATGAACTAGTCGGTTGGTGGTTGTTCTTTGACCGACTAGTTGGGTTCAGAAAAGAGCCGTTGGAGCTTTAATTGAAACGTTTTTCTCTCTCTCTCTCCTCTCTCCTATATATACTTGTTGGGCTGCATTCATTGCTGCCAAGGCTGATATTATTGCAAGTTTAGAGATCAAGAGAAATCATTCCAAGCTCATTCAAATCTCATTCTTTCCATTCAATAATCTCTCCTCACTCTTACTTCCAAAGAGAGATTCATTGAGTTTGAAGCCTTCCAAGCCAAGTGCTTGATTCTAGGTCACCAACATCCCCAAAGCTCTCCATCGCTGATCTACATCTTGGAGCTAGGGTTTGGTGCCACTTCTTCCCTAAAATCATCCTTGCCCTAATTCGTAAGCAATACTCAAGGCATAGGTATTTTGTTCGGTAAGAAGTTTTCTTATTTCATTTCATATTTGATTTGTAAGTTTCACTCTCGGTTGTGAGAGTGTGGTTGTGATCCCGGGTTGTGGGAGTCACAAATTACATTTTGTATGATTTGACTTGTGGAGGATTTTCACAAGTATTTCATAGTGGAAATCTTGAGTTAGGGTTTCTAACTCAAGTATCCGGAGGGGATCCGGGTGGTTGGGACGTAGGATCACCGGGAACAAGTCGGGGAGACTTGGGTGGATCCGAACCCATTAACATCATTTGTTTGCATTGTTAATTTTGTTGTTGTCATTCAATTTAAGCTTCCGCAAATTGATTTGGTAGTTGTTTGCAATTTAATTTGGAATTATACTCCTTATTATTTTAAAGTACTATTCACCCCCCCCCCCCTCTAGTACTTGTGCAGTAGCTGGTAGGGCATTACATTTGGTATCAGAGCCATATACTTAGCTATGTCTGCCAACGACAACAAGACCGTGCGTCCACCTTCCAACTATGACACCTTCAGGAACCGAGAAGGAGCATCTTCGGTGATGGAAGGACATTCCTCTACGAGGCCTCCATTCTTCAACGGTACCAACTACGGGTACTGGAAATGCCGGATGGAAACCTTCCTCCGGAGTGCGTCTCTATGGAGGACTACAATGAAGGAATACATCGAGCCCGTAGAAGAAGACTTTGAGAAATGGACTACCGCAGAGATCACCGCGGAGGTAAGCAATGCCAAGGCAATGAACGCCTTGCAATGCGCATTGGAGCCCGAGGATTTCAATAAGATATGCACATGTAAGAGTGCATATCAAATTTGGAACTCCCTCCTCATTCTTCATGAAGGGACGAGTAGGGTAAGAGACTCTAAACTCGTAGTTGTAAACAAAGATTACGAAATATTTCATATGCAACAGGGCGAGAAGATGAAGGAGTATTACGCTCGCTTCGTCGACATCATAAACGAGTTAGAGGCTCTCGGCAAATCCTACACCCAAAAGGAGAAGTGTTCGAAGCTTATCGAAGGACTTTCTTCTTCTTGGGAGAAACGTACCTTCGCCATCGAAAAAGATAATGACATGAATAAGTACACCGTAGTTCAACTAATGGGTACTTTAATGTCATACGAGGTACGCAAGGATAGCAAGCTCAAATTGCAGGAAAAGATGAAGTCCTATCTAAAGCAAGACGAGCCAAAGAAGAAGGCTATTGCTTTCAAGGCCGCTCCATCCACATCCACATCAACCGATGATGAAGACTCGGAAAACGAGTTGGACTTGGAGTCCATGGCACTCATTGCCAAGAAGTTCAACCGTTTCTTCCGAAAAGGTAACTATAAGAACAAAGCTAAATTTGGTTCTTCTAACGCCTCTTCCTCTCCTTTGTGTTTCAAGTGCAATAAGCCAGGACACATGAAAGCGGAGTGTCCTCTCAACAAACAAAAGGAGAAGTGGAAGGCGCCAAAATTCGATAAGTCCAAGAAGTACAAAAAGGGGTACAAGAAGGGACTTGTCGGAGCAACATTCACCGACTCCGAGGACTCTTCAAGCGGAGAGTCGGACGATGAGCAAGTGGAGCAAGCGCACATGTGCTTCATGGCAAGAGAGGAGCATGATCAAGGATCCTCCTCTTCCGATGATAGTGATGACGAAGGCAACGATGAGGTAACTATGGATGATCTTAGGAATGCTAACTCTCAATTATGGTCAAAATACACTAAATTAGTAAATAGATATACTAAGGTAAAAGATGACCTAGCTAGCATTCAAACCTCGCCTAAGACTATCATCACCAACAACAACACCGTTGTTGAAGAGTTGAGAAATGAGATTATTAATCTCAAATCTAAACTTGAACATGTTAGCATTGATGATCCGGAAGAACATAGGATTGCGGATTTAACTTCTCAAAACTCGACTTTGAGTATTGAGAACGAGAATCTTAAATCTCGTGTTTATGTGCTCACATCGCAAGTATCCAACTTGGATACTTCTATGCGTTCTCTCAAAGAGAAATATGAGAACACATTAGGCCGAATCAATAGATTCAATAAGGGTAAGGACCATTTGGATAAAATCCTAAGTGACTTACTTCCGGCCAATCACCACATTGGTTTGGGGTATACGATGGGATGTCCATCCAAATCGGCCACTACTTTTGTTAGGCCAACTTCCGGTGACTCTACGAGTGGTAGCAAACACTCTATTGGTAGTTCATCTACCAATGGTGCTTCCACCTCGTTCACACCCTCTTTCGGAAAGAAACCCACTTTGGGTGGACCTCCAAAGAAGGGGCATGCTTATATGTACACCAATACCATGCCACGTAGGAACACACGTCCTACTCCACCGTCTCACACATATGATGATTTTTATGCAACACATTCTCGAGCACGTGCACACCATGTGAGACACCCTCACGCACGTGTTCCCACACATACATATGTTCACCCACAACATCATATGAATAATTCTCATCGTGCACCATTCCATCATGTTCCTTATGCCTATCCACAACATGCATCACGTAGAAATCAACGTCGAATGCATGCACCCAATAGGATGAGGGCTCCCAAGATTTTCACAATTTGGAGCCCAAAAGACACAAGCATGGACGAAAAACAAATGTATATGAATGCTTATTTTTCGGATGTTGTGCATAGTAGAAATTATGTGGGGAAGTCTAAGTCCAATTGGACTTGGCTTCCAAAGGTCTAATCTTTTGGACCCAATGACCTTGGGTACCATGATATGTAATTCTCTATCTTTAGGTACTCAAGGAAAAGAAAAAGAAAAGGAGCAACAAAGTTAAATTTAGCTCCAAGGGAAATTGGATACTCGATAGCGGGTGTTCAAAACACATGACGGGTGACGCTAGTTTGCTCTCCGGAGTGGTTCCCATAGCAAATGGAAACCGCGTCGTATTTGGAGGCAACGAGAGCGGAACCATCATAGGTGTTGGTAAAGTGGGTAACCCATCTAAACCCTTAATTAGTGATGTTTATCTTGTTAATGGTTTAAATCATAATCTTATTTCAATAAGCCAACTTTGTGACAAAGGTTACAAAGTTAGCTTTGCGAAAGGATTGTGTCATATTTTAAGAAAAGATAATGATAAATTATTATTTTCCGGCACTCGTCATAAAGATATTTATATTTTGGATCTTCCTAAGTCTTATGAACACTGTCTCGTTGCCAACACAAGTGAACAACACTTATGGCATCGACGCTTTGGACATGTGAACTTTGGAACACTTTATAAGCTTTCAAAATTAAATTCCATTAAAGGTTTTCCGAAGCTTGTTTTTGAAAAGAAAAGTTTTTGTGATTGTTGTCAACGTGGCAAGCTTCCTAAATCTTCATTTAAACCTAAGAAAAGCATTTCTACTAAACGGCCACTAGAGCTATTACATCTAGACTTATTTGGGCCAACTAGAGTTGCTTCCTTGGGAAATGCAAGATATGGACTTGTCATCGTAGATGACTATTCGAGATTTACATGGGTATTTTCATTATGTAATAAAAATGAAGCTTTTGAAAACTTCACAATTTTTGTTAAGAAAGTACAAAATCTCTTAGGAACCACCATTGTCACTATTCGTAGTGATCATGGAGGTGAATTTGAGAATGAGTCTTTTGAGACATTTTGTGATGAAGTTGGTATTACTCACACCTTCTCTTTCCCTCGTGCACCTCCTCAAAATGGTGTAGTTGAGAGAAAGAATAGGACGCTAGTGGAGTGTGCTCGCACTATGCTTGATGATAGCCAACTTGGCCATCAATTTTGGGCGGAAGCGGTACACCCCGCTTGCTATGTGTTTAATAGAATACTTTTGAGGCCCGGCACTAAACAAACTTGTTATGAATTTTTGTTTGGTAGGTTGCCTCAAGTTAAACATTTTCGTGTTTTTGGTTCGAAATGTTTTATTAAGAACACGTATGGTAGTTTGGACAAATTCGATCCAAGATCCGATGAGGGGATTTTTGTTGGATATTCTTCGCGTAGCAAAGCCTACCGGATATTCAACAAACGAACCTCAACGATCGAGGAGTCGCTTCATGTCTCTTTTAATGAAGGATTTGTTCCAACTAGAATTTCAAATGATAATGATTCTTTGGATGTTTTATGTGATTCGTTTGATAATTCTAAGTCTAATAATTCTATTGATTCTATTGAGACTAACCCAACTAATGAAGTTGTTGAGAATGTTCCTAGTGACCAAGGTATTCCCAAACGGCTTCATACCGTTCGTGACCATCCTCATGAGCAAGTCATTGGCAATATCTATGATAGTGTCAAGACGAGATCGCAAGTGAACTACTTCGCTCATTGTGCCTTTGCCTCCTCGATAGAGCCAAAGAATGTTAATGAAGCATGCGAAGATAGCGCTTGGATCTTAGCCATGGAGGAGGAGCTCATTCAATTCGAGAGGAATGAAGTTTGGGAGCTTGTTCCATTGCCATCGAAGAACCACACCGTCATAGGGACAAAGTGGATCTTCAAGAACAAAACTGACGAAAACCAAGTCGTCGTCCGGAACAAAGCTCGGTTAGTTGCTCAAGGCTATCGACAAGAGGAAGGTATTGATTTCGAAGAATCCTTCGCTCCGGTAGCTAGATTAGAATCAATTAGATTATTATTGTCTTTTGCATGCCATAAGGATTTTAAATTATTTCAAATGGATGTTAAAAGTGCATTTTTAAACGGAGATGTCGTTGAGGAAGTTTACGTTTCTCAACCTCCGGGCTTCATAAATGAAAAATTTCCAAATCATGTTTTTAAACTAAAGAAAGCACTTTACGGTTTGAGACAAGCTCCTCGAGCTTGGTATGATCGCCTAAAGAATTTTCTTTTGGATTTGAATTTTAAAATGGGAGAAGCCGATTCTACACTTTTTGTTAAGCATGCGAATAATGATATAATTTTAGTTCAAATATATGTTGATGATATCATTTTCGGTGCTACTAACTTTGCTCTTTGCGAAGAGTTTTCTAATGTTATGAAGGAACAATTTGAGATGAGCCACATGGGTGAGCTCAAGTATTTCTTAGGTCTCCAAATTCGCCAAATGGACGATGCAATCTTCATCCACCAAACGAAGTATACGGTGGAGTTGCTTAAGCGATTTGGAATGGAGAGTGCTTCCGAGAAAAAGACTCCAATGAGCACGACTACGCATCTTGACAAGGATACGGGCGGTAAAGATGTAGACATTCGTCTATATCGAGGTATGATAGGTAGTTTACTTTATCTTACCGCAAGTAGGCCCGATATTATGTTTGCCGTATGCGTATGTGCTCGTTATCAGTCTCAACCTAAGGAGTCTCACTTAGTAGCGGTAAAACGTATTTTCCGTTATCTAAGTTATACACTTGATTTTGGATTACTTTATCCAAAATCTAGCACGTATGAGTTAATCTCATATAGTGATGCCGATTATGCGGGATGCAAATCCGACAGGAAAAGTACTAGTGGCACTTGCCATTTTATAGGAAATTCTCTTGTCTCTTGGTTTTCCAAGAAGCAAAATTCCGTGTCACTTTCAACCACCGAGGCGGAATATATTGCCGACGGTGCCGCGTGTGCTCAAGTTCTTTGGATGAGACACACACTTAAAGACTTTGGTATTAATTGTGATACTTGCCCTATCATGGTTGACAACCAAAGTGCAATATGTCTTTCTAAAAACCCGGTACACCATTCCCGTTCGAAACACATAGATGTCCGACACCATTTTTTAGATGATCATGTTGCTAAAAAGGACATCATTTTAGTGTACATTGAAACCCAAAAGCAAATCGCCGATATTTTCACGAAACCCCTAAAGGAGGACTCCTTTGTGCGGTTGCGTCGAGAATTGGGGATTATGGGTGAATCCGAGATATAGGATTCATGTTTCATTCAATATTCTTGCATGCTATTATATTTCGAAATATTTCGTTCATGCTAGACTTATTGGATTTTTCGGGAATTTATGTGATATTTTGAATTTTTGCTCGAATTCATGTTTTGAATGTCGTATTTAAGCTTTCGATGTTTAATGGGGTAGTTTAGATGATTATTGAGAGTTTTGCAATATATCGTCCAAGCGTATTGAAGAGAGAACTTGATTATCACTTTTTGGACTCTCTTAGTCGGTTTCAGTTCAACCACCAACCGACTAGATGTTCATCTAGTCGGTTAGTAGAAGAACTTAGACCGACTAACTCATGCTCTTTGAGTCTCCTCTTCATTTCAACTTTTTAGTCGGTTCATGTTCAGTGACCGACCGACTAGATTTAGATCTAGTCGGTCAGTAAATGAACGCAGACCGACTAAATCTTGTCAGTAAATCTTGGTTTCAGCCACTGTTTACAACTAGTCGGTTCAAGCTCATTGACCGACCGACTAGATCGTGATCTAGTCGGTCAGTGCTTGAACTGTGACCGACTAGTTGTGCCAGGGACTGTTTGGTCATTTGCGATCTCGACCGACTTAAACTCAGTTTAGTCGGTCTGTTCTCATTCTAATCGGTCCAAAGTGTTTCTCCTCCAGCTCGAAACCCCGATCCCTCTCAAGACCCTTCGACTTCCGATCGATCTCCGGCCGTTTTCCGGCCATCTCCGTCGATCTCCACCGTCGGCCCCTCCTTCTAGGTGATTTCTTCTCCTTCTAGGGTTAGATTTCCATTCCTAGAGCTAGGGTTAGCTCGGTTTCTAGGGTTCTTAGGGTTTAAGTCTTTTTCGGCTAGGGCTTCTTCTTTTGATCTTCTTGTGCCGTGTCTTGCTTCGACTATGGCAAGAACACGTATCCCGATCACTCCATCTAGCCCCTCGCCGATGACCGTAGACCAAAACCCTTCGGACCCCGAGCATCCAACCCCTCCGAAACGCCGTGCCAAGACCACCCAACCTTCGTCGTCTTCGCCTCCTCTCAAGAAGAAGAGGACGACGACCGCCAAGCCTAGAGGTCAACCCAAGCCCAAGCCTAAGCCCAAGGCCAAAATTCTTGCCTCTCATTCTTCGTTCCATACTCCTACCGATTCCGATACGGAGTATAACCCCGAGACCGAGACTCATAGGGAACCCACTCCTCCTATCCATCCCGAGTCTAGCACACACCCTCGTGCGTCTACCCGTAAGCCTAAGGGAAAGGGTCCGATGCCGGTGGGCGGTGTCGATATTTCGTTGTGTCGCGACGACCCTATGTGTCTCGCGGCGTACAACCGTATCGAACATTGCCCTCTGCTTCTGGAGCATTTCGTCCAGTTTAGCAACTTCATAGGGTTAGCTGATCTTCTCTCGTCGTCGGGTCTCCTCGATTACCTTCGATTTGACCCGAAGGCGAATCCTCACCCCTACCCTAGATTAGTGAAGCTTTTCTATGCAAATAGGATCCGGGGTCAGTACGATCAGACCCACTCTGTTGAGACGACCGTTTTGGGGACTCCTATAGTCCTCACTGCGGAAATCTTAGGAGAGATTTTGGGTATCTCTTCGTCTAGCCTTCTTCCCTCTGATATCTCGGTTGACGATATTTCTTCTCTTGATCAGACCATCCTTTCAGAGATTTTCCATCAGATCCCTCCTGCCATGATTGGCGTGCCATCTAAATCGTTCAAGCCAAATGCATGGGTCCTAAATCTGATTCTGAAGTAGTGCTTGCTTCCCAAGTACGGCTCCTCATCTCTCCCGTCCAATCCCTTTCTGAAGCTTATCTATGCTATCTTCATGGGGAGCTCGATTAATTGGGCTCGCATTATACTCGATAAGATTGATTCTTTCGAGTGTATTCGCAAGTCCAATAAATCGGCTCATATCCCATTTCCTTGTTTATTGACCCTCGTATTTCGTCATTTTCGTGTCACGTTGCCTCGTGACGATGAGCGTCCCCTTGGTCCTCCCCTGAACGCGACGGCCGTCAAGAAATCTCTTGCGGCGCTTCATCACGTTCAGAGGACGACACCTTCAGCGTCTGTCCCTGCCTCTACCAGTGCCTCTGCTGCTCCCTCTGCCACCCTGGATGATGTCGTACGGATACTTCGTCGTCACGAGTCCCGCTTGGCTCGTACCGAGGAGGTAGTCTGCCGTATGGCTCGTCTTATGGGTGTTGAGCTTCCTCCTTCCGTGTCTGAGGATGAGGAGTTAGATGAGATGGCTGAGGAGGACGTTGAGGAGCTTTGTCGTGCTTCGACTCGTGCCCCTGAGGGCACTTCTGCTGGTACTGCTGCTGCTGGTGCTACCACTTCTGGTGATGCTGTTGCTGCTTCTTCTGCTGGTGCCCCCGAGAGCACACCTGTTGCCACCACTCCTGTGGTGGATACTCCGACTAGTGCTCCCGAGGCCACTACGGTTGCTGCTTCAGAGATTGCCACTTCAGTCGTCTCTCCTGCTGATCTTCCGGACGTTCATGCTGATCCAGTCACCTCTTCTGCTCCTGCTGAGCCTGCAGTTGCTTCTGGTCCTCCCGCTGCCTCTTGAGTTTCTCCGAGGCCTCTCCTGATACTCATTGGATGATATATCTAGTTGTGAGAGATGTTGGGTAGGATAGTGTGGGTGGCTATGTATTTTGGATCATTTTGATGTCTTTTTGATATGTTTGATGATGATGTATTTTTTGTTGACACTCCGATATTTTGTCATGTGATGATGTATTTTTTTGTGCCCCGATCAGTCGATCGATGTTTTGTATATCGGTGATGTACTCTGCTTCATAATATATATATACTAGTCATAACCCGTGCCCGCGGGCACGGTTCACTTAAGATTTTTCCCCCGCAAAATATTTGTTCCCCAAAAAGTTATTTTCACAGCCAAAATTTAAAAGAACAAAAATTAGTGAAAACGTATTTAGTGGCACGGGCACCTTCGGTGCGGAACAACAAATTCGGCGCAGGTGCCTTCGCACGAAACAACATATTTGGCGTGGGCGCCTTCGGTGTGAAACAATGCGCAAGCGCTTTCGGTGCGATACAACAAATGCGACACGAAACAACAAATTCGCGGCGGGCGCCTTCGACGCAGAACAACAAATTCGGTGCGGAACAATGCGCAAGCGCATTCGGCGCGGAACATCAAATTTGGAGTGTGCGCCTTTGGCACGGAACAACAAATTAGCGTAAAAAATTGTGCAGGCGACATTTGTTAGCGTGGAACAACGCGTAAGCACATTCGGTGCGGAACAACAAATTCGGCGTGGGCGCATTTGGCTCGGAACAACAAATTAGCGTTAAAAAATTTAGCTGGCACCTTCGGCGTGGACGTCTTCAGCGTGAAACAACAAATTCGGCGCGGATGCCTTCGGTGTGGAACAACATGCTAGCGCATTCGGTGCGGAATAAAAAATTCGTCGTCGGCGCCTTCGACGCGGAACAACAAATTCAGCGCGGAATTACGCGCGAGCGCATTCAGCATGGAACAATAAATTCGGAGCGGGCGCCTTTGGCGCAGAACAATAAATTAGTGTAAAAAATTGTGTGGGTACCGTTTGTTGGCGTGGAACAACGCGCAAGCGCATTCGGTGCGGAACAACAAATTCGACGCGGGCGCCTTTGGCACGGAACAAAAAATTAGCGTAAAAAAATTAGCGAAACAAAGCGCGAATGCATTCGATGCGGAACGACAAATTCGATGCGGGTGTCTTTGGCGCAGAACAACAAATTAGCATAAAAAATTTAGCGGGGCACGGGCGTGCCTTAGGCGCAGGCGCGCCTTAGGTGCGGAACAACAAATTCGACGCAGGCGTCTTTGGCGCGGAACAACAAATCTGCGTAAAAAAATTTAGCGGGCGCATTCGGCGCGAAAAACATTTTAGCGGAACTAAGCACGAACGTATTCGGTGCGGAACAACAAATTCGACGCGGGCATATTTGGCGCGGAACAACAAATTAGTGTAAAAAATTTAGCGGGCGCCTTCGGGGCAGAACAACAAATTCGACGCGGAACAATGTGCGAACGCATTCGGCGCGGAACATCAAATTCGGAGCATGCGCCTTTGGCGCTGAACAACAAATTAGCGTAAAAAAATTGCGCGAGTGCCATTTGTTAGCGTGGAACAATGCGCAAGCGCATTCGGTGCGAAACAACAAATTCGGTGTGGGCGCATTTAGCGCGGAACAACAAATTAGCGTAAAAAAATTTAGCTGGCGCCTTTGGTGTGGGCACCTTCGGCATTGGCGCATTCAACGCGAAACAACAAATTCGACGTGGGCGCCTTCGGTGTGGAACAACATGCGAGCGCTTTCGGTGCGAAACAACAAATTCGGCGTGGGCGACTTCGACGCGGAACAACGCGCGAGCGCATTCAGCGTGGAACAATAAATTCGGAGCGGGTGCCTTTGGCGCAAAACAACAAAATAGCGTAAAAAAATTGTACGGGTGCCGCTTGTTGGCGCGGAACAATACGCGAGCGCATTCGGTGCGGAACAACAAATTCGATGTGGGCGCCTTTGGCGTGGAACAACAAATTAGCATAAAAAAATTTAGCGAAACAAAGCGCGAATGCTTTCGATGCGGAACGACAAATTCGGCACGGACGTCTTTGGCGTGGAACAACAAATTAGCATAAAATTTAATATTTTTACAGACAAAATTTAAAAGAACAAATTAGCATAAAAATATTTAGCAGCACGGTGCATTCGGCACGGCACAACAAATTCGGCGTGTGCGCATTCGGCGTGTGCGCATTCGGCATGGAACAACAAAGTCGGCATGGGCGCATTCAGCATTAGCGTAAAAAAATTTAAGGGTGCCACCGGTGCCCGCGCTGGCGCATGGGACAACCTCCTTACATATCCAAATTTAACTATCCCAAATTGTGAGTCATGAACCGGGCTCGTGGGCACGGTTCAGTTAAGGTTTTTCCTCGCAAAATTTTTGTTTCCCAAAAATTTATTTTCCCCTCCAAAATTTTAGGACATATAATATTGTCTTTCAAAATTTTAGTAAAAACAATTAGCGGGAGCCTCCGGCGCTGGCACCGAAGAAGGACAAACATCAGGGTTTTTTTGCGGACAAAAGGAAAAAAGTAAACAAAACCGGGTGTGTGTGTGCGCAAAGGTAAAATAGCCTCACATGTGACTGCCTCCCTGCAACCAGTGCTGACAGGGACAAATGTCCCGTCACCCGCTTTCCCCACACCCCTTATCTCGGACGTAGCCCACGCACACGTGCACGTGGACGTGGAAGACAAAATTGAAAAAATTGTGTGGACGCCTTTGGCACCATTCAAAATTTAAAAGAACAACAATTTAGCACAAAAGAAATTTAGCGGGCACCGAATCAAAATTTAAAAGTCAACTTCTTTTTTAGTCATTTCTTCCTCTATTATTTGGGAATAATATATGTGGCATGTGCTGATGAGATGGTTTATATCGAGTGAGTGAATAGAAATATTACTAAAGAATCAAGCTAAATTGGCTTTCTGTGTTAAATACATGCATGAAATCATCCAAATATCCACCACATTTCATCGTTGTCCTTAAAGTAGAGGAATGGTTCTTCATAAAGCTTACTTTGAGAATACAAAGACATAAAAAATGAAAGATAACACTAAAAATTAATCCTCGAATGCACTGCAAGAAACACATGGACAAAAAAGTTTTCTTCACAATAAAGATGACAAAACTATACCTGCAAAAGAAATCAAGTCAAATTCCAAAAAGAAAATTTTGGTAACAAACATACCTTCAAAAGTTTCACAAAAACACACAGTGATATAACAAAAACTTAAACTAAACGTAAGCCATTTAACACATCAAAAGTGATATCCAAGAAGATAAAAGGAAACTGATGCATCTGCACTTCCACTCTGCTTAAAAACCATCCTAATCATCAAACAAAGCAAAGCCTATCTCTTTTGACATCTTATTCAAATCACTGGCATTTGACATCTTATTCCTCCCACTTCCATGATTTGGCGAGCCTCTGTTGACTTCAGTCCTTTTGGTTTCAACCACGCCGTCTAGAGTTATTAATGTTTTCAACTGTCGCCCAAGGGAGGCTATCGTCTTCTGGCATTCGACCAGCTTTTCAGTAGCCATTGTGAGTTCTTTTCCTGCGGTAGAAGTTAAGAATGGATCAGATGCAGTTATGGAATCAACATGCATTATCAAAAAAAATCAAATAATATTCTCAAAACGTGGAGCATTTTAAGGATTCATTGTGTAGCATTGTGTTATATAAATCACATTATTCATCTCTTAATAGCCAAAAGAGGAATTTGCATAGAATGATTTATCGATCAGTTTTTGTATCATTAATCTCATTAATTTCGCTTAGGGCATGTCCCAGGCAACCTAAAAAATTGTAATATTGCTAATTTTAAAATCTACTACTTTCAGCATACCTGTTTTAATGTCAAATCTCCATTTGAGCATGACACGGCACGGAGTTTAGCTTGCCGCTTCCTCAAAAGCCTATCCTCCATGTTCTTGCACTTCATTGCAAATTGGGTAGATAATATCCTCTCCTTGTCCAGTTCCGCTTCTAACAAATCTACCTTATCACTTAGCTTTCGGACTTTGGAATGGGACAACTCTATCTCATATTTGCAGCAAGATCTATAAATAAAAATCTCTCATATTCAATTCTATGTCATAATAAATTCAGTCACTCTTGTAGATTTCTCACTTCAAAATCTGTGGACAAATACATCAGGCTTAAGGGAAAATCATAAGAGAACTTAATATTGAATCAGATATGTGGATTGTTTTACATTAGGAAGACATACCTCGGGATTGGAACAACTTCAAATTGTTTTGGAACATAACCATTGAAGTGGTTATTCTACAGATATCTGTAAATAAATTAGTAATCAAAGAATACAAATAAAAGCAGTAAATATGTAAAAGAAATATATCATGAATTTATGGGTTGAATGATAAATACCTGAAATTATGCACCACTTGATTTACAAAATCCGGGAATTCTATATCATTAAAATACCAGTTTTGAATTTTACATTTTTATTGAGGCCTTATCGAAATCATCTAGATCATTAAAATACCAGTTTTGACCATAAAATGAAGTTTTGGTGAAAAAATTGTATTTCATTAAGATGAAGGCTATGGTGGTGACTAACTTTGGTGAATGGAAAACTTAGACATATTAAAGCAACTCTAAAACTAAATGACAGAAGCTAGTTTTATTGGAACCTTAAGAGGTAGTCGTAAAATAAATTTCCAATTGATGATACATATGGTTAAGTGCCGGATGCATTCCACAAAAAAATGACTGTTATTTCTGGGAAGATTTTGTCAACCACCGAGAACTTGCTTTTTAGTATGCATTGATTGACTCCATAAATTCTGAGATGTATAACGGATAGAAGAAGAAAATTCCTACCTCTGTGTGTATAAGCAAAACACTGTCATGAGATTCTTTTTAATTTTGGAAATGGAAATACCACTATAGAACTAAAATGTCTAGGTCCAACTGGCCAAGCAAGACTCAACTTATGGAAGATCATGTTAGAAGTATGTTGGGCTTTTGGTTCATGTTCAAGCATACGGTCAGCTGGTAAGTCATATAGACCTGTAACTTATAACCTCATACTCCTCTTACTAATTCCAAGTTACTCTCAGTTTACTTAAACATTCATTCATCCTCAGTGCCATTTTGAAATTGAGTAACTTGGGCCCATTCTTCATATGATTGGTTGTTCATCACCGTGTTATTTAATATTCTTCCAGAAATTCTACCACATGCCATTGTTATAAGATCACCTGGTATGTTCAGAAAATCTAAAAGTTCTATCTTTGGCAATATCTGTAATTGACATTGTTTTCCAACCACCCTGCCTGATGTAGGATTGACAGCATGCATATCTTGTTTGTTGCAGTTAATTATTTGTTCTACAATGGCCTTTATGCGAGCGACCTGACTACCTGTGATGAATGAATGCGTCACCTTCAACCTTCACAAATCAATGTAATAACACCCTCGGGTTTCATCATCAGTAACACTAAATGTTGACATCTTTGCATGTTATGAAAGTTCATTTGATAATCATGGATGTATGTTAATCAATCATTAGATGCCATAATGCAGGCATCCGGATTGGTTATTTGCCTCCTACGTACAGGCGCTATAGAGTTATCTCTCAATGTTAGTCATTTTAACTGTTTTTTCTTCAATTTTTTGTTTCTGAAAACAGATTGAAGGGAAGACAATCAAGGCACAGATAATGGCATGTGTGTATTATCAATTTGGTTGCTAGAAATAAACCAATTCACATTTAGATGTCGGTATTCCCAATGCTGGTTGTTGAAATGGCAATATTCAGAGTACTAACATTACTAAACATGGCTTGCATTGGATACATGCAAGAAATATGTACACTGATCTCCAAAAGTTTTCATGTCTATATACGCATGTGTCTGTCAACAAAGAAAACATACCAGGAGCTATGAAGCATAATTGATATAGTCGAAAGGTAGGAACTCATCGTCTGCAAGCGTTAATGCAACTAATCCCCAAATGCTTGCCACTATAAGAGGAAGAAGAGAAACATAATCAGACGTCGTACTTGTTTGAGCACAGAAGCCAACATTTGCAATGTTCTATCACTGGGAACTATTATTTTGGGGGGGAGGAATACCGCAGGCAATGCAACTGTCATTTCAAGAGTATACCATGGGACAATGCAACTCTGTTATTTGTCGAAAGCAAACATGATTGCCATGTGGGTGGGGATGTATGCAGTTTGGTTGGGGAGTGTGTTGGTGTTGAAACACGCCATCTTATCATGAAAGCAATGTGTCCATATGATGTTTTTGAACCATATACTAAGAAAATGATGCAGAGAGCATACTAACCAACAAAGATCCTCACGGTGGTATTGATCAGTGCCTCGAAGATAGCAATTACCATATTTTCCAGAAACAATATTTACGCATGAGATGCATGGACATATCTTTAAAAAAAGTGACATGGAAAGCCTTGTGGTTTCAGTGAAAAAAACCTTACATAATTGTCTCATAGCAGGAGTCGAAGACATGGTCTTCTATGAGTAATAATTAATAAGTCATCTTAAGTGACCTTCAAATTATTTTTAGAGCCCCAAAGTCTGGTAAATGCTTTCTCTCATATTGGGATATACCAACATATAGATCCTAAAAACTAAATGTAGGATGTGGCAGACACAACAGTAACACTGGTTATTTTAAGATCTAACTGAGGTACTATCATCTGTGCATCTAATTAATTTTTTTTTGCATGTGGGAAAGATCAGATCTATTCTAGTGAGGCTAGAGTATTATATGATGGCCTTATCATGTCCTTAAAACAGTGGATTGGTGATATCATCATGGAGACAAATTTAAAAACTTATGTTGATGTTATGCATGATTTGTATGCATGGGCAGCATTACTGATTAGTTCATAACATTTAAAATTTACTCATTGTTTGTTAAGCAAAGGTTCCTGATAATTTAAGTAAAAAATTAATATTGCTGGTCTTTCAGCATCAAGCGTTTTTAACGAAGAGTGGTTATCACATGTTCGTCTTTTGCATTGCTTATTGATTTTGTTACATGCACATTGTTTATATTAATCGAAAAATAATTGATACTGGAAACATGTACGAATGCGCGAATCTTAAAAAATATATAAATTTCTGAGTGAAGAACTTGGAAAAATTGGAAAGAGGATTAAAAGGAACCCAGAACACACATATTTCAAATAATGGGATGTGCTTTTTTCACTAACTTCTTAATAAATGAGAAGGATACTGGAAATTCAGTTTTTTTTTTCAAAATTTTAAATTTTTTTCATATTTATTAAACACAGCCGTAATGAGGATTAACTAATGTGTTTGTTTAGGTCTCTTCTAAAGGCAATTGGGGTACATGAACCTAAATTTGAGGCAATATGTTTATTTTATTTTTGAAGCGTGCTCTGGTTGTCATATCTGGAAATAGATGTTTTATGGCAACATTGCATAGTTATATGAACAGAAAATTCAAATAAGAAGGAAATGCAATCCTTTTGCACCACAAAACAATAACGAAGAAGGAAATGCAAGCCTCTTGCTAACCAAAAAAACAGACCACCCAAACTTATTCTCTTCGGCTCTTTTGGCTGGAAAGAAGATTAACAACAAAACACATATGCATGCCTTACCATCGTAGCCCCTATGATAACAACAAAATACATGAAAACCAATAAAAGATCCTATGATAAAGTGAAGTGAAAAATCAAAGAAGAAACCCAATTTTCAATGTGCCAAGATATAAATAGGACTACCAATTTGATGCTCAACATGTGAAAGCTTCACTTGGCCTTGTCAACCAAATTTTCTTTCTGAAACAATTACCTTAGTTCGAACCAAAGAAGCATGTAGCCTTTGAAAGCGCCCTCGTTGCTACAGCTATCCTGTCTGCTCTTGCTTCTAAATATCCATTCTCCTAATATGGTCCCCTGCTCAAATTGATAGAAGATGGTGTAGATTATGATAGGCAATTTTGATGGTGAAGTATAAATCAAAATGCTATCAACAATAATGTCAAACAAATATTTCATTCTCAACACTCACATTGCGTTCATTTTGCCAGAGTATGTAGATCCAATGCCGAGGATCAATGGCACAGCAGACCGACTTCCCAACAGCAGACGAAGGCGATTATGATGCCCACAAAGAAAGTGGAGAATCTTGAGATGCAATTACCTAGCTGAAAAATGTAGCAGCCATCTTGATCCAGTGGCCATCTCGGCAGCTATGTATGTCCAGAAAACCAATATCATCAATATTTGCTTCTATTTGTTAAAAGTGTAAGCATCACAAAGCAATGAACTGTTAATTAGCATCAGGAAGGTTTATATGCTAAGTAACAGGCAGATGTTTTCTTCATATTCAACCATCATTTGTTAGCCATGGGATTATGAAGATTCACAGTTTGAATACAATTTTTTTTTGCAATGAACTGCTAATGAGATTAAGGTAGTCAACAAAAATGTCTGCATATCTTCTTGGTGACCAAAAGGCTACAAAAGAAAGGCAACAACCATTAGCAGTTTGTGCAGCAATATGTCCAGAGCAAGTTATCAAACAAAAGGTAACTCCTACACCAAGGAACCTGTAGATAAACCTGTATGTCAACAGATGTCATGTAATTCATACCAAACAGGTGTCAATGAATATCATCTGTACTTTAGCTCACATATAAAGGTTTAATTCAGAAATGCAAAAGCAAAATTATTTTCAAAAGGACATGGCAGGACACGATTGCCATAAATGACATATCTAAATGACTGTCAGGTATACCTATTTAGGACATGAAGATCAACAGGAAACATTGCCAATTGTTCAAAAGATGAGAGGAGGATGTACTATTATGCATACATACATAACATGAACGATGCTAATTATCCAAAATAGGAATGGATGGAGCACACGCATGCACCCACGCAGCACACACATGCGCACACAAATAAAACCTTAATGATCAATCGATCTATGTTTTTTATTTTCTTTCATTATCATTAGGAACACCACCTTCTAAGAGGAAATATGGTACCATCTTCATTTCTTACTATTTTGACGTTCGTGATTGCTAAAAATTAAGGGAATGATACAATTTGAAAAATGGTACTGATTAGACCAATGTTTGGAATCTTAGTTTTGATCTTTGTATCGATTATAACAGAAGCATTGTACTTTATAGGTTGCCTGAAGTCAGTCTAGATGTTGGTCAAAGATAGAGCTTCATCTCCGGTATATGCTTCATCCATTGGTGAATTATCCCTATCATCTGGAACGTTGAGCTTCACATATTGGTGGATTATCTCTATTATCTAAGACATTGTCCTCTTTCTGTAACCCACTCATCAAAAAGTTTCCTTCATAAAAAATAGTATTTCAATCAATCAACTCATCCTCACTTTGATTATGTTTCAAATTTTGATGCATGTCCCTTATATTATAACTGAAATGGCCAAATATTATCATATCTCATCGAAACTGGAAAACTTTTATGTGAACCTAATGAAGAGCGTTTGCTTTGTATCACCATACAGATTTGTAATAACCTGCATTTTCCCTAATTAAAGAACAAATAGATTATATTAAGAGTACATATAGTTATTTTGCAAAACCTGAATGTTCAAGTGTCTGATTGCAAATTAAAGTAACATTATGAATAAATTGTCAATAAAAAATATAGTTATGTATGTATGATTGCAAATTGAATTAATATTATTAATAAAATGTAAAATTATCACTATTTAATCTTAGGCTTAACTAAAAAAGGAAACTGAGAAGAAGGACACGCAGAATAGGGAGCAACAGCTACCATAGGAGAAGTAAAAAGTTAAAGATACAAAAGACAATTCAAGAATTAAAGTGAAAATATTTTTATTTTATTTATGATCAGGATTATTAATGTTATTTTGTAATAATTTAACATGCATACGCATTTAAAAAAATTAAAATTAAATGTTCTAACTGATGTGTTTAATTGATCTATAGTGGAAGGCGATGGTAGATTATTTATTTCAATACTTACATAGGCTAGATTTTAGTTTTGTGTTTATTTACATCAAGGTTCAAAAACTTAAAAATTAATGAACCGAATAAGATAGCATGAGAATGAACCGAAGAGGAGAATAGGTTCATCTGAGGAGTCGGCACCATTTGAAACCCAGAAGCAGAAGCGGAGGACTCTCTTCCTCTCTTTCTCTGATTCCCACCATTCACTGCAAGAAAAAAACCCCATTAAACCATAATCGGGGCAAGAAATATCCAAGAGACGCACGATTACGAAGAACTCACCGCCATTGGCGAAGAAGAGAGGGGGCACCTGATCGATGAGGAACCCAGGTGGCTGATGAGCCTGAGAGTAGTCCATCTCCTTTCTATCAATAGACAGACCCCAATCTATCACAAATCATCATTATGTGGTTAATATCATTATAATTACCATCAGCAGTGCAAATATAAATATTCCCAAAAAAACAATTTTGACTATCGTTGCCATTTAAAAAACATCAAGGAAGACCTGGCTTCCGACGAACTGGCCGACCTCAAAAACACTTTCCTTCTTAGACAGAGGATCAAGTAGTAGCACGTCCTCAGCAGTCACAATAGCCTTTATGAATTCAAGATTGACAACCATAGCCTTCTCTCTGGCTGAAATCATAAACATAAGGAACCGTACAATCGACAAAAAGGAGGGATTTTTATCAAAATTCTCACCGAGAATGTTGGAGGAGTGAGAGAAAATGGGACCGAGATCCTTGACGGATGATGGCGCTCTTGTCGCACTGGAGGATCTCGACCCCGCCTTCATCAGCGCCTTCGAGGCGACAACACCGCCCTCGTTGCTTCCGTTGGAGGGAATAAACTCGTCAGCAACATTGGATGCCATGGGGTTTGAGGGGTTTGCACCATCGCCTTCATTAGGGTTTGAGGGGTTTGCGAAAATTCATCCGAGTTTCAAAAGCCCAAGTAGAATCTTTGATGATGATGCGAAGAGAGGAGTAAGAGCTAATGCAAAGAGGCTTTGGAAAAGAGAGCAGGACGCATGGGGAAAGAGAGAATTGGGAAAGATGCAAAGTTCATCATTTGCTTTTTCAAAACACACACAACCCTGAGAAAACCCACCACCTAACCCTCTTTCTTAATACATGGCCCCACATCATATTTGTCCACTCCAAACTTTAGGGCTGATCAACAATTTCCGTTTTCTCCCAAAAAATTTCAAAGTTTCCCCCCAAAAAATTTCATATATCATCATCCCAACCGTTCATTTCCCTAGATTTAATCTTGGCCCTCTTTCTATCAACCCTTTTGTCCTAGTCAGCTTGTCCTAGTCAGCCCTAGGATTCAAAAATCGCTGTCAAATGTATAATAGATATATACATCGCAGTTGACATTTCATTATATTGTGCAATGTATAATTTTTATGTCTCTGATGTTTTATTTCGTCGCTCGACGATATTCACTTGGTTTAATAGAAATTTCTTCTATGAAAACATAGAATTGTTTTCCATGCACTAAATTAACCAAGAAATGTTGATATTGGATAGTATATTCCATAACTCAATCCGTTAAATTGATTTGAGTTTTGATGATTTCGTTTTACGATGTTTCGACTTTGGTATCTTTGACACGCCTTGATTCTATTCGTATTTTTCTCTTTGGTGTCACTTGAACCTTCGTCGTATTCTACGACTCCCGTGCTTTTTAATTTGAGGCCATTGTTGTTGTCGTTGTTATCCTCCCGCTCTTTTTGCTTATGCCAAAGGGGGAGAGATATAATAATAACGATGTGCCCAATGAAAATTTAAAGCATTTCTCCAAGAATCTAACTTGATGTGTTAAATTCAGGGGGAGTTAAGATATATAAATGGATTTTCAAATCCGATATTTCAATAACCTACGTTTGGTATTTCAATAATTCAATAATCGATTATCATTTAATATACTTCACTCGTCTGCTTGATGCGTATTATTTTTGTTTATATTGGAATTAACGTGTCATCAATGCAGGGGGAGTAAGTAAATTTCATTTGAATTATTATTTTTGATTATTATTTAAGTTGGTTTGTCATCACCAAAAAGGGGGAGAATGTTGGATATTGGACTCCCCGGATTTGGTTTTGGATGATGAACAAACATAAATATAATATGAACTAACACTTTGTGAGCGCAGTTATGGAGATCGTCGCCAAATTCACATGAATATCAATTACGACGTCTCAAGACTTCTCAAAGCACGTGATCGTATGCCTAAAGCTTCGTTGAAGCTTATGGACCTATTTAGAAGTCATGAAGATTCGATTGAAGCTATTGAAGACGGTAGCGTCAAGTTTAATTTATAGTCTTTAAGCTTCTTTCGTAGAATGTTAAGCCTTGAGTAGGTCTTACGTTTTAATTCTTCATAACGCTCATATCTTAGCTCTAGGATCTTTGTAGAAGTCCATACAATTCTTCCCGAAGCTTCGCGCTTCGATTCGGGACTTCTTGTGCATGTTAGTTGGTTCAAGAAGAAGAACTGACCGACTAGATGGTGATCTAGTCGGTCAGCCAAGCTTCTTGGACCGACTAGTTTCAGTCAGTTAATTCTTAGCTCTTTACTGTTTACAGTTAGTCGGTCTAAGTTGACTCACCGACCGACTAGTTTGTGAACTAGTCGGTCAGTGATGCTTCTGTGACCGACTAGTTGAGCTTTCCCTGAACATGCACATTTGAGCTTGAGCTACTGTTTATCATTAGTCGGTCTGTGCTCATTGATCGACCGACTAGTTGGTGAATTAGTCGGTCAACTTTCCTTCTTGGACCGACTAGTTTAGTTTACTGTACATGCCAAATTTTTCACCATACTTACTGTTTATTGTTAGTCGGTCTATGTTCATTTGGTGACCGACTAGTTGGTGAATTAGTCGGTCAACATTTGTTCTTGGACCGACTAAGTCTAATTCTTCTCAGACTTCAGTTTTATCTGTTAGTCGGTCCACGTTGAGTAACCGACCGACTAGTTGTGAAACTAGTCGGTCAGCTACTCTTCTTAGACCGACTAGTTCCTTAGTCTGTACTTTGATCTTTTCTCTGTTTACTCATTAGTCGGTTTACGTTAATTGACCGACCGACTAGTTGATGAACTAGTCGGTCGGTGGTTGTTCTTTGACCGACTAGTTGGGTTCAGAAAAGAGCCGTTGGAGCTTTAATTGAAACGTTTTTCTCTCTCTCTCTCTCCTCTCTCCTATATATACTTGTTGGGCTGCATTCATTGCTGCCAAGGCTGATATTATTGCAAGTTTAGAGATCAAGAGAAATCATTCCAAGCTCATTCAAATCTCATTCTTTCCATTCAATAATCTCTCCTCACTCTTACTTCCAAAGAGAGATTCATTGAGTTTGAAGCCTTCCAAGCCAAGTGCTTGATTCTAGGTCACCAACATCCCCAAAGCTCTCCATCGCTGATCTACATCTTGGAGCTAGGGTTTGGTGCCACTTCTTCCCCAAAATCATCCTTGCCCTAATTCGTAAGCAATACTCAAGGCATAGGTATTTTGTTCGGTAAGAAGTTTTCTTATTTCATTTCATATTTGATTTGTAAGTTTCACTCTCGGTTGTGAGAGTGTGGTTGTGATCCCGGGTTGTGGGAGTCACAAATTACATTTTGTATGATTTGACTTATGGAGGATTTTCACAAGTATTTCATAGTGGAAATCTTGAGTTAGGGTTTCTAACTCAAGTATCCAGAGGGGATCCGGGTGGTTGGGACGTAGGATCACCGGGAACAAGTCGGGGAGACTTGGGTGGATCCGAACCCATTAACATCATTTGTTTGCATTGTTAATTTTGTTGTTGTCATTCAATTTAAGCTTCCGCAAATTGATTTGGTAGTTGTTTGCAATTTAATTTGGAATTATACTCCTTATTATTTTAAAGTACTATTCACCCCCCCTCTAGTACTTGTGCAGTAGCTGGTAGGGCATTACAGTATATGTTGCACACCTAAGGGTTTTGAAGATGGGAACTTGCGCACATTGCTCTCCCCTTCGGGTGTTGGCTGAATTTTCCTCTTGGTTGCCCTCTCTTAAAGATATCTCTCTTTGAATATGGGTTTATATAGGAGAGGTTGGGATCAATTAGAATCAAATAGGATCCAATAATTGATGGAGATTGGAAGGAATCCTAACTTGAATAGGATTTGAATGAATCACCATAGACATGGAGTTTGAATTTGTATGGCTTTAGGATTTGATTCATGCACCAATTAATTTGAATCAATTCAAATATAGATTTGAATTGATTTCCTCCTTATCTCCCCATCTTTGACTTAGTCCAATATTTATAGCCATTGTCTCCATCTTTGACCAAGTCTACTTTGCTAATGCATGACAAATTCTTCATCTCTTTGACTTAGTCTCCCGTTGAGTATTTGCGAGAGTGACACTCTTGAAAAACACTTAGCACACCCTTCAAATCGTTCACACACGTTTGTTATCATCAAACACGAAGTCATCGATTGTAGTATCCAGCAACACGTTGTATCCAACACTCAGGGACGGGTCCAAAACAAAAAAACCTTTTAAAACAAAATATCTTTTGGGCCTTTCTTAATAGGCTTTCAATTTAAAACAATTTTAAATAGACTTATTGGGCTCGTTTGAACACCGATTTGAGCGCGGTTTTCTCCCCGACTTTCGAGGAAAAATCCTCTTCATTTCCATACATTTATTTTCAAATATATTTGTAAACAATTTAAAATATATTTTATATTCATATTACATCATATGCAATATCCCACATCCGAAATATTAAAAAATCATTTGCATCAAATACAAATGAACTGAGGGCATATATCCCCAAACATCTCTCACTTGCACTCAGGATTATTTACCCCGAGTCTGCAAGTTAACCGCAAACTCTTTGCAGTTTTCTTTCTCTTGCATCAAATGCATATTCTCCCTAATTTCTACCTATTACTTGACGAAGGTCTCACTCTGTGTGAGACCCAACATCCTGACCCTACTACGGGTGAGGCTCGAAACCCTAGACAGTAGAGACCACGAGCAGTAGGTGCCGTCCCAGTTTTGGTATCATACTTATGTGATTAACTCATTGACATGAGTATTGTCGGGACCACCTTGACTGTGTCTGTGATGAATACCGTAGGTATAGTCTCTTCGTCAAAACTATGCCACTTAGTCAAGCCTAGGGTATGGTCAACTGTCAACCCTACTAGCTTGAACTTGGTTAGTCTTCATCGATCTTTAGTCAAATAATGTTGGACTTATTTCAACATACTCTGGCCAGAGTTTTCACTAAAGATCGAACTAACACTGCAACACTAACTCCCCTTGACCAGGAGAGACAAATCCAATCTTGGTCATTACTCTCCTCGCTCGCTTCAAGTGTCAACCAACCATATGAATTTCATCAGTTGTTCGGTCTATTTTAAAATTCAATCATATGAATTTCATCAGTTGTTCATTCGGTTCTAATCAATTTGCATCATGTTAGATTCATATGACGTCGCATCGGTCTATTCCACAATCTCGACTAATTTCATAGTTTTGAGATTTAGTTGCACAATTATACGAAGTATAGAAATGCACAATAATTTAAAGAAACGAGCATAGAAAACGGTTTTAACTAAGCAAATGAGGATAAATAAGTTTAAAATGTTTTTCTAAGGCTAGTAGACATCTTTCAAGATCTTAAAATAATTAACGAGGATTTTTCTTAATTTATACGACCTAAAAGCTAATTTAGAAAACGAGAAAACGATTTTTCATTATATTTCAAAGATTTCTCTAGGGCAAACCATACATCAGAATTCTTCCAACAAGGGGTTAAACGACCGTCTCATCTAGTACTACGACATATATTTTTCTCGTACGTCAGTGAACGTGAAAATCTTGAGTTACGAATTTATAAGTGAAAGTAGATATATTAAATTTTTCTTTAAAAATTTACCACGAGAAAGTACTTGTCTTTTGGCAATGAAACCAGCACCAATGTGTCGGTTTCTTCGTTTCGGATTTTCTGGGCCTTCCCTTGTATTTTTCTGAGACATGTATAATTTACTATGAATTTATTATGATCAACCCTTTATGTGTGTGTGTGTGTACGTATTTATATACGCATATGTATTCGTATACGTTTATCATACTTACCCTCTCTCTTCTCGCTACAGCCACACGCATGGTGGGGCTTTGCGTTCGTGTCGACGACGACGGTGACTTGGGCGGCGGGGGCGGCGCTGTCGGTGCGAGGCAGCAGTGCAGCGACGGGAGGCGAGCGAAGGCATTCCGTGGCAGGGTTGGACAGAGCTGCTCATGGCGTTGGGTGTGATGTCATGTGGTTCGACATCGTTCGACGTCGTCGGGGGTGGTGGAGGAAGCGACAGAGGTAGGGGACACGGCGGTGCGACGAACTCGAAGGTGCCATTAGGTGGGGCTCACGGCGACAGAGGGCGACGAGGGAAGCGGCGCCAAAAGCATCTGCTGCTTGCAGATGTGTTTTCGGGGGGTTCGTCGCCGTAGACCGCCGTCACGATGCCGAAGATGGTAGTGGGGTGACCTAGCGAGCTGAGGCTCCTCGTTGGCATTCGAGGAAGCGAGGATGGGACGGATGCACTGTAGTCGGCGAGTGTGTCAGAGTGGGGAGAGGAGGAGCGGCGGTGAAGCAGACGGGCGGAGGTGCGGGGAAGCGGAGGCAAAGGCGGCGCAGTCGGAGCGTGAGGCGAGGAAGGCTGGGGGAGGGTGACTGTGGTCGAGGCGGTGGAGGCCCGATGGGTGGAGGCGGCGCTCTGTCACCGTGGAGAAGAGAGGGAGGGGGAGCACGATGTGTGCAGGGTGTGAGAACGAGGGAGAGGGGGTTAGTTATATATAGGGTTATAAAAATAAAATGTAGTGTAGTAGTAGTAGTAGTAGTAGTAGTAGTACTTATTGGTATAGTTGGATCTGCCAACTTTAGGGAGGTGGGTTAAAGCCTTAAAGGTGTGGGTTAGGGTATTAATTAAGTAGTGTTAGGGGTAAAAGTAACTAGTAATTAGTGAATGTGAAAGTAAGTATTGATTGTAATTCGTAAAAACGATGTAATATATGCCGTTTTCGCACACGACTCCAAAAAATTCCCAAAACATAACCACGGGTTCGTATCGTCGCGAGGATTGTGAATACAAAGTCCATTTCAGAGTTTGAGTTTTAGAGATACGAGTTTTGGGCCAAAACGGTTGGGATGCGGGTTTGCAGGTTCTTGGTCGATTCGACTCCACAAAAATACGAAAATAATATGGGGAGCACTAATCGACCATAGAATCATATTGTATAAGTTTGAAATCGTCTCGATAACATTTATATAGAAAATTAATTGATACATCTGTATCAGTAATAATTAAGTAGAAAATATTATAAAACTAATTAAACTTTTTGACGACACTTAAACTTACGACTACATGCTATAACTAGTGTGATGAATACGAAAAAAGCAATCTATCGAAGGAAGGCTTAATGTAACGACCTATTAAAATAACTAGTCCCTCGACGTCCATTTCAGAATAAGTTTGAAATCGTCCTTACGACTACATGCTATCGAAGGAAGGCTTAATTAACGACCTATTAAAATGAAACCAGTATCCTCACACCTCGACGTCCATTTCAGTTTGAGTTTTAGAGAATAAGTTTGAAATCGTCTCGATAACATTTATATAGAAAATTAATTGATACATCTGTATCAGTAATAATTAAGTAGAAAATATTATAAAACTAATTAAACTTTTTGACGACACTTAAACTTACGACTACATGCTATAACTAGTGTGATGATACGAAAATATTTTTTATAAAGGATTTTGAAACCATTTTTGATATAAAACTCCTGACAAACCATTTTAAAATATATTTAAAGTAGAAAATACGTAGAATACGAAAATACGTGTACTGATGGATACATGTCGTCACATCCTACCCTCCTTAAAATAATTTCGTCCTCGGAATTTAGAAGACCGATTATTGCCTAAGCAATCTAAACGATCGAAGGAAGGCTTAATGAATGATAACGACCTATTAAAATAAGTTGTAAATAGCATGAAATATAATGTAATATCATAGCATCAAGAAAACAAGAGATGTTACTAATAAGTATATACTATTAATATCACCATAGTTTCCGTAACTAGTCCCGAAACCAGTATCCTCACAATAATTACCTCGACGTTTCAAATAGCCAAAAGTTAATATGAGCTAATGGTGTTACATGAAAACGATAGCTATTATGATAACATCTGTTCGAACTTGGAACATGATGTGATAAGCTAGTAGAAAGCTAATCAAACTACATCAAAAGGAAGATCATAATGTTTAAGATTTTAACTTGGGCTAGTGGTGGCTTACGGGGCATATCCAAGGAAGTCATCAATAATATAGCATACAAAGACAAAATGACTAATCTATATGAATTCGTGATGTTAAACCTAACCTGCCTAGCACAAATGACATCAACTCCCATAAGGCCCAAATACAAGCTAACGTTCAAAACAACACAAATAAATAAGTACAAGGCCAACTTCTAAGGACCATACTTATCCTATACTTATCAATGCCACTCCTTTTATCAACGCCCAAAACGCCCAATAACAATCCAGCACCAAAACCATGATCCAAATCCAAGTGCCAGATCGACGTCCAACTTCAACACCTAAGGCCAATAGCATTCCAATACCCATTAACAACGATACTCCTTGCCAACACCAATAGTCGACATCCACAACTCTCATCATCAACCCTAAACAAGCCAACAGCCAAAAATATACAGTTTTGTAAACCCGAAGGAACGAACCCAAGGAGATGCCCAAGTAGGACACCAAAAGGGGCATGATCCAGGACAATGAGCTCAAAAGAAGTCCAAGAATAGCGACATCCTAAGATCTCAACCACACGGCAGCGGTGAGGATGGCGGTGAAGATCGTCGCTAAACCCAAAAATCCTAAAAATCCATAATGTCGGAGTGCCATCGGTGGTTGTCGATCCATGTCGTGCGATGGCTACGGTTGCTTGGCGATGACGGGTGGCGTGGCATAGCTCCGAGTGAGACTGGAGGAGCTTGAGACGAGAGGGGTTGGGCTCGCGAAGGGAGATGCACAGTGAAGGGGTGGGTGTCGTCGCGGCGTTGAGGAAGCCACGGGGTGGGTTGGTGACAGAAGAGATGAGGGGTTTAAAGGGGGTACCAAAGTCGTCGATAGGGCAGGTTAGGGTAGGGTAGGTGGGACCTGGGCTCGAGGAGAGGATGCAGACAAAAGGCAATAAATAGGGGGATATGGTAGGCGGGAAAAAGGATTCAAACCCATAGGAAATCTGGCACAAGATGAAAGTAGTGGGTAGAATAGGAATAAGAAGTAAACGTAACTGCCTACATTTGAACGTCACGGTTTGGTTCGTCTCAAATCCTATGGCACCATCCTCAAATACTTCTGAGCATCCTTCGATATGCTTCCGTTGTCGAACTCAAACTTCGGATGATCGAAAAATTCGAATGCTACCCTCCTTATAAAAGAGTATATCCATAGTTTAGCTGAACTAAACGCGACTAAAAAGTATTCTAAGAATAAGTAGGACGATTGAAAGGACATCACAAGAATGATGATGGTGATGCAATGAATGAACGATTCTATCTTTCGGAAGGTCACTCTAATTCTAACTTAGAAATCTAGATAGTGCACTCGCATGAACTTAGGACATCACATATAGCCTCAGAACGGCTATTGACTTGAACATACGACATTGCCAACTTTCACCTTTGGTAGTTGTAGCACGCAACCATCTACTTGGGTAAATTGTGTACTAATGAAAATACCACATGTTTGAAGCATGGGATCACTACCATAGTTGTTGGACTTGTCTTTATCCTCGAATTTCTTAGCATCCACTTTGCGTTGGCCCAGTCGATTGAAAAAGGTTCTTAACTTTCTAGTTTTCAATAAGAAAGCCAATCAGTGGTCCTGGTTTAGCTATCATAGTGAATAAATAGGGAACTACTTTATTAGTTGTTAATATAATCGATGGATCAGATGTGATAATAGGCAATCTTAACATTGGTACCACCCGGTGTGCGTCAAATCAACGTAAAGGGAAAGGTTCAGACATACCAGTGATTACTGGCTCTGTAGCCTCGGGTTCTCTAGTTGTCGTGATGGATGCTTGACACCTGTCCTGGTTCAGCTTGGCCTGATGAAAGACTCGACGTTGTGGAGCTAGGGGTGGTTCACGTGGTGCTGATCCAGAAACTCCTGCTGTCGTAGTCGCTTTCTTGATAATGTAGTTGGGGCAGTTCCTGATAGAGTGCTCAGATGCTCCACAGACCAGACATTGATTCAACAGCAGGCGACGGTTCTTCTTGACATGTCCCTTTCGGTTGCAATGGAAGCACACCATCTGGGATCATTTGTTGGTCGGAGGAGTATGCTCTTGAAAGTAATCTTCATTGGTCGGATGGCGTCACCCAGTGGTTCCATAGGATGCTTCCCTTGGGATGCTTTACAGAGTTTGTCAACAGCCTCATGGAGAATTTGGCGTTGAATTTCCAGTATTTCTTGTACGACACCTAAGATGTCGTTGTTGGTGACGCTGTGAATATTTGGTCGACCTGCCATACTTTAATACAAACCGCAATGTACGTTAGATGAAAAATCTAATCTATTTGTACACTTAGATATTAATGCTGTCTAAACCGATCTTAAAGTATTTGCAAAAGCATGACTTGTATGGGCCGCCACTAAAACATGTCACGCCCAGCTTTCCATTCTACCAGGAGCGAGGACGTGAGCGGGTCCGCGATGTGCTTAAAACAAGGAGGATTACTTTTTTCTTTTCTTTTCTTTTCTTTTCTTTTCTTCCTCCTCGGTTTAAACACACTAAGCGTCTGTGTAAACTGCAGGTCCTTGCATGCAAATTTAAGAAGCATCTCAAACAACACTATTACATATCCAGCGTACATAATTTAAGATACATTTTGGGCCTAGCATGGCTGATACAAACAAACAAACAAACAAATCACATTTTTAAAAATAGGAAATGCTGATGCAAAGGTACAATAGTTCTAATCCTATGAGGGCAGGTACTCCACGCACTCGTCAAGTGCTGGCTCGACCTCTACCGAAATGTCCTCCATAAAATCACTCTCAATACCTAACGAACATTTCATAAACAACAATTGAAATGCCCGTCAACGAGCTTTACTCGGTAAGTAATTTCCGCAAAAGAAAGATTAAGTATTTAAAATGACCCAAACTGAGCTTAAGGCAACCAATAAGTTTAATTTAAGAGATTTATAGCAGTTAAGCATTCGCAGCAATTTGCAACCTGCAGCAATTTAATCATTTGATAGCAAATCTGTAATGTTGTTAGAAATCTGTAGAAGAAGAGGTTAGAGCAATATTTAATAACCAATCTATTCTCGTGCTAAGTCCATGTCCAAGAGTACAAGATATGACTAACATGCACCCTGTTGCGGGAGCCAATTCGAAATGCTACTCACCGACCCCATAGGGTGACAATCAAGTTCTAACCTCCATAAGTGGTGGAGGTATTCGGTCGGGTGCATCTAGTCACTCCATAACACTTGTTACCATAGACTACCCCAATCCCACGGGTCAAGTCAAGTGCCAGGTCAAAGTACGTGTATTATCTATTTTAAAATGGGATAATTGCATAAAAATACCCTCACGTTTGGGCCATTTTTACGTAAATACCCTGAGGTTCATTTTGTGACAAATTGATGCTCTGTAGCGGAAAATGGGCTGACAGTGTTAAATTGGACCATTTTGCCACTCTCTCTCACGTTTGGGCCATTTTTACGTAAATACCCTCACGTTTGGGCCATTTTTACGTAAATACCCTGAGGTCTCTTCTCTCTCTCTATCGACTCTCTCTCTCTCTCTCTCTACTGATTCTCTCTCCTCTCTCTCTACAAATTCTCTCTCTTTCTCTCTCTATATACCGAATCGCTCTCTACCGACTCTCTCTCCCCCCAACTCTCTCTCTCTCTCTCTCTCTCTCTCTCTCTCTCTCTCTCTCTCTCTCTCTCTCTCTCTCTCTCTCTCTCTCTCTACCGATTCTATATATATCTATCTCTACCGACTCTCTCTCTCTCTCTCTACAGATTCTCTCTCTTTCTCTCTCTACACTGAATCTCTCTCTCGGATGGGATGGTGCATGGGGTGGATGAGTGGGTGAGTGTGCATTCATGCGTGGGGTTGGGTGGGTTGTGTGTGGGGTGTGTGCATTGGGGGAGGGCGGGGGGTGTGTGCATTGGGTGTGTGTGCGTGGGTGGGTTTTGTATGCGTGTGTGTGTGTGCTTGGGGGTGGGTGGGTGTGCGTGGGGTGGGTGGGGGTGGGTGTGCGTGGGGGTGTGCTTGGGGTGGGGGTGGGTGTGCGTGGGGGGTGTGTGCGCGTGGGGCTTGGGGAGGGGGTGTGTGTGCTTGGGTGGGTGGGTGTGTTTATGTGTGTGTGTGGGTGGGTGGGTGCGCGGGGGGTGGGTGGGTTGTGTGCATGGGGGTGTGTGTGGTTGGAGGGTGTATGCGTGGGGTGGGTGGGTGCGCATGGAGTGGGTGGGGTGTGTGTGTGCTTAAGGAGTGTATATGTGTGTGTGCATGGGTGGGTGGGTGTGGGCTTTGGGGGGGTGTGTGCATGGGGTGGGTATGTCTGCGTGGGTTGGTGGGTTGTGTGCTTGGGGGTTTGTGCGCATATGGTGTGTGTGCTTAGGGTGAGTGTGTGCCTAGGTGTGGGTGGGGTTGTGTTGGGTGTGCGTGTGTGCGTGGGTATGTGGGTTGTGTGCATGTGGCGGGTGTGCGTGCATGAGTGGGTTATGTGCATGGGGTGTGTGTGCTTGGGGTGGATGGGTGCATGGGCGTGTGTGACCTGTTGAAGTATTGGCTCAATCTGGGCACTATAAGGTAGACGATCACACATGCACTAACCCACCCCAATGCACACGCCCACCCAATACACATATCCACCCCATGCCCATACCCACCCCCACCCCCATGCACCGACCCACCCCAATGCACACACACGCACCCAATGCACACCCCCCCCACCCACCCCATGCACACACACGCCTCATGCACCAACCCACCCCAATGCACACACCCATGCACACACACGCACCCAATGCACACACCCACCCACCCCATGCACACACCCACCCCCCCCCCCCCCATGCACACACACCCATACCCACACCCACACCCCCCACACACACACACACACACACACACAAACCCATGCACCAACCCATCCTGATGTGCGTGCACACCCCCCCATGCATACACACACCCAATTCACACACCCACCCCACACCCACACCCCATGAACACACACACCCACACCCCATGCACACACACATACACAAACCCATGCACCGACCCACCCAGATGCACATGCACACACACATTTCCCCATGCACACCCACCCCATGCGCGCACGCACACACACACACACACTAATGCCCACACCCACACCCCATGCACGCACACACCCACACACAAACCCATGCACCAACCCACCCCAATGCACACACCCACCCACCCCATGCGCACACACCCACCCCATGCCCACACCCACCCCCATGCACACATCCACACATGCACGCACTCACCCACCCCTTGCACATACACCCTATGCACACACACACCCATGTACAAACACCCTCCACATGCACGCACACACACACCCACCCCCATGCACACACACACACACCTCCCCAATGCACGAGCACACACCCACACCCATGCACCCACCCACCCTAATGGACACACACACCCAGTTCAGGGTATTAACTTATAAAAGGAACATTCAGGGGTAAATTTGTCCAAATTTCTGTCTTTTGGACGGAAAATTAAAAAAGGTATCAACTTTGTCCAACTCACACCCCATGCACACACACATACACAAACCCATGCACCGACCCACCCAGATGCACGTGCACACACACATTTCCCCATGCACACCCACCCCATGCGCGCACGCACACACACACACACACACACTAATGCCCACACCCACACCCCATGCACGCACACACCCACACACAAACCCATGCACCAACCCACCCCAATGCACACACCCACCCACCCCATGCGCACACACCCACCCCATGCCCACACCCACCCCCATGCACACATCCACACATGCACGCACTCACCCACCCCTTGCACATACACCCTATGCACACACACACACCCATGTACAAACACCCTCCACATGCACGCACACACACACACCCACCCCCATGCACACACACACCCCCCCCCTCCCCAATGCACGCGCACACACACACCCACACCCATGCACCCACCCACCCTAATGGACACACACACCCAGTTCAGGGTATTAACTTATAAAAGGAACATTCAGGGGTAAATTTGTCCAAATTTCTGTCTTTTGGACGGAAAATTAAAAAAGGTATCAACTTAAAAGCGTCGGAAAACGTTTGGTATATATTTTGCTGAAAATAAACGTCAGGGTATTTACGTAAAAATGGCCTAAACGTGAGGGTATTTTTCTGCAATTTACCCTTTTAAAATTCAATCATATGAATTTCATCAATTGTTAAGTTTGTTCTATTCAATTTGCCTCGTATTAGATGTGTATGATGTCTCATCAGTCTATTCCACAATCTCGACTAATTTCACAGTTTTGAGATTTAGTTACATAATTATACGAAGTATAGAAATGCACAACAATTCAAAGAAATGAGCATAGAAAACGGTTTTAACTAAGCAAATGAGGATAAATAAGTTTAAAATATTTTTCTAAGGCTAGTAGACATCTTTCAAGATCTTAAAATAATTAACTGGGATTTTTTTAATTTATACGACCTAAAAACTAATTTAGAAAACGAGAAAACGATTTTTCATTATATTTCAAAGATTTCTATAAGGCAAACCATACTCAAAAGTCTTCCAACACAGGGTCAAAACAACCGTCTCATCTAGTACTACGACATATATTTTTCTCGTATGTCAGTGTACATGAAAATCTTGAGTTACGAATTTATAAGTGAAAGTAGCTATATCAAATTTTAGCTTTAAAAATTCACCACGATAAATGTACTTGCCTTTTGGCGATGAAACCAAAGCCAATGTGTCCATTTCGTCGTTTCAGATTTTCTGGGCCTTCCCTTGTATTTTTCTGAGGCTTGTACAATTTACTATGAATTTATTATGATCAAGCCTTTATATATATATACACGTATTTATATATGTACTCGTATATGTTTATCATACTCGCCCTCTCTCTTCTCGTTGTAGCCACGCGCGCGTTGGGGCTTTGCGTTCGTGTCGTCGTCGTCGTCGTGGGCGACGATATCGGTCAAGGCTGCAGAGCGGCGGTGGGAGGCGGGCCGTGGTGGGGTTGGACAGATCTGCTCGCGGTGTTGGGTGTGCTGTCGTGGGGTTTGACAGCGTTCGACGTCGTCGGGGGTGGCGGAGGAAGCGACGAGAGGTAAGGGACGCGGCGCTGTGGCGAACTTGAAGGCGCCGTTAGGTGGGGCTCACGGCGGCGGAGGGCGGCGAGGAAAGTAGCGACAGCAACTGCTGCTTGTAGATGTGTTTTGGGGGGTTCGTCGCCGGAGACGACTGTTATGGTGGCAAAGATGGTAGTGGGGGTGGCCCAGCGGGCTGAGGCACCTCGTTGGCGTTCATGGAAGTGAGGATGGGGCGGAGGCGCTGTAGTCGGTGGGTGTGTCGAAGTGGGGAGAGGAGGAGCGTTGGTGAAGCGGACGGGCAGAGGCGTGGGAAGCATAGGTGAAGGTAGCGCTAGCGGAGCATGAGGCATGGAAGGCTGGGGGTAGGGTAACGGTGGTCGAGGCGGTGGACGCCCGATGGGCGTTGGCGGCGCTCTGTCACCGTGGAGAAGAGAGGGAGCGGGAGCGGGCTGTGTGCAGGGTGAGAGAACGAGGGAGAGGATGTTAGTTATATAGAGGGTTATAAAAATAAAATTTAGTGTTGTAGTAATAATAATAATAATAATAATAATAATAATAATAATAATAATAATACTTATTGGTATAGTTGGATCTGCCAACTTTAGGGAGGTGGGTTAAAGCCTTAAAGTGGTGGGTTAGGGTACTAATTAAGTGGGGTTAGGGGTAAAAGTAACTAGTAATTAGTGAATGTGAAAGTAATTAGTGATTGTAATTAGTAAAAACGATGTAATATTATGCCGTTTTCGCACACGACTCTGAAAAATTCCCAAAACATAACCACGTGTTCGTATCGTTGCGAGGATAGCGAATACGAAGTCCATTTTATAGTTTTAGCTACGGAGATATGAGTTTTGGACCAAAATGTTTGGGATGCGGGTTTGCGGGTTCTAGGTCGATTCGACTCCAGAAAAATACGAAAATAATATGGAGAGTACTAATCGACCATAGAATCAAACCATAGAAGTTTGAAATCGTTTCGATAATGTTTATATAGAAAATTAATTGATACGACTATATCAGTAATAATTAAGTAGAAAATATTATATAAACTATTTAAACTTTTTGACGACACTTAAACTTACGACTACATGTTATAACTAGTATAATGATGTGAAAATATTTTTTATAAAGGATTTTGAAACCATTTTTGATATAAAACTCCTGACAAACCATTTTAAAATATCTTTAAAATATAAAAATATGTAGAATATGAAAATACGTGTACTGATGGATACAAGTCGTCACATCTTATCCTAGTTTAAGGGCGGATATTCAGATTTTATTTCTTAGAAGCTTTTAGTTTTTCTTAGAGATTTCTTGAGCCGTCGCTATTGTTTGAAGACAAAGTTGATATTTTTATTATTGTAATTCGCGTGGAATATCCTGATCTTAATTCTCTTCGATTAATTATTTGTCTTCAGCGCTTTGGTAACGATCTCTCATCTCTCTATGCCTATTTCGATGTATTTTATTGCGATCATGATTTCTATTGTTATTCTAAACGCTTTTGTTGATATCGCTCTGAATTATGAGTAGTCGTCTCTAAGCCTAAAGGATTAGCCAAATGATCTTATGATTTAGATGCAAAGTTATGATTTTTACGTTGTTTTGGTATAAAAGGGATGTGTTTTGGTTGATCTAGCCAAGTTTGTAGGAGATCTCATATAGGGTTTGTGATCCACGGGAGTGGCATGCACCTTGGAGGGGTATCCTATAAACTTAATTAGGCACGTTAGTGAATTCAATTAGAGTTCGTGATCCACGGGAGTGGCATACACTTAGATGGTTTCCACCGGCGTCCTATATTACTGATTGATGACCTACGGGAGTAGCATCAATGAGTGCCATCAAAACACAGATCGAAGCTCTAACCCACAGAGGTGGCGTGAGTAGAGATTGAGAATAGTTGTCGTTCAAAATGCATGAATCTCGTGTGAAGCCATCCACGGAGGTTGAGCTAAGCACGAGGTACGTTAGACGAGTGCCACAACGGAGGTTGGCCATAAGTTCTACATTTTAGATGCGACAATCTCTCCCTAATATAGCCAATTCAGCGTAGAAATTGTAGCCTAGCATTGACATCCGACGATCCTAGCGGTGACTCCTATTGCCCTAGTTTTTATTCCATTGTTAATCGAGATAGTAATCATTTGTGACAATCTTTTTGAGTACGCCAACTAGCATTGTTTTGAGACTTTGAACAGATCCAAACTATAAAAGCATCGGCCTCCCTGTGGGTTCAACATTTTTCTATATTACAAAGTATTGACACCGTGCACTTGCGGTAAGTTTCCAAAGTTAAATTCGGAGCGCATCAGAGGGCAATGCACATTTGGTTTTAGATTAAATTGAAATATATGCAGAGTTAAGGCTTTACGGTTTAGGGTTATAGGTGAGGTGTGTGTGTGTCATATAGATGATATATGTGTGTGTAGGGATGGGGGTTGGGGTTGGATGATTAAAGATAGATAATGCCATATATATATATATATATATATATCTTAATCTTAATTAATCCATGCAGATCAAAGTTTGGATATAATTAAGTTGTAGAATGGTATCATACATGAAGTCCTTGGGGGAGATAAACGAATTCATACTCAAGGAGAGGATATCCTTCCGTCGTAGCACTATTGTTCTATGCAGCGCAGTGCTGATCCAACAAAGTAATCAACAAATCTAGACTACAACAAAAACCTAGATCAAAATTATATTATCGTGCAAGCATTAAGTAAGATATGTTGATTAAAGGCTACACTGAGATGCAAATCAGAACTGGGCTTATTGGGTATGATATTAGCCATGACAGGTGTAAGGAGAATAAGGCCACGGCAACAACTACTGATACTAAGCCCAACCCCCTCATGCCAGATTACTACGACTACTACTCTCATACTCTCTTACCTCACCTCAATTATACTAATCACCATCACGACTTGGCAAGTCCACTCACTCACCTATCCCTCATTGGGGCTGCCATCGAGGTGGTGATCGGCGAAGTACAAGAGGAGCAGAGGCAACGAGTGAAGAGGAGCTCGCTCATTAAACCCAGCATGAAGTGTGATGATTTCGAGCTGGGCATTGAATTTCGGTCCAATTTCATGATCAAGAAAAGGGTTGGGTAGTAATAAGAACTTTACGGAGATAATGAGGGAATGGGTTGTAGCATAGGGAAACAGTGTGGGTTCGGATCATGAACGTATGCGGAGTATCTTTATCTTTGGGGACGAAAACAGCTAGTAGTTGGAGGTGGTGGATGGGGAGTGGCATGGTAGTAGTGCATTGGTTGATGAAGTACTAATGGTTCCTCCACCAGACGATCGGATGATGAAGGGAGAGCCTTATGGTTAAGATTATAGGAAGCCAAGGATAAATTTATTATCTTGACATTGTATGTGGATGGCACTTTGTTAGCTAGTAATGACACGGAGTTTCTGATAACCATAAAAGAATGGTTGTCATCGAACTTTGAAATGAAAGACACATGGGATACAGATTTATACTTGGTGTAAAAATCCGAAGGGAATGGTCTAAAAGATTTCTTGTATTGTCACAAGAAACGTGTATCAATAAAGTTTTCGAACTATTCAACATGTCTAACTGTAATCTGTTGTAACTCCTACAGTGAAAGATGATAACCTAAGTCTAGATGGTTGTCCTAGTATAGCAGACAAAAAGAACAAAATGTTAAGAATGCTATATGCAAGTGCAGTGGGTAGCTTAATGTATGACATGTTGTGTACAAGAACAAGCATATGTCATGTAGTAGGATTGGTAAGTCGATATCAGTCGAATCCTGGACCCGAGCATTGCAAGGCTGTGAAGAGGATCATGAGATATTTGAAGGGCACAACCAACTATAGTTTGTGTTAAGAAGGGTCGTTTACCAAACTTGAAGGCTACACAGATGCTGACTATGAGGGAGATGTAGATGAGAGGACATCTACATCAAAATATGTTTTCTTACTCGGAGATGCCATATCGTGGTGCATCAAGAAACAAACTTGCATAGCTCTATTAACAATGGAAGCAAAATTTGTTACTACTTCTCTAGGATCCATGAAGCTATTTTGGTTACGGCGGTTCCTACAGAATTTAGGTGTAAGGCAAGAGCCAATGATGGTCTATTGTGACAATCACTGAGACATACAGTATCATTTTGTGAGAGACATTATGTCTGAGAAGATAATTTCTATCAAGTATATATCTACACACAAAATGGTTGCTGATTCTCTTACTTAACACATTCCCAGAGATGTGTTTTTGAAACGCGTAAAAGCTCTGGGATTGCGTAGAATTTGAAATGTACTTGTGTATGTAATATGTATAAATATCGATATTGTTCAATAAAGTGCTTATTTCATTCATTGTGTTGGATGATATATGTTTGCCTAATAGTGTTATTTGTTAACATATGTATATGAAAATAGTACATAATTTACCTAATAATGTTATTTGTTAACACATGTATATGAAAATAGTACATAAGTAAAGTATGTCAAATAGGCATGGAGGTTGGCCTTCTCATACATGCAATCTCCTCTAACGTTATAGTTGTATGGGCATGGATGAGATTTAATCCTCATTAAAAGTCGACTAGAATAAGTTTCAAGATGAGGTCATTACGCACACACACGCACGCATAATGACCGGGATGAACTGATTTGCCAAATTTCATCTAAGCCTATTCATGACTAGACATGAATTCTTAGAGCAGTTAATTGCTGTAGAAATAAGTGTTAAATGTATGAGTACATTTAACTGGAGTCTGAACGGTGTTGGATTGAATTACTCCAAGACATACGTAATACATCGTTGCATGTGATTCATACCACATGACCTAGAGTCGACCATAATAGGAAGTGAGATAGTGGATCCATGTCTCTCCGCTGTGCGAGCCTCTGGAGGATTAGTTTCTTCACTATACCCTTTGACTATTGATTAATATTTAAAGTCTCAATCTTGGTTATATTCTACTTTATCATATTCCTTATGGTCACGAGTGATTCGGTCTAAAAGGGTATGTCTTGGAAAGTGGCTAAGTTGAGACGTAGGATATTGAGGGCAAATGAAGGGTTGAGTTTGTTGATATCAAGTTTGATGATCTCATAGACTGGTCAATTTGTGCGATTTAGAGACATCAATGTAGATATGTTTAAGCATTCCTCGTGAACATATGAAAAGAGGGATCAAGAATACTTACACTGATATAACAAACTAGATCTGTGGTATTATAAGCATCAGAGGT
The DNA here is from genome assembly GCA_030789695.1 of Scilla litardierei. Lineage (NCBI taxonomy): Eukaryota > Viridiplantae > Streptophyta > Magnoliopsida > Asparagales > Asparagaceae > Scilla > Scilla litardierei. The sequence continues at coordinate 112,028,553 of CM061135.1, forward strand.
ACTTTAGATGATTGATTACATAGATGCCAGTTTGGAATCTCCAACCAGTGCACTACAAGATTGCATATGTTCGCTTATAGGTTACACGACCAAGTCACCAAGTATGAAAAGGTCTTCTTATCTTCTGAAATAATAATCCCATCATGTGCGAGTTGGAAATTTTGGATTTGAGTACGTCCATGATGAGTTTGATCCAAGGGGTAAAAATATAAATATTGAATAAATGAGGGACATATGTACAAATTTCAATTAAAGAGAAATAGATATCGACTAAAGATAGATATGGCTCAAGTGTGGACTAAAGAGATTCTGACCATGTTGAAGCAGAAGGATGAGCGTAATGTATCCACCATGAGAACTATTTATAATGCACGTCGTTATTATAAAGTTTTTGAAATGAGTGGAAGATCTCGAATGCAACAACTTATGAAGAAGTTGAAAACAAGTAACTATATTGAAGTGCATTCTTCAGATGAGATGACGTCATGTGTGAGGAACTTATTTTTTGCACATCCAACATCTGTGGATTTAGTTCGTGCTTTTTCGAAAGTTTTGATTATGGATTGCACGTATAAGACAAATAGATATCGACTTCCGTTGTTGGAAATAGTTGGCGTGACATCAACTGAAAAAACATTTTCTGCTGCATTTGTTTTTATGGAGGATGAGCGGAAGGTTACCTACACATGGGCTTTAGAAAGGTTGCGTGACTTGCTCCAAGGTTGCATGATGCCTCGGGTGATCGTGACAGATAGAGAGATGGCCTTGATGAATGCTATATCTTATGTCTTCCCCAATGCAGAAAATCATTTGTGCAGATGGCATATCTCGAAAAATATATTAGTAAACTGTAAGAAATATTTTGAAACACAAGATGTATGGGATAAATTTAACTGCAGTTGGAACTCAGTAATGATGTCCCTCACCAAAGAGGAGTACTTGCATAACCTTGGTGATTTCGAAATGAAATGTGTTGGAAAACAAGAAGCCATCGATTATGTGAAGTGTTCATGGTTTAACAAGTATAAAGAGAAGTTTGTTTCAGCATGGGTAGATAAAAACATGCACTTTGGGAATGTTACTACTAACAGAGTAGAGACTGCACATTCAAACTTGAAAAGGAATTTATGCACATCCACTGGCAGTTTCGATACCGCATGGACAGCTATTCATGCTATGTTCGAGCGCCAACATACTGAGATCACGACATCATTTGAAAGGAGTCTTAATACTGTACAACATCAATTCAATCCTGTTATGTTCAAAGAGCTGAGAGGATTTATATCACAGAATGCACTGAATATAATTCTACTCGAGTCGACAAGATCAAAATGTATTGGACCGGATGCAGCATCATGTCGATGTGCCATTCGTCGTACACATGGATTACCATGTGCTCATGAAATTGCAATATTTAAAAAGTAGGGGCGTCCAATACCTTTATATAGCATACACTCTCATTGGAGAAAACTTAACATGAAGCCAACAAAGGATGGTCAAGTTGCAGGGTTGGTAGATGTGGATATGTTTAGTGCCGAGTTGCATCAAATTATGTTACAATTTGAACATGTCGATGACGCTGGTAAGGTTCTCCTTATGAGAAAGGTAAGAGAAATTTCAAATCTAGAAGCGACTTCTCTTGTTGAGCCAAAGGAAAAGGTGAGTGTGAAAGGTGCACCAAAGAAAAAGAAAAACACAAGAGTTGAAATCTTAACATGCCGCGAACCTAGTCTATTTGAACGTGTTTTGTCAATTGAAGCCAGCAAGTCAACTCCAACTAAATCCATATTGCCATTAAAGAGGACGCAAAAAGAGAAGGTTATTAGGAGACAGTCATCGACGCTCCAGAAATATTCTACCTAATTTCCTATCAAATTATGGCCATACATTCAACATATAATAGATGTAAAAGCAGATGGAAGTTGTGGATTTAGAGCCATAGTAGCTCTCCTTGGAATGGGTCAGGATATGTGGGCCACCGTTAGAGCTGACATGAGCCGGGAGTTAAATTTACATGACAATGAGTATCTAAAAATATATGGCGAAGAACTATATGAAGAGATCAAAACGGCACTGGATTATAAGGAGAATTATCCTCCATAATGTTATTGGATGACGATGCCATACATGGGATATATCATTGCCCTTGTTACTCATATGTTTTGATCTCACTTTCTGAAAAGCAATGCTTGACGTTTTTACCTCTTAGAGCTGTGTCGGAACCACTAGCTTCTAGATGTCATATTGCAAGTGGATACCTTAACAGTAATCATTTTGTTCAACTTCATCTTACAAACGGACATCAAATTCCTCCGGTTGCAGGTTATTGGTACCAACACCGACATCCATGTGCAAATGGATGGGAAGTTTCATATGGTGCTAAGATTCAAGAATTCAAGAACCTTATTGGAAATCATGTAGTAACAACTGCTAATCAGTGATAGTGATTAATTTGTTGTTAGCAAGGGAAGAATTACATTTTGCAGTGAACAATTAAGTCAAGAAATTATTAATGTTTTGTACTGTTCTAATTAGATTATCTATTGTAATGCATGAAAATTTTTGGTCATTTTTTCCTTCTCTGCAACGTTGAAGATGTTGGTTGGTATGTCACGTGAATGTATCAATGTATCCATGTAATTTTTGTGTTCTGTTCGGGTGTGTAAATCCAAACACAATACATATTTTATTATACTGTTCGGATTTACAATTCCGAACGGAATAATAAAAGTATTAGAGACGTTCGGATCTCCAAATCCGAACATCTGAATGTATCAGTTCATCATTTCTTTGTTCTGTTTGGCTGTATGACTTAGAACACAATACCAATTTTATTATTCTGTTCGGATTTGCAATTCTGAACATAAGAATAACAGTAGCATATCCGTTCGGATCTCCAAATCCGAACATCTGAATGTATCAGTTCATCGTTTCTTTGTTCTGTTCGGCTGTATGAATTAGAACACAATACCAATTTTATTATTCTGTTCAGATTTACAATTCTGAACAAAATAATAATAATAGCATATCCGTTCGGATCTCTAAATCTTGTTCTGTTCGGCTGTATGAATTAGAACACAATACCAATTTTATTATTCTGTTTGGATTTCCAATTCCGAACATAAGAATAACAGTAGCATATTCGTTCGGATCTCCAAATCCGAACATCTGAATGTATCAGTTCATCGTTTCTTTGTTCTGTTCGGCTGTATGAATTAGAGCACAATACCAATTTTATTATTCTGTTTGGATTTGCAATTCCGAACATAAGAATAACAGTAGCATATCCGTTCGGATCTCCAAATCCGAACATCTAATTGTATCAGTTCATCGTTTCTTTGTTCTGTTCTGATATGTAAAATTGCCAACACAACTAAGTTAATTGCTAAGACCACCACAAAATCCGAACAACTGAGCCATGCATAAAGCAACTAAGTTAATTGCTAACGACGGGCATAACATCAAAACCTATATCAAACAACTAATTTATGCACCACATAAGCTCGCACATAATCAACAAATAACATAAGATAATATCATCACGCAAAACAAGCTTGTCTTCAGCAAGCAAACAACAATCTGTAGGCATCAGCTTTACACATCACCACAAAACAAGCATGATGCCCTCAAAGAAAAATGTATATCAAACAACAGCTTCCCTTCCCACAGAAGTCTTTTAAGTTCCTAGAGCAAAGCTCAGTCCCACGGAAACATCATATAATATCAGGCACGTGAGGGTCACCACGTAGTAAACTGACGATCTTGCTCAATCCCACTAGCACATTCTCGATCGTCTGCTGTGATCCTCCTGCTAGAGTTGATTCACCGATGTGAAGTGCCTTGTCTACCTAATATCATGAAAATTATAAAATAGATTATCCATAGTACCGATAACAATTGAACAATAAATCATGTAAATACTAACCCAGTGAACTAAATCTGCATCTCTCTCGCCTGGACGTAACTTGTCATTTGTTGATGGGTTTTGGCCCACAAGATGTGATATACTACGATACCAATCTATATATCCGAGGGATGTGTCCCATGCTAAGAGATAACGTGTACCAATTAGCCGAGCTGGTAGGAGATGATCTTCCCAACGACTCCAATAAACATTAGGAGAAGGATAATCAACACGATAACTATAGGATGTTAGGCCCCTAATGGCATATGTCGGTTTGATCGGTTCTGGCGGGATTGTTTGAACAATTCTAAACTGTCTGAGAACCCTATGTGGATGGTAGGGTTCAATAACGTCAAGATCACAGATGCACCCTGAGTAGAATGTAACATCTAAGATAGGAAATAGATCTCTAACATACTTATATGGCTCCCACGTAATCTGAAAATTATACAAAATTCAAATACGTCAATAAGAATATAAATTGGCATAACGTATATACATAACATAAAATAAAGACATGAAAATTAATGCTAATTACCCTCTCTTCTCTTGCACCATCTAACTTCTCCCGGTTCACGTGGAGAGCATTATCTTGATCCGCGCCTTCTCTTTGAACACCCAACGAGATGATCGAGGTGCATTGTTTTGATAATTCACATTTGGAGAAGGACACCAGAATGGAAAGTATTCAAAAATCCACGACTGCAAAAAAATATTTAAATAAGATCAGAAAATAATAGATTGTTATGACCATTTAAATTTAAAAATTAAACCTGAAGTAAGGTTAGATATGCCGCAATCTGTCTGCAATTCCATCGACTAGCATGTCCAAGCTGACGATATAAGAAAGCAAGGCATGTTGATCCCCAAGAATAGCTTCCAACCAATGGCAGGTACATAAGTAAATATAAATATTTAATTGGCACTCGAGTGCAAGTTTTATCGGCGAATAATGTACAACCTAAAAGGTACAATAAATATGCCTTTACAGACTTCTCAACACCTACTTTTTTAATATCACTACAATTTTCCTTTAGCCACTCCAATCTTACACCGGAACCTCTAAAACTGTTCAACTCTTCCCGTGCAGCCGTACGACCAACTCCTAATGTATGCACAATTAAATCAATATCATCCATCTCATCAACGTTATCTATGGACACTCCATTATCTACAACTGTAATGCCTAAAAGAGTAGTTACATCATCCAAAGTGATGGACATCTCACCGAATGGTAAGTGAAACTTATTTGTCTCTGGTTTCCATCTCTCAACAAAAGCAGAAACAAGATCTTTACTGATATATTTATGAGAACACGCAGCCAAAGATAACAAGCCTAACTGCTTAACAAGGCCGTCAAAATCAGGACAATTTTTCGGAAGAGGCCATGATGTGACCTTCAAAGCATGGTTTATGCATTTAAGTGCCGGTCGCTCCTACATTGATAAATGAAACTATATTTTAGTCATACGAGATATAAATGCACAAACATCAAAGAAAGTAATAATTTTTTCATGTAAATTATTTACTTCTCCATGCCATATGTGGTAAGCAACATGAGACCGAAAGCTAGATATGATCTCCGCATTCTCGGGGCCGCCTGGAATCGGCCCACTAATGTCCTCCAACAAGTCATCAGACGCAGCATTCTCGGTGCCACCTGGAATCGGCCCGCTAGTGTGCTCAATTAAGTCATTAGGTGCCGCATTCTCGGGGCCGCCTGGAATCGGCCCGCTAGTGTCCTCCACAAGTCATGAGGCATAGAGCTATCGGCCAAATCATGCTAGTCCTCAGACTTGACGGTACGATCCTGCAAATGTTCAAGCAGTTGTTCTCTTCGTCGTCGTCTGACTGATCTAGTAGGCTGTACACGCACTTGGGTTGATGAAGAAGCCATCATCGAAGAAGAATGAGATTTAGGAGCTCTTGAAGATCCTCGTAACTGTACTTGTATAAATAAATTTTAATTGTCAGAACTTTACACATGAAATGCATCAAAGCCCATCGGATCAGTAAAAAGGACACAAAATTTCCTAAGTTAATGAGTCAGATAATTAAATGAATCAATCAAATAAATCTCTTTTCAATTTTGTCACGAAATTGAACGAATCATATAAATTGGGGAATTTCAGTTAAGTTTAAGAACATGCATAGCATGCATGATCTTATCATTCTTCGCCAAGTGTCGATGTTGATGACGTCGAACCTTCTTGTCCCTCAGCTTCTTCAAAGGCGATTGCATCTCTAAAATATCCAAATCCCCTGAAAACTGTTAAGAAATCAAAAGAGATGAATTACTTTTTCACGAGATTTGCAAGAATTATGCTTTAAAAACAAAAGTTTTGCAAGGAAAAAAACACCAACCATAAACATGAATAATTCAAAATTTATATATGTCCAGACTTAAACTCATTCCTTGATCGAGATAGAAGAAATTGAATGTTAGATAATTGTTCATCCAATATTAAACCCCCTGAATTTTAGTAACACTCATCTAAACTTAAAGCGTTTGATTTTCTATAAGAAGAAGCTCACAAATATTTTTAGCCATTACTCTGCCATGTTCTATAATAATTTACCATTCAAGGGTTTCACATGTTAATATTGAATCTTACATCCTCTTCCTCGTATGCATCCTTGTATTCGTATGCCTTTCTCATTCAATAATCAGAATGACAGAAAATTAAGAAAGAAAAGCAAGGAGACCATACAAAATTAGAAAAGGAGAGAGAATACAAGACCTTGAAACTCAAACCATTTTATTCATCTTATGATTAGCTTTAAATATAAGAAAACATTCAGCATTTCAACACATGTGCCCTCAAATATTGCAGATAATACTCAACTTCATTCAAAATAAAATCACAATGATGTTCCAGAGGTTATTTTTATACATAAAGTAAACAGCATGGCTTGCTGCTGTTTGCCATAGTTTAGTATTAGATTCCAGTCTGACACAGATAGAACAGAGAGCCACGTTGAGAAATTAGTATTAGCTAGTTTGCTGGTATGCATGCAAATTTGCTTTTGCTGGTCCTTCGGTTTAGGTTGATGCGTTCTAGGAGGTTGCCATCCTTGAACTGCTCTATATATATATAACATGATTAAACATGGAACTTCACCACAGTTCCAACCTTGAATGGTGATCTATTTCTGATCCTTGAGTTCACTAGAACTATTGCATACCAACATATTGCACAGACCCCATGTGGGAATATTTTCTTTTCTTTTTGATCAAATTCCAATCTAGTGAATTTCGTGTGTGTGTGTGTGTGTGTGTGTGTGTGTGTGTGTGTGTGTGTGTGTGTGTGTGCAGGAAGTAGATATCTGGTCCTATGGGTGCCTTCTATACGAACCGCTTACTCTTCAGCTTTCTTACAGCGGGCAATCCGAAGCAGAGATATATGATCACCTACAGGTGAGTCCAGTCCAAACTGGCATACTTATTTTCTTCGGCTTCTGCCATTTCCTTGGGTTTTCCAGTTTTCTTGATCAGAAATTTTTGCTACTCAGATGTATAGATTGCATCTAATTTATCTTTCTGATTATAGATCTTGTTGTGTTCCCTAAAAATATTAGTAGTTTTTAATATTGTTCTATGATACACTTATCAGATGTAAATCAGCTTTTCTCCTCACAGAGGTTTACATGAAATTTCTAGAAATTAGAAAATCATATATAATACCAGAAGTCCAAATATGCTGATAATACATTCATCAAGAAACCATCTAGTTATAACAAAATTAAAGAAAACCACATCCCACAAAAAAGATCATACACTCCAAGAAGAACAAACAAAACACCCAACAACCGATGCCAAACAGAACCAAAACACACGCAATAATCCAAAGCAATGGATCACCAATCATAAGGAATCGACAGAATTGCACGTACGTATAAGCAATTAGGGAAGCAGAGATCCGATTACTGACCTGACGCGAAGGAGCAAGGAGGAATCGATCTATTTAGTGCTGATAAATTAGGGTTAGAGCCAGGGTTTTGATGAGAGAGAAAACATATAGAGAGGGCGGGCTTGGGAACCATACGAAGGGGCTAGGGTCTGTGGTGTACTCATCCAACTAAACAAATGAAAAGTGTGATTAAAGGGTATAAACGTCAAGATTTGTGGTGTGGATATAATTAATATGTATGTTAAAAAATATAGAAGTAGTGAACCAAGTAATATAGTGTATTCATAATGTGGTGCGAATAACAACACTCATGCATACATCTCATTAAGGGCCTATTCTTTTGTAGGAATGTGAAATTGGGAAAGTTGAGAGAGTGAGGAATCTGATGAGAGAGAAAAGCGTGTGTAGTGTGTTCTTTTGTAGGAAAGTGGTGTTGGAATGTGGAGATGGAAAGTTGCGGTGGGTCCTACTTTGTGTAGTGTGTTCTTTTGGTTAAAGAAAGTTGGATTTGGAAAGTTGGAATGTAGGATGGGGTGAACCTAGGTAAAGTTAACCTCCTAAATAAAATGAGAGCATTTTGGGGTATTTTTTTACACTTGCAGGTCCAATGCAAAAAACCCAATACAACAATACTCCGATGAAATACCAGAATGAAAAGTAATAGTGGAATGCGGACAGGCATGCGACAGATTAAAAAATGTCACGTACATACCAAAATATTGCCATGCTATGACAATATACTTAAAAATCCACCGAAGAATCAGTAGAGACAAGCAAACAGGCATGACACAGTCAAAAAAATTGGGCAGAACGACAAGCAAGAAAATCCTAGCTATGAGATCGATTGACAAGATACAAGGCAAGGAACAGATTCGTAAATTGGCATGTACATTCATACGTGGATCCAACGTAAGGTCATGGCCATAAAATATAGACATCAACAGATACAAAAAATGAAATGTCCAAAACATAACACGATATCAAAGATATTATCATGCAACACGGCAAGCAAAAGATACAAACATGGAATGTATAAAACGTTATAAATCCCCAAGTACTCCCATAGCCAAAAGTACAATATGAAATAAACCCAAAAAGAGCATCAGCAATAGACGTTCCAACCGACAACCAACATACAATCCAACGCATTAGTTATTGTTATACAACATCAGCAAAATAAAAACACCAAGACCTAGGATAGAATACAGAACTAACTTCAGCGATTTGAACTCAGATAGCATGCTATCCATTCTAGCCGTGTTAATCTCCAATTGACCTTCTAGCCAACCTCCTGTCAATCTCACCCCACCTCATCTCATTCGGTAAGCTCGTAGGGATTTCTCGTATTCCTCCTCTTTCATTCTCTTCCATTAAGTGCCGGATAATAAACGACGACCACTCACCGTGAGGGGGGTCCTTCCATTCGAAGTAATCACACTTGTCGACGCGAGACGGACAGCTCCAGAACCGTCTGCCAGGGTTCGTACGAGTCCAAGAGGTCTTCCTCGGTCCCCACATACCACAGTGGCACTTCTTGGAGTCTCCATCATCCGTATCCAACTCAGGTACAATGTTCGCATTCTGAAGGCGGGAGCGAATAGAAGTGTTGGAGCCTGAACTCATTTGTAACTGGAAAAACATAAACAAAAGCAACATTAATGGTGTGTAGTGTTACTAGAAAAAGAATTTTATAAATAAATTGATATGGGGAAGTTGAAGGCATACCTAGGAAAATATAATAAACCATGATGTCAACGTATCCGCCAGTTATCATAAGCATCAAAGTATTTTTGACATGTTAAAACCCATATGCAAATAAAATTCAGGATGAGTGGATAAGACCTAAAAAAGCCCAATAAAAATACAAAACCCATATACAAAACAGCCATAAAAAGCCCAATAAGCCACTATATGTACATGGACATGAACAAGCCCATTTAGCCAATATATCCCAGAATCCTTCACACATAGGGACATGCACCAAGGATTGCAACATATACGCAATGCAAATAGAATGAAAACTAGGAATCTTGTATAGCCCTCAGGAAGTTATATTCATCATTTGCCCAACTAGGTTGCTGGCGGTTGCTCCTTACTATGGAACCATCCTGCCTACCATCCATATAATTGGGAAATTAAGAGTGTCTTTCACATATTTCATGTTTTGCATCATTGGGCTATTGGGATAAAAATTCATAGATTTCACCTATAGTGCACTGCTGTGAGGCAAAGAAACATTGCATGCCACGGCTACTAACATGGGAGTGAAATTCTGAATTAACCCATGCCAATTCCAAGCCCAAAATTCCAAGATTCCACATTTTAATCATCCACCTGAAACATAGAGTACTCACATTGATATGAGAAGCACAAATATGTGTTCCCAGAGAAACCCAAAAAAAAATTCAAACTGCATCATATCTTACTCACATTTGACACATAGCATTCTCGTGTGTGACAGGACAAGCCCAAAAAACTTCCAAATGCAGTTGATACTAGAAAAAAATATACATAAAATGCAGCTGAAACATAGAGTACTCACAATGATAGGAGAAGCGCAAATATGGGTTCCCAGAGAAACCCCAAAAAAATTCAAACTGCAGCATATCTGAATAACATTTTAAACATAGCCAATTGCCATGACATGAACCAAAAACTGCAGCCAATTGCCATGACAAGAACTACAAAAACTACAGCCAAAAAACTGCAACCCCAAAAAAAATTCTCATATCTTTCTCATAATGTCAGGACAGGCCAATTGCCATGACAAGAACAAAAAAAAATCCATTAACTGCAGCTGAATCATAGAGTACTCACATTGATATGAGAAGCACAAATATGTGTTCCCAGACAAACCCAAAAAAAATTCCAACTGCATCATAGCTTACTCAAATTTTAAACATTGCATATCCAAATATGACAGGACAAACCCAAAAAAAGTCAACTTGCAGCTGATACAAGATAAACAAATCCCATGTTCAACTGAAACATAGAGTATTCACATTGCCAGGACAAGCACAAACATGTGTTCAAAGACAAAGCCAAAAAAATTCAACCTGCAACATAGCATACTCAAATCTGAAACCTAGCTTACTTAAATATGAAAGCACAAGGTCAAAAAAATTTGCATCTGACACATATCTTCCTCACAGGTGACAGGACAAGGCAAACAAAATGCCCAACACAAGGCAGGTGGCAGGACAAGAAAAAAATTTAATGCAAGGATATGAACAAAAAAATTCCAACTTCTTTTGACACAATCCTAATGACACATCCAAAAATTAGACAGAATTAGGCAATTGCCCTCAGGACTTGCCCCACAAAATATCACATATCTTACCTAAATTTGCTAGGACAAGCACCAATAAATTGCCAGACCAAGGAAAAAAATTTCCACCTGCTCCTTACACATTCCAACTGCAGCTGCGTATATTTGAAAGACCTTGCAGATTGCAAGGAAATGCAAAAAAAATGTGGAATTCTTACTTAAAATGACAGGGCAAGCAAATACAAAAATTCCAATACATGATCATAAAAATTCCCAGACATGCCCAACACACTTCCAACTGCAGCTGAAACACTCACAATAAAGAGGAAACACAATTGACATGGGAAGGAAATTGACTGCCAATGAAAAAAACTTCCCAACTGCAGCAGAAACATGCCAACAGGAAGTGCCTAAAAAATCCCAGGAGAAGCCAACTGCCAAGAAAATCCCAAAGAAATTTAACAATGCTTAATAAAATTGCAAGGAATAGCCCAAAAAATATGTCAGGCCATGGACAAAAACATCCCAAGGTCAGCTGAAAGAAGCCAAATGAAGAATCAAAAAAATTTGTATGTCCTTGATGACTCATATTGCCCTCAGGATATATGTTGGTTTACCCAAAGCACTCAAATTCCAACTTGTTAGTATTCACAATCCCAAATTGGTTGCTGGCTGGTGGAAAAATGTAAGCCCCTATTGGGAATAACACACAAATTAAGGTGAAGGAATATGGAGATGGAAGGATGAAGAAGCCAAAAAAATGTCAGGAGAAGAAGAAAAAAATTGCAAGGACAAGCACCAAAACATTCCCAGTTAAGCTGATACATAGGAACTGAAGGGGCCAACAAAATTCAATGGACAAGCCAATTGCCATAACATGCAAAAAAAACAAATATATGATCTTGCATCTCCCCATTATCTGGGTATATACTTCTGTGGAATTCACTCCCAACAAAGGCATATATAAACCATCAAGCCTACCTTCCAAATATTTGGGATTATACATATAAATTGTATTCTTTATATTTGCTTCATCATTGGGCTGACAGGACAAGGCCAACAAAATGCCCAGGACAAGGCAAGTGGCAGGACAAGAAAAAAAAATTGTGCTTGATTAGAACATATAAATTCCAACTTCTTTTGAAACAATCCAAATGACACAAAATTCAACCAAGATCAACACAAAATGCATGAAATACTAGAAAGCTTCAAATTTCAAACAAGATCAACACAAAATTCATGAAATACTAGAAAGCTTCAAATTTCAACCAAGATCAACACAAAATTCATGAAATACTAGAAAGCTTCAAATTTCAACCAAGATCATCATTACTCCTGCCATAAACAAACACTAAGAGCTACAAAGAGCTCAGGATACCCATATCCATATTTGTCAATACAGTGACCCCAACATATTCCCTCCCACATATTTCAGCAATATTTTTAAGCAACTACTTGCACAGGAAAGTCAATACCTACTCCAACAACACTCCTCATGGTCATTACACATAATTATACAACACTTATGAGACCTAGCTCTAATGATAAAGTAAACAACCACACTACTTGTCACTTCCCCTCAACTTCTTCATACCACCACCACCACACTCCATTTAATCACCAACACCAACCACACTCAATCCAAGTCCAAGGGTTCGTCATCCCCTTCTTCACCTACACCATCTTCCGACCTTGCCCTCTCAATCATATCAATTTTATTCTTCAACATTCGCCTTCGGGCCCCATCGGGCTTAGCCAAAAACTTGCGGCCTTCACGCTCATTGTCAATAAGATAATCGTACATGACATCCAATATATTTCCTGGATGCTCGGTGTAAGCATACAATGTATCAGCTAGCTTTTCGGTCCAATGGGCATGAGATGTAGTAATTGCCGTGGCAACCTTCTCTACTGTGTCTACAAGCCTATCCATCCTATCCTGGACTTCGGTTGTACCCCGACGACGACTTTTCTTCCTCGTAACTGAGGGGGTGGAGCAAAGCTTGGCCCGGCATGAAAATTCCCCGTCGATCCTGCCGGGGGGATTTCATGGTGGATATCATCTTCAGGGGTCCGTGCCTGAGTTGCATCTTCCCCATCGACAGAATCTGCTTGGGTTTCAAATGATTGGAATGTGGACCTCCGAAAAAGCCTCGTTGCCTCGTCATCTCATATGACGATATACAACTCATCAAGACACGTCAACGGTTGATTAACATATTGTTTCAACCGAGAGTTAGCCTGCAAGAAAATTACCATATAAATTAGGCCGTTTATACTCACAACTGGGATCACTATTTCTTGAGCCCTAAAAGTAAATGGTCATACCTTTGCCCATGGGGCATACACCTCATCATCAAGCACTATCATCTTCTTAATAGGACACCATCCAGCCCCACTAATACTGAGGCACGTTGACACATCGGTCATGCGTCGGTGCAAACCTTTCATATGATTCCTGACATTTGTGCTTGTGTAGGATGTGCCAAAAAGAGCATTGATATGGGCAGCTGCTTGGTTAAATGCCGTAGGCTTGAATGTCTTATCCGCCTTATTGCCTTGCTTGGCCTGGTCAGCAAGGAACAGAATGAGGGACAAGTCATGTTCCCACTGCCAAATTAGGTTTTTAGGCCCCTTGGCAGGTTGCAGCTTAGTCCTTTTGCTAGGACTTGACACCGAACCTTCTCCCTCAGCATCCCGGCGTCCCGACTTCCTCGACGACCCACTACCCCCCGGATGTTCATTCCCACTTTGTGACGATGGCTTATTGAAAGCACTATGTGGGGAAGGACTAATACATGGATTGAAACCCCCCTTGCAGCAGTTGCATATATCATGGTGTTGGTTGCATCTGCATTAGCATGCCATAGGGATGGAATTGTTGATATGGCATGCCAGGCCCTCCACCGTGGCAGGGCGGCGAATGATAAGGAGAATCAATGTTCCTACGCGGCATAGGCCTCCCAAGCATTGGATCAGTCCCATGGCCTTCAACATTCCACTGGTTCACATACGTCTGGTCATACAAGGGGGGCATAGGCTCACTATCCTTTCCGGACTGCGAAGATGACCCTGCCATGCCTACAAGATGTAAGAGTTAATAGTGCAAATTCAAATCTGTGAACTCCTATATAGATAACATATATTGCATGTATATAAAAACCCATTATAGCATAAGGCTTGTAAATCAAACATGATAATATGACAAAATCCAAACACAATCAACCATGATGGACTACATATTAAAATTCATAAGGACTCCGCATGCACCCACACAACACAAAATTAAAAGCCTCCCTCATATGCCTTGTTCAACTGTGCTACCATTGTTATGTATGTTACAATAGTCGACCCACATGTCCCATGCGATTTGATCCCTTCGCATTTTCCATTGGTCCCTTTGCTGGGTTTGTTCCCGTATGGGCAACTGTTGGAAAAGATCCAAAATCTCTTCCTCATGATCATCGATAACATCCCCGTCCTCCTCATCCACACCCACCTCCTCGTTTAGCTGGGGGTCATGTGGATCAGCTACTTGGATATAATTATGCAGTATAGTGCACGCTAGGACGGTATCAACCTGACTTGGGAATGGATAGTGGGGCTTTGACGTCAATATCTTAAACTTGTTCTTAAGTATTCCAAAGGTCGACTCTATCTTTGTTCGCAATGAAGAATGACTGCGGTTGAATAGCTCTTTGCGATTTCTAGGAACACTGTCAGTATGGTCCTTCAAGGGGTATCGCACGCCCCTGTAGGGCGATATGAACCCTGGCATTGTAGTATAACCAGCATCACATAGATAATATTTTCCTACATACAGAAACGTATTGTGAGTATATAATCCTTAGAATTCATACCTATTAATGTGTATTATTTAGTTAACAGTGTGCATATTACCTTCACACACTCGAAGACCTTGCGGGGGGGGTAAAGACAGCGCATCTTTAAGGACAGTAAAATCATTTGCCGATCCTTCCCACCCTGCCATTACGTATGTGAATCTTTTATTGGGCGTAACAGCTGCGAGGACATTTTGTGTCACCCCTTTACGTCCTCTAAAGCGAGGAACAAGATTGATTGGTAACATGGCATCGATATGGGTCCCATCAATCATTTCAATGCAATCCTGCAAGACCAATCAACGATGAAAATACTAAATACACCTTCAATCAATACATCTCATATGTTGTTCCTACCCAAGAATAAGCCATTACCTTGAAATATGGGTACCAAATAGGATTATTAATAATCTCAGGGGGCGTCTCATTAGGAGCTTGCTTCATGAACGTCTCACGCAAGTTGCCAATTGCCTGCATTACTCGGTTAAAGTACCTACTAATTGTAGAACCTGACCGGATAAAGTCAACTTGCATTACTCTGTTCTTTGACTTGTGTCCAACGATATGAAGAAACATTGCCAGCTACTCCTCTACTGACACATGAATAGTGTCGTTGAGAAGACCCCTTGGACGAACGTTCTCTCAATATATTTGCCAGATTTATGAATGCATGGCTCCGCATTCTTAAGTAGTGTAAACAACTACTTTCACTCCCATCAAGAATTCTCTTCATCTGAGAGTTTCTATGATGCTCACGCAATTCAGATGGTTCTCTAGGTAATCGGTTTGTCCTGCCCTCGTTGTATAATAAGAGGTTTACGAAGACTAAAACGATCGTCAACGCGGGCGCTTCACATGTTTCACACCCCAAATGATCTCCATTGTGATCCATCTAAACCGTATTTGTAACACACAGAATACCATGCATAAGGTGATACATACTTATGAAATTCTCAGAAATAGAGCAATTACAATAGATAACAAGCTACAATAATTTGTATATGGCACGCAGTAATCAAACATCTCCCATTCCAAGTATATAATATAATGAACCATACAAAAAACTTTAAAACGTAAACCATAAGAAAATGTGGCATAGTCACACTCAACACCAAGTGAAAGTAGGGGGGAAAATTTATTGAGCCCTCAGGTAATAATTTTTTTCATTTTCCATCTTTGTGTCCAGGCGGTTGCTCCTTCATTTAAACATATCACGATAACTTTTTAATTTTATTCCTTCTCGTTCCTATAAACACATGTATTGAAGATGTCATGTGAAAATCATCCACCTTCTTTTATTTTTCCTCATGTCACATAATCTCACTTCTACGCAATATGTTGAATGAAGGAACCATCCTGCCTGCATGTACTCTAGAAATACGTAAGTCAGCCGTATAAAAATTATTACTTGTCATCATTGGGCCCTTTGAAATCGGATTAATACATTTCATATCCTCCTACATGATTTCGCAACACTCAAAGTCATTACATGCCATGCATGAATCCTCAACATATTGCCCTCAGAATAAACCGACATAAATTAAGCATTGCCGATTTCTTGAAAATAATCAAGCGTACCATAGCAATGCATCAACAAGTCATTATTATTTACAATCCTCATTTTCATTCTTTATTTTCATCATTGGGCAATTTAAATAATTAATCCGACTTCAGTTAAGGGCTCAGCCTGCATGCAATGTATTGTAGTGCACAAATCATGCTGTGTATGGCGAGTCTCGCAGATATGGGAAGCAACACTTTCATAATTTCTCCCACATATTTTCTTCCAATTCGCAAACACACAAAATTTCACAAACACCAACCCACATATTTGCAGAAAAATAGCAATTTCGGCTTCATTCTCTTTGGATCTCCGCAATCTAGCATACCAACACACATAGTGAAACAGAAATTATACCTTCCTCGAAGATCACAAGCAATCCTACAGATGTTACTCCCCTCACTGAGATGCTGCTTCCGTGGGCACTCCCGACGATCCACGTCGCAGTGGATCTATTTCGGCAACCCACAACAGATCTAGCCACCTTCCAAAGCATGGAGGAGAAACACAGTTAGGGTTTTCGGCCTTCTGCTCCAAAAAATGCTAAAAACTTAAACGAATAACAAGTAAAAATCACATCTTTACCTCAATACCAGCTCTGAATCACCTATCCAAGGTTCGAACTGCACATGCACGCTGCCTAGGGCACACCCGACGATCCCATTGCCATGGATCTCATCGGCAACCCAAAATACAGCGCACTTGGAGCAGATTGAGTAGGGGAGAAATTTTTTTTATGGTTTTCGAAGGAGACCTCAACAAGGAAAGGCAGCAGGCAGATGGGGCGAAGGAGGAAGAGGGCGCCTCGGGCGTTGCAGTGAGATGATCACACACAGGGAGGGACCCACAAGCGGCGAGAATATCTCGTAATCGGAGGGTTTCAGGCGGAAAACAGCGAGAGCCGAAGAATCCTCACTGACACCGCCACATGGGACTTTCCACGAGAGAAAGTTTTGGTCGAAACGAACAGCCCACGAGAAAGCGAGCGAGGATTCCTCACGTCAGAGGGTGAACAGTGCCGCGTGTTTACGGGTGTTTTCTCACCACTGTTCGTTGACCGTCAGCTGCATGGTCAACGTGATCAAGGGGCCGATTTGGGGGTCCCTTGAGATCACCGAGCCTGCGTGTTCTCGGCGTGGGTGGAAGCGGGGTCGGGTGCAGACGGGGTCGGGTCCCCGGGTCACGTCGATCCTCTGCCTTCGGGGAGCTGAGGTGAAGCCTCAACTCGGTGGATCGCGCTTGGCCTCTGCTGGGTCGCTCTCAGCCTCGGTCGGATCCGCGTCGAGGGGTAGCCTCGGCGCCTTGCTAGAGGGTCGGTCTCGAGCAGCCGTCCACCTGATGACTGCGAAGGGGGTGGCCGCCCGACGCTGAGGGGTAGCCTCGGCGCCTCGGACAGCTTCTTCCTGGACAGATGAGGAAACTCATCAGGGAGGCCGGACCTAGGTTCCGGCCAAATCCCCTCCGATGCCTAAGTCAGATCAAGGTCTGAAGGGGTACTCGGCGGGGGAGATCCATCTTGTAAGGAAGCCGGAACGTCAACCCAGGCGGCGCGAGTTTGGGGGAGGGAGGAATTGAGATGGCGAATGCCTAGGTCGTTGATGGAGTACCTCTCTGTTGATTACCTGAGTCTCGATCCCTTTCTCCGTCGTATTGGCCTTCCCCTTATAGGGTCCCTCGCGATTGTCCCACGTCCCGCCTCCTTTCACGTCCCCACAATCCGCCTCCGCCTCCTCCCACTCGCGCGTAGTGGAGGGGTGGCCCATTAACGGGTCCGTTAATGGCCATTATGGGATTGCGGATTCCGAGGGGCGGTTAATCTGGCCGAATGGGGCTAGTCGGGTGCCCCGAGGGTGGAGTGGCTGGGCCTTCAGCCCCGTTCGTGGGCCCTTCCGGGCGGGCCCGTCTTCTCTAGTTGGCGTCCCCTTTGAGGCTGGGCCGTTGTAATTCGGGCTGGTCCAAATTAGTCGTAACAATTGCCCCCATCGCTCGGGTCGTTCGGCTTCCGTCGATTCGGCTCGGGTGATGTGACTCTTTCATGATCCCATGGGTGAGTCAGTCGAGGCTCCGCCATTAAATGAATGTCATTATTACCGCTCCGTTTGAACTTCCGTTGGTGCGGTTTTCGAAGCATCGCTGCCGTCTTGATGTCGCCACGTGCTCTCCCTTGGCGGTTCAGATCCAACCATCGTCCTCAATATATATGTTCTAATCCCTCGAGCTTCAACTCTTTCGCGCTCATTCCTTCTTGATCTCCGTTCTGCCAGCTTCTTCTTCCCGACATCTGCCTTCTTCCAATCTCTTATTAAGGCAATTCTCCCACTCTTTAACTCAGGCTATGGCCATGCTTAGAATAGGTGATACATGTCCGGGCGGACCGACGCCTGGTCCCGATCGTGCCCATCCCTCGGGGCCCAAAGCTCCCTCGCCGCCCTTGGGGGTCCCGGATAAGGGGAAAGGAAAACTTTTTCCGGATCCCGTTGGGGACGATGTGGCCTCGTCTTCCGAGCGATTAGGCATCCCTCCGTCGATCCTCCGGTCGTCATCTATGGCCCCTTTCTTAGTCACTGGGGAAATACGGGAGAGGTACTTATGTCATCCCTATAACGTCCGGATTCCCTTTAGAGACGAGCGGATCTGCTTCCATCAGAGTAACGAGGTCAGCGTCTACGTCGAGATGTTCCATCTGGGGCTCCGTTTCCCCCTCCACCCTTTTTATCATTCAATTCACAGATTCCTTGAAAGTCGCCCTATGCCAGCTGACGCCATCCTCTGTCGCGGTGCTGACCGGGTTCATTATGCTTTGTATCGCTCATGGCCTGAAGCCGTCTCTCCCCCTCCTCTTTTACTTTTACCGGATCCAGATGGTTGGCCTCGGATCTTGGCTGCACCTCCGAGCCCGTGCGGGGCGGGTGTGCCTGCTCGGTCTGCCCCATTGGTTGGGGAACTGGGACTCTAGCTTTTTTTTCGTTGTCTTTCCCCGGGTCTCGGTGATCTTGACAGGTTGGGGGAGTTCACAACAAACCGACAGGGCGGTAACCTTATCCGAGGCCGAGCGAGCCGCGGTCCGCCTCCTGTCGTCACTTTCTCTTGAAGAGAGGTCGGTCTGGCATTTGCTGAACGACCTGCTTCTTAAGTGCACTCTGTGGTCCCCCGGTAGGTTGTCTCACTTCCTTCCGTTTAACCTCTGGCTAACCCTGATTTTGCTTCCTCTCGCAGGGATGGCTGGCCACGAATTCACCCACGATGTTGACGAGCTTATTCGGCTGGGATCTCGCCGGGGTCGTGGGAGTTCTTTCGGACGGGTGCCTCGCCGCTCTGTAGATGAAGAGTTGCGCCGGTCCGAGCCTCCTTCAGGGAGGATTGAGGCCAAGTCTCCCCCACGGGTCGCATCGGGTCCCCCGGAGGAGAGGTCACTGGGATCGACCCCTCCTTGTTGAGGGTTCCGGATCGACTCCTCGGCCGTCCGCGGGCGGGAGTCGCAAGCGCTCTCCCCCAGTTACCGATGGCCCCAACGGGAAGAAGTCGCAGAAGAATGGCGGGCGCGCCGCTTCTCCGGCTCCCTCTGTCGCACCGACAGATCCCGGCAAGGCAATCGTGCTGACCGTTGCGGCCGACCCTGCCGCCCACGCCGTCGTCACTCCCTCGGCTACCCCTTCGGTCTTGGGGGCAGGCTGCGTCCTGTCGAGCGCCTTAGCGGGACCCGCTGATCCCCCCGGGGACTCGGTGCCCCTTGATATGGCCTTGGCGAATCGGCTGGCGGCGGATTCCGTCCTTCCGAGGAACCGTTCCCTCTTGGAGATGTCCCCAGTAGACATATTGTTGGACTCTCTGGTCTGTCATCTCCAACAGGTTCGAATTCCTGTCTTTTTCGGACAGTTGCCCTGCCCTTCGATCTTCCTTGGTATAACCCACCTCTCTTTCGTTTGCAGGCCACCGCGATGGCTGTTGAGGCGCAACGCCGGGCGACCCGATTGAGAAACCTCGAGGATTCCTTAAATCTGGAGCGCGCTCGGGTTGGGGAGGCTGAGGTAGCCCTTCAAGGTGCCCGCATGGAAGCTCGGCAGCAACGCCGTCGTGCCGACGAGCTCGAGTCTTAGGTACATGATCTCAAAAGAGATCTTGTGGATGTCCATGACTTGGGCTGAGAAGCGGAAGAAAAGTTTCGGCTGGAGAGGGAGGATCTCTGGGGCCAACTCGTCGAGCTGCGTCGGAGGCTCCGTTTCGCCGAGGAGGCTGAGAAGGGCGTCGACACATCCATAAGGCCGAGGATTGCGTCGGTCTTGAGGGAGGTCTTCGGGACCTATGAGGACCTCCTTGCCCCTCGCATAGTGGAGGTCGTCAGGGAGTCATTCCGGCAGTTCGCGGAGCTCGCTCGGGAGCCGATCCCCCCTCCACCGGGACACACCGATCCCCTCTGCTCGGAGCAAGGCGAGGCCCCAGATGACGCTATCTCTCGTGCTCTGGACCCCTGAAGAGCCCTTGTACCTTGTCCCCCTTTTTCTTTTCTTGGGTGACAAATTTTGTTGTCAACAACAGTGCTTGAGAGGATGTTGCTGAGTGATATGTAACCCATACCATTAATGAAAACGATTTCTTCTAGTCAGTTTTTCTTGCGCCACTGGTCTCTTCTTCGGGGGTTCTCCCCTTGAAATAACCTTCAATGTTCCTAGACCGGACGGGCGCCGCCCATTTTCTCCGCCCGATCATCGTACGTCGCCCTCGTCTTGGGGTGTTGTCCCGGGCTCGTCTGGCTTGGGATGTCATTCTTCCCACCGATTCTGTCCGTCGGGATGATTGTCCTCAGCCTGGCGAGCGGGTGGTTCACTCGGTCCGCGAGGGAGGTAATCCATCGGCTTGCGGCCGGTTGTCATGCTCATCGACTGGTGGAGTTACCCCCAGCCTTACGAGCGGGCGGTTCGTTCGGTCCGCGGGGGAGAGTACCCCTCGGCTTATGACCGATCGTCGTGCCCGTCTGCTGGGGGAGTTGCCCCCAGCCTTACGAGCGGGCGGTTCGCTCGGTCCGCGGGGGTGAGTACCCCTCGGCTTATGACCAGCCGCCGTGCTCGTCTGCTGGGGGAGTTGCCCCCAGCCTTACGAGCGGGCGGTTCGATCGGTCCGCGGGGGTGAGTACCCCTCGGCTTATGACCGGCCGTCGTGCTCGTTGGCTGGGGGAGTTGCCCCCAGCCTTACGAGCGGGTGGTTCGCTCGGTCCGCGGGGGTGAGTACCCCTCGGCTTATGACCGGCCGTCGTGCTCGTCGGCTGGGGGAGTTGCCCCCAGCCTTACGAGCGGGCGGTTCGCTCGGTCTGCGGGGGTGAGTACCCCTCGGCTTATGACCGGCCGTCGTGCTCGTCGGCTGGGGGAGTTGCCCCCAGCCTTACGAGCGGGCGGTTCGCTCGGTCCACGGGGGTGAGTACCCCTCGGCTTATGACCGGCCGTCATGCTCGTCGGCTGGGGGAGTTGCCCCCAGCCTTACGAGCGGGCGGTTCGCTCGGTCCGCGGGGGTGAGTACCCCTCGGCTTATGACCGGCCGTCGTGCTCGTCGGTTGGGGGAGTTGCCCCCAGCCTTACGAGTGGGCGATTCGCTCGGTCCGCGGGGGTGAGTACCCCTCGGCTTATGACCGGCCGTCGTGCTCGTTGGCTGGGGGAGTTGCCCCAGCCTTACAAGCGGGCGCTTCGCTCGGTCCACGGGGGTGAGTACCCCTCGGCTTATGACCGGCTCGGTTGGCCTATTCTCTGGGGAACAGCTTTTCCTCCACACTCAATGGTCAATCGTGGTTGCCTTGATTGAGTCCTCCTATGCGTCCTGAATCGTCTGCTCAAAAACAAGTGATTGAATCTACGTTGACTGAGTACGCCTTCATTTCCATGAGACAGTACATTTGGAGGAATGAAAAAGAAAAAGGCGACAAAAGACAGGGGAGGTTCTGGCAGTATAGCCCTCCCCCGGCGAAGCGGCGGCTGTTTACTCTATCCCCTCACTCGATGATACGCGTAACTGTCTGGACCGCGTTCACCCTTTTTCCATTGTCCTGCTGTTTGGACGTTCCTTCTCCCGAGGCGGGGTCGTTGGCGAAGTTCTTCAGGTGCTCCCGGCTCACAAGCTTCTCGATGTCTTTCTTCAGATGCTAACAGTCGTCGGTGTTGTGGCCGTTGTCTTTGTGGTACTTGCAGTACTTCTCTTCATCCCTCCCGCCTTTCTTCATCCTTGGGGGGGTCGGTTCATATGTCCCTCCTTCTAGGCTTGCGCTAGGACCACGTCCGGGGCGGCGGTTACCGAGGCGTGCCGGGGCTCTTCCCTCCGTGGTCTTCCTCTGGCCCTCTTCTCTTGTCGATGCTCCTCCGCGCCGCGACACTCGTTCTCATCGCGCTTGGTTCTTCGCCTGGTCTTACCCTCATCGACGGCCATGGCCTCTTCTGTTAGCATGAAGCGTTCCGCTCGGGCCATAATTCCGGCGAGGTCCTTCGGAGGGTCGCTGTGTAGCGATTTCTTCAAGCCCCTATGTCGCAGACCTTTCTTCAGGGCCGCCTTCACAACCAGCTCGTGGCATCTATCCACGCTTAATCGCTCCACACTGAAGTGACGCATGAAGTGTCTCAGAGATTCGGCCGGTCCCTGTACCACATTGAACAAGTGTTCCGAATCAGGTCTTACCTGCCGCCCGGCCATAAATTGCTTGCAGAACAACTGGGTGAGCTCCTCGAAGCTATCTATCGACCGACCAGGCAGGCTGAGGTACCAGGTCCGCGCGGCCCCCGTAGGGTGGAGTAGAAGCCCCTGCAGAGCAGGGTGTCATCGGCCCCCGGAACGCCATGACCCCCTCGTAGTCCATCACATGATCCGCGGGGTCGCTGATGCCGTTGTATTTCTCCAGTGTCGATACCTTGAAGTTCGAGGGTATCCGCGCCTCGGTTATCCTCCGAGTCAGAGGGCATCGTTCTCCGCTGATGCACCCGGGTCGCTCCCCTTCGCCCGCTTCCTTGCCGTTCGGCTACAACGGGGGGGGGGGGGGGGGGGGGGGGGGGGCCGATGGAAGCTTGACCTCCTCTTGGGCCTTCGCCATCTTGGGTGCCGGACTCGATCGGCGCGAACACTCCTTCCGGCTCTTTTGGGGGTGCGTCCTTGCTCGTCGGCTGCCTCCACTCTGGTAAGACCGGACGCTCGCTGACCGGCGATCATCCCGCCTACGTTTGGACGATCCCGGGCGCGAGGACGAGGCCGTCCTCGAGACGCCGTCCGTCCGCTCCGAGTCCCTCCCATTTCCTTCTCTGAATGAGGTGGGAGTGGGAGACTGTGCCGGGGAAAAACCGGGCATGGTGAACCTCCGCTCCATGTTGTGTACTCCTTTTCCTTGGTTGGCAACCACGGCGGAGCGAAGAGGTCGGCGATCCTCTTCTTGGCGGTAGGCCTGTCCCTCCCCCTCCTCGGGGGTGCTGCTGACGAGCTGTTGAATCGTCGCGACTAAAGTTCGGATGTTGGTGTTGGTCTCCTGTGCGTAGGCTCGGAGTTGCCCCTGTGTGGCCAGCCGGGTGTCGTCGGTCTCTCCGGCGGCGCGACCGTTCGGGTTCTCGGCGGGGGCGTGGTATGCGCCCTCCTCCGGGATGGGTGGCATGCGCCCCAGGCCGTTGCCGATGGGTTCCATCTTGGTGGTTTGACGTGGGTGTTAGTTCGTTCCCACAGACGGCGCCAGATGTTTATGGGTGTTTTCTCACCACTGTTCGTTGACCGTCAGCTGCGTGGTCAACGTGATCAAGGGGCTGATTTGGGGGTCCCTTGAGATCGCCGAGCCCGCGTGTTCTCGACGTGGGTGGAAGTGGGGTCGGGTGCAGACGGGGTCGGGTCCCCGGGTCGTGTCGATCCTCTGCCTTCAGGGAGCTGAGGTGAAGCCTCGGCTCGGTGGATCGCGCTCGGCCTCGGCTGGGTCGCTCTCGGCCTCGGTCGGATCCGCGTCGAGGGGTAGCCTCGGCGCCTTGCTAGAGGGTCGGTTCTCGAGCAGCCGTCCACCTGACGACTGCGAAGGGGGTGGCCGCCCGACGCTGAGGGGTAGCCTCGGCGCCTCGGACAGCTTCTTCCTGGACAGATGAGGAAACTCGTCAGGGAGGCCAGACCTAGGTTCCGGCCAAATCCCCTCCGATGCCTAAGTCAGATCAAGGTCTGAAGGAGTACTCGGCGGGGGAGATCCGGCTTGTAAGGAAGCCGGAATGTCAACCCAGGCGGCGCGAGTTTGGGGGAGGGAGGAATTGAGATGGCGAATGCCTAGGTCGTTGATGGAGTACCTCTCTGTTGATTACCTGAGTCTCGATCCCTTTCTCCGCCGTCTTGGCCTTCCCCTTATAGGGTCCCTCGCGATTGCCCCACGTCCCGCCTCCTTTCACGTCCCCACGATCTGCCTCCGCCTCCTCCCACTCGCGCGTAGTGGAGGGGTGGCCCATTAACGGGTCCGTTAATGGCCATTATGGGATCGCGGATTCCGAGGGGCGGTTAATCTGGCCGAATGGGGGCTAGTCGGGTGCCCCCGAGGGTGGAGTGGCTGGGCCTTCAGCCCCGTCCGTGGGCCCTTCCGGGCGGGCCCGTCTTCTCTAGTTGGCGTCCCCTTTGAGGCTGGGTCGTGGGCCGTTGTAATACGGGCTGGTTCAAATTAGTCATAACACCACGGTATCGAGGATTCCTCAAAAATTGGCCAAAAGAACTGGCCCTAAGGGCCTGTTCTTTTCTCAGAACTTTGAAGGAGAAAGTTAAATTTTTTCCTGTTCATCTACTATTCACAGGATTCCTGGCCAATTTTTTCTTTTTTTGTTCTTTTGCTCACTTTGGCAATTTGGATTAGAGGCTGCCGTGTAACGGATTTTGAGAATCCATGGGGAATTTTGCAATCCACGCGAAATGCGCGGATTACAACCGATTCCATTGCGCGTGGGGTCCAGCGAACCAATCGGAATGAGCGTTCAAAATTTTATTTTTTTTCTGTTCAAAGAACATGCATCTGCCATGGCGCGTGGGGCCCCTTGAGCAATTAATTAACTTATAACCCAGCATACCCCATTGAACAATTAATTAACTCATCGAGGATTCCTCAAAAATTGGCCACTAAAGACCCACCTCAACTTTCCAAACTGGCCCTAAGGCAACCCTGTAGATGGGCCCGAGGGATCACCAATGCCATGGTACTACGCACGTGAACCCCCAATTTCCCTTTCTTTAGTCTCATCTCCCTTCGCCACCTTCATCGTCTCAACTCCAATGGCTTCTTCTTACTCCCTCGGCCAATTCGCACCTTCTCTGTACAAACCCACCCCCAAATTCCTTCCCTTTCGCTCATCCCCTCCCAACTCGTTCCCCCGCCTCCGGCCCTTTCTTTATCATCCTCGTTTCCGGTGCCGCAACACTGCCAGCAGCGCCGCCGCCACTTCCATCGAAAGGTAACACTTTTGACCAAACTTCTCATCTTCATGATGAACGAAAGCTTCTTTTAAGCCACCAGTTCATAAAACCCCGCTTCTGTTTATCATCATCCCCAGGGTCGAGAACATGAAGGCCAAGCCCAAAGGCAAGTCCCGCATCCGCGTCCGGCTCGATCACCAGGTCGCGTTCGGGGAGAGCGTCGCACTCCTTGGTTCCCCCAAGGAGCTGGGATCATGGAAGAAGGAGGTGCCCATGGATTGGACCGAACACGGATGGGTGTGCGAGGTCCGAATTTGTGGCGGAGAGACCGTAGAATACAAATTCATCAGCATCTTGGGCGACGAGAAGAATGTGGTTTGGGAGAACGGAGGCAATCGTGTCCTGAAAGTTCCTGATGGAGGAGGGGTTTATGATATGGTGTGTCACTGGGATAGGACTGATGAGGTTGTGGATCTTTTGGATCGTAGGGTCGAGGATGGGGTTGCTGAGGAATTGGATGGGGATGGAGATAGCGTGGATGATGATGGTGTGGTTCTCCTGGAAGGGGAGCTGAGTCCTTTCGTGGAGCAGTGGCAGGGGAAGGAGATTTCGTTCATGCGGTCTAATGAACATCGTAATAGAGAGAGTGAGAGGAGGTGGGACAGCCGCGGGCTTGAGGAGGTTGCACTGAAGCTGGTCGAGGGGGACCGGGCCGCAAGGAATTGGTGGCGCAAGGTATGTTGCCAAATCCTGGGTGATTCTTTATAATTACATAAGTGATTTGAAGTGTGAATGCTTGGTTGGAAAGTTAACCGGGCTTTCTTAAAAGTTGAAACCTAGAGATATCCATGCAATAAGTGGCATTCGAACACTGCTCTAATTTTGTATTTTCTAGAATAACCATCTAAACTAGATATGTTTTAACCATGGATGCTTACCTATGTTTTACTTTGCAAACCAGGGACCGCGTTTATGCTGATAAAAGAAATCATTTAAGTTAGGAAACTGATAGTATCACTAGCATCAAATAAAGGAAAGTCCAAATCTTAGTAGATAGGAAACTGATAGCATTACTAGCATCAAATAAAGGAAGGTCCAAATCTTAGTAGATATTGCATACCAAAATAAATAACCAAGGATAGTAAGGTCTGACATCCCTTTGATTGTGGCTTACTTGGTGAGATTGTTTACAATTGCATTAGCATTGACAGAGTAGGCATTCCTTTTTAACATAAAGATGTAGCAGCAGAAGCAGAAACGTAACGCCCTGTTTTCGGGTACCATTGCTTTTTTTGTTATTTGTGCAGGTCCTGCAAAGTTCCAGTGCGACCAACATAGAGCGAAAAGAGAATTTCATAAAAGAATTAACTTTATTCATCATTCGAAAGGAGTACAAAAGCATAACTAAAGAGAAACTACTAATCTTTCATTTCAATGAGAAAGAAACAACTAGACAAAAAGGTAAACACTCTCCTTACTAATCCTCGCCTCAGAAATCAGCGCTCTCCACTGGAACTTCAGACCCCTCAAAAGCTGGGGCCTCCTCGTACTCTGGATCAGTTTCTGTTGAGAAAAATTTGAAAGGATAAAGTAGATATTATTTACATTAAATAACAATTATAACTTTCATGCAACTCTAGTCCTAAACAAGCCAATAACGCTAAGCATTAGACTGTACCTATCTAACTAGAACATTCCATTCTTTTATTATACTCATAATGTAAAGGGAAAGAGCAGACTAAAGAACATCGGGTTTTACAGGCGAGCTCGCCTGTGCCCTAAATTTATTGGTCCAAGATATCATTAAGTGGACCCCGTCAAGTCTTTACAAGTCCGTCAATGAGCGTAGTCTCTGCCACCCTTTCTAACTTTAATTATGAGTTCCCAAAACCCCACGTCATTCTAGCTATTTCAGTGTCTACTTCATTTATTCTTTAGTTCTATGCCTTATAAACTATATAGAAGGAAAAGTGCGCAAAACTATAATGTTGATAGCAGTAGGTCCAATGTAACAATATACTTTATTTGCACAATTCAAATTACATAATTTATCCTCTTAACTACAATTCAAATTACATAATTTATCCTCTTAACTGAAACCATCCTATCAATCAATTTCTATCAATTTCTAAAGTAAGTAAAGACACTACACAATCCACTATAAGGCATTTAATTGATCAAGACTTTTTAACATTTAAAAGCTGAAATTAAATCATTAATAAAAGAAGTAAACAACTTTAGGGTCAGATTTGTATTTAGGCATCCGTGATGGGTTTTATAGGGTTTATCAGCTCAAGGGAATTTTCCAACAATTTCTGAAAATAGGAACATGAACTAATATCATTTAAAATCCCACAATAAGCCAAATATGTTGCTGAACATTCGGATCTACACGCGCACATTAAAAATAGCATATAATGAACTGAGTAGCGGGAAGCTACACAAAATAGTGACCAATAAACAAACAGCCGTTAATCACCATCAGTCACAAGCCACAAGAGAATAACATGAAGATAAACAGCAAACCAACAACCAACCGAGCACCATGGTAAAGAGGAAAAAAGCCCGACGGCCAACCCTAGTGCCAAAAAAATACCAAATCGTTATTTACGAAGCTGCGGCAAAGGTGCCGCCTCGCTCGTAGGATGCCCTTTCTTTCATACAGGAAGAAAATCCACTTTCTACAATAACGAATCATCATCTCCTATCAATAACCTAAATTTCCGAAGCAAAAACAACACATAGAAGAGTATAATTGCAGTTTAAATAAAGAACATCTACCGATTGCGGGAGATCCCATAAAACCAGAGAAGAGATCGGAACTAAACCAAAAGCTTAATCGAAGAACGTTGGAAAGAGAGAGATAACTTTTGCATGAGAGAAAACCCTAACAATTGCTGCATATAAATAGAAGAGAGAGAGAGAGAGAGTCCTTATCGGAGTTGAAATCCCAAAGAATCTGGGGGCGCGGGATTGAGGATCGAGTCGGTTAGGGTTTTCGAAAACCCTAGCGACGTTGCTGTCTGCAGCTTGTTCGCTCGCACGCTGGAGATAGAGTGCATCGGGTCGGGGCTTGAGGGAAACGGGTGAGTGGGTTAAGAGAAAATGGAGAGAGTTAGTGGGGGATTTTAATAAAGAAAAAAATGGGCCAGTTGTCTTTAGTGGGCTTTAAAAAAATGAACCGCTACAAGAAAAGAAGAAGAAAGGAGAAGAAAGAAGTAGTGTAATTGTGTCGGTGGCAGTACAAGAAAAAAGAAGAAGAAGACAGGTGGAGGAGAATGAGAAAGAAGTGTCAACAGATATTGTCAGCACAAGGAGAGAAAGCAAAGGTGGAGATGACGAAGAAAAAAGTAGATAACAAATTAAATATTACAGAAAAAGCAAAGGTGGAGAGGACGAAGAAAAAAGTAGATAACAAATTAAATATTACAGAAAAACCTAAAAATATAGAAGATGAAGAGGATGCCACTCGTTGCTCCCATGTCATGGTCGCTTGTTACCACTTGCCACTTGCCATTGATCTTGTCATTGGCGGTTGCAAGAGGAAGAGAAATAATGGGTTTTTCCGGTCGCGGCTATATATCCCAACTAATGTGTGTTTGGACCCGCTTAGGTGGTCCTTAGCTTGCTTCATCACATGGTTGGGTAGGGAGGTGGTAGCAGCCTGCTTTGCTTGTTGGCAGGTGCTTGGAATGATTTTACAATATTGTTAGGTGATCTCTATTGTTTCAATAGCTTAGATTCATGAAGTCGACTTGGACTTTGGGAGACATACTTGATTGTTTCTTCTATTGTGATTTTGATTTTTAAATTAAAACTTGATATATGAAATTTTTTTGCAACTCCGTTAAGATTGTAACATTGTCAAGCTTGTAATATAACTTGAAGAGATGCGGCATCTGAAATATGCCAAGTAGAAAAGGTTAAATACGGGAACATGGTGAAATCATAAACATACAAATATAAAATTGTCTAGTGGATGCTTAAATGAAGGTGGAAGTCAAAGTGGAAGTCAAATGGATGTCCTCTGTCCTTTCCTATTCAGGTTTGTGTTAGATCTGGACTTTTTGGGGTTTGGGGTCATTATGGGCGTTTTGGAAATATTCGGATTTTTGGGGCATTTTGGGAAATCTGTAATTTTTTGTAACTTTTCTCTTTTTAAGGTAGGGCCGGTTAGGAAAATGTTATGTTGAATTTGAGAATAAAATTGATAAAGAGAGGAGAGAGTTCCTCGTTCTTCGGAAGAGTGCGAACGTCCTCCTTAATTGGCGACTTGGGAGGGCGATCACCCCGATAATTGTGATCAATCTATCCCTTTTATTTTCAGTTTTATACTAATAAATTTCAGATCTAGTTGGTTCCTATCATTTTGGTATCAAAACGACTATCTTGGCATCGATTGAGGCGGCTACTACCAAAAAGATTGAAACTTTAGAGGAAAAATTCGATGGAGAAATTAAAGATCTGAAGAAGTCTAAGGAGGATCTCAGATCTGAGATCAAGGCGTCGATAAAAGGCTTGAGGCGTGAATGGATGAAAAATTTGAAACCTTCATGCAAATCATGATGCAACAATTCGCGGATCTAAAGGCGGCAACTTTGGTTAAAAATTCAGATCTGAATGAAAATTCAGATCTAGGTCAAACGACGACAACTTTGGCGAAAAATTCAGATCTGGATGAAAATCCAGATCTATGGAAAACGACGGAAACCTTGGCGAAAAAGAAAAAGACGGAAGAAGAGTTCAAAGGAGGTCATCTAACTGACGCGGAGGAAGGATCCGACAGAGCGGAGGAACATCCAACGGATCAGAAAAATCCTACCCGTCATGGGTGGTTCCGCGAACCACTACTTGGCCAGCAGGGTTCTGCAGTGGGCCTGCAGGCCACTACAGGCCTGGTGCAGGCCACTGCAGTGGGCCTGCAGCCCTCCTGCAGGCCCCTGCAGGGGCCCTGCAGGCCCCTGCAGGGCCTGCAAGTCCCTACCGTGCACGTGCAGGCCTGCCAACGTCCTGAACGGTTCATGCAGGCCCGCCGAAGGCGCCTTGAGCCTTGGAAGGATGACCCGGGACCCCGGGACATGCGGGGAGGCCGCCGAGACTTCGATGCCAAATATGGGCTTCTTCCGAGGCCTCAGGATGACGTGGAGGAGGTCCCGAGACTTCATGGGCCTCGGTATGCGACAGAGAGGCGACGAAGCAAAGTACTTCCAGCATACGAGGAATTTCAGACCGATTATGATAAGGATCCCGGCTTTGAGGAGAAAGTTGATGACTATGCTCGGAGTGAGCATGATTGTGGAGGCAATGTCGACAGAGACGACAATCTTAGGAGGGCCTATGGGAGACGTAGAAAGGTATGCCACGCTAATTATTACACACCCCCCGATTACCGACAGGCTGGAGGACGAGTGGACCGGGAGCGACTTGGGGCTGAAGGCAGAGTGAAAAAACTGAAAAGGCCGTTGTTTCATGGGGTGATCCTTATGGCTGGATCGATCGAGCTGAGAGATTCTTTGCAGAGGCACGTCTGACGGAGAAGCAAAAACTGGAGGTGGCTGGCGTCTGTTTTAAAGGAGAGACACTCTTTTGGTTGCAGTGGAGGGAGCAGAGACATCCTATACGTTCATGTGAGGAGCTCAAGAACTGCTTGATGGAGAGATATCGAGATGCTCAGGAAGGAAATTTACTGGAAGGAGATGGTTGGAGTGGCTTCACTTCTCGCAGTCTCCAGCAAAAAGAGGACCTCGACGACCCTCTTGGAGCAGCACCGTCTACGGATTTCATGCACCACCTTGAGGACAATGTGGATTTTCAGAGGCGGAGTAATGTTAGATTTGGACTTTTTGTGTTTTGGGCCCATTAGGGACGTTTTGGGAATTTTTGGATTTTAGGGGCATTTTGAGAAATCTGCAATTTTCTGTAACTTTTCTCTATTTAAAGCTATAAGGTCGGCTAGGAGAATGTTATGTTGAATTTGAGAATAAAATTGATAAAGCGAGGAGAGAGTTCCTCGTTCTTCGGGATAGTGCGAACTCCTCTTTAATTGGCGTCTTGGGAGGGCGATCACCCCTATAATCGTGATCAATATATCCCTTTTATTTTCAGTTTTATACTAATAAATTTCAGATCTAGTTGGTTCCTATCAGTTTGATTATCAGGCGAGCTTATAAATTATATCTTTAGTTACTTTGAATATGTTTTACAATAATAAATTACCTTTATGTAACAATTGTGTCAAATAAATAACCAAACTTATCCACTATTTGTATAACAATGGCTGTATTCGATCAAGACTATGTGAAACCCAAAAACTTATATTGAATATTGTGGAAGGCGAAAATGAGAGGGAAGAGGCAGTTTTAGCTCAAATTTAAGGCATATAGAAGCAAATATTGTTTCTTTTTTAAAGAAATAATGATAAGCAAGAAACATTAGTAAACGTTGTAATCCATTCTATAAGTATGAAAAAATAAGAGAGAGAAGCCCTTTCTATTATTGTGCCAAATGTCATACCTCAAAATTTAAGCAAACTATCATTTTTTTTTAAAAAAGAAGTCCATTGACTTTTTAAATCACAAATGCTGATATCAGCATGATGTCAATTGTTCTCTCCCCCCAAAACCATTTCCGTCCATATCTTTTGAAATTTTCATGGTCTCTCCAATAGTACACCAATCTTTACATATGGCTTTATCATAAATTACATATTATTATGTAAATTTTCTCGTTGAAGTTATAATGTGAAGCACGCATTCAATTAGATTGGGCCGTAGCTATTTGCCGAATTCCTTTTCTTTCTCCAATACTTTCCAATTTGTCTAACATTATACTTTTTAAATATTTTATTAAAATATTTTTGGTCTTTCTTTCTTATCCATGATTCTAAAATATTTATTTGAAACAAATATTTTTAATGCATTTTGTTATACTTTTATTTTCTCCATCTATTTTTCTTTTACGTAGAAGTTTTAAAGGATTATTCGAGTAAAACATCATCAATGAAAATATGAGAATAATTTAATTTGCTAATATGAGTATTTTCTTCTAAAATTGTTATCATATTTTTTGTTTAAAGATTGAAACTAAGAGCAAAAAATTAGATTGTTCATTTAATTTAATTTATTTTTTAGGAGAGTGGGTGGATGCAGATTATCTTTAATGTTGAAAATCAATAAGCCAAGTTGCTAATTTTATTTTATTCATTCATTATAATTCTGATAGATATAGTTATTTTAAATAAATTTAACACGAGGGCCAATATGTGTTCACAATTCATTCATTACAACCAATCATATGCAAACATTTGTCTATAACTACCATATGATAGATCTGTTGATTCACATTAGTGGATATGATGTGAATACTTGTTGGGAGGGTGTAAACTTAAAATATGGATTTCTGGTAGATGGTTCCAAGCACACTGAAAATACAACTATTGGTCTGTGGAATTTCCTTCAGTACCCCTGGATTTCTGGTAGATGGTTCCACCAATTTGGACTCTTTTAGGCAAGCAATATTAGCTTCAACATCCTTGTCAATTTGCTCTATTGTTCTTTACTTTGTTTCATTATTCTTGGGAGCTCTAAACTCTAAACATAATGTGAATATATGCATTAAGCAGAAAATTCTAGTGCCAAATGTTCTCTAACCACCACATGTCTATTATACCATTATGTCATAATCATGGTTGCCATCATCATCGTCGTCATTGTCCTCAATGTCATTGTCTAATATCCAATCAATATGGTATTGGGAAATGCAGATGCTGCCCTAAAGATATTGACCTAAT
Organism: Scilla litardierei; assembly: GCA_030789695.1. Classification (NCBI taxonomy): domain Eukaryota; kingdom Viridiplantae; phylum Streptophyta; class Magnoliopsida; order Asparagales; family Asparagaceae; genus Scilla; species Scilla litardierei. Next base: position 112,062,209 of record CM061135.1, read on the forward strand.
CTCAACTTTTGCTCTCAAGTTGGTTTGATGAAAATTTTGACTGAGATAAGTATTCATAATAAAGGGAATGATCATAAAAATACCACTTTGCAGTATGAAAAGTAGTGCCAACTGTGAATGCTATTCATATGTATCCCAGATCATTAGTAATCCATGTAGGATCTTGTTACAATGATGTTTTGAGCTAGTTAAGTTTTGTACTCTTTTGATTGCATACTACATCTGTCCTGCACTACTCTTTCTTTGCAGCTTGATGTTATTCGTGAGCTGTTGACAGGAGATCAAGTTGGGAATTGCTTGGAAGTGCTAATATACTGTGCTATCTACCTGAAGGTTTTCCCCAAAATCTTTTGCTGCTTTGAAACAGAACATATCTTTGATTTTAATTTGGAATGATATTACCAAAACCTAGCCTTGATTGTCATCTTAACTTAATGAACGCTTATCCATCGGCAGTGGATCAACACGGGCCAGATTCCTTGCTTTGAAGATGGAGGCCATCATCGTCCCAACAGACATGCTGAGATATCTAGGCTCATATTTCGTGAGATTGAAAGGATGTCATATGGGAAAACTGCATCACCACTGGTAGTTATCTTTCTTTTGTACATGTTAATCGTTTTTTTAAATATTTGTTCTTTTGCTTAGCTCAGTAGAACTGTTCTCACCGAAAGCACCTAAATACTCAATTTCTGCTTCCAATTTTATCACGTCAACTTAAGGTTTTATCATTCATTATTCTGCGCTATTTACATTAAGAAGTCTTCATGGACTTGCACATTTTTATATGGAATCTTCCGTCAATCTTCCATGAATATCCATGATTTGTTACTGTAGGACTACTATTTTAAATGATTTGCCTTCCATATGGTAAGAGAAGTTTCTGTTGCACAATTGAATACTCGAGCAATCTGCTTTAGAACAATATTGAATGTTGCCCAATGTATGTTAGCTGAAGTTTGACCTTTTTTAATGTACTAGTTTATATCATTAATAGTTAGGGTACTTTTTTCACATTTTGTAATATTTGTTTTTCTTGCGAGTAACATTTGGTAGGGGTTTTAGGATTTTGGTCCATAACAATTCATATTAAAAATATAAGTTTCCCACAAAGTCATATTAGGCTATAGTCCCTCGCTGTGTCACATATGGATCTAACTCCCCCCAGAATGTCATATTAGTGACTAACAATATAGACTGCCCTTAAAAAAGAGTCCTTTTGTTAACATAGTCTTCCAAATCACTTACCTCGCTGTAGCAAGTGCTAACTTGGTATGCCAAATGACATTGGTGTGCCTACTTTATTTTTAATTTATTTTCATAATAAATGCACTTACCCACCTTCTTCATTGCAAATTCATCTATTCTTTTAACATCAATCCTTTCCTTCTCAGGTTTCCTCCACCCTTTTTTCTCTCACTTATTAATATTTCAACAAACTCTGTGTAAGATTGAGAAGAGGATGAAAGTAAAACAAAATGTGCAACAACTTTCTCAGATCACCAAGGCCAATGTAGGATCTTTCTCCCTAAATGTGTTGGATATGTCATTAGTTAAATAATGAGTGGAGGTTAATGGATGAGATGGTAATGGGAATTTGGATGTAATAGAATAATGAAAAGATATAGAGGTTAGGAAGGTGATGGTGGTGGGTTTGGGTGTAATGGTAGAATAATATGGGAAACGGAGGGTGGACATGATATTTTCCCATTTATATTATCACTTGATATAATATTCTCTCTGTTGTAGACGGTGATTAATTTATGGAACTCTTTTCAAATGTGGTCTATATTGTTAGAGACATATAAATACAAATTCGTGGGAGACAATGATCTAGTCCCAATTGAATCCAAACAGATCCAAACCAGTCCCTGAATGAATATTCATGGATAGGATACGAAGAGGATAATGGGTATGTGCTGAGTGCGCATGAATTTCCCGCGCTGGTAGCACCCAAAACCAAAATTTTTATTTGAATTTTTTCCAAGTTGTACACATTCTAAAACTCCAAAACCCTAAATATGGATGAACCCTAGGTGGATTTGACCCTCGATCTATTCGTTACAAAAATTTTTATTGTTCTGAAACCATTGAATTTGCAATGGTTAGATCGATGGTTAGATAGCATTGGATTCACTTGATCATTCAATATGTGTAGAATATATCCAAATTTTAAAATAAATAAATAAAATGATGTATATGTGCGTTAGCGCGGAAAATTTTCCCGCGTTGACATCATATTTACATTATTCTCCAGATATGAATTGATATTCTGATCTGATAGAAATTTTGGGTCATGTATGGATAACACAAAACACCATCCTTAACCTGAATTAGTAATTAGTAATGTATAGACTTAAGGAAGCTGATCCCAACCCAATTAACTAGAACGTCGAAGCGTGAATACACGTATGGGATACATGTACGACACGTGTATATGCACAACGATACGATGAATTCCGAAAAAACAGGATATGGGTACAGCTAAGATACGATTATATATAATATTGATGATAGAGAGGATACATATATAACATGGACATTTTTTGCAAAGAGTCCAAAAAAATTTAATTAGGAAAATCGACCTAAAAAATTTTAATTAGCAACATCGACCTCTTTTGTCTCAAGCAGCAAAAGAGGTCGATTCTGGCCCGTGGGACGCGTGTGCCCCCACGGCTGCACTTTCATAGTGCGGCGCTCGGCCGCACTTTGAAAGTGCGGCGCGGCCCTAGGCCGCACTTCTGTTGGTGCCTACCGATGTTTGCCACCCTCGATGATGCTAGCCATTGACGTCGATCATTTCTGAAGCTCATAGAGCCTTACGTATCGAGCTTTACTGACTTGCAAGGATCATTTCTAATAGCAGAAGTTGTGGCTGCTTCATGCATCAATTTAAAAGCATGTATGATTTTGGGAATGGTACAGAAAACTGTAAGTACGATACATTACCATCAAACACCACCCAAATAATGTTGTTTGATGTCGAACATTTTAGTATTAGTATATACCTATCATGAAAATGTAATAGGCCAGAATGAAAGTTCACAAACTAGATCCTAAGCAACAAAACCGACTTTCTGGTTGATTAACTAAACCAAATAAATGGACTTTCACAAACTACATCATTTTTAGTCAGATACGGAAAGCAAATAAGCCTGATTCGTCCATGCATGACAATAAATAATAAGAAAGAAAATGGCAGGGGCCTCAAATTAACTGAAATCCGAAGCTGAATAAGGGAGAAATCACAGAGCGAAAGTTGTTTCTCTTATTTGTATGCGGGCCGCACCTGTGGAGTGCGACCGAGCGCCGCACTTTCAAAGTGCGGCCGAGCGCCACACTTTGAAAGTGCGGCCCGTGGGGCACACGAGCCCCACGGGCCAGAATCAACTCTTTTGCTGCTTGGGACAAAAGAGGTCGATTTTGCTAATTAAAATTTTTTAAGATCGATTTTCCTAATTAAAATCTTTTTTGGCCTCTTTGTAAAAATTGTCCATATAACATCCAATGGATAGCCGCCTTAGTGTAGTAGCTGGTAGAGTGCATGGCTTTTAGCTAGTTCCACTGACAATTCAGATCCGCCATAAATTGTTTTGTAATATAAATGGAAAATGGGTTAGATTTATCCCAAAATCAATTCTTACCTAACATGTTTCAATTTTCAACAAATAAACAAAAGTATAGATATAGCCTTTAAATCTAATCTTTAGATAAAAAAGAAAAATATGTATGGATAAATAAGTGCTAGTGCAGAGAAGTGAGTTCGAGAAGACATTTCTAACCTTCAATTTGCTACCTCTTTGTAGTCTAGCTGCCTCTGCCTCCTGCTTGTCTTGCATCATTTTTGGTTGTCTCGCTTCTTCTTTTGGTCATCTTAAATTTGTTTGGTTGGGTCGGGCTTCAATTGAAGCAACCCGATGAAAAAAGAACCCGATACATCTTATGCGTGTCTCACGCATATCAGGAACATATCGGGTTATTCTTATTCCTTCTGGTTTATACTATCCTGTCTTGATATGTATCTGATATGTATTTAGTTTCCTTTATTTCATGTCTTTAACTGCCTAATCTCAATACATACCCGATATGTATCGTAGAGTACCGGAGCTGAATTGCTACTCGTTACGTATTGGGTACATGTACGCCAATTGATTTTAAATATCAGTGCTTCATAACCTGGAACATAAACCATAACACAACTTACACCCAATCAGAGTTAATGCGACAATATGTAAAGCATATTTATTTACATCTTTATAAAATCTTTTCAACTAGAAGTCTTAACAATTTTCAGAAATATTTTCTCTAGATTATTGTCAGAAACAACCTATGGTCCTACTAAAATCTATTATGAAGCTATATTTTTTTCTTACGTTAGCTAGCTGAATACAATATGATTACAACTCTTATTTTGATTCCTACTTTTTTAGGAACTCTAGTTACTAATTATAATCTAATTATAAAATATTGCTTTACACCAAAGTCCTACTTTTACTTATTGCTTAACAGACTTTAAGGCAATTGCATCTTTAATTGATTTTTGTGCAGCTACAGGTTTGATGATGATGATGGGTAATTGTTCCGACTTATCTATATTGTAGTGCTTCTTCAAACATGTGTCTTACCTTGACATATTTTCCCATATCATTCTCCCTGAAATTTACATCCTGTGCATATGGAGTACATCTGATTTGTCATTGTAAATGATTAAACTTTCTTTGCAATATCATCATTTCTAGCTCTTATTCTCTTAGTTTTCTAGCATACATTTCTCAAGGACTTGATTCTAACAAGTAGATTAGGATGTTTGACTATGTCCATGTGAACTGTATGTGCTTATTTCAATACAGGACAATAGTCTTTTAAAAATTGGCGATGTGTTTTAAATTCCAATGGTAGCCTTGTTTTAGCACATAAGCGGTCACATAATGTCAAACACATTTTTCGCACCTCAATGCAAAAAGATTTAATTTTTCTGGAGAAACTGGAAGTCTACATCAAAATTTCTGTTCAACTTTTCATTGAAAAAATAATAATTTTGTGACCTTTATATAGATTTACAACTTGATTTTTTAAAAATTACATCCAATGTGGGATTAAAATTTCAAAATAATTAAAAGATCTAAAATAAATAAAAGATTCAAAAGAACTTAAACTTTATCATAAAATAACCAAAAGACTTAAAACAACTAAAAGACTTAAGGAATTCAAACTGTATCTTAGATAAACAATCTAAAAATAAAACTAAAAATGATTTTATCTGGAATTCAAGATGTATGAAATCTCATCATTTTTATTGACTTGAGATAGGGGTTGCGGCTTGGTTTGGGGTGATGACGGAGACGACATACGTTGGCAGTGGCGGAGCTAAGGTTTGGGGTGGCAGGTAATAGTGAAAAGTTTTTTTTTCTTCTCCTTTTTTGATATCTCTTTATTTTTTCGATTTCACTATTTAAAAAGAAATCAAATCTAATTGGAAGAAAAAAGAAAAAGATGTCTTTTTTTGATGAAGAGAGAAAACGATGATGAAAAAATCTGCTTTTTGAATCTAAAATCCTAAAAATAAGAAGAAGATGATGTAAAAGATAAAAAGATTGAAAATCTAAGATATTTTTGATATGTGATATAAAACCTAACTAAGAAAAAAAGAGAGTTTTTTTGATGAAGAAAAGAAAAGGAGACGGCAAATCAGGGTTCAGCCATGATACCAAATTTGACGCAGGAGCAAAGCGGTAAGGTTGTAGTGGAGATTTGGAGATGCAGGAAATTATGGATTTAATAAGAAAAAAAGAGAGTTTTTTTGATGGAGAAAAGAAAAGGAGAAGGCAAATCAGGGTTCGGCCATGATACCAAATTTGACGCAGGAGCAAAGCGGTAAGGTTGTAGTGGAGATTTGGAAATTCTGATATCTCTTTATTTTTTCGATTTCACTATTTAAAAAGAAATCAAATCTAATTGGAAGAAAAAAAGAAAAAGATGTCTTTTTTTGATGAAGAGAGAAAACGGTGATGAAAAAAAATCTGTTTTTAAATCTAAAATCCTAAAAATAAGAAGAAGAAGATGTAAAAGATAAAAAGATTGAAAATCTAAGATATTTTTGATATGTGATATAAAACCTAATTAAGAAAAAAAGAGAGTTTTTTTGATGAAGAAAAGAAAAGGAGAAGGCAAATCAGGGTTCGGCCCTGATACCAAATTTGACGCAGGAGAAAAACGGTAAGGTTGTAGTGGAGATTTGGAGATGCAGGAAATTGTGGATTTAATAACTTTTCGGATCTCACACCCTGGAGATCTAACAATCATCGACTCACACGATTCGTATGCGGAGATTTTTCGAACATCTCATCCAGTCAACCAAGCTCACTCACGCACACCAATCCAAAAGATTTGATTTTTAAAAGTTTACGTTAAAATTTCTATTCTATTCTTCATTGATCAACAAATAAATAAGTTTGTGGTCTTTATATATGCTTTACAACTTGCTTTCAAAATTCATATTCATCGTGTGATAAAAACTTTAAAATAATTAAAAGATCTAAATAACTAAAAAACTCAAAAGGGCTCGAACTCTTCCTTAAATAAAGTGAACATAAGACTCAAAATAACTAAAATATTAACTCAAATTCTATCTCTATCTAAAATCTAAAATAAAAAGACTCTATCTGAAATTCAAATTGGATCTCTATCATGATGTTTTTACTGAAACCACTTGGTTTCGAAACTGGCCGAAACCAAGTTTCAACATCATCAGTTTGGTATCATCCCGCTTTGAAATCGAAAAGAAATGGCCGAATCCTCGTTCTGTGCTCCAAACGAAACTTAACTTGAATTCCTGAATAAAAAAACATACTACAATCATTTCCACAAAATGTTTTTCAATAGAACTTTTGCATGGCAGTAAATGATATCTTATTATTTTAACCCACTTTAATCATATAGTAACTGCACTAGCTACCTCTTTGTTATATTGTTGTTCTGATTGATTAAATCTTCCTGATTGATTGATTCACTGTTATATATTATTATGACTTTGGGAATTGATATTATGGGAAACCAAGTGCTGTTTAATCAATTATTGATGCTATGGATCTAATTTTTGCATGAATTTCACTTTTGATGAAAGTTCAGTAATTTTGATCATTTTAAATTTGAATAAACACACATAAAATTATTATTTTGTATTAACTGTTATTACCTCTTTTTTCCATCATAGTTTAGGCTTTTATATTGCTTAATTATATGATATATGTTACTTCTTTCAATATTTCTTTTAGCTTACTTTATTAGAAGCAAGTATTATTTCTTTCTCTATTTTAGCTTAATTGAAAATCAATTAGGCGCTTTACCTTAGAATAAAACACGGGAGTATCTTCATGGAAACCTAAAGCTGTGTTTTGTGACCTAATTTCTTATGTTTCTGTGAAATTTTACATGACATTTTTTGTTGTTGAGAAATTGCTAACAGAAGTACTTATAGAGTTTGTTGATCAACTTTTCTGCTCTGCAAGTTGATCTTGATGTCCTACTGAACTGATTTGTCCATAGCTGCAGCTCATGTAAGGGCGCCTTCCATTCATTTAGTCTATTATCTGCTGATTGTAGAAATTGGTTGGCGTTTTTTATATCTACTTACAGGACATACTTGTGATCCGCAAGATTCATCCATGTTTGCCTTCATTTAAGTCAGAGTTCACTGCTTCTGTTCCTCTAACAAGGATAAGAGACATTGCGCACCGGGGAGATATTCCTCATGATCTGAAGGTCATTTTAATTGTATCTTTTACATATTAATTTCTTATTGTTGCCTCTTATTCTAACATGCATTTTCTTGTTGGCAGCAAGAAATCAAACATACAATACAAAACAAGCTCCATCGGAATGCTGGACCAGAAGATTTGATAGCTACAGAGGCAATGCTTGCTAAGATTACTAAGACCCCAGGTCAATACAGTGAAGCATTTATTGAACAGTTCAAGATATTCTATGATGAACTTAAAGATTTCTTTAATGCCGGGAGGTATGTATGATTTATGGAAATTTTTCTCTTGTTTGCATTCTTTATAATGACATTTTTACTTCTTCTCACAAAAATAAATCTGGCAGAGTTTAGTGGATTTATTAATTTATTTAAGGACTAATTTAAAAACTATTGAGAATTGTTTTAAGTGAACATGGACAAAACATCTCTCCTTAAGCGAAAGTGCCTCTGGTAATTTATGGGTTGAGATGTATGGTTGGAACAGCTGATTAGCTGCTAGCATTTAACTGTTCTTGCAGCCTTACTGAACAGCTGGAATCTATTAGAGAGTCTTTGGATGACCAGAACCTACAAGTTCTTGCTATGTTTTTGGAAGGCAAGAAGGTAAACTTGCACTCTCTCCAAATTTCTGTTTATAATTGCTTACCAATTTAACATTTGCAATACATGACGAAAAGGCGGCTGCACTAGGCAGGCAGTTGGTGGCAGCCCTGCGTAGACCTGACAATTTGGATCCAACATGAAGGGTCAAATCCGAACCTGAGTCGAATTTCCGGTATGAGTGAAGGTCCATTCTGGTTTGGTCTTTTGACCTGCGTCAACTAGCATGACCCTGTTTCTAACCGGGTTGGGTTCGGGTTTGATTCCTTGTAATATCCATTATTTTATTTGCCCTTAAACATGCTCAGATATATATCTATAATATTGTATTTAGTAGTTAATCACTTTAGTCAAAAGGGTGTTAAATGCAGTTGATCTTGGCTATGCGACTCATTTGAAAAATAAAGGTAGAATAGAAAGTGAAGTTTAAATAGAAAGTGAAGTTTGAATGGATTAAAGAATGTGAATGAAGCTTTAATGATTTACAGCCACAGTTAATATCTACACCAATACTTACCATCAGGGAATGGTGGATTTGTCGTTTTAGTGATACATCTCGAAAGGGATTAGGATGTGTATTTATGCAAAGTGGGAATGTCATTGCTTATCACTCAAGATAGTTAAAGTCACATGGACGAAACTACCATACACATGATGTAGAACTTGCAACGGTATTTTTTGCATTAAAGATATGGTGGCATTATTTACACACAGAGACTTGTGAAATTTACAATTTACACTGTTCATAATAACCTTAAGTATATATTTACTTAGGAAGAATTGAACATATGACAAAGAAGATGGTTAGAATTGATGAAAGATTATGATTTAGGCATACATTGTCATCTTGGAAAGGCTAATATCGTGGTAGATGTCTGACGAGAAAGCTAGGGTTTGGAAGATGACAGAATGGGAATTTTATAAATATCAAAAGAGAACTACAAGATATGAGTTTCTTTTGAGAGGAAACCAACTCTCCAAGCTTGAATCTAAGAGAGAGAGTTTACTCTCCCTTGATCTAGGGTTCTACTTTTCTAAGCTAAGGTTTAACCCTCAAGTTTTGCATAAGAGAACAATGAAAATCCCACTCCAAACATATAAGGGTAGCTTTAGCCCAGATTACAAAAAACCCCTCCAAAACCCAAACTTTGCAAAAATGCCTAAAACTTCACAAAAATGCACTCGACCTAGTTCTTCACCCTGCGATCCTTCTTGAGACGCCTTCGTTGATACGTGACGATCTCATCATTACTCCCCTCCAAAAGAACTACATTGTCCTCAAGGTGGAAGCATGGGAACCGCTGCGTAATCACTTCGTAAGGTTCCTAGGACGTCTCATGATCTGGAAGGCCGGTCCACCTAATCAGCACCTTCCGTGCTCCCGTGCTCCCTTGATGAACCCCTCTCAGCTCGATCGGCTCTAGGAGCACTTCCATGTCATCTGTGAGTGTCGGGGGCAGTGACGAGGAAGAGGCATGGTCTCCAATGGCCCGACAGAGCTGTGACACATAAAAAACAGGGTGGATAGCTGAATCTGGTGGCAATCTCAGTCGATACGTCACCTGGCCGATCCTGGCCTCTATCTCATACGTCCCAAAGTATCGGACGACAGCTTCTCGTTCCGTTTACGTGTCAAGGAGTGTTGTCGGTAAGGTCACAACTTCAGATACACCATGTCTCCCACCTCGAATTGCACATCTCACATGTGTTCATCTGTCCGACCCTTCATAAGCTGATGTGTTCTCGTCAAGTATCGCCACAACTCCTCCAAAGTGTGGTCCCTCTCCTCAAGATACTGGTCCACCTGAGAGACTGAGGTAGAGCGGTGACCATAGTGAAGTAAATGCGGGGATGCCACCCATATAAGACCCAGAAAGGAGTGGTCTGAACAGATGTGTGGAAAGATGTGTTGTACTAATACTTCGCCCAAGCTAGCCACCTCACCCACTGCTTCGGAGACTCAGAAACAAAACACTGCAGATATGTCTCCAGGGTCTTGTTGACGTCCTTCGTTTGGTCATCAGTCTAGGGATGGTAAGCGATGCTCCTCATCAGTACTGTCCTTATCCCGATCCGTCACAATAGAGCCTGGAATCCCAGGAAGCCTCATTATCTCCCTGATGAATGTCGTCGTCATGGTCACTGCAGTGTAGGGATGTCGTAGTGCCACAAAATGTGCACACTTGCTCAACATATCTACCATCATCATGATGACCGAGTACCCCTCCGATTTCGACAAGCCGTCAATGAAATCCATGGTCACTTCCTCCCAAACTCGATCAGGCAAAGAGAGAGACTGCAGCAAACCCCCAGGAGCTGTTGATAAATATTTATGGCGTTGGCATATGTCACACTTCTCCACCATTACCGACGCATCCTTCTGCATCCTCCCAGAAAAGCTCTCGAGCCAAGCACAGGTAGGTCTTCTGGACCCTAGAGTGGCCACCACCACGCTCCTATGAAAATCTTGTAACACACTCGGGATATAAGCCGACCCCCGAGGTACCACCAAATGCCCCTTGTATAAGAGACGTTGCCCTTCTAACGAATACCCGGGATGTGCTGTTGGGTCATGTAGTAGTGCTGCCCTGATCTTGGTTAGACCTTCATCCTCAATCTCTCACAACAGGTGCTCCCAATCGAGCAGAATTGGCACTGACAAGGTCGACAAATGTGAATCAACATCCCTCCATGATCGTGCATCTGCCACATTGTTCTCAATCGCTGGCATGTACTCGATTTCAATGTGGTAACCTAGCTGCTTGGTCAACCACTTTCGATGCTCCTCAGTGACCATCCTCTGCTCCAAAAGGTATTTGAGGCTCATCTGGTCTGTCATCACTACGAATCTCTGGCCAAGTAGATAGGGTCGCTATTTTTGCACTGCCAACACAATAGCCATCAGCTCGCGCTCATAAACTGACTTCAGCCGAGCCCTTGCCAATAACATGTGGCTAAAATATGCCGCCGGCCTACTCTCTTGCATCAACACGGCACCTAAGCCATGGCTCGACGCATCTGTTTCCTCCACAAATGGCCGGGTAAAATCCGAAAGTGCGAGAACGGGAACGCTCGTCATGGCCCTTTTCAGGGCCTCAAAAGCTCGAGTGGCCTCTTTTCACTAATGGAAATTATCTTTCTTCAGCTGCTCAGTCAACGGCCACGCAATGATGATGTACCCCTTGACGAACTTCCAGTAATAGCCCGTCAGTCCAAGAATCCCCGCAACGCCCGTAGTGTGGTAGGGAGTGGCCAATCCACCATGGTCGCTATCTTCGAACCGTCCGCTGCCACGCCTTTCGCAGAAACAATATGGCTCAAGTACTTTACACTTCACTGTCCGAAAGAGCACTTCTTCCGGTTGGCAAACAGTTGATGCTATTGCAGCTCCCTCAGTATGGTCGTCAAATGCTCCACATATGAGTCCATCGACCCGCTATAAACCAATATGTCATCGAAGAATAACAGAACAAACCTCCTCAGTTAAGGCCGAACCACCCTGTTCATCAATGACTGGAATGTGGCAAGGGCATTAGTCAAGTCGAATGACATGACTAAGAACTCATAGCGACTCTCGTGTGTCCTGAAAGCAGTCTTCGCCACATCCTCATCTCTAATCCGGATCTGGTGATAACCGGACTTCAAGTCAATCTTGGATAAGACCACTGCACCATGCAACTCATCTAACAGCTTATCGATCACGGGAATGGTAAATTTGTTTGGTACCGTCTCCTTGTTCAATACCTGGTAATCGACACAAAAGCTCCAGCTACCGTCCTTCACTAACAGCACCGGGCTCGAGAAAGGGCTCACACTTGACTGTATCACCTCCACCTGAATCATCTCGTCCACCATCCTCTCGATCTCTCCCTTCTGCACATGTGGATAGCGGTGGGGCTGTACACTGATGGGAGCGACACCCTCTAAGAGCACAATGGTGTGCTCGTGGTCTCGTGGGGGGAGAAAGCCCGTGAGGCGTCTGAAACACCCCATCAAACTAAAATAAGACATGTCGTAGCTCCCATAATATGTCCTGCTCCTGCCCCGCCTCCTCCACTGCTAGGCCATGTAGCTCCACCAATAAGCCCCCTCCTTCGGACTGGAATGCCCTTGCCATGGTCTTTAAGGAAACCCTGGATCTTCACAAACTGGGGTCGCCTGAAGCGTCACCACCTTTTCTCTGTGCATGAACTCCATCCTCAGCAACTTCTAGTTGGTCTTTGTTTCTATCAAGGACTGCAGCCATCTCATGCTTAAAATCACATCGGTGCTGTCCAGATCGAGCAATAAGAACTCCACCACCACATCTATCTCCTAAAGGGTCAAAATCACGCCTCGGCATCCCCCTGCTCCGCTTTATCAGCCCAGTCCCTATCATCACCCCAAAGCCATCGATGTCAACCAACTGCAACCCGAAAATAAAGATGGTTTAAAGAATATAAAAAAGCATCTTTTATTGTTTTTTTTGCCCTGGGCAGCCGCCCAGGGCAACTTCTAAGTAGTTCCGCCTCTGCCTACTGCTCCACCACACAGTTGAAGATAAAATTGTGGGTGGCCCCACTATCAATCAATACCACCACCTCCTGGTCAGAGATCATCCCCATCAACTTCATAGTATGGTTTGAAGTGAACCCTACTACGGAGTTGAGTGACAACTCTGCTACCTCCAAATGAGATGACTCCTACTCTACATCTTCCACGCTCAGTTCCTCCACTTCCTCATCATCCTCTACCAGCAGCACTTGAAATGTACGATCTCGGCAGTTATGGCCTGAGTCATATTTCTCTTCACACCTAAAACACAGCCCCTTCGTCCTCTTGTTCTGTATTTTCGCCTCTGTCATGCCCTGTCTAGAGCCCCCTACAGGGCCCGCTGCACTCCTGGAGTCACCGAGCCTCGAAAACAGACCCTCCCCAAGCTCCTTTGGCTCGCCGATCCGCTGCTAGCCTGTCATCCACTATTTGAGCTAGGTCCATCGTCTCAAGTAGTCCACTCGTCCTCTACATCCGAAGCTCTCTCTGAATTTCAATTTTCAGTCCATTCATAAAACTTCCCACCAAGGTCTCCTCGGTCATCATCCCCCTCATACGGCCAACACGTGCTTCAAATTTCTCCCGATAGTCTCTCACTGTGCCCACCTGTTGTAGCGTCAAGAGCTGCTCGTGCAGGTCACCGCCCTGGGTGTCTATGAAGCGATGCATCACGCAATATGTGAATTCTTCCCATGACTGTACCGGCCGCCATTGTTGCCTCCACAAATTCCAAGACAACGCCTTCCGCTCCCAACACACGTCCAACGACTGCACCTTCTCCTTCTCCCCCAGCTGGTAGGCCTCAAAGTATCGCTCCGCACGTGAGACCCATCCATAGGGGTCCTCGTCAAAAATCGGCATCTTTAGCTTCCGCACCTTGTTCTCGGGTCCACACATCACTTGCTTCGCCCTCGCTCTAGGTTGACCGTAGTGGAATTGTTGATAAGCATTTTGTGGGAGTCCTCCAGCTCCCCACGGGCCCCTGGCCCTCATTCATTGCCTGTCGCGCCCCACGGGTTCCCATCGCTCCCCTCGTAGTTTCGAAAATGTTCATAGTTCACCCAAGGGGGTTGCCATTGATGCACCCGGAACTAACACCTAAAAGCCACCTGGCAGTGTCACTAATGTCAGGCGCTGAATAGTTCCCAAGTATCAATTCCAGGCTTACGAACGTAAGCGGACGGTGTCAAGTTATAGTATATAAGATATCGATCCTACAGAGAAAGTAGCGGTTTATTAATCTTAGGTTATTTCTAAATCTCAGAAGGAGGTAGCAGTCGGGTTGAATGATTGTTTGGTTGGTGGTGTTTTGATCAATATAAAGAGACTAGGGCATTAGGACTTGCCACTAGGACCATCGGAGGTCGATGCTAGGTTAGGACTCCTACGTTGCATTGGTTTTATTGGAGATTGTAGCATCTAGGAAGTGAATTCATGCATCAAGGCTACATGAATCTAACATACCGTATCCACTCCGCTCGCGCGATAGATGCATACTGTATGTGCATTAAGGATCTACAATAATCTCAACACTCTCGTCGATCGAATGCTCTCAACTCATACCACTCTCGTGGGTTAGAGCTTCGAGGTATTTTGGTGGCTCTTATTGACGCAATGTCGGTAGCTGTCAATTAGTGGTATAGTTCGTCGGTGGATTCCATCAAGGCACGAGCCGTGCATGTTCACGAGTCTCGGTTGAATCCACTAACTCCCTAATTAAATCCATAGGATATTCCTTAAGCTAATCGATTCCACCGACCGTGGACACGATCTAAGTACGAGTTTTCCTAAGGGATTTGCTAGGTCAACCAAAATACTCCCCATTTAATGTCCAATGCAACCTAAAAATCCTAGCTTTGCATCTTTTTCCTAAGATCCTAGGGCTAATCCATTAGCCTTCGATAGAACTACTCACACATGGTGGAGAAAACAAAGGAAGGTTGGATTTTTAGCACGGAATTCATCTTAATAATCAAAAACATATAAAAGTTAGAAATACGTACCAGAAGCGATGTAGATCTATAGCAAATCACAGAGAAATAAGATCCCAATGATTCCAAGCCAGAAAAACGCAATAAAAACAGTCTTTGCTCAATTATCAAAACCTAGATCTAGATCTCAAGCTTCACTCCAAAACTCTTACTAATATTCTCCTAAAAACATTTGATATCTAAAATATTAAAAGAAATTCGTCTTTATACAAGGGGTAGGGACCCCACAGGTAATTCTCAGAAATTTGGAAAGTTAGGCCCATTTGTCACTTGGACGCGTCGGCTACTCGACCGAGTAGGTGGCTGCTCGATCGAGTCACTTCGCTGGCCGCGCTGCTGCTTGCTTGCCTCTGATGCGGGCTACTCGGTCGAGTAACCCCCTACTCGGTCGAGTAGCAGTGGGTGTCAACTCGGGTCAAGTCGCCTAGCTGCTCGGTCGAGTCACTTCGCATCTGTTTCCTGCTGTATCTGCGTGTCAGCTCGGCCGAGTAGCTATAAGCTACTCGGCCCGAGTCACATGGGAAACTGAATGCCCGAGGCTTTTTTCTGGATTTCTCTCGCTCGCTTCTCCTCCTCTCCTTCGATCTTCTTCTAAACTGTGGCGAACTCCCATGGGGCCTTGCCAATGACGTCCTGGACGTGCTGGATGTGTCCATGTCCCGAATCAGCTCCAATTCGCACCAAAATCCCCAAAAATCCACAAATCTATGCAAAAACTAGAATATAGCGTTAGGAGCGCATTTACATATAAAAATATGGATTTCGTAAGCGAATATGATATGAAATGAGATGAAATGATGCGGTAAAAACATGGAATATATGGACATATCAGCCATCCTCCGAAATCTCCTCCATACGCCTCATCGAACCCTGGAACCCCAACAGTGGCCCACCGACTCCCTAGAATGCAGTCGGAGGCCGTCGGCTCGCGAAATCATCAAATTTCCCTACAGTCGGCTACGAGAAGCTCCCTCCACCCCCCGAGGCTGCACACCAGTCCTGCCGCCCCCCCTGTGGCATTGCCGAGTGCCAGCAAGGCCTGTGCGCAACCGCAGGGGGCCGGCGCCCTCCCTGAAAGGCACATGGGGCTCACGAGGCCCCCAGGTTGTTGCTGGGGCTCGCGAGGCCCCCAGGGGTTTGCTTGCGGGCGGCAAGCCCCCCGATGTTCGTCGGACCCTTCGGGGTCCGGCGAGTGTCGGGCCCAGGCGGGGTCCGGCACGGGCCGCAGAAGGCCCTCGCCCTTAGGGTGGGGGGGATTCTTCCTGGCGCGATGGATTCCCCCTCCCAAGTTGATGGAGGGGGAACTGCCCCCACGCACTCTTCCTCGTCTTCCTAGGGCAAAACGTCTTCCACGAGCACCATTTTCCCCTTTTCCCTTGTCCAAATGCGCTCCTTTCGGCTCAGATCTGAAAAATTTCCCCGAATCTCGTCGTTCTTGGGCCCTTCCTTTTCGCTACGCCGATTTCCTTGAGTCTCTATGAAGGATTTGAACATGCTCTCCAAGGATGAGAACCTTTCCTCACTTCTTTGTTGCAAGGATGAGAATCTTTCATCACTTCTTTGTTTAGCTCCTTGATGGATTCCTTTGGGGTTGTTTCAATTTCTCCAAATTTCTCCAATTGGGCATCTTTCTTCTCCATGGATCTTGTGTTTGTCATGGTGGATCTTTGCTTTGATACCAATTTGATGAGAAAGCTAGGGTTTGGAAGATTAAAAAAATGAGAACTTTATAAATATCAAAAGAGAACTACAAGATAGGGGTTTCTTTTGAGAGGAAACCAACTCTCCAAGCTTGAATCTAAGAGAGAGAGAGAGCTTACTCTCACTTGATCTAGGGTTTTACTCTTCTAAGCTAGGGTTTACCACTCAAGTTTTGCATAAGAGAACAATGAAAACCCCACCCCAAACATATAAGGACAGCTTTAGTCCAAATTACAAAAACCCCCTCCAAAATCCAAACTTTGCAAAAATGACCAAAACTTCACAAAAATGCCATCGACTTAGTTCTTCATCCTGCGATCCTTCTTGCGACGCCTTCGTTGATAAATGATGATCTCATCAATGTCTCAAGTATGAATTCTTCAGTTAATTTGGCATATTTGATCACCAAGCAAAGGAGGCGGAGGCTATTGGACGAGCTAAGGGAATTATATAGTATGATTTTCCGATGCTAAAGGAACTTTTGCACATCTCATAGTGCAGCTAGCAATAGTTGAGAAAATTAAAACATTACAGTGGAGCGATCATGATCAGAGGTGGAAACGGGCCTGAGGCTAGAGTTTCTTATGCAAGATGTGTTTTGAAATGTGGGACCAGATTGTGTATATTTAATATCACAAAGTTGAAGAAGATTATGGACGAGTCTCATTGGTCTTATTATATCATTCATCCTGGAAGCATTAAGATGGATAGATACTTACAAAATCACTACTGATAGAATAACAAGAAAAGAGAAATTGCTAAGTATATCTCCCAATGCCTCATTTGTCAACACGTTAAGAGCAAAGATAAATAAACCAGTAGGACAACTCCATACTCTTCCTATACCTAGGTGGAAATAGGATAATATTGCAATGGGCTTCATGCTTGGTCTACCAAAATCTTCAAAAGGAAATGATGCGACATATGCGATTATTGCTTTCTAAATTAACACATTTTCTACCTATTAAGACCACACATTCATTGGATAAGCTGGCTACGTTATACATAGATCAAATTGTTAGAGTGCACAATGTACCAGGGAAATCCATTTCAGATAAAGATTATTGCTTTGTATGTGGCTTTTGGCAAAGTTTGCAAAATGCACTCGGAACCAAGGGGAAATTTGCTCGGTATTTCATCCACAGACAGATGAACAAACAAGGTGAACCATACAATTTCTGGAAGACATGCTTTGGGTATGTGTCTTAGACTTCAAGGGTAGTTGGGAATACTATTTATCTTTGGTAAAGTTCTCCAACAACTATCAGGATAGTATTGATATGACAATACACGAGTCTTTATATGGAAGAAAAATGCAAATCTCCTATATACTGAGATTAAGTTGAAGAGTGAGTTAGATCAGAGGTTATGCAAATAACTATTGATAAGATCACACTAATCAAGGGGTGACTCAAGACCGTCCAGAGCATGCATAAATGCAGACAACGTGAGAAAGAGCCCGAAATTCCTAGTAAGAGATCATGTATTCGTGAAAGTTTCTCTAACTAGATTGATGAGATTTGAAAAGAAGGGCAAATTGAGCCGGAGATATGTTGAACGATTTGAGATCATAGGGCGAATGGGGAAAGTTACGTGCAAGGTGACCATACCTTCAGAATTGTTAGGTGCACATAATATGTTTCATATTTTAATGTTGAAGATGTATGTTCTAGATCCAACTCATATGGTTAACTACACACCATTCTAAGTCCAAGAAGACTTAACCTATGTTGAGTATCTTATTAAGATTTTGGATAGGAAGGAGCAAATGCTAAGGAGCTGGACGACCCCATTGGTTAAGGTGTTATGGTAGAGTCACTTAGAACAGGAAGCTGCTTGGGAACAAGAAGACGAGGTGAAGGAAAAATATCTCTATTTGCTTCAACAATAAGGTACGTTCAGTTTCGAGAACAAAACATTTGTAAGGTGAGGAGGATGCCATATGCATAATTTTATTAACCTTTAAACATGCTTAGATATATAATGATTATACTTATTTTAATTGGTAGTGAGTCACTCAATTAAAAGGGTGTCAAATGCAATTGATCTTAAGCTATATGACTCATTTGAAAAATAAATGTAGATATATATAATAATAATAACAACATCATTTCCTTAAATCCTAAGGGTTTAACTAGGTGTAACGACCAGGTTTCGGGGGTCATCACAAATTACATTTATTATGCAGATCTTGCTGGTTACATGTGAAAGCAGAATAGGACTAAGCAGCAAATAATACCGAATTTAAAGTCATACATGTACGATTAGTCTTATAAACTTGATACACGACAAAGCTGTAAAATCTCCTACCAAACCTGAGGAGAAGATAAACAACAAAATTAAAAAGTAGATTACAACTAAACCAAGCTTAACAGTTTATAAGTAACGAAAACAGTACAAGTACAATATCTCTGAACAAGAGAAATGATCTAGTAAGATATGAATGTCTTTAAGGGTTGGTTAAAGTAAACTAACCATTCTAGGTTGTGACTCATGTCCAAGGGAGTGCGATGCATTAACTTGTTCTGTAACCCCGCTATTAGTGTAGATAGCGGACAATTGAAATTGAACCCCCCGTTACAAAAGAAAGAGGAAAATTGCATTAAAACACTCGTTCCTTAAAAGGAGGAGGAAAATTGATAATATGCCACACTTCCATCAGGAGAGTGGTAAACCGAATACGTTATCTATAATCACATTCATACTCCTTAGACAATGAGCTAATTGCAAAGTCGTTCTAATTGTTGGGGTGACGTCGTGAATTGTTAATATCGTGGGTACCCGTGTCAAACAATCGGTCTATATCCAAAAGTAATTATTTACTCAACAATTTAATGCAACAATTTAATTGGAGCTGATAGAGAAACATGTGATAATTATTATAATCATAAACACAAGAGTTTAACATCTTAAACAAAAGATTTGTAAAGCAATATAATTTTACTTTGGGATCAGATTCGGCAACTTATAGAAAATCCGAAGTCTACCTGTCAAGGGAGGGGTAGGCACTATTCTATCTATAGGATCAATAGCAAGTTCTCAGGCCCAACAAAACATCAATTTAAACCAGCCTATGAACACAACATGCCAAATAATGCAAGGTTAACATCAACTGGGCCCGAAATCAAGTAACAGCAGCTGGGTCCGAAATCAATTAGCAACGGCATGCTCAAAGGAGGATGGGGACATCATTAGGGCTATGCCCAGAATTCAGCACAGTGCTAGTGCCCATACAACAACCAGCGGGTCCTTCCCGTGAGAAATAATACGGAGGCGAAAGGGGCCGAGCCGAACCCCTCCCTGGCGGCCGACTAAGCCGAAAGCCAACCAAACCGAAAGTAAAGAAAGAAGCGACGAGAGTCGCCATGAAGCACAGATGATTTGTCGGATTATTGCGTCATCGGGAAGCCCCTCCGCAAATAATCAACATCATATCCCAATTCAAAAGTACATAGAACATAAACTGTAAATTCAGAGTAGAGGCAATCTACCTCAATCGAAGTAACCGAAATCAAAAGACCCAAATCCGAACAGCGAAGAGGATGAAAAAATCCCCAATTTGAATTCAGAAATTTAGAGAGAGGAAGGGAGAATTTCGTATGCCGAAAACCCTAAAACCATCGGCATATAAATAGAGGGAAAATCACGAAAGAAAGGGGATTCGGATCCCAAAATCTCCGGAGGGAGATCTAATCGAATCGGTCGAAAGAGGGCGGCGGATAGGGCTTCCGGAATCAACGGAGATGGATGCGGCTTCGGTTGGGGTTTTCGAACCCAAGAGAGGAGTGGCGAGGGGCGAGATGGTTGATGGGTTCGGTTCGCTCGAAGGGAGAGGGGCGCGCCTGCCGTTCAATTCAAAGAGAAAAGGCGCTGTTTCCGCACGCGTAGATGAGATGAAAGGGCTGAGCCTGCGTGAAAGGCTCTGGGTTTGACTTGCTTTTGGGTGGAGGGATGCTTCAGTTAAAAGGAAATGGGGGTTGTGGGCCTACTGTCTGTTAGTGGAGTAATAGGATTTAAGTGGGAAAGTAATGGGCTTAGGAATTAAGAGGATGTGGGCCACTGAACTTGTGGGAAAGTGAAGGGATCTGGGCTTTGAGCCATACATAGAAAAAAGAAAGGACATAGTAATAGATGAGAAGAGAAGTGGGCCAAGTGATTGGGCCAAAGTAAAAATGATTTTGGAGAGATTAAATGCATAAAAAAATATATAAGGAAATTGTCCAAAAGAAGGTTCTCAAAATATGGGTCATTACACTAGGTAAATGAAGTTTCGTGCAGAAGATTCTAGCTTTTCCTAAGCTTGTTGGAGAAGCCATGAGGAGGCTGGTTGGAGAAGCATGGTTCTAACAACTCTAAATAGCCCTTAGGTCATGGTGCATTCCTCCCATGCATACAAATCCTAAACTAAATAAGAGGAAGAAAGTGGGATTGATTGGTAAATCAATAAAAAAGAAGCAAGGAGGTTAACAAGGGAAGAAGGGGTTGTCATCAATTACTCCGCAAGTGAGGAATGCATGTTTTGTAGTTATGTATTTATATCATCGTATGCTATATATCTGACATGTTTATATTCTTTATATTGATGAATGCATGTATTTTGATGTACTAAGATTTTGTGCGTGTCATATGATTATTTCATATATAGCATACATTTTAATTGATATCATATGCAGACTCTATGAGCATGATTGTATCTTTATTGTTAGAGATATGTGAAGATGCATATACATGAGTGGTGTTATTGGATATTAGTTATACACCGATGTGCATGTTTGGATTGTGTTGTATACATTATTTTATTGGATTTTCCATGGATATCTTTTGCCTATACATGTGCATGCTGCTATATATGTATGCTTCTAATTAGTTGTACATGTATACATTGAAGCTAAGTAAGCTATGCAAGGTCTTAATATATCCTCTTCATACGGGTGTTTTATGCGCATGCATTGGTTAAGGTATCTCGGACATATGCTTATAGTGCTGAGACCTAAATCACAGTGTGAATTGTGAAATGTTGACCATAGTAGGATATGGCCTGCTTAGTTTCACAGCACATATATTGTTTTAAAAGATCCCTAATGACATGTCTCCGATATTTAATATACATAAAGTATTCATGTCAGTGTGCATATTGATGCTTGATTCATTCACTTATTGGGCAATTAGCTCATCTATTGTTTTAGATCTGTATGGTCCATGTTCTAGCTACCTGTTTGGAGACTCATGGATTCGGAATAGATTCCTCTTTTGCGTAGCTTGTCTACATCCTTCATCCTTGGAAGTTAGCTGTATATCAGGATGTTTTGATTTAAAAATCACACAAGTTCTCATGTAAGATGTATTATGAAGGAGGACATATGTAAAGCATATAATGAACCCATATTTTGTTTAGAAATGAAACTTGATATTTTGTACTCTATCTTGTTTAGAAAATTGATATTTTGGTATCCTGATGGATAGGCTTCATACTTCTCTTGTACAGGAGAATTGTAGCCGATTGTCAATGATCCCCTTATTATTATTATTTTGGATGTTTTGGGATGCGCCATTCCTTTTTCCACATTGATCGAATTCTACTCAAGTATGGGTGCCTATATATATAATTTAGTTAATCTTTGCACGCAAAAGCAAGTTAACTATGTGGTTAGAGCAATCATCTTATAAGTAAGTGGTTGGTGGTTCAATTCCCCTGATTTGCATTTAATTTATGATTTTTTATTGACTATTATGATTATAAACTAATAAATATGTTTAGAGTTGACCTTTGACAGCTAAAATTTGTTTGATAAACTGGGTAACAGCTTAAGTCTTTGTTAAAAAGGTCACAAGATTGAGTCTTAGTGTGAGCATGTAATTTTTGTGCCCAAAAAGGAAATTGTAGACATGAACCCGATCCGAACCAAACCCGGATCCTAACCTGATTTTGTAAATGGATCAGGTTGTGGGGAACCGGATTTTTTCTAGGTTGGATTTGTGTTTAGTGTGCTTGACATGGACTAAATCTTGGTTGGGCTTGCGTATAGCCTAATTCGGGTCGGGTCAAACTTGCCCTGACCGGAATATGACTCAACCTGACCCATTTTATAAATGTTTAAATTATATTGTAATAAGAAAAATATTAAAAAAAAATTTAGATGTAAAATAGTGTTAGAAAACTTTTGAATCTAGGGTTCCATTCTTAATAACAGAAATTATG
This sequence comes from Scilla litardierei, assembly GCA_030789695.1. Taxonomy (NCBI): domain Eukaryota; kingdom Viridiplantae; phylum Streptophyta; class Magnoliopsida; order Asparagales; family Asparagaceae; genus Scilla; species Scilla litardierei. Next base: position 112,084,992 of record CM061135.1, read on the forward strand.
TTTATTTATCAATAAATTTGTCATTAAATAAAGAACGTGACATGGTGCGTTTATGTTCACTGACATTGTAGTGGATAATGCAATTTTGCTGGCCAAGCTGTTTTTAGGTCTCTGAAATTTGCCAAGGCCTACCTAAGGCTCCTTCTGACCTTCTCTTTTGGCATCTAGGTGGCTGCTAGGTCGAAGCTAGCGAGGTGACTGTCTATGCACTTGATTGGGATTGGTCACCTCATAGTTAGCCTGTCTAGGCACCTTTTAGTCCAGTTTTAGCGGGAGAATAAGGTGAGAGGTTAATTTCCTGACTCATAGGCAAGCAGCCATAGATTGTAGGAGATCACCATTCAATATAAGGCTGTAGAAAATGGTCATTAATTTTTGGAAGCTCTACCCAACCCCAATATATGTGGTAGATTCATTGGTTGTTGTTACTGATATTTTATCCTCTTTCTCAGTTTTGACTCTGGCTTCATATCTAACCATTAACTATGTTCTATTTAGCACGTGTACTTATGATTGGTGCCATGCCCATGTCAGACACACTTCTTGGACACTTCTTGGACACTTCTTGGGGGCATATCAAACACTTGGCAATTTTAGAAACTTCCCGGACATATGTCATATATCTCATACACTTTGTTGTTCATATCACATGTTTTTATTTATTTTAAATGTTTTTATATTTCATTGACTATGCTTTATGGGGAATATCATCAATATGTTAGCTTCTATAAAACTATGAAGGGTTTATACAAGTTTGGATCTAAAAAGGCAGATAGATTATAAGCTACTTCACATAAAATTGATGACCCAAAGACCATTACTTTATCCAACTCATAGAAATATGTGATAGGATGTAATCATTGTATATTAGTATATGAGTAGAGATGTTGATACATAACTGAAACAAGAAAAGATACAATATGGATTGTAAAGTACATCGTGTGTAAGGTGTAACAAGAGTGGTTGGGAGATAAGGTGTAACGAGAATGATTGGAAGGGGAGAGGTAATGAGGGTGGTTAGGAGAGTGGTTGGGAGGGGAGATGTAATGAGGGTGGTTAGGAGAGCCAACTTTCTATTTATAAGTAAATTTGTAACGCCCCGTTTTTGGGTGTCATCACAATTTACAATTAATATGCAGATCCTGCTGGGTACCAGTGCAAACAGAATAGGACTAAGTAGAAAATAATACCAAAATTGGAATCATACTTGTACGGACAATATTAGGAACTTAGTGTACCACGAAAACTAATCTCCAGTGCTAAAGATCTCCTACTAAACCTGTAGAAGCAAATATAAATGAATTACAAAGTAGATTACATTTAGACCAAGCTAACAATTTACACCAAACAAAACAGTTTCAATATCAATGACCCGGAAAATGATCTAGTGAACTGAAGATTTAACGAGTTATGAATGTTTTTAAGTGTCAGTTAAAGTTTAACTAACCATTCTAGTTCGTGACTCATGTCCAATGAAGTGATGTGCATTAAAAGGTTCTGTAACCCCACTATTAGTGTGAATAGCGAACAATTGAATATTGAAAACTCCTCATTCTATAAGAAAGAGGAAAATTGTAAATGACCCCTTGTCCCATAAAAGGAGGAAAAATGGTTACTTTTATAATATGCTACACTTCCATCAGAAGAGTGGTAAAACGAATACATTAACCATTATCACGTCCACACCCTTTAGACAGTGAGCTAAGTGTATGACCTCCTAGATGTTGGTTCAGTGTCGTGAAGTGTCAATGGTCAAGTGTTTCTCGAGTTCTCAGTAAGTGTCCACATTCTAAAACCTGCATTATGTAGCTAGGGAGACCCTATGCAAATCAACTCCAGGTAAATATTTGCATAACAAATTAATTAAATCTAATAAAGAAACCTGAACCAATTGTTTATAATCATTAACAAAAGATTTTATAATTATAAATAGAAGATTGGTTTTAAAGAGCGGTGAGATCAGATTCGCATCTTCGACATGTTAACTAGTCCACGTCTACTAGCCAGGGGGCTCCACTACAATATATACCAAATACAATCAAAACTCAATACAAGTTACGCAAAGAATAAACTGGGCTGGAAAAACCCAAATCAGCAGCTCAGTCAGCATGACAAATCGGCCCAAATTCAGGCCAAGCGGATGCGGGTTGCAAACCCAGCTTGAGTGAACAACGGCAGACCAAAACCGAAAGTAAGAAGATAGAGGCGAACCAACACCAAAGGCAAGGAAAAATCATCGAACTAACACCGAAGCCAAGGAAACATTGGCTGTGGTAAGGGAAGCCCCCGACGGCCGATTGAACTGCAAAAAAACCAAAACAGAGAAAGAGAAAGCCGCGACGAAGTCGCCGAGAAACGCAAACAGGTTGCTAGTAATCATACAGATGGGGAAAGACCCCTAGGCATTATTGCGAATCATCACATCCCTAAATTAACTCAAAAATAAATAGAACATAAACTGGAAGTCGGAGAAGAAGCAATCTACCTTGATAGGGAAGATATTGAAAGGGTCCGAAAGCCCTAAAATCCCAACTCGAAGAGAATCGAAAAACCCAATTTGAAATCAGAAATTTAGAGAGGAGAAAGAGAATTTTGTATGCATAAAACCCTAAAATCCATCACGTATAAATAGAGGGGAAAAACCGTGTGAAAAGATCAGAGGACGAGCTCGATCGGATAGGAACTCTTGCCGAATTTATCATCTAGGGGTTTGAACCCAAGAATTTTTGAACCCAAGAATAGAGGCGGCGGCTTTGGAAGAACCGTTTAGGGTTTTGGGCTCGAGTCGAAGGCAAGACGTGCACTTTCTTCCGTTCAATTTGTTGGATCGGAGAAAACAAGGAGCTGCTGCTAATGACTTCGGTGCTGGGAGATTTATAAAAGTTGGGCTGTAGTTGAGAAAAGGAACTAAAGGTAAGTGGAGGAAAATGGGCTATACTTGTAATCTAAAAGAAAAAGAAACGAAAGTAGCTGGAAATTGGGCCCACGACTTATTTAGTTGGGGAAATATATATGAGGAAAATGGAGATGTGCCTATGGTCCATATTAAATGGTTAAGGGGAACAATGGGCATGGGCTTCCTATTAAAAGAATAGAGAATAGAGAAAATAAAGAAGAAAGAATAGGGAGAAAGAAAGGGAATGCGATGGATTAAATAAAAAAAAATATTTTATTAAAAAACATGAGGAAAAATGTTAGAAAATTCCCAAATTAATGGGTTATTACAAAATTAAGATATGTCCATCAATATGCATAAGCGATTCTTCTTCAACATGGATCGAAGCTCTAAATACCCCAACACTAACCTTTCACCAAAAGGCCAAAAACCATTGATCATCTAGCCCCCATTTTCTATTTTCATCTGATCCAAACTCCCATTAGAATAGACCACCACCGCTCCACGATGACACCTAAGTGTTTGCCACCACCACTTGACGACGACGATGCCGCTTGTTATCCCATCAGATCTCGACGATAACACCACCACTTGATGATTCATTAGATCACATCTTTGTCTTCGCACCTCCATCTTATGATCACACTTTCTCGAACATTCTTTCTTCTCTTTTCCTTATTTAAAGTTCTGTTAGTACTGTAAAAAATTAATTAAAATATAAAAATATAGTGAAATATACTGTGAATATACTACCGAGTACATTGTATCAAAAACAAAAATAGGATATAATTGTAATTTGGTAGGGCTCTTTATTTTGTGTTCTTATATTTGAATTGTTTCTCAAATTCCAAACGAGAACCAATTAGCTTAGATGTGGTGTTTGGATCCTAGGAGAGAATCGTCTGTGTGAGTTGTAGGGGTCAGTTCTTGAGGGAGAAATGCATGTTGGGGATGCGATTTGTCTTGTTAGGGTTAGATGGTTGCTTGATTAGGTATGAATGAAGAGAAAGTTTGAGATCCAACATGCAGTTCAAGAGTTCATATCTGAGAAGATCACCGATCGATAGCTACTGGCAGATGTTACCAATTTTGTACAATGGTAAAGACTTGTCGAAACCACATTTTCAGCAGATGGAAGGAGATTCATCTTGCAGGCGATCCTTCAAACCCGAAGACTGTAGAATGGAAACGTAATGATGTAGGTCTCTACAATTAGATAATGAATAATATTGAGTTACATGCGCATCATATGGGTTTGCATACAACGATAATCAAGGAACTATGGGAGCTGTATTCAGGGACAACCTTGAACAGAGCCTACGAGGTGTTACATGAGTTATTTTGAAACAGCCAGAAGGAGGAGCCAGAAGGAGGATCAGACTGTGCTCGATTATACGATAACTACAATCGATTGAACGAAGAGTTGAAATGCTGGTTCCTTGTGAGTGCTGATGTGCAAAAAATAAAAGTGCAATAGAAACATATATTTGTGCTCAGCTTTCTTGGTGCTTTACCATTAGTTTATGCATCTGCATAGCTGTATGTGATAAAGAGTTCAACGGTTAACTTCATGTCGGAGACTTTATCATACATAGGAGAATATTCCCAGATGATCATTCTACGATAGGTGCAAATGAGATACATTATGATACTATTTTGACGGTTCCCAAAAAACGACCTACTAGATCAAGTGGATATCTTGGTTATATTACTGGAGCAGCAGGGTCGCAGACAAGGCCCATTTGGAGGAGGTTGTAGAGGCCTTATTAGAGTGGATGTGATTTAGCAGTCGCGATAACAAAGAAGATGCTGATGGATTTTGGGAAGTATGGTTTGTGTTTTGGTGGGTGAAGGTTGATGAAGGGATTGATCAGCATTTAGCAGTGGGGTTGAGGGTGTTCGGGTGCGTGTTTAATGATTGGGATGCCTAAAATTGGGTTGGAATTGGGTTAGGGTTTGACCTGAGGTGTTGGGGGTTTAAAGGTAAAGTTTGAGGGATTTTGTGATATATGAAGAGATGACGAAGTTGGTAGAAGAGTTGTAACGAAGAAGGCGATGAACGGTATAAATTTTTATTTTTATATATTTGATTTTTTTGATTTTGTTCTTTGTCAAACCAAAACTAAACTTAATTTTTTGTTTTTTTTTGTGTGACTATGGATTGTAACCTGATTCTTTTTTCTCTTTTGGTTAACAATCTGAGGATGATTTTTGTTTTATTTTGTTTTTTTGGATTAAATAAACTAACTAAACCTAATGGAAGAAGATGATGATGAAGAATGAAGACGAAGATGATAAAGAAAAAGGATTATTTGGTCATAATACCAAATTGATTTGGAGCGGAAGTATGAACGATGTGGTGTGAATATTAGGGAAGATCTAATATGGGTTCGATGGGATTTTAGGCCCCTCACATTGGAGATCTGACGATCGCCGATTCCAACGCATTGCCGAATTTTTTTTAAACAGCACGTTTTGGCCACCACACCCATTCTAATACCTCTCATGCTCAAAATTTTAATTTGGAAACAAAAGTTTAAATAACTTTAAATTTTTATTCAATATTTCATTTAATTAAAAAGTTAAATAGAAGGCAATGTATAGGCAAAACAAAGACTAATGTGACTCTCACTCAAACTTCTAAATAGACTCCTAAATAAAATATTTAGACTCCTAAATAAAATAAAAGTGTTCCGTAGAATATGAAACTCAAAAGACTCGAATTTCTTTGAAAAAGAACTTAAAAAAGACTCAAATACTAGAATTCTAAAATGACTTAAAGGGATATAAAACTGATTCAAACACTAAAACACTAATTCGAATCCCAGTTGGATTCCCATCAGATGTGTCTGGCTTCTTGGATGCATGGACATTTCTATGTATGAATGTGTGTACGCACTCTCTTTCTTATTTGCAAATATTTTGTGCCTTGTCGTGATGTTCCAGTGTCATAGTTTTTAGAAATTATTATTGTAGTTTCTTTTTCTGTGTGTGCATGTTTAACCTCATCTGAGGTCCCCTAATATGATATCATTTAGAAAACTCATCTGACATACAACTAGGAATACCACAGCCATACCACTCTTCTTCCATGTGGAGCCCTGATATAGAAGAAATAATATTCTCTGATTATTGTTGGATCTTGAAAACCTTGTTAAATTTGTTTCATATCCTTATTGTTTTTTCTTTCTAGGTTGTAAAATGTTAGGTTCTTTGTTATTTTGACAAGGTCTCTTCTTCAGGATTGATGCATCTTTTTAGCTATATACAGATTTATCGAATTTTAACCTTTCCATGCAGCGGTTGGAGAACTTGCAGGAAACATGCAACTCTCTTGAAAATGGCGGGTTTGACGTATTGATGAACACTATGCAATCTTTAACCAATTTAAGATCTCGAATTGTGAGAGGTCTTGAAAGTGGTCTTAGAAATGATGCCCCTGATGCTGCGATAGCTATGCGACAGAAGGTTCTGATGTGCACCTTGAACAAATAATTAGTTAGCAATTGTACTCTAATCTATGTTAAAAAGGAGATAATAGAAACTTTCTTTCTTTGTAGTGGCGCCTATGTGAGATTGGCCTTGAGGATTATTCCTTCGTTCTCTTAAGCAGGTGACATCTTCATTCTAAATTTCCTGTCTTGATTTATTATTTCTTCTAAGGTCTGTCTATGGGGTGAACTTAAGGCACATGGTTAACGTTTTATGATCTATGTTGAGTATCTTTTGGATCAGATAATATTTGTTTTCTTCTGTCATCAGATGGAAAGAAACTGTATCTAAGGCTAGTTAAGCATTATGCACGATAAACTTCATTTCATCACCTTCATTGGTTATCTTTGATCTAATATCAAGCTCAAGACTTAGATTCCTTTTTTGTTCTAATGTTCATGATCATTTCGAAATTATGAAGCATGTGGTATTTTCCTTATGATTTGTTGGCTTTCTCATGTTTACACATTATCATTCACCTATCAAAGAAGAATGACCTTTCCCTGCCTCAATCCAATCCTACAATCTCTTATGTTTGGAGACACATGTTACTGGTTTAATTCAGCATCCCTGATGTCATCATCATTCTAGTTGAAACTGCCATGTTTCAGACACTGATATGTCAGCCTAACTGAATAATCTTGGAATATATCAATCAACCTGTTCAACATATAATTTTCATTTTTTGTCTCAATGGCATGCAATTTCCTGTGTCTTTGTTTGATTCATGTTGAATTAGGAATAGGCCACACCGAAAGCTAGGTATTGGGCTGTTTATATAGCTGCGAAGATACAATACAGTTTCAATTCTTATTCTGTTCATGTTCTTTACCTGAAAATTATTATTCCTTATTTGTATACTGGAATTACTAAAATCCTTATTTTTAGACTAGAAATTATAATCATTGTAACACTTCCCATTAAGCTAGATCATATATATTGTTCATGCTCATATTGTCGCAAATAAATTTAATGTGAGCTCGTTCATGTGTCTTGGTTAACAGATCCACCAATTGTTTGATAGAGACACATGTTTTGGCCCATTAATACTCGCACCAAGCTTCTATCAAATCAAGTAACAATCCATTTCAATATGCTTCCAGTGAAACACATGATTTTCTGTAAATAGCAACTTGATTTTTATGATACAATTTCATGAGGGTTGAACATAAAATCTATCTTGACTAGAATATCTCACATCCATACAAGCTCACATGTGTAGTGACCATGGCTTGATATTTGACTCTGCACTTAATCTAGACACTGCGTTTTGTTTTGTGCTTTTTCCTTGATGGTGATTTCTACCATAAAAAATCACAATAGCTATGTTGAATCATTGATCTCCTTATAACAAGGCATCCTGCCTAATTTGCACTAGAGAACCTTACCTTAACCTTACCATGTGATTATGACCACAATTAGAATATAAGAGTCATTTGCCTGTAGCATTGTTGAGATCATGGTTTGAGGTATCGGCCGATACCCACTGGTATCGGCCGTACCGGATCGGTACCGCCCCCTAGCGGTACCGAAACTACCCTCTAGAATCGGTATCGGCCGGAACCCTAGGGTTCCGGCCAGTTTCGGCCGGAATCGGCCGAAACTCGCCGGAACCCTAGGGTTTCAGCTATAAAATGACGACTAAGATGATGAAAATTGCACAAAAAAGATGTTCCAGAGAAAAATTGAAAAAAAGGAGAGAAAAAAGGAGAGAAAAAAAGGAAGAAGACGATGGATGAACTTACCGTGATTCCCGTCGCCTCGCTGCCGCCTCGTCGCCTAGAGGAACTCCTCCCTTGCCTCACCGCTTCGCCTTGACGCCCCACCACCGAATTCGACGCCCCGCCTCGACGTTCTGTCGATCGAGAGAGAGAGCGAGAGAGGGAGGGAGGGAGGGAGAGGGAGCCATCGTTGACGAAAGAGGGAACTGATTATTTACGGTGAAGTTGTAAATAAGTGTTAATCCCCAAGATTTTTATGGCAGACTTGTAAATAAGTGTTGTGTGCAGAGTAATACGGTGGGTGCGCAAAGCAACTCCTTATTTATTTATGTAATGGCCAACTTGTAAATAAGTGTATGTGCACATAGTAAAATGGTGGATGTGCAATGCATCTTGTAAATGAGTGGTATGTGTGCAGAGTAAGACTTCTAAATAAATGAAAGGGGTTGGTTTATAACACAAACTTGTTTGTTTATACAAAAACACACACAAATTAATTGCTACATATTAGTAATACAAATTGATAAGTAATTGATATGTATTTACGTATTTAAAACTACCGATACGTACAAACCGAAACTTACTTCCGAAACTACCGAAATGGACGATACCAATACCAATACCCAAATTTTTGAAAGACCGAAACCGAAATCGAGACCTAAAACCTTGGTTAAGATATCACAATATTCAGATCACAGCATTCCAATAAAGTCCATGAATTAGACATGAAATGAGTACTACACTTGCGATGAATATCAGGTCGGGTTATTATAAGATAATTAAGTTTTCCAACACATCTTTGGTATCTTCCTAGATCCTCTAAAAAACTTTCCCGGATCTTGTAGAACTTGTAATTTGGATCTATTTGTGTATCTGCAACTTGACATCTAAATATACCAGCGTTTGAAAGCATATCTAACACATCTTTTTAATTGAGAAAGACAAATCCTCATTTTAGATCTTATTATCTCAATGCACATGAAATAATGTAACTAACTGTTTGAGGTCCTTCGTCTAAAATTGCTCATGGAAATATGTAATGGCCCGCATTTTTCGTAGAAATTTTGTGGATATGTTCTAAAATATTTTTTCTTTTCCTTTTCTTTCTTTCCTTTCTAATTTCTCCCCTCTCTTTATTTTCTTTTCTCTTCGTTATTTTATTTCCCTTAAGCCCAAAACCGCATAGCCCAGCCCACCACTTCCTTCTTCCTTTTCTTTTTTCCTTGAAACCCCACGGTCCAACAACCCAAACACTTTCCCCACTTACCCGAACCCGAGCCCTAACTCATCGAGACTCGAGCATCTTACAGCTCTCTCTATATATCTGTCTTGCGGCGAAACACATCCGACATCCGACCGAACCCTAATTCACCGACGTTGTCGTCTTTCTTGCGAGGAGTTCGATTCGAATCGAAATTCCTAGTTCTATGCGTGATCAAATTATATCTTCTACCCCTCTCCACCTCTATTCAAGCGTGGTTAATCAAGGGTTTTATTTTCATAGGAAATTATTTCTTCTCAAAAGTCTTTAGATTTCGATTTCATAGTTTTACTTGGAGCTTGGAGCTTGGATTTCTGAGTTTTTTGCGCAATCATTGGTGTATGGTAAATTCATCTTGCTAAACTTTAAGTTATTTATTTTTGTTGGAATGGTTTGATGTTGGGTTCAATAAGAGATGATGAGGGGGTTCTTCTTCCGAAGACTGCACTTTTTGGCACCCTAATTCTAGGGTTCCGGTGACCCTTGCTGTCACTTTATTTTTTCGTTGTTTTGGGAGATGATGTTGAGGATTATTGAGAGGTTTTTCCTCGATGACGAAAGACTCTGACAACTTGAGATTTCTCTACGATCCACACCGTTGTCTCCTATGTTTTCTCTGGTTTTCCTTTCAATTAAATGCCGATCGCTGGTGGGGACTGTTGCCATCGTTTGAGCTCCGTTTGGTTGTGGTTCTGTTGGTTTTTGTGGGCTTGCTGGAACTGTTCGTTGGGCCTTCACCATGGGCTTGTTGGAACTGTCTGTTGGGTTTCTCTATGGGCTTGCTGGGATTGCTTATGTGGGCTCTTCCTGCGGGCTTACTAGGATTGCCCTATGGGCTTTTTTGTAGGCTTGCTGGGCCTGTTTCTGTGGGGGTTTCTGCGTGTTTGCTGGGTTTATTTCTATTGTGTTTTCATGCGGCTTACTGGTACAATTTTATGGGCTTTTTCTGAGGGTGCTGGCACTGTATGGCCTTGGACTTATGTAATTGATGTGTGTGCTTATCAATCTGATAAATATTGATCATAACAATAACATAAATATGTAGATTATGACGGGTTGTCGAATCTGATCATATGGATCAATTTTTTACTATCTCTTCTATTTACTTTAAATCGTTTTCTAAATATTATTGGTTTTAGTGTAGTTTAGTGTAGAATACTGAAAATGACTGTTAAATAGATAATTTCCCTGAAATGTGAATTTCACCATGTCACATAAATGGAACATTGGACTGATATTGTATCCACTAAATTACGATAATTAAGAGCTGTGCAACATGAACTTGATATAATTGCTTATGGAACTGATACTTGTACCTGCCAAGTAATATGCTACTACAAAAACATAGAATCCCTGCATAGCACTTTAATTAAGTAATTTTGGGACTAGAGACATGCAAACTTCTGAACTGATAACATGAAACCGTTTTAGAACATGTCACTGGACATAGCTAGAACTAGAATAACTGTACACTTACACATGACTCACGGAGTTTTGGAAAACTTATAATTGAGAGAGTGCAGACGTGACTGAAGCCATGCTTTAGGTCCGTATCTGAGAGGATCCTTTTTTCCTGTCGTCTCATCCTAAGGATACTGAGTCCCTTCCATGTCTCTTTGTTCTTGGACTCGGCCTGGGGTCGCATCCCGTGGTACAAGGTGGATTTCATGTTGCACATCATACTCTCCATTATAAGTCACATCACAAACTGTTAAATCAACTGTAGATTTTCTTTACGTGTTAGACTGTACATAAATTAGTATCCCTCTGTTGTAGCTTTTCAGTTGCATGACTGTTACTTCCTGCATGATAAATTAATTGTACGTTTAGTATATATATTTAATTTAATTTACTTAGTAGTGATACAATTTTTGTTGTCTCTGCTAGGTAACGAACATGTTTACGAGGAGACAGCACAGTACGAGGAGTGAGTTTCCAGTGGGAAACACAGAGTTTTGAGCTTCAGGACTTAGTAGGAGATTATTATATAGTTTTAGTATTTTTTCTTTTATAGTTGAGAAATTGTTGTTTTCTTTTTCTGCATTAGGCATTGTACCATCGTTGAAGGATGAATAAATGGGTATTTTCTTTTTATACTATTTCTTCACCGGTAGCTGCAAGACCTGCATATTATTTGAAATTGTAACGGCACCCCAAACCTGGGAGGTTACAAAATATGACCTTAGGTCACTTATCCCTTCATTATCATCATCTGTAATCACAATGTCATACACAAACAAGTAAAAAGAAGACGAAATGATCATTTTGAGAACAGTGAATGCACCAAATCTTCTAAACCAAGAGTTACATGATTGTTTCACACTATATAATGATTTCTTAAGATTAAAATTTTTCTGAACTTTTCTTGATGGGATCACAGGTCAGACATGTACTAAAAAGAAGGGTGGTGGGAGAACCAACTAAACTCAGTTCGATGAGATAACTCAACACGAGTCAGAAAAGTTGTTTTGATTCGCCACGCTCAAGGATGAACGATAAGAATTTATGTTTTGTCACTAAGGAACTTGTTTAGATAAGAAAGAGAGGAAATGCTCTAGGAAATTTCATTCAAAATTTTCATTCCTTCTCATTGATCAGAATTGAGCTTATATAGTACTCTTACAGTCCACTTAGACTGACATCAACTAGTTCCCAAGCATGGAAAAGATAAAGTTTAAAATAAGATGGTTGAATAAAAGTCCGTAGCAGCAACTAGTCCACATCCACCTTCTTTCAACCACTATTATTTGAAGAAAATTTTGCCCAGATACAGGTGGGTAATTAAGATGGTTGAACAAAAGCCATTCATGCTTTTAGATATTTGAACAAAAGTCTCCAGGTATTAATTCCACTTGATCAGGTGTTTGACCACATATTTCCATACGCTTAAATATGATAATGGACCTAGAACAAATTGCATCAAGCTTATTGGACTTGAAACATGTGATATGATCCGAACTAGATCTGGCCTCTTCTTGGAATGCATTCTAGGGCACATCATTAGAGCAACAAATCTTGTTGTTTCTCCATAAAAACCTTCTCATTATGCTTAGCTGAAGTAGAAGCTATTGATTGGCAGCTACAAGTGTGTAATAACTCTTTTTTTCCTAAGTCCACATCTCAAGGCCCACTGCTGGCCCAACTCCACTTTATAAAAAAAGAAAACAAATTCCCACTCAGCTCTCACCTGCTCTCGGCAGGAACCTGACTCGTGTCCTCTTTCGCTCTTCAGCTCGCAACGAACGACCGAGCCGACAACAATTCGAAAACCATAGCCTAATTTAAAACCCTCATCGTCGCGTTCTTTTGTGAAAATTTCCTCTTCGATTGGGATTCTAATCTTATCCTCTCACATGTTTTGACTTTTCTATTTAAATCCCATTGCATTAAGGTTTTGGTTTATGCGAAAATTGATATTTCTTCTTCAATGTTTTTCGATTGAGTTTCGATTGGTCTCAGGATTTCTTGGGTGTCTTCGGTTTGGCTTCTACGGTGCACGGTAGACCCTATTTGCTCTAAACTTTAATTATTTCTTTTTATGTCTTTAATTTGTGAAAGATTTAGGGTTTCAAAATTATTTTGTTGGGTGTTACTTCATGGAGATGATTCGTTTGCTAAACGAAGGGATTTTCTTGCATATTGATAGCTAAGGCATCTTACGAGTAAATCACAACTTACGCCACCGCTCTAAACTATTGATTTGGGGTTTATGGGGGTTTAGAGTTGGCCGTCGGGATTTTCCCTCTTCAGGGAAGGGCTGTTCGGCTGTGTTTTTTACTGGTGCTTTGTGTTCGGCTGTTTTTCTGTGGCTTGACCCATGGAATTGTTCTGCGGTTGTTTTGTCCCTGGGCTGTGTAGTTCTTTTCCATGTTCAGTTCATTATATGTTTATTTTACTTTGGACTTGTTGATCAGAAATTTTGAGTAGCATATGTGACTAGCATATGTGACTGATTTGTGGGATTTTAAACGGGATTAACCTCTGCTCCTATTTTCAGATTTTGAGTAGATTTTCCCTCGAGATGGTAAACCCTAGAACCTAGATGCCTAATAATATGAATCTGATCATACAGTTGCTTAAATTCTTTCAAAAATGATTTATTTTCAGTCTTAATTGTTTAAAGGACTTGATTGTTCGAGGATGTCTTGGAGTGTATTGTATAGGTTTTTCTTACTATAGAAATTGGTTGATAGAATAGTTATTGTAGAGCATAAAATTATGTAAATGGAATTGTGCAATTACAGTTATTGTTATGGGCTATTGACACATTGAATTGACGGCTATGGACATTACAGTTTAGTGCATGCTTCTTTTACATAGTTTAGAAAGAACAGAGCTAGAAGTTAAATGAAATAGAAATAGAAATAGATAGATATGACACATGGGGTTTGGAAACTCATAATTAAAGATAGGAAGAGTGTCGGAGACCACACTCATTGACTGACTTCTACCGACTTGACTCTGCCCCTACCGAATTCTTTGAACAATGAAATTAAGGCCCAGGTGAGCTCGCCTGTGGACCGGGATGGTCTTCAGTTCGATCTTTTTATTTACATTATGAGTAAGTTAATAATGACATGTTTTAGTTAGATAAACATAGATTAGTGTTTAATTGTTATTGTCCTGTTAGAAGTAGGGTTGCATGTAAAATTTATAATTGTTTGTTTGTTGTAAATATCGTCTATTTCATTGTTTCTTTTCGATGTTTATCAACAGGTGATGAATCCGCTTACGAGGAGGCTCCAGTGTTCGATGAGTTTGAATTTCCAGTAGAGCGTGCAGATATATGAGACCGGATTAATAATGCGAGTTTTTTTTCCATAATTTTAGCTTTTCAGCTTGTTTTCTTTTTAATTGTCAGAGTACGAGACTATTAGCTTTTTTTCAGTTATGCTTCTGTACTTCTCGAAGAATAAATAAAGATTATTTCATTTATAAAATTTCTTGTTTCGTTCTATATTGCTTTCACTGGTACTTGCTTGCTCTGCATAAATAATGAAAGGCATAACGACACCCGGACATGGGGCATTACAAGTGGTGGACTATGTAGGTCCCCGCAAACCACTTCGTGAACAGTTTAGGGCAAACGAGATTCTCGTAAATGAACAGTAGGACTGACAACCTTCTTTGCAATACAGAAGTCGAAAGCATACACTTGTCGCGGATGTACCACTTGAAACGATTCGATCATCATCAACGAGAACATGGCGGGCGATCAAGGCAATAGAACATTGATAATGGCAATGGCATTAACCACGATGTCGAAAACCAACTCAATGCCAACATTGACAACGGAAATGATAGCAATAACAATGGCAACAACATTGAACTGCCTACATCGATGATCCAGATTTCAGATCAGGTCCAACGAGAGATGATCAGAGCTCTACAAAAGGAGCCCGAACACAAGCGTGAAGGAGTACAGTAAATCCGGTCGCTTCGACCGACAATTTTTAAACGAATAGAAGACACCTTGCAGCAGAAGAGTGGCTGCGCTGCACTGCTGACATGCTGAAAGTGACACGGATCGTGCCAGGTTCGTGGGTGGACATGGAGCTTCAATTGATTCAAGACACTAGAGCATGGTGTGATTCAGTAGAGGATCGCCTGGTACAACCAATTGCACGGAGCACCTTTAAAGAGAATTTCAATGCTCAGTATTTCTCCTCAGAGGCAAACTGCATGCCCAATTTATGAATACGAGACAAGGCTCCATGAACGTGGAACATTATTACACCGATTTTTCCAGACTCATCAGGTGTACATTCAACTTGCAAAGTTGATCTATCGATGTATGCAACTTACTAACAAGTTTTGCAGGTGTGCAAAGAACATGGTGTCCTATCCATTGGACCCAGCTCAGCGTTTTAAAGAAGGCCTGGTCTTGAGAACAACAGGTCGGATTATAGCTGAAGACTCATACAGAAGTACTTTCCGCGGCTCGAGATTATGAATACGTGCAACGCAAGGGAAAGAGAGAATGACAAGCGACTGTCCCTCAAAGACGACCTCATTCACCCTTTAACAGACTGTCGTCCCGACCAGCTCAGCAGACACCTTTTAAGAGGCATGCCCTACCACATCCACAACAGCCACAACTCCAACAACAGATTGTTTGTCACTACTGCAACAAATCAGTGCACGTCAAGTCTGAGTGCCGATATCTCCTGAACCAATGTTTGATTTGTAGAGCAGATGACCACAGTACCAGAGACTGTCCATAGGAGGGACATAGACCATCGGCTCCAGCATCGACAGCTGCATCATTTACAGCTCCAGCAGGGAATACTCAGCGTGGACCCCATCGTAGCAGAAAGGATATCAGCAGGCGCGACCACAGACTTCACCCCTTAAATGCCATGCGTTCATCGTGACAACAAAGGAGGCCGAGGCTATAGGCCAGGTCATTACGGGTACGAAATTTACAGTTTTCTTTCATTTTGTACATTGTATACTCTGTGCTTAGACGTAGTTTTCGCGATCGTAGATATTGTGCTAGTAGCTAGCAAACCCGCTTTTGCGCTTTTCGATTCGGGAGTTTCGCATTGCTTTATGGCGTCATGTTTTACCAACACGACGTTCCTATTCTGCCCCTCACTTCTGGTTGGGACGTCAAGACGGGAGGTGGCATATTGCAGACGACTAGCAGATATCCGGATTGCCATGTAGTCATTTGCGGACGTCGACTTCTTAGTAATTGATATAACAAGTTTTGATACTGTATTCAGGTTGGATTGGCTAGGGACCTTCCATGCCAAGATTGATTGCCGATGCAGTAGAGTAATGTTCAAGATTCTGAACCACCTAAATTTCGAGTTCATCTGTGGGAGGAGCCGATCCGAAGGACCAATGGAGTACATCGACAGATTTATAGATACAATGTTAAATTTTATGGATGATACACCCGAGAGACCAGAGATAGTACATGAGTTTCTAGATGTATTTCTGGATGACTTTACAAGATTGCCACCGGACCGTGCCGTAGAGTTTGCGATTAAGCTAGTGCCAGGAGCTCAACCATACTCTAGGAATCCTTACCGTATGGCTCCATCAGAGTTGGTTGAAGTCCGCACCCAGTTGAGACCTTTTGCAGGAAGGCTGGATTCGACCCAGCTCATCATCATGGAGTTCCCCAGTATTATAGGTGAAGTAAAAGGATGGAACCAGGAGGATGTGCGTGGACTACATAGAATTGAATAAAGTAACAGTGACGAACAAGTACAATCTACCATCATCGACGATTTGTTTGACCAGCTTAGGAGATTGTACAACTTCTCAAAGTTGGACCTGAATAGTGGTTATCATCAGCTGAAAGTCAAGCGAGAGGACATTCACAAGACGTTCAGCTCTAGATATCGACAATATGATGTCGTTTGGTGTGATCAATGCACCCGCAATATTCATGACCCTTATGAACCAAGTACTATAGGAGTATTTAGAAAAGTTCGTGGTGGTTTAACTTGACGACATCTTGATATATTCGAAGAGCGACCAGGAGCACACATCGCACATGAGGATGGTCCTAGAAACATTGAGACGACACCCGTTGTATGCTAAGTATGGCAAGTGCGAATTCTGAATGAACAAGGTTGGATTTCAAGGTCATGTAGTATTAAGAGAAGGTATTTCAGTAGATCCATAGAAGTTCACTGCTATTCAGAAGTGACTGGCTTTTAAGACAGTGTCTGAGATTGTGTCTGAGATTCGAAGTTTTCTGAATTAGGCTGGTTATTACATGAGGTTCATTCAGGACTTCTCGAAGCGGAACCTATGATCGGATTGACACAGAAGGATGTGATCTACGTTTGGTCTAAGGCTTGTGACGAGGCGTTTAAGGAGCTGAAGAAGAGAATGAGTATTGCGCCATTGCTTATTGTTCCAGACCAAACTGGAGGATTTGAAGTTTTTTGCGACGCATCCGGTAAAGGTCTCGGATGTGTACTTCACCAGCATGGACATGTGATAGCTTATGCATCAAGCTAACTGAAGAATGACTTGGAGTTAGCAGCCATCATTTTCGCCGTGAAGATTTGGAGGCATTTCCTACTCGGAGAGCATGTGAAGATATATACGGACCACAAATGTTTGAAATACATCTTTATGCAGAAGGATCTTAATATGGCAGAGGCGATGGATCGAGTTGATGGCAGACTGTGACATTGATCTTCAGTACCACCCAGAAAAGGTCAATGTTGTGCCCGATGCACTGAGTCGACTTCTAGTAGTGCTTACCGTTACGACTCCATTGAGACTCCAGCAAGAGATATGTGAGATGAAGATTGATGTGATACTATCAGGGCTGACTTCTTTATTGATGGATCTTCAGATATAATCCACCTTGGTAGACAGGATCAAGGCTACACAGACAGAAGATACAAAGTTACAGAGGATTAGAGAGTTGGTGATGGCTGAACAACGATTAGAGTTCACGATACATTCAGACGGATCTTTGAGATTTGACAATAGACTTTGCGTACATTCTGGGAATATTAAAGAGGAGATATTGAAGAAAGCTCACAGTTCGCCCTATTCCAAATCATCCGGGCGGAACTAAGATGTATCAGTACTTGAAGCAACACTATTGGTGGCACGGTATGAAGAGCAGTGTTGCATGGAGCGTGGCCAAGTGTTTAGTGTGTCAACAGGTGAATGCTGAGCACCGAGTTACATGGTTATTACAGCCACTGCATATTCCTGTATAGAAATGGCAGCACATCACGATGGACTTCGTGACTGGTCTACTCCAGAGCAAAAAGCAGAACGTTGCTATTTGGATAATTGGTTGGATCAATTGACGAAGTCAGTCCTTTCAGAGTTGCCCAATCTTTGTAGGTTCTTGCCAAGAGATACATGTAGGAGATTGTGAGATTGCACGGAGTACTGATGAGTATAGTTTCAGACAGAGATACCCGGTTCACATCGCATTTCTGAAAAAGATTACAAAAGAATTTGGGCACTCATCTCAAGATCCTAGACGGATGACAATATGAGCATACCATTCAAATTTTGAAGGACATGATGCGAGCATGTATATTGGATTTCAACGGGTCGTGGGAAGATCACTTACTCATCGTGGAATTTGCAGACTAACAATCATCAGGCGAGCATTGGGATGATGCCATTTGCAGCGTTATATGAAAGGAAGTGTCGGTCGCCCTTGAGCTGCGTCGACGTTGAGGATCGAGAATTGATGAGATTTGAGATGATAGTAGAAGCAATCGACGTGGTGCGGACGATCAGAGAGAAACTGCAGTTGGTACAAGACAGGTATAAGCATTGGGCTGATTCAAAACGAAGATATTTAAAGTTTCAACCAGAAGACAGTCTTTTTGAAGATTTTGCCGAATCATGGATTGATCTGTTTTGACCGGCGAGGAAAGCTTAGTCCACATTACATCGAACACTTCGATGTGCTTCAACGAGTGGGAGATGTGGCATACCAGATTACACTGCATCCATCCTTAGAAGGTGTAACAACCCGTTCTTTCTTTCTTGCTTGCAGGTTTCTTTCGTTCTTTCTCTATTGCTTGCAGGTTTTGGTCTTCTTGCTGTTTTAGGATTGCGGCGACCCTTCTGCTTGCTGTCTGTTCCTTTTTGCTCGGTTGCTGGTTCCGGTGGCTCTCCTTGCTTGCGGATTTGAGATCCCTTATTGCTGATGGTTGCGGGGTAGGCTTCTGCTGATGATTGTGCTTCGGATTTTAACTTCCTCTTGGTTCTTCGGCTTCGGTTTCAGGTAGACTCTATCCCATATACTCCAATTTCGATTCCTTTGCTTGTGTTAGGGTTTGGATTTTATTTGCTTACAGGTTGGGCTTTCCTACTTGTGGGTTTGGGTTGTCTATTGCTTGCTGTTTTGAGTTCGTAGCTTCCCTTGCTGTTCTTGGGTTGGTTGGCTTCCTTGCTGTTCTGGGCTTCATCACTTGATGGAGTTGGTGGCTTCTTCTGCTTGCGGCATGGGCTCCCCTGGCTGTTTTGAGGTACAGTGACTTTACTGCGTGCAGGTTGGGGTTTTCTTGCTGCTATGGGGTTAGTTGGTTCCATTGCTTGTAACTTTGGGCTCCTTGCTGGTTGTTGAATTGTGGTTAGCTTTTCTGTTACTTGTTGGGTTTGGCTGAATCTCTTGTTGCTGTTTTGGGATTCGTGGGTTGTCGTTAGATGGTGGCTGGCTCTCCTTGCTGGATGTGGATTGTGGCTGGCTTATTTACTTGTTTTGAGTTCCTTGCTTGACATGTTTGGTAGCTTCCTTTGCTTGCTGTCTCGGGTATCTGGGTTATTGGTTGTCTCTCGGCTTTTCTTTATCCAGCAGTTATCATGTCTTCCTTCTTTCTGATTCATTGCATAGATCAGTTGGTGTTGCTTCCTTTTCAGTTCAGTTTGGGATATCTTGCCACGAGGAACATTCATGCTACCTTGTCATATGCCAGTTTCATTATCATGTTTTATCTTGAGTTTACTAGTACCGTGCAAGTTTAATATTGTGTTAAATTGCGTAGTCTTGGGTTGTTGCTTGAGATGACACATGCTTCTGATTGGATAGAGGATTTGAGGTGGACTATCATGACAGGATTACTATTGAATGCATGGTAGAGATTTGAGGTGGAACTATCATGACCGGTTACTGATTACATGCATGGCAGGATTTGAGGTGGACTATTACTATTGTAGTGGATCTCAGATCTCCCTTGACTACGTAGTTTAATCAATATTGAACATCACGACACAATAACTAATAAAATGATTACTCAGCTTGACTCACCAGGTTTGGGGAAACTTGTGATTGGGAAGTACGAGAGCGACTGGGACCTGATCAGAAGCCCCCGTGTTAGGGGGACGTCCATCATTTCCGATGGGTCCTGAGTCCAGGGCCAGACATGGACGGCCATCTTAATGGGTCCTGGAGCCCCACCACAGGTCACAATGTCATAGCTCTTACAGTTTTGCAGCACTTACAGTACTGTACTTTCTTCTTTGGACTCTGCCCGGGGTCGTACACTCGCGGTCATGGTAGCTTCCAGATGCTTACTGTACTCTCCCTCATAAGTCACGTCCTAGGATTGGTTCATTTTAGTTAGTATCATCTTTACAGTAGTTGTGCTCTGTGCTTATTTTAACCATCATAACATGTCTCTCTTCTGTACCCTTTCTAGCTGCCGTCACATTGCCTTTTTTACCTCCTTACTCTTCCGTTGTGTGGGTTTGTTGATTACCAGGTCAGATTACTTCTTTGTTCAGTACTATCATATCTGTGGCTGTCTTGTTTCCCTTTTGTGCACACCTACTTTTCTTGTCTCTTGTTTAGATATTGTCTACTCTATTGAGCGTGATGCGACTTCTGCTGCCACTAGGTACGACGTACATGATCATGCAGAGGTGTTTGAGCACGAGGAGTTGGAGCTTTCGGTACATGATCTTGAGAGGAGTCAGAACTTCCAGCGCAGGATGGTTTGAGCCTTGACGTTGCGGCATGTATATGTTCCATTTACGTTTCAGCAGTAGTGTAGCCTTTTCTTATCTATTTCCTGTTCAGGATTGCGTTACCTGTTCTGCTGTCCTTACCTGTTTGTTTACTGTGTTTTCCTTATTTAGAACTGTGTTACTTGTCATGTCTAGAGTGTCCTCCTTACTTTCTGCACTGCTCTACATTGACTTCACTGGCACCTGCGGGACCCGCACACTCTTGTTTCACTCGTAGCGGCACCTGCCGGGAGGCGGGGCATTACAGAAGGAGTGCATAGTGTATTCCACACATCTCAGCTACGTAAATATGTGGAAGTTCCAGCGCATATTGTACACCATTTAGAGATATCAGTGTGTCAAGGCTTGACATACGAGCAACAACCAGTGGAAATTATTGATCGACAACAGAAGAATTTGAAGAACAAGACAGTCAACTTGGTGAAGGTGTTGTGGCATCGAATGTGCCAGTCGAGTCTACTTAGAAACAAGAAGAAGAGATGAAAGAGCACTACCACTATCTATTTGAGGAACCTTAATTTTTCCAAATCCAAGGATGAAATTTATTTTAAGGTTGTACGATGTAATACCGCTTATTTTTTTCCTCAACTCAAAGCAAGGCCCATTGTTGGCCTAACTCCACATTATAAAAAAGAAAACAAATTTCCACTCAGCTCTCACCTGCTCTCAGCAGGAACCCGACCCGTTTCCTCTTTCGCTCTTCAGCTCACAGCTCGCAGCGAGCTAACGACCGAGTCGGCGACAATTCAAAAACCATAGCCTAATTTAAAACCTCATCGCCGTCGTTCTTTTGTGAAGATTTCCTCTTCAATCGGGATTCTAATCTTATCTTCTCTCACGATTTGATTTTCCTATTTAAATCCCATTGCATTAAGGTTTTGGTTTATGCAGAAATTGATTTTTCTTCTTCAAAGTTTTCTGATTGAGTTCCGATTGGCCTATGGAGTTCTTGGGTGTTTTCGGCTTGGCTTTTACGGTACACGATAGATCCTATTTGCTCTGAAATTCAATTATTTCTTTTTTATGTCTTTAATTTGTGAAAGATTTAGGGTTCCGAAATTGTTTTATTAGATGTTCTTCATGGAGATGAAGATTCGTTTGCTATACGAAGGAAATTTCTTCCTTATTGATAGTTTAATCATCATAGGAGCAAAGCGGTAACTTACGCCACCGCTCTAAACTATTGATTTGGGGTTTAGGTTTGGCCACCGGGATTTTCCATCTTCAAAGGGGTGTTCGGCTTTGTTTTTACTGGCTGTTTGGTGGTTGGCTTATGTTTCCGGCTATGCTTTGTGTTCAGCTTGTGTTTACGGGTGTGCTTTGTGTTTGGCTGTGTTTTTATTGACTGTTTTTTGCGGCATGACTTATGTTAGCGTTCTGCGGCCATTTTGTCCCCGGGCTGTGTTTTTATTGGCTGTTTTTCTGTGGCTTGACTCATGGCAGTGTTCTGCAGCCATTTTGTCCCAGTGCCGTGTAGTTCTTTTCCATGTTCAGTTCATTATATGTTTATTTTAGTGTGGGCTTGCGGGTCAAAATTTTCAGTAGCATATGTGACTGATGTTGGATTTTAAACGAGATTAATCTCTGCCCCTATTTTCAGATTTTGAGGAGAGTTTTCCTCGCACTGGTAAACCCTAGAACATGTATGCCTAATAATATGAATCTGATCCTACAAGTTAATTTTTTTCAAAAATGATTTATTTTCAGTCTTCATTGTTTAAAGGATTGTTTTCATTGTTTAAAGGATTGTTTGAGGATGTCTTGGAGTGTATTGTATATGTTTTTCTTACTATAGAAATGTAGGATCGTCCTCGTGTGATATACCCTACACTACTAAGCAACACTTCATTGGGGGGGGGTAAATAGTGTAATGTCACAATAATAAGCTAATTAAAAATACTTGCAAATGCGGAATTAAAAGACAAGATAATTAGCAACAATTCACAAGAGGCAATAGCAAACGCAAACACAATAACATATCCTGGTTCGGCAAATGTCTACTCCAGTCGCACTATTAAGGCTTTTCCAAGCAACCCAATACAACACACTTTTCAAGTGCCACTCTTTTCTAAGGGCTTATCTTTTCCAAGATAGCGCACAATCTTTTCCAAGGGTAAACACTATTCCAAGGGTAAACCATATTCCAAGGAAATAACATCTCTTTCCAGAGAAAACACTTCCATAACCCAGAAGCTAGGTTTCCAATGAAACAAAATAGAAATTACAATCTTCCTATTGCCTTGAAAAAATGTCCGTGAAGTGCAGAGACAATGAAGATTGATGTCCAAGTGCTAGATGTAAGCTTGATGCACCAATGGACTTCCCTTGAGCTTGAAGTTCAAATCAACATGAAAATGCTCTAAGGGAAATGAGAGAAGAAGAGAGTGAAAGCTTTTCTCTTGAGTTTTTGGCTCACAAATGATTCTAGATTCTTTGTGTATTGGTGCCAAAAACTCTCTCACAATGGGGTATTAATATTCTCTTAATCGGGCACAAAAACCAAGAAAATGACCACTTGAAAAGCTGTCCAACGGCTATAAACGGGCAGATTTTCTATCGACCAGATGTTTGATGAAGGGTGACCAGACACCTGATAAACTATGCAATCATTGGTCCGCCTTCATCAGACGGCTGTCACGAGATGACATAAGAAAGAGTTGAAAGCCAATCGTCAAGCAATAGACGTCTGAAGAACACTTGTCAGATGGCTGATGCACTGTTCAGTTGTCTGGCAAGTCTTCGTCAGGTGGCTGGACAAATGTGGGACAAAAAAACAGAAAGTCATGAAAACTAGTCCCACTGGCTTAGGCGTCTGGAGTTCACTTACCAGACGTCTGGGCAACTGTTGAGATGTCTGGTAAGGTAACTTCAGACAGCTGACAGAGCTAGGGTTTTGGCCAAACAGAAAGCGGATACACCAGACGTTTGGTGAATGTATACCAGGCGTCTGGTCCTAGGTTGAAAACACACCCAAGAGTGTTTTGGTCAAAGAACCTATTGGGTGGGTTTTAAGATAATAATATGGATCTCTAAGATGGAAAAAGACATGAATAAGTGTGTGAGACCATCTAATCAATGCATACAAATATTCTACTAAAGAAAGCAAAATACGTAAAGAATCATAAAAGATTTACAATGAGATACATGATTCTTCATGGCTTCATTAATCCAATGCTTCATGTCTTGAGTCCATCAACCCATTACCATATAGTTTGTCTCCCACTTGATGTAATCATTTTTAATAATATGAGACTAAAAAACTTTATGACATTAGTTAACACATAATGTGGTGATCATCATTAAAACCATATTGCGCTTAAAGGCCAATATCCAATAAGAAATTGGTTGATAGAATAGTTATTGTAAAAAATAAAATTATGTAAATAGAATTGTGCAATTACAGTTATTGTTATGGGCTATTGACACATTGGATTGACTGTTATGGACACTACAGTTTAGTGTGCTTTTCGTTTACATAGTTTAGATAGACCAGAACTAGAAGTTAAATGAAATAGAAATAGAAATAGATAGAAATGACACATGGGGTTTGGGAACTCATAATTAAAGATATGAATACTGGCGGAGACCATGCTCATTGACTGACATGTACCGACTTGATTGTGTCCCCTACCGACTTCTTTGAACAATGAAATTAAGGCCCATGTGAGCTTGCCTATGGACCGGGATGGTTGTTCAGTTCGTTCTTTATCTTTACATTGTGAGTAAATTAATAATGAAATGGTTTAGTTAGATAGACATAGATTAGTGTTTAATTGTTATTGTCATGTTAGAAGTAGGGTTGCATGTAAAAGTTATTATTTTTTTTGAAAATATCGTCTAATTCGTTGTCTTTTTTAAATGTTTTTCAATTTGTGATGAACCAGCTTACGAGGAGGCTCCAGTGCTCGAGGAGTCTGAATTTCCAGTAGAGCGCACAGATTTCTGAGACCGGATTAGTAATGAGAGTTTATTCATAATTTTAGCCTTTTAGCTTGTTTTCTTTAACTGTCAGAGTGAGAGACTATTAGCTTTTTTTCAGTTATGCTTTTATACATTCTTGAAGAATAAATAAAGATTATTTCATTTATAAAATTTCCTGTTTCGTTTTATATTGCTTTCACTGGTACTTGTAGGATCTGCATAAATAATGAAAGACGTAACAGCATCCGGACACAGGGCATTACACGTGGTGGCTCATGTAGGTCCCCGCAAACCACATCGTGAACAATTTAGGGAAACGGAAAATTCTCGTAAATGAATAGTCGAACTGACATACTTCTTTGGAATACAGAAGTCAAAAGCATACACCCGTCGGGGACGTACCATTGGAAACAATTCGATAATCATCAACGAGAACATGGCATGAGATCAAGACGATGGAAGTGGATCTCGGACACGGGGCGTTACAAAGTGAGTTAAGCAAATAAACAAATGTCATTTTTGCTATGTAAGAAAATATTTTATGATAATATACACCATATGTTTGAGAATGTCCTTTTGTCACCAATCGAGCATTTAGGCATGCTTAATACACATTAATATTCAATTTGATTGTAAATTCCAATGATACCCAATTGCTTCCCACTCGAAAAGGGAACTCGCTCTCTTAGCCCATTTTGCTCCAAAGATTTCATTGCATTCTCTAGGTTTGATAATGCATTTGACATTGACTAAAGAATATTGTGAGAAACAATGGAAGAGAAAATAGAACGATGTCGTGAAGGAAGATGCGAACAAGGTTAGAAACCTAAGATGTAAAGTGCAACTTATTTACTCTTACAATACATCGATTGGATCATCAAGATTCAAATGTGAATCGATATTGAGAACTATTTCGATAGGAATGATGTCATTCTTACCCGATTATGTAGCAAATATTGGATTTGCAAGGGCATTAGGAAAAACTGAAATGGCTTTGTAGGCTTTGTATATACTTGTGTTGATTCTCTATGATTTAGTGGTGATGTATCATTATCTATAGAAGAGGGCAATGAGTTCACTAGAAATTACATAAATCATCTTCCAAGAAATATTTGGTTAATCGTTTTCAAAATATGGTGTAGACCCAAAGAATGTTTTGTTTGCTAAGAGTAAGAACTAGTGGAAGTGGGACAGTAACTTGGTATTTTTTGACTCCTAAAATATTCAAGAACACACTTAACATCGTTATGATCCAATTTCGCTTCACAATTACCGTTATAATTATCGTTGTCATGAACAGAATAAACACAACCGAAAATCGTATGAGGTAAGGGAAAAATATATCATATTTAAGATAAAGCATGAGATATAGAATTGACTGTTTAGGATATCGGATGGCTGGCAATTAATTAGATAATATGCTACGAGCACCGCATCCAAAGTATTTGGAACATTCATTTGGATTAATAAAGTTCATACAACTTCTAGTAAGTATTGGCTCTTACATTTCATTGCACCCTTTTGGTATCATGTGTACGGAAAAGAAGTTTGATGAATTACTCTTGAAGTGAACAAGAAATATACAAAAGGCATGTTAATAAATTCTTTAGCATTATTAGTTCTAAATGTACGAATGGAAAACACACAACTAATTTTTATTCCAAAATAAAAATTTGAAAAATATACAGATGATCGATTTTTCATAAGAAATAAGGATACATAAGAAACATCATTCATTGACGGTAATAAAATATCTAAAACTAAGTTTGAAAGTTATTGGACATGGTCTCCGAACATATGATTGAACTAACATAAAAGGACTATTAACAATTTTGTTGGGTAAACATGGGTAAGGCATACAATTGTGCTTACTTGACAAGACTCATTATTCAAAGACTTTTTGTTGGGTCATCATGGGTAAGGCATACGATTGTACTTAATTGACAAGACTCATTATTGAAAGGTGGCAATTGAACTAAATCAGGAATATTAGCACAATCGACAAGACTCATTATTGAAAGGGGGCAATTGAACTAAATCAGGAATATTTTTTATAGGACAAATTTTTGAAAAAAAGCCAAAAATTAAAAGTAAGTACAAAAATAGAGCAAGTTTAAAGATATTTACCAAAATTGATCAAGTTTTGCCACATGCATTTCAAGGAAAATTTTATGCTGACGTGGCGGATACCAAAATGGCTGAGGTTGGTTGGCTTGGCCTTTTGGATAATCACGGGCGAATTTGAATTGGTTTGGGTTGTAAATCTCGGCCTTTTCGACACTCTTCTCCTTTATAAACAAAACCATGAACCCCAACCCACTCGAGCCCCTCAGCCGTCCCATCCTTTCTAACCCCATACAATCATTAAATTAGTCCCCCACCGTCACCATACATCGGATTCGCCCCATCACTCGTTGTAGAAGCATCTCACTTGTCGAATCTGCCTTTATTTTGTTAATTTCCACTATTGTTAAAGGTTTCATGTCTATCTTTAAGGTAATATTGTTATGAGATTTAGTTGAAATTTTTTATTTTGATTTGTTTCTTAAAGTATGTCATTAGCGTAGATTTGAAATGAAGGTTAAGGCATGATACAAAAATTATCTAGAAATTTTCATAGATGTGATGTATAGTATATATAGATGTATTTGTTTGAGATTCATTCTTGCTAATTTATTGCATGCTAATGCTTCCATCATCATCATCATCATCATCATCATAGCCTTTATCCCAAAAGTTGGGGTCGGCTTCATGGACTCAATACAAAGAATGTTGGATCGTGATCATATTGGATCATGATGTCGGATTTTATTTTCCATGCATTACGATTTAAAGCTTTCTTTGCCAACAAACCGAGATCTTTCATATCTTTCTTATTATTTCCATCCATATTTTTTCAGTCTACCTCTCTTTCTTTTGATCTCAACATTTATATGTTCAATCTTTCTAATATGTGCATCCTTAGGTCTGTATATGACCAATACATCTCAATCGATATTTTGATGCGTTTGGGGGAGTTTCGGCCCACTAGGGGCATTTTTTGTAATTTTTGAAAGTATGTGAGGTTTTCGTAAATTGTCCATATCTGCAATTTTCTTTTAGTTATAGCTAGGGCCGGCTAGGGGTAGGGCATGCTGAAAATTGTTGAAGAAAACCCTAAATAAATTGCACACGGATAACTATTTGGAGATCTTAGGTTTTGATCTCGAATCGAAAGCTAGGAGAGCGGCCTCCTCTCGAATCGATGCTAGTTATCTTGTTATTTTCAGTTTCCATTCAATTAAAATCCCTC
The DNA here is from genome assembly GCA_030789695.1 of Scilla litardierei. Lineage (NCBI taxonomy): Eukaryota > Viridiplantae > Streptophyta > Magnoliopsida > Asparagales > Asparagaceae > Scilla > Scilla litardierei. The sequence goes on from CM061135.1 coordinate 112,113,050, forward strand.
TTTTCACCCCCAAAGTCCACAAGAATCCCATCTTTACTTCAGATCCAGATCTGAAACATATCAAAGTGGTATCAGATCGGTTGATCCATGGCGACCATAAGAGCGAAAGACAAGATGGAGGCGTTGAAAGAGAAAGTTGATAGCGACATCTAACGACTAACGAAGATGGTGGAGGAACAAATGGCCGAGATGGATCGGAGGTTTTCTCAACTCATGGAGGCCTTGGGGCAAACAAATCTGAAAATCGATGCTTTGTCGCGGCAGAGGGATCCAAAACAGATCGAAACCCTAGATATGGAGAAAAGGCGAGGGCTTTAGTGAAGGCGAAGGAGAAAATGGATCCTCTGCGCGAGGGACTCCCTTCAGATGCGGATCAAGTGACGGATGAAGAAGATTTCGACTTCCAAGTGGACGAGGGAGCGCTACCGGAGATCTATGGAGGCCCGATGAGCGAAAGAGGAGACTAAGGCGCGCATCGGAGGCCGCCGGGGGACGGTTCACCCCGGCAAACCGCCGGGCATCTCGTGAGCCCCTGGCGGTTCGTCGGGGGCACGGGAAGCCCTGGCGGCTCGCCAAGGCTTCGTCGAGCCCGCTAAGGCCTGCACAGGCCTCTGGCAAACTGCCATGGCTCGACGATGGCCCTGGCGACTCGTCTGCCCCATCCGAGGGCACGACGAACCGCCAGGGGCATTCTGGGCCCATGGCGGCCCGCCAGGGCCCCCCGAGTTCAGGAGTCGGGTTGCCTGCAACCCTTGGAGCCTCCGGCGGCCCATCGGGGGAGGTTCGACCAGTAGGGGGCGATTTCAAGGGTTTTGATGATTTTCGGGAGGAATGTGGAGCTGCTTTTTACGACAGAGGACCCCGAGAGCACGAGGCATAGCTTGATGGCCATGAATGGTACCGGGAGGATGACCGAGAATGCTACAGAGATGGAGGAGCTGATTGGGGTGGCGGTGTGAGGAATGGGAGAGGGAGAGACCCGGGGTACGGATCACCACGCCATCCACCACATTGACGACATGACTACTAGCTGGGGAGAAGAGCTCCAAGAGGGGTTTATGCGGAAGACCAGGTCAGAAAGTTGAGGATGCCCGTGTTTGAGGGAGAGGACCCAAATTCGTGGCTGTACATGGTTGACAGATATTTTGAGATATCTATGGTACCCGAGGAGTGGCTTAGGGCCGTTGGGGTTTGCTTGGAAGGGGATGCGTTGTCGTGGTATCGATGGACACAGCAAGACCAGCCTTTCCACACATGGGAGGAGTTTACCGCGTTCTTGATGGAGCGATTTAGAGAGGTACAGGCGGGCAATGCATTTGAGAGGCTGTATGCTATGAGGTAGGATGGACCACTGAGGGAGTATATCAAGAAGTTTGAGATGCTGGTGAGTCGGATCAGTGGTGTGTTGTGAGAGTCGATGGAGGGAAATTTCATGAAGGGGTTGAAGCCGACCATCAGATCAGAGGTGAGGTCCCATAGGTCGTCGAGTCTGTGTGAGTGCATGAGTTTGGCGAGGATAGTGAAGGACAGATTGGACCAGGAGAGCAAGGTCCGCGGAGCATGGGGATGATCTGCTTTCAAGGAACATGCATCGGAAGGGGGACAGAAGGTGCCCACAACCACATGAGGAGTACCAGTTAGCATGGAGATGGGAGTAGAGCCACGACCTGGGGAACATACGCGGCGGATGACGGAGGCTGAGATCCATGATAAACGTGCCAATGGTCTGTGCTTCAAGTGCAACGAGAAGTTCTCTCCAGGGCATAGATGCGGTGACAGTGCTCTCCAGATTTTGATCGTAAATGAGGAGGAGAACGTGATAATGCTGGAGGCTGGCGAGGAGGATCGAGAGCACATGCATATGGAGTAGCCGTCCGGGCATTTCATACATCACCTTGAGGACAAGGTGGTTCTTTGGGGGCGGAGTAATGATACGTTTTGGGGAGTTTCGGCCCACCAGGGGCATTTTTTTGCAATTTTTGAAAGTATGTGGGGTTTCGTAAGTTGTCCAGATCTGTAATTTTCTTTTATTTATAGCTAGGATCGGCTAGGGAGAGGGCATGCTGAAAATTGTTGAAGAAAACCCTAGATAAATTGTCTATGGACAACTTGTTGGAGATCTTAGGCTTTAATCTCGAATCGAAAGCTAGGAGAGCGGCCTCCTCTCGAATCGAGGCTAGTTATCTTGTTATTTTCATTTTCCATTCAATAAAAATCCCTCGTTTCCACCCCAAAACCCACAAAATCCCATCTTTACTTCAGATCCAGATCTAAAACATATTACATTTTTTATTTTGTCCTTTATAGGGATCACAAATACATTTGCTAGGATATTCTCGTTACTTATCTTTTTTAATATTTCCACATATCCATCGTACATTCGCACCTTTGTCACACCCATACTCTGTTCATGCTTCTTGGTGATAGCCCAACACTCTGTATCATATAACATAGATGGTCTAATCTTGTAAAATTTGCACTTTAAACATAATGATACATTTCGATCACTTAACACTATTATTACGGTTCTCCCCTTCAATCATTTTGCTTTGATTCTATGATCAATATATTTTTTAATCACCGCATTCTCTTCGTTAACCGACTTGAGATATTTAAAGTACTTATTTACCAATACATTTTTTTCATCCAACCTCATCACATTATGATCTTTATGTTTCACTCTACTAAACCTATATACTATATCATCTATCTTGTTCGTAATAAGTCTGAATTCTCGAGTCTGTAATGTATTCCTCCAAAGTTCTATTTTGCAGTTATATCGTTTTTGATCTCATCTATCATATCGAAATAATATTTTCTACAAATAACATACATTAAGGCACATCATCTTTGAATATACCTAATGAGCTGATCCATCTCTTTAGCAAAAATGAGGCGACTTAGAATCGAACCTTGATATAACCCAATACTAATGCTTTCCTATTACTACTTTATTGAAGAAGAGAAGATCGAATAGAAATCTGTTTCACAAAAAAATTCTAGAAATTCGGATTGGATAAATCATGTAGCTAAATTAGATCAAGAGGTGTAATCTTGTGAAAATGTTATTGATGTCATTGTCCTCACAGTTTGATTTTTGTGTGTGGGGTAAATGCTAGTAACTTGGTTTATTTGACATTGGGCTATAGCAGTACACTAAAAGTGTCATTGTTATCATGCAAGGAAACTGGAGTTATCCTGTCTGTACTATTACCATCAGATAGAGGGAACATAACATTTACCTGTCTGCATCTCTTTCTACCCAATCTTCTTGTGCACATCTCTAACCAGATACAAAGATTTCATCTTATCATCTTTCTGTTAGTGCTAGTAGCATAAATGAGCTTTCAGTCTGAAGAAGTTCTGACAAAATGCTGGGGAAAATTCCATTTATCTTTGTCTAGACTGGACCTTCCATTTGGTAATTTCATTGGGGTATGTTGCTCTTAACAGATTTCTTAATGCTGTTGAAGCTATGGGAGGATCATCCTGGCTCGTACAGAGTATAAATGCAAAGAATGTTGTCCCTTGGAATCACCCACTTGGTTCCCTCATCATTGGTATTCGCCAGATTGCGCTGTCAGGTTGGAAGTCTGAAGAGTGCTTTGCTATAGAGAATGAGCTTCGTATGTGGAAACAAAAAGGGTTCTCTGAGAGAGAAGGTACATCTGTATGCTTTATTCTTCTTAAACATATCACTGATTAAATTGTTCTGGTGTCAATGCTTCGCATCATCCTTCTCTTGGTTTTTCCTTTTTAATTATATTTACTTCCTTATGCTTATGTATGGTTAGGCAGTGAGGATGGGAAGTACATATGGGCACTTAGGCTGAAGGCTACACTTGATAGGGCAAGGAGACTAACCGAGGAATATTCTGAAGTTCTTCTTCGTATATTCCCTGATAAAGTCCAGGTTTATGGACTGACCTTTTTCAATTCAACGTTGTAGACTTTTCATTGCCAATGTTATCTTATTGTCTCAGCATTTCAATTAAGGTGTTGGCAACAAGTTGTCAGCTTTCACGGATGCCAGATTTTGTATTTTGTTTTGTTTTGTTTTTGCATGGACCTGACAATACTACTAAATAATGCTTGTTATCTTTCAATGCTGCTTTCAGTTTTCTAATATACACATTCTAAATGCTACTAAAAAGTTTCTTTAGTCACTCACAAACTTCCTAGTTATGTTTTCCTAGTTTCATAAGTATGGAGCAAAATCATATATAAGATGTTATCATAAAATTTAAAAATGTTTCGTTGGTTACTCATAAATTGTTCGGAATGCGATAATTGTAAGGACTCTGATAGTTGTAATCTTTATCGAAATATATGTTACATCTTTAGCCCATTTGGGCTAGGCTTCTTTATCGAAATATATATTACATTTTTTGCCCCATTGGGCTTAGTTTCTTTAAATACAACCCAATGCTTTACACGTAATATTTGTCTTTTGACAGTATGTGTGTTCTATCTACTGAACTGTCAGATAATGCAAGACTTCCTGCTTTACACTCATGGTTTATTCTCTTGTCTGAGACTACTGATATGTTTCCATCGACCCATGTGATGTAGAAAATCTTTAAATTATAGACCTTATTTAATCTTTATTTAATGATAGCAGCTGCACTGCAGCTATTTTTTACGTATACGTGAAGTTTTTACCTTTTTTCCTTCCTGAATATGCAATAGAACTTTACAAAACTTGATGACAAGATTCATTTCTCAAGCGATAGCGCATATTAATCTTCTCCTTAATATAAGTGGTCTTTAATTGATATTTATGAGTCTGATCCCAATTCCATGAGTTTTCCAATGTTGCAAATCTGTTCCAGTGACTGAATTGAGTGAACTTTTAATCTTGCAGACTCTAGGGAAGGCTCTTGGAATACCGGAGAATAGTGTAAGGACATACACTGAAGCTGAAATTCGTGCTGGGTAATGCTCTTTACTTGATTCATGTATATGTTATTTAATCTTTCTCATTGCCTTGTGGTCTCATGATGTTTCAACATTAAATTTGTTTAGTAATTCGTCTATAGTGTTTTTAATTTTGTTCTCTCAAAGTTGTTCTTTTTTGATGTCTAGCCTCTTCCATCTCTTGCTTGAAGTTGAATGTGACTCACATGGGAAAATCCATTACCTTTTGTAGGAGAGTGGTAATCATTCCCAGCTTTTTCCACTGAACCAAGCCTATGTGGGAATCAATTGCCTCTTTATATTTTCCTTCTTGGCCCAGTGGAATTTGGAGGATTGCTTCTGGGTCACATGAGCTTAAAATGCATACCCCATAACATAGGTCTGCCTACTCACTAACTGGCTGTCATCCATGTCTTTGTGGCAACTCCAAGGCCTCTTATGGTTATAGTTCATATTTTCTTGAGAAATTTTGAGGGTTCCTACTTGGTTGGGTGCTACATGACCCAAAAACATAGGTCTTGCCTACTCGCTAACTGGCTGTCATAGACTTTATTGCAAGGCCCTTGCGTGCTCATAGTTTTTTGTTCATAAATAGGAATTATAGTTCATTAGAGTCAAATAAGAAGTCAAATACAAATTGTAATCCTAATTATTATCGTCTTGTATTTTCAGCCATATAAACAGTATCAACACACTGGTTTGGGATATGATTTGGGATATGATTATTTCAATCTTCTATTGCTTGACATGCCACGATCTAAAAAGTTGTGATTATTAGAAAAAAAAATACCAAACTTCTCACATCTTTTATCCAGAGATGTTCAAATAAAAAACCAAACACTTGACCCTAACCAAGTTAACATTCAAAATAACCTACATTCAAAATAACCGAAAACCTAATACTAATGATAACTCTAAACCCAGCCATCAGCTGCTAGCTTTTGTTCATACAATTGTTTGCTAGCTGCCATCTCTCGTCTTCGTCTTGTGTCTTCATCCTCCATTTAATTCTGTGGCTACCTTGTTGCTGTCTCTTCTTGATGGCAACCCTTTACTGGCTCTAGCGCTGCTCATTACGACATCAATTCCACCTTGTGACCTCGATATAGACTCCAACCATGCTCGCATCTATTTTGACACTTATTTCAGCACCAAAGGTCTCAACACTGACTCTAATCCAACCCAATATACATTTGATGCGAAAGCTTTTATGATGCGCCTCTGTCTGCAACTCTTCTTCCGTTGTCCATGTTTCAGATCTCTGATTGAGACCTGCTTAACCCTTGGCCGTTGCTTCTGAATCACACCTCGACCTTTTGACCCAATAATATAATAAAAACCGATTTGCAACTCACCGGAGAACCAAATAGCTGCTACCGCTTTTACACCTGTTTGAGCATGTGCATTCAGGGTCAAAATTGAACTGATAGACATGTTTAAAAAGTAGCAAAAAAGTTCAGTCTAAGATAAAAAGGGCAAAAATTGTTACATTTTTACTGTTTTTGTTTCCTAATATGTTGGAATCTAAAGATATTAGAGATATCATATACGAAGTAATTTAGGAGGATGTTCTCCTACTCGATAAACTACTTTTCATCAGTGCACTCATTGCAACAGGACAAACCGTCTAGCTGATAGATGTTGGTATTTAAATGGAAAACCAACATGGGCTTTTCAGTCTACTCTTTGAAGCACGTTGTCCATTCTGCAATGTTCCATATATTGAATAGTGGACTTGTCAATATCAGAGTATTATATCAACCAGCTGATAAAATACATGTCATATATATATATATATATACTAGTCATAACCCATGCCCGCGGGCACGGTTCATTTAAGATTTTCCCTTGCGAAATCTTTGTGCCCCGAATTTTTTTTTTCAAAGCCAAAATTTAAAAGAAAAACAAATTAGCTTACAATATTTAGCGGCACATGCGTCTTCGGCGTGGGTGCCTTCGGTGCGGAACAACAAATTTAGCGCATGCGCCTTTGATACAGAACACCAAATTCGACGTGGGTGCCTTCGGCGCAGAACAACAAATTCGACGTAAAACAACAATTTCGACGCAGGTGTCTTAGTCGCGGAACAACAAATCAGCGTTAAAAAATGGCGCGGGCGCCTTCAGCGCGGAACAACAAATTCAGCACATGCGTCTTCGACACAGAAAACCAAATTCGACGAGGGTGCCTTCGGCGCAGAACAACAAATTCGACGTAAGACAACAATTTCGGTGCGGGTGCCTTAGGCGCGGAACAACAAATCAGCGGAAAAAAATTTCGCGGGCGCCTCCGGCGCGGGCGCCTCCGGCGCGGGCGCCTCCGGCGCGGGCGCCTCCGGCGCGGGCGCCTCCGGCGCGGGCGCCTCCGGCGCGGGCGCCTCCGGCGCGGGCGCCTCCGGCGCGGGCGCCTCCGGCGCGGGCGCCTCCGGCGCGGGCGCGTGCCCGTGGGACACTGTTCATTTAAAAATCTTGGACCCACTAATTTTAAACAAACATTAATAATTATTAGTTATCAGTAGATGTGATCGAAATTTTACTGGGTTTTGCTACGCGGATCAATGAGTTGGCAGTATCTCCCACGTTCATTCTCCCACAGCTCGCGTTCATTCCCAAGATGAGATTGTGTGTGTGCACAACATTTTTATCATAACTAATATTAAAAGGTTATTCCTAATTTCAATGTTTTTGTGTATTCCCAACAAATTTCTCTTCAACCCAAAAACTTCCCTCCAAAACTTGATGTGACATTGCCACATAGGACAAATTCAAAATCTGCCCTCATTTGTAATATATACTAGTCATAACCCGTGCCCTCGGGCACGGTTCATTTAAGATACCCCTTCAAAATCTTTGTTAACCCCAAAAATTATTCACCCCTTCAAATTTAGACGAACAAAAATCAGGCACCTTCGACGTGCGAGCGCCGAATTTAAGATATTCCCTCAAAATATTTCTTCACCCCAAAAATTATTCCCCCTACAAAATTTAGACGAACAAAAATTTAGCAGGCGCATTCGACGCGGCCGCCTTCCCCCAAAAATTATTTCCCGCCTTAGGCGCAGGCGCGCGGACGCCTTCGACGCGGTGGCCTTTGGAAATATGGGCCAAGTAAATAGATTACTAAGTCGTTTGCATTTTTTAGCCGTCATGCAATATGTTGGGCATATGAAATAAAGGCGCTTGAAATGCTTTCTCCAACCCATGATCCATATCGTTGAGATTGAGAGACAACTATCTAAAGAGAAAATTTAAATAAATAATTAAAATTCACTTTTCATCCCCACCCACGTGAAGTAGTGCAAATGTAACCGCCAGGGACAACTCATGCAATTTTTCAACACGTATCCTAAAAAGTGCTTACAGCTGTTCATCGACTCGTCATGTTCTGGTCACCGCCTCACATAGAGAATACAAAACATTAGCCATCAAGCCATCTCACAACAATTTGGTATCAATCTTATTCAATTTTCTTCAATCAAAAACCACGTTATGGCATTCTTGATCCTAGATATTTAACCAGCTCATGATAATGAAGATGTTGCGATTTTATTTTACTGAAAGATTTGGCACAATTTATCGAACAATCCAAAAAAAAGAAACTTCAGCACAATACTTTATGCCAATTTTACACATACTCGTCAAAAATTATACTAAAAGCAAAAAAAATAATTCTTTTGTTTGTTTGACCTCTTTAGTCTATACAATTTTACTACCTCCAATTTCACAAATTAACACACTGATTGGTAAAGGCAGAAAGAACACCTTATTGTTGGGAATTTCGATTCTTGTAGATCTCCTCCCTGAGCTTTTCTTCCTGAGCTCCTCCCTGAGCTCCTTCGCAGTGCCAGGTCTGCAAGAATACCTAGGGAGGAGATCTGCAGATCCTCCCTAGGCCGATCCTCTCTGCTCACCGATGAGTTCTGAGAATTCCCTGACGGAACCAACCATGTTGAAAGGTTGGTCTCCACCGAGATCTCCTGCTTGGTGTTGCCATGATTCGGAGTCGAAATCAAATCGATAGCCTTTCGAGGCATATTGGCCTTGAATGTAGGCTCGGGACTGAACCATGTGACCTTAGTTTCCAGCCCAAATTGGCTGTTTTCCTTGCCATGTCTCTTCTCCTTTGTATCTAGCTTGTTGTCAATGTTCTTCTCCGTACTGAGATTCGTCAATGGCAATGCCCCTAGTTTGGCTTCCTTCCACTGCGACAGATTCTCGACGGGATTCAGCACCGAATGCACGTACTGGCTCCGGTCCCTTGCACATCCCTTTGTGGAGATGCTTACAGGCATCAGACTTTCAACTTCATCTTCACAGCTTTCTTGTTGCTTTTCATTATCCATCAGAAGAGAAAAGAACGACTCGAGGACTCATCTTCGGTCCCCACGACGACAACCTCATCATCCTCGACCTCAAAGTCGCTATCATCATCATACACCTCTACGTCGTCATCACCTCTTTGTTGTCGCTGCTCTCACAATTCTGGTATCTATAGTTCAAACCCGAGCTAACATTTCTTTGTCTCTAGTGCCTTTCTGTCCCCTTTGGCATCCTCGGCCTCAGACCAGCCCTCGATAATTTCACCAACGACAGTGTCTTCGTACGTTTTGACATTGAGATCGAAAGTAACCCTCTTTCTACAGCTGCTGAAACTTGACTGCTCTTGCTTCTCTATGCATGCAAAATAAAGAAACAATCAACAAATGGGTTCTCACATGCATTTTAACAAACACTTACCATGCGTCAAGAAAGAAACCTCAGCTCAGGAACGGAGACAACATCAGCTAATGTCGCTGCTTCTTTGATGATGGGTTTCTAAGGAGATGGCCTTGTTTGCAAATGATGGTAACTTTGATTCACCTGAAATAAAAAAATCAAAAATCAAAAATCAGTAAGAATATGATTCAAAAAAATTGAAATTTTTGAAGGAGATATGAAATTCTTTGATGATGGGTTTTTACTCGATTGATGGGTAGAGATTTCTTGGTTCGCTGCCTCTGTCTTCGATTATTGGCTCCCCCGAAACAGGCAAGGAAGCAGCCCATTTGGGCAAAAGATCATGTAAATCTTAAATGAATAGGAGGATCTCTTAGAAAGCTTGCAGATCTCCTCCCTGAGCTCCTCCCTGAGCTTTTCTTCAATCTTATTGTTAGGAATTTTCTTGCAGATCTCCTCCCTGAGCTCCTTCGCGGTGCCAGGTCTGCGATGAATTGGTGTTGCTTGCAGATCTGGTCGTCGTTCCTTCGTGATGGAGAGAGAGAGACATAAAAGAAGAAGAATTAGAGAGAGAGTCTCCTCGGAACGATGAGCTTTTTGGGATTGCGGTTTAGAAAGAGACATCAACCCACGTTCACCCACCTCGCGTACAGAACTTCAATTTTTAACCCATGAGCTTTTTTGACGCGGATCGATTGCTGTGGATTGATGATGTGGCATCATCTCCAACGTTCACCCACCTCGCGTACAGAACTTTCTCAACTCGAATATTAAATTGCCTGTTACTATGGGGGATTAAATTGCCTTTTAGGCTGTTCAAGGAAACAATGCACAGTTTTTAAGGCGGTTTTCAACATTTTAAGTTTCCCCCAGCATATTTCTCCCCAAATTCAAAAGTTTCCCCTCTAAAATTTTCTTCAACACACATCCCAACCGATCATTTGCCAAGATTAAATCTCAGCCACTCTTTATCCCAATCCTCTTGTCCTAGTCAGCCATAGGATTCAAAAAACTCTGTCAAATGTATAATAGATATATATATATCTATTCTATAAAGGATGAAGATTTTGAATCTTATCCTATAGGACAAAGCTTTGTCCTACGTGGCAAGTTTGTCCTAGGTGGCAATGACAATTTTGGGGGGACTTAAATTTTGGGGGAAAAGTTAAATTTGGGGGGAAACTTGAAATTTTGGGGGGAAACTTGAAATGTGGGTGAACTTGAAATTTGTTGTGGGGGAGGGGGACTCAGCCATTAAATAAACCGTGCCCTATGGGCACGGGTAATGACTAGTATATATATATGAGGCAAATGTGCCTGCGCACGTGTGCAGGCAGAATTACATGCGCACGCCCCCTCTGTTGGGGGTTTTAAAGTATTTTTTTGAATTTTTTTGCAGTAGGTCGATATACTTGTTATGTAGCTCCCCACAAAATTTCAGGTCAAACAAACACCATTTGGGTATCGAAACATCCATCACAGAAACGTTGCGCAAAACTGTCCAGAATTCTGGACAGTTTTGCACAACGTTTCTGTGATGGATTTTGCGCAACGTTTCTGTGATGGATGTTTCGATACCCAAATGGTGTTTGTTTGACCTGAAATTTTGTGGGGAGCTACATAACAAGTATATCTACCTACTGCAAAAAAAATTCAAAAAAATACTTTAAACCCTCAACAGAGGGGGCGTGCGCAGGTAATTCTGCCTGCGCACGTTCTTAGGTACATTTTGGGTATATATATACGAGAATTATATAGATCAGGTGGCACCTGATCTAATAGATCAGGTGCAAGACACAAAAAGACGGGCCCCCACAGAAAGTACATGCCCAACACGGGCTTGTACTTTCCAACTTTTTGTGTCCTGGCACCTGATCTATTAGATCAGGTGCCACCTTTTCTACATTATATATATATATATATGAAAGGTAAGTGGGGGGGTGTATATATATATAGACAAGGGACTACATCAGGGCACAGACTAACAAGTAGGTCAGGTAAGGGAGCGGCTGGGAAGCAATCACCTTACGCCAAATCTACCAGGCCAATACCAAGAACACGAAAAGAAACTGTACTTGGGGGCGCACAAAAACCGGCCCAAGAAAGCCCCCAGTTCCCAAAAATAGTACTATCCACAGACTCAACACTCTCAAGGTCACAAGAGATCATAACATCAAATACACAGAGAAGAGCCTAGCAAGGAGGACGTCCTTTGGGGATGGCCTGGAGCGGAAGATCCGGCAGTTGCGCTCCCGCCAGATATGCCAGACAACAGCAGAAAACACCAGCATGGAGAGCTTGCCCCGGAGTGAGGTCTTTCCCCCGTGATCCAAACCTACGCCTCAGGAAATGAGCGTCAACTGTGATGGATTTGGAGCAAGAAGGAAGGCCAACCCGGAGTTTGCAAACCGCCCAAACAAAAGCGCTGTAGTCACAACGGAAGAAGAGGTGTCTGGCCGACTCCGGGTGGGAGCCGCAGAGGAAACAAGGAGACTGCTCTAGTATGCCATGCCTGGCAAGCTGATGGGAAGTAGGGAGAGGTCTGAAAGGGCCCTAAGCAGGGTGAGAGAGAACTTAGGGACATGCTCAGGGAACCAACACAAGGACGCTAGCCGAGCCGGAGGGGACGTCCGACGGACGGAAGACCAGGCAGAGCGAAGGGAGCAGCCCCCAACGCCTGCCACTTCCAGGAGTCGGGGCCGACCCAGATGGTAGAAGCGGCAAACTGGGGCTGCAGGTGAGCGATACAGGCAGGAAGACACAAGGCCTCGCCATCCCAGAAGTCAGCAACACAATGAAGCCGCATGGAGTGAGGAGGGGAGCAACGCGTGGCCAGGGGCCCACAAGGAAGCCAGGGATCAAACCAGAAGGACGTGGAGCGTCCATCGCCAATAATCCTGTGGAAGCAGGAGACAACAGAGTCATGACATCGGAGCACATGCTTCCAAGTTCCCGAATCTAAGACAGAGGCCTCACAGAGGAAGAGGGGAGTATGCTTCAGGTAGACCGCACACATATATGAGGCCCAAGGAGAGGGCGAGTGAAGTAACCTCCGGAGAAGCTTGGCACCGGCATGCACCCCAACCTCCCGAAGAGAACGAAGGCCAATCCCGCCCTCACACTTGGAAAGGCACATGTCTTCCCAGCGCCAAAGGTGGACCTTAGAGCCCCAAATGAAGTTCCGGCATAAGCGATCAATCTCCGTAAGAATGGAAGGAATACGGTAGGACTGGATCCAGTAGGAGACAAAGCCATGGATAACAGTGCGAACCAGATCAATGCGCCCTGAAGTAGAAAGAAGTTTAGACGACCAACCGGCAATCTTGGCCCTACATTTGTCAACCAGACAAGAGAAAAGCTTCGCAGCGGGATATGTGGGGGAGAGGAAGACCCAAGTACCTGAGAGGAGGGGTGGCGATGGGAATGCCAAGGAGGGAGAGCTCACCGCCAATACCACACCCCTTGCTAAGGATCAACTTGCTCTTGGCCTTATTAACATCCAGACCAGTCAGGAGGTGGATCGAGGAAAGAAGCCGACCAAGCTCAGCAAAGGACTCGGGCTCAGCCTTGCAGAACACTAGCATGTCATCCGCAAAGAGGAGATGAGAGGGAATGTGTAGGATCCCCCTCTTGGGGGGGGGGGGGGGGGGCGAAGGGCCCCAGATAAAGAGGCGCGGTCCATCAGTAGTGTGAACGCTTCCATAACAATGACGAAGAGGAAGGGGGAGATGGGGTCACCCTGACGGATCCCCCTGTTGCTCCCAAAGAAACCGGCAGGGGAGCCATTAACCAATACCGAGAACGATGGAGAGTCAACACAAACCTTGACCCAACAGATGAAGGAGGGAGGAAAGCCAAGGCAGGAGAGGAAGGAGTAGACAAATTCCATGTTAATGCTATCAAAGGCCTTCCACAGGTCCAACTGAATACAGGCCCGAGCCTCCATGGAAGCGAAGAAATCCCGAATGAGCTCGTGGGCAAGGAGGGAGGAGTGCGAGATGAGCCGACCCTTGATGAAAACCGACTGATTCCAGGAAATCAAACCAGGAACAACCTCTGCAAGACGACGACTGAGAACCTTGTAAATAGTCTTGTAAATCACATTGCAGCAGGAGATCGGGCGATAGTCCCCCAGAGCAGCAGCATTGGGGGACTTGGGGACTAGGGTGAGAAAAGTGTGGTTAATCTGCCTGAGGATGCTGCCGGAGGAGTGGACGGCCTGTAGCACATCAACATCCACTACCCTCCCATAACTCCTGGAAAAACAGGGAGGGAAACCATCCGGTCCGGGAGACTTATCTCTGTCCAAGGAGAAAATGGCCTCCTTGATCTCCAGATCAGAAACTCCACGCCCAATCTAGTCACAAGCGGCCGGAGAAAGAATGCACTTTGGAATCATCTGAGGGAAGGAGGTGCAATAGGAATCTTGGTGAAACAGAGAGGAGAAGTCTGCAACCTCGGAACGAAGAGATTGTATCTGGGTAGCAGGACCCCCTCGGGGGCAATCAGGTGCAAGAGAATATTGCCAGCAGCACGGTCCCTGGAGGCGGCATAGAAGAAGCTAGTATTTTTGTCCCCCTGGGCAAGCCATGTCTGGCGGCTCTTCTGTCTAGCCTGGCTCTCCTCACAATCCAGACTGGAGACAAGGGTGCGGGATAGAGCACGGTCCTGCCGAATGAGGTCAGGGCAGGAGTGGAAGTCAGGCCTAGCCCGCAGAGCAGAGATATCCTACCTAATAGCCTCAGAGGGAGGGAAGGGTCGTCGCGCCAACGGCCAACCCCGGATGGACAACTTGAGAGCCTTGAGCTTAGACACCAGTCTGAACATAGGAGATCCCGAGAATCCGCCACGCCAAACCGAAAGCAGAAGGCTGTAGAACCCAGGAATATGTAGATAATGACTGAAGAAACAGAAGGGCTTGGGCCCCGAATCTGGAGGGATGCTAATCTGTTAAGGAGCGGAGAATGATCACTAGTACCGGGAGGAAGGTAGGAGGCAAAGGCATCCGGCAGGGTAGAAACCCATGCAACACTAATGAGAACCCTATCAAGTCTGTAGGAGATGCGGGACCCAATAGACGAGTTATTGCTCCAGCTCAAGTGATCACCAACACACCACATATCGTATAGGCCACAGTCATCAATACATCTATTGAAATCCTCCAGGAGGCTGGCACAAGGGTACGGCCCCCACTTTTTCATCAATAAACCGGGTGACATTGAAGTCACCCATCACCGCCCAAGCACCATCCCCAATCATGGCAGAGTCCCTAAGCAGAGAATCCCACAACCCCCCGGCTCAGACGCCAGGTTGTGGGCGTAGACAATAGTCAAGAAGGCGTCCAATCCCCCCCGGTTTTTGCAAGAAAGAGTGAAGTACTGGGCTGAGGAGGGGAGGGCGGAGCAATCCCAGACTCCCGGGTTGGCCAATACCCAAATCCGACCCTTTGCCGCATGAGCATAGTTATGAAATGCCACCCACCCCCAGGACATCAAGATGTCACTATATCCCCATTAGGGTCCAACACCTTGGTCTCCAGAAGATCAACAAAAGAAACCTTGTGTTTATTAATGTGATGCGTAACATCCCTCCTACGAGCTTTGGAATTCAACCCCCTCACATTCCAGACCATCACTGACATAATTAAACAATATTGGGGTTTCGGCTCCAAGTCGACACTCGGGGGCACCCGAGTTAGATTTCTTGGTTTTTTGGCATTTTTTCGGGGATGATACATGAGGGGTTGGTGATTGTGGACGGGATTGGACACGGAATCAGGGGGCAGATTTAGGGGAGGGAAGAGGGAGACTACTAGTCCCCCTATGCTCGGGGCTAATAAGGGGCGGGAAGTCGGAAATATAGAGGCACTATCACTGTCCACGCTCAGCACAGTAGCACCCTCCGCATAGTAGGTCGCAGCACAAGAGGGTTCGGCAACATTGGCATCCAAGCAAACAGCCCGCGGGGGGCACAGCTCCAGAGCAACTCTCGGATGTTCACTACAAAAACCCAATACAAGATGATCCACCTATAGCTCTCCAATAGAAAGGCCAATCTGCTGATCGGACGAGACCACCAGCCCACTGTCTGACGCCAAATGCAGCATCCACCCAACGAAGGAATCAGCAACAGGCCAAGGAGCAGCCAGACCCGAGTACTCAAAGGGGCGGTGAGGAATACCATCAGGCCGCAGGACCGGAAGACTAGCAGGAGGCCTTGGGGAGAAACCCAGAGCAGCAATAATAGGGGGGAGGGGCAGCCCTGGAGAAGAGTCAAGGGGTTTACCTGCAGCTGAAGGAGCCAAGACCGGAGGAGTAGCGCCAGGGCTGGAAGGCCCCCCGCCATCGCAACGACCTCCATCGCAACATCCGAGTCTAGGAGGTCATCTTCATCAGGAGCAAAATTAGCCGCACTCGGGTCACTGGGGGATAAGGCAGGATCAGAACCAACATTGGGGGATAGAAGGGGTGCAGGCTCTGATGGCAGGGGCATCACATTCACAGCCTCAGAAGGGGCAGGGGCCGAACTAGGAGAGGGCTCAGGTATCACAGGCAGCGAGCTCTGCTGACTCTTGTCCCCATCACACGGAGGCGAAGGAGGACGAGATGGAGAGGCACATTGGCGGATGTCATGCCCGAAACAGCGGCAGTGCGAACACAGGGGAGGGATGCGCTCGTACTCCACAGACACCGGTATGATCGATCCATCGGCGAGGCGAGCCGAGGTTGAAGAAGGGAAGACTGAGGTAGCTTCAACTTCAATGAAACATCGGGCATATGAGAGTCGGGAGGCATTAGCAGTGGCCGCGTCAGTGAAGAGAGGGCGCCCCACAACACTCGCCAACTTGCCCAGGATGGTGGTGGACCAAAATTGGAGGGGAAGCTGAGGGAACCGAACCCACAGGGGCATCGAAGAGTGGAGGTCACTATCAAGGCCAATATGGGGAGTCCAACGCCTAAGCACCAGAAGACAACCATTCAGGAGCCAAGGCCCGCCATGAAGGACTTCCCCACAGTCCTCCTATGATTCGAATTTGAAGAAAAAGAAACTGTTTTCCTTGGAATGTAAATGGACATCGGACTTGGTCTTCAATGTTCTCGACATCCAGGACTGGAGATGCCCATAATAAAGCCGGGGCCCGACGAAGTAACCAACTAGGGTGTGCACCCACCGCCCGGCCGCAAGAGTGATGTCGGAAGGCAGAATGTCTACAAAGACATCATTGCCGACAAGAGAGGGCGGGGAGAACTCGAGGCCGAAACTAGGAGTAATATGGGCCCTAGGCGCGCAGATAGCGCTGTAGGAGGTAGAGGTAACATATGATGAACGAGGTACAGAGGGAGCATCTGTCACAAGCATTTTACCAAACATGTGGGGAGCAGAAGTACTCGGGGAAGACTGGAGAGCCGGAGTTCGGGAGAAGCTACCCCCACGAAGAGGAGCAGCCGCGGGGGGACACGGGGGCCGCCACCCCGCCCAGCAGCACGGCCGCTGCCGTGGCCCGATTTTCCGCCGACGCCAGCTCGGGAAGTAGCGGGGCAGGAATAGATGGGGGTCGCCGCCGATTCACAACATGAACCCAAGAAGAACCAGAACCTCCACCATCGGAAGGGGCAGAAACGCCTTTCACATCGGTCACCTCTAACGGAAAAGAGCCATCAACACCCAGTTTAGGGGAAGCTGGAAGGGGGCCAGAGCTTGACGAGGCCATGGGGGCTTAAGGAGGACGGGGGGGGGGGGAACTTGGCTAAAGGGGAAGGGCGCCGGGGGTCACCGGACCCCCCGAGCGGAGAACGGCGATACGCCTGAGGATCGCTCAGTGGAAGGCACACGGGAACCGAGGTAAGAGGATATGGCTATTATATATGATACATTGTGTTAGTAGAATTTACAGCTGGATAGTGGATATGTGTTGGCCTAGTCTATTAATGCAACATATATTCTACCTTATTTAGTCTAGTTATATATAGAAGAGTATTTTGTATATAGGCATATAATTGATAGTCGTTTACTTTTACCTTGCATAGTCCAATGTAATGGCTGATTTTCAGCCTTGTAATTAGCTCGACAACTTCTATATAAACATAGCAACTCTCTCAAAGAAGGGATGAAAAAAAACCTAAATTGACATGGTATCAGAGCCCCAACTTATTTTGTGATTTTCTTTCAGCTTGGCTAAATTCTTGGTTTCTTGGTTTCTTGGTGACTATCAGCTGGAATGTTTCTGGTTATGACAAATTCTTGGTGGCTGTCGACAAATTCTGGATGGGTATTGTTGGTGAATCAAGTTTATACTTTCTGATTCAAATTTTGTTGCAATTCTGGTTTGGTGTTGTTAGGCTATTGCAATTCTTGGGATTTCTCTGCTCTGTCAATAATTTTTTGGTGGTTATTATGTCGGGAGAAAATTCTATTGTTCCCTTTAATGGCAAAAACTATGCCAGTTGGAAATTCCAATTCAGGATGTTTGTGAAAGGGAATGAGTTATGTGGTCATTTGGGTGGGGCTTCAAAGGCTCCAACTGATCCCCAAGGAACTTGGTTCATGGGAAGGTAAGGATGCCAAAATTGCTTCGTGGCTACTCAGCTCAGTTGAACCTTATATGGTTAACAATCTTCGTGGGTTCATTACTGCTAAAACAATGTGGGATTACCTTCGGCGAATTTATTATCAAAATAATTCAGCCCGAAAGTTTCAATTGGAGTTAGAATTTGGAAACTATCGTCAGGGGAACCTCTCTACTGAGCAATTTTATTCTGGTTTTATTAATTTATGGAGTGATTATTCTGGGTTAGTGCATTCTCAGGTTCCCAAAGAAGCTTTGACAGCACTACAAGTGGTTCACGCTGAGAGCCAACGGGATCAATTCTTGATGAAGCTCCGACCTGAGTTTGAAAGTGCACGAGCTGGGTTAATCAATCACACACCTGTCCCATCTTTGGAGGTTTGCTTGGGTGACCTCTTGCATGAAGAACAATGTCTCGCCTCACAGCTTGGCCTTGCTCAAGGCACTGGTGGTTCTGAAATGGTTAATATGGCTTCGGGAAAGTTTCTAATGGCTTCTAAGAATATCCTAGCTCTAAGATATGAGCGAAATGAAGATTATAAAGTAAGTCCTACTCAAGGCTTAACATTCTAATCTATGAAGCTAGAAGACTATAAAATAAACCTTACGAGCCGTCTTCAAAGCTTCAATCTTCATTCCTCTTGACTTCAATATTGCTCCACGAGCTTCAACGAAGCTCCAGGTATACGATCACGCGTATTGAGAAGTCTTGAGACGTCGCTTTTGTTGTACGTGGTATTTTGGCGACGATCTCCATAACTGCGCTCACAAATTGTTAGTTCACGAATTATTTATGTTTGCTCATCATCCAAAACCAAATCCGGGGATTCCAATACTCAACATTCTCCCCCTTTTGGTGATGACAAACCAACATAAATAATAATAAAAAATAATGAACTAAATGAAATATACTTACTCCCCCTGCATTGATGACACATTAGTTCCATATGAAATAATAAGCACTTACATCAAGCAGACGAGGAAAGTAAAAATTCAAATCCAATATTTGAGATTTAGGATTTGTAATACATTTTTATATCTTAACTCCCCCTGAATCTAACATATCAAATTAGATTCATGGTAAATTATCATTTAGCACATGCCATTATTATGCCATTATTATATCTCTCCCCCTTTGGCATAATCCAAAAAGAGCGGGAGGAAGCCAATGACAATAAATCATGTCCAAATAATTCATTAAGCAAGGGAGTCCAAAAATACGACCACGTTTCATATGACACCAAAATAAAATTCGAATAAAATCAAAGCGTGTCAATGAGACCATAGTCGAAAATCGAAAAATTAAAATCATCAAAATATCAAATGTAAATTCACTTATTGAAGAAATGAATTTACTCTCCAATATCAACATTTATAGCTATTTTAGTGCATGGAAAACAATTCTATGTTTTCATACAACTAAAGCTATTGATTCAAAATAAATCGTCGAGCGACGAAATCAATATCAGAGACATACATAAAATGTGCACAAAGGAATGAACCATCAGAAGAGTGGTGCACATCATATAATATCAAATGACACAAAATCGATCAAAAATGAACATAAAGTAAAAGCACATCAAACCTAAGTGAAGTGTGCGAAGAGCAAAATGATACCAATGTAAAGAAATAGATTTTAACCAAGCATGCATTCAACCCTCATGGAGACCAAATGTAATATCATACTTACAACATTAAGCTCCCCCTACATTGGTGCATTACCTAAGCACCATCAACTCCGTTTGAAAGAAAGTCTTCGCAAAACGAGGAGTTGGTAGGGTTGGTATCCCACGGTGGATTGAACCTAGAAAACTTCATTTTGGTATCCAAAACCCCTTTCGGATCCAATGGGTTAGACAACAAATTTGAAATACGAAATTAAAATAATTGTAACCCATGAGTTAATGTAATCAAAATCAATTTTATAATCAAATGCCTTGGTACCCATAACATGATCATAAACTCATGGTACCAAGCAATGAAGGGTTAAAGGAAATAACCCTTCGGAAACCAAGTCCAATAGGAACTTGACTTCCCAACATAATCATCATTCAAAATAACATCATTAATATAGGATTGCACATAAACATTCATAGCATCATCGCTAGTGTTCTTGGGACCCCAAATAGTATACATTTTGGGAGTCCTCTTCCTAGTGGTTGCATGCACAAAAGTTTGATTTCTATGTGGTGCATGTGGCCTAGGAGCATAAGATCTAGCAATAGCATTATGATGAGCATGAGATCCATGATGTGGTGTAGCATACATACGTGGATAAGCATGAGGTGTGTGTGCATGAGGATGATTATGAGAGTAGGCATGCACATGTTGATGAGATGTTTGAACATACGCATTAGGATGTGCATGAGCATGATTACGTGCACGTGGGTGTCTCATATGAGTGTTTGCATGTGCTCGTGGGTGCGGAGTATAAAAATCATCATTAATATTTGCATGCACCGGTGGAGTAGGATGTGTGTTCCTACGTGGCATAGCATGTGAGTACAAAAATGCATGACCCCTCTTTGGAGGTCTACCCAAAGTGGGTTTCTTTCCAATCGGGGGTGTGTACGAAGTGGAAGCACTATTGGTAGGAGAACTACCAATGGGGTGTTTGCTCCTACTCGTCGAGGCATCGGATGTCGGCCTAACAAAGGTGGTAGGCGATTTGGATGAGTCTCCCATCTTATACCCCAAGCCAATGTGGTGTTTGGCCGGAAGTAAGTCATTTAGGATATTATCCAAATGGCCCTTACCTTTATTGAAATCATTGATACGGCCTAACGTGCACTCATACTTCTCTTTGAGAGAATGCAAAGAAGCATCCAAAGTGGATACTTGCGATGTGAGTGCATAAACACGTGATTTGAGATTCTTATTCTCAATACTCAAGGTTGAGTTTTGAGACGTCAAATCCGCTATCACATGTTCATCCGAATCCTCAACAAGAACATGCTCAAGTTGAGATTTGAGGGACTTCACCTCATTTCTCAACAAGCCATTATGAGTAAGCAAACTTGCTTTCTCATTGGCGAGTGTCTCAACAATGGTGTCATTGTTGGTGATGGTTGACTTAGGAGAGGTTTGGAGGCTAACAAGTTCATCTTTGGTCTTATTATATCTTTCTACTAATTTAGTAAATTTAGACCAAATTTCTTGGTTTGCTAACCTCATTTCATCAATAGTAGGTTCTCCGCTTTCCTCCTCGCTACCTTCCTCGCTTTCATCCTCGCTATCATCGAAGGAGGACTTTCGATCTTTTGCCTCATTTGCCATGAAGCAAAGTTTTGCTTTCTCCACTCTTCCATCATCCGACTCTCCACTTGAGGAATCCTCTTCGGAGTCGGTGAATGTTCCAACAAGTCCTTTCTTGTACTTTCTCGACTTGTCGTACTTTGATGCTTTCCCTTTCTCCTTGTGTTTGTAGAGAGGACAATCCGGTTTGATGTGTCCTGGCTTGTTGCATTTATAACACACGGGAGTAGAAGCATTAGTCGAACTAACTTTAGATTTATTCAAAGATATACCTTCTCGGAGAAATCGATCGAACTTCCTTGCCATACGGGCAATGGATTCCATGTCCAATTCGTCTTCCGATTCTTCATCATCGGTAGATGGAGCGGCCTTGAAGGCAATCCCCTTTTTCTTTGGCTCATCTTGTTTCAAGTACGCTTTCATCTTTTCCTTCATTCGGATCTTACTATCCTTGCGTACCTCGTAAGATAACAAGGTACCCATTAGTTGTACGACGGTATATTTATTCATGTCATTACCTTACTCGATGGCGAAGGTACGCTTTTCCCAACATGATGGAAGACCGTCGATGATCTTCGCGACTTTCTCCTTTTGGGTATAGACCTTCCCAAGAGCTTCCAAGTCGTTTGATATATCCACAAAGCGAGCGTAATATTCCTTCATGGTTTCGCCCTGCTCCATATGAAACAACTCAAATTCTTTATTAGCAACGACGAGTTTAGAATCTTTTACCGTACTCGATCCTTCATGCAATATGAAGAGTTGGTTCCATATTTGATATGCACTCTTACATGTGCATATCTTGTTGAAGTCCTCGGGCTCCAACGCACAATTCAAGGCATTCATTGCCTTGGCATTGGCTACTTCAGCGGCGACCTCCGCGGGAGTCCACTTCGCGAAATCTTCTTCGGAAGGCTCGACATACTCCGTCATGGTGGCTCTCCATAGTGAAGCGCTCCGGAGGAAAATTTGCATCCGGCATTTCCAGTACCCATAGTTGGTACCGTTGAAGTGTGGAGGCCTTACTGAGGATAGTCCTTCCATAACTGAAGAAGCTACATCGCGGTTCTTGAAGACGTTGTAGTCGTTGTTCGTCATAGCTTTGAACTTTGGTTATGTGTAGCTTTGAACTTGGCTCTGATACCAATTGTAGTGCCCTGGGAAGCTACTGCACATGTACTAGAGGGGGGGGGGGGGTGAATAGTACTTTTAAATAGTAAGGAGTGTTATTCCTAATTATCGTGCAATTAACAAACAACGATGCGGAATAACTACAATCAAGAAATAATACAAACGCAAACACAATGGTTTAATGGGTTCGGATCTACCCAAGTCTCCCCGACTTGTTCCCGGTGATCCTACGTCCCAACCACCCGGATCCCTTCCGGATACTTGAGTTAGAAACCCTAACTCAAGATTTCCAATATGAACACTTGCGAAAACCTCACAAGTGCAATCGACCTACAACCGATGACCGTGACTCCCACAACCCGGGATCACGCAAAACCTCTCACAACCGAGAGTATACAATTCAAATATAACTGAAATGAAATGCTGACCAACAAAATACCTATGCCTTGAGATTTCTTACCAAATTAGGGCAAAGAGGATTTTGATGGAGGAAGATGGCACCAAACCCTAGCTTCAAGAAGATGACCAGCAATGGAAGCCTAGGGTGGAGATGGTGACCTAGAATCAAGCTTCTAGCTTGAATGGCTCACAATGGAGAGAATCTCTCTTAAGGATTTAGGACTCAAGAACTTGAGGGAGAGATTCTTGTGAGAAGAGAGAGCTTGGAAATAGAGTTGATAGCTCTTCTCTTTTGATCTGAAAATATCTCCAATATGTTGCTTTAACCCCTTCAAGAAATGAATCAGGATTCTATTTATAGGGGCAAGGAAAAACGAGTTCAAAAAGATCCCAACGGCTCTATTCTGAACCAGACTAGTCGGTCAAAGAAGAATCACTGACCGACTAGTTCATCAACTAGTCGGTCGGTGATACAACGTAGACCGACTAACGGTTGAACAGCCAAAAGGTGAAGTTCCAGGCAAAGACAACTAGTCGGTCTAAGAAGACTTGCCGACCGACTAGTTTCCCAACTAGTCGGTCGGTGAATGATCTTTGACCGACTAACGTCGAAATAGGATAGGTTGACTTCAAGATGACTTAGTCGGTTTAAGAACAAATTCTGACCGACTAGTTTCTCAACTAGTCGGTCGGTAAACGTTCTTTGACCGACTAACTCGAAACAGTAGCTCAGGCTGAAAATGAGTGAACACAACTAGTCGGTCTAAGAAGGATTACTGACCGACTAAGTCGTCATCTAGTCGGTCGGTGACTCTTCTTTGACCGACTAACTGTAGTCAAGGAAAGAGCTGAATTAGCGAAGGCAAGCTAGTCGGTTTAAGTAGAGTTTCCGACCGACTAGATCGTTATCTAGTCGGTTGGTGACTCTTCATGAACCAACTAACATGCACTCGAAGCCGAGGGAAGAAGCAATAGGCTTCGGGAAAGTTTCTAATGGCTTCTAAGAATATCCTAGATCTAAGATATGAGCGAAATGAAGATTATAAAGTAAGTCCTACTCAAGGCTTAACATTCTAATCTATGAAGCTAGAAGACTATAAAATAAACCTTACGAGCCGTCTTCAAAGCTTCAATCTTCATTCCTCTTGACTTCAATATTGCTCCACGAGCTTCAACGAAGCTCCAGGTATACGATCACGCGTATTGAGAAGTCTTGAGACGTCGCTTTTGTTGTACGTGGTATTTTGGCGACGATCTCCATAACTGCGCTCACAAATTGTTAGTTCACGAATTATTTATGTTTGCTCATCATCCAAAACCAAATCCGGGGATTCCAATACTCAACAACATGGGTTGTAGAAGGCATACCCCATTTTGATAGACTTCTGTTTTGAAGTAATTCCAGCTTCCGCTTGACATCTTGGGCGCAACAAGCAGTAGATGTTCTCATAAAAGTGATATCTCCTTGTGACAATGTATAGTATACTTTTCAGTGTAGGCTGTGTTACTGTAGGTAATCAAATCCGGATGACTTGAACAAAGTTATTCTTACAGCGTTGGACACGATGTGAACTGGTTTTCTAAAAAGGTTAGAAGATTTGGCCAAAGGAGATGATATACATGTGAATTTGCTCCCATAGTTCGATCTTAAATGCCTTAATAGACCGAGAACTCAGCGATAAAGGCCGTTTTCCGAAATTATGATCGATATATATTAGTATGTTATTTAAAATGTTGCTACTATGTCTTCAATGGTTCCATATTATTCACACTGGAATAGTCTTCATCTATGTCCAATACAGATACTGTCATGCTTTCACGAGCATGGTATAATTCCTTAGTTCAGAAGGTAAGAATAGCTTACCTAAGTTACCCATGTAACTTATTTAGGTATATCTTTTTAGTGGGTTCATGTCCTTCATGGGTCATACGTTCCATTGCCTTCACGCAAAAGTTCCGTTCCATTGCCTTCTCGCAAATGTTCCGTAATTCTAAACTATTTTTCTCATTTCAGAAATCTTCTACTGCATCATTCATAGTTTTGCGCCAATGCTAGTTCTAAGTCTGTTGTTGGCAGCATGAGACAGATTAATCTCACTTTTTACCGTTCATTATGTTTCTTCAGTTCCATTTAACTTTAGTTATAAGTTGTTTAACAAAAACTCTTAATTGTTCTATCACCTTTTTCCAACCACGTATGTTATGCAGGATCTTTAGACAATAATGTGATCGGTGAAAGGTAGGAATGTGATGGTCTGTATTATCTTTTGTACCATGATTTGCCTCTTGTTGGTGCTGCTACTCTGATTCGTGATATCTACTAATCAATGGCATTTTCGTCTTGGTCATGCATATCTCAAATCACTCAAGTTAGTTCATTCTCTTCCATCTGTTTCTAGGATCACTTGTGAGTCTTGTCAACTTTAACGTAACTCTTGTAGGGTTTATTTTTCTTCTGGGGATAATAATCGATGTTAGACTCTCTTTGAAATTGTTAATACAGATATTTGGATTCCACTCGATTAAAAAGTATGTCTAATTTTCCTTATTTTGTGACATTTGTTGATGAGTTTTCTAAGATGACTTGGCTATCTTAATGAAAGGTCATTCTGAAATTTCCTCCATTCAATATTTAACAAAGAAATTAATAGTTAATTTAATTTCCGAATTAATATTTACAACATGATAATACTTCAGACTACTTGGAAGTTGGAACATGTAATGCAAGATTATTGTTTAGCTAAAGGTTTATTGCATTGAACTTCATATACTTGTGCACCACAACAGAATGGAGTAAGAAAGGTAAAATCATCATTAGCTGGAACTTGATCTTAGTTTTAAATGATAGAACACGTTTCTCTAATCTTTGCCTAGGCAAACCATTTTTGGTGTTGATTCTAAAAGTTTTTGAGCATTTGTTTTGTTCATGTCTTAGAAAAGGTCGGGATAAACTTGATCTTAGTATGCTAAGTGCGTTTTAAAGATATTCTCGTACTTAGAGGTTATCGTTGTTGGAATCTTTCCACACATCAGTATATGGTCTATATGGATGGAATTTTCTTTGAAAGTATGCCATTTTGTCTTCTAGTTCTACCACTTCCACTGCTTCAGATGCTATAGCTTCTCTTCATACTCCATTGGTCTTAGATATTTAAGAAGCATAAAGAAGCCATCACTCAAAGTTTATGAACAGCTCTTGAAGACTATTAGTGTGCCACCATGCATACCCTCCAATCAATCTGCTTTCGAGATTCTGAACTCCTATTGCCATTGGGAAAGGTACTTGTTCATGTGCTCGCCATAGTATTGCACATATCTTACATCTATGTCCTAAATATTCTAGAGTTACTTCTGGTTTATCATCTATGATTTTCCTAAGTCTAATCATGAAGCTCTTGTCGATCCTGGATGGAAAAGCGATATGGGTGAAGATATTGCTATTTTGGAATAAGATGAAACACGGAAATTGATTACATTGCCTCCGAAAAAGCAAACTATTGGCTGTTGTTGAGTGTGCGAAATTTTTTTTTTCAGATGGCAAAATGGAGCTTCTAAATGCTAGACTAGTAGCAAAAGGATATACGCAAACTAACTTTTGGTGTTGACTTCTTCAAAACGCTTAGTTACTTGATTGAACTCGATCATCATAATCTTATTTGTTGCTGTTTTTAAAGACTGGACACTATCAATTTGATATTTAGAATGCCTTTTTGCATGATGATCTTTAGGAGATGTGTATATGTTCTAGCCACCGAGTTATGAGGTTGAGGTGGAGTCACAAAGTTTGTAGGCTGGAGAAAGCTATACGTGGTTTCAAGCAGTCTCCTTGTGCTTTGTTTAATAAGTTCATTACTCTTGTTGCACAGTGTGGACGTCAATGTTCTTTGTATCATTCGTTCTTTATTTGATAGTTCTACAGGCACCATCTGATATCATAGTTAATGATGATGATGATCATCAATGTATTCATGATTTTATGATTTATTTGAGCTCCCACTTCATATGAAAGATTTTGGACATTACGATATTTCCGTCGGACATAGGTTGCTCAGCTAAGGGTCATTCATTGTTTCAGCGGAAGCATCCTATTTTCTTAAGAAAACATGTATGTTTGGTGCTACTTGGTACTCCAATCAATCTTAATGTTTGGTTTGATTAGAACTTAGGATCTCTTGATGATCTTTGGCATTAATGACGCCTTACTGAAAAATGATTTATGTGACAGTTGTTCAGATATGACTTTTGATGTTAGATTATTGAACTGGTCCATGCAGACTCAAATCTTATGATATCTTGAAGGAACTCGGGGAAATGATTGTATTTCCAACCCTCTTCTCATTTAGATATTATTGGATTTCTCATGCTGATTGTG
This sequence comes from Scilla litardierei, assembly GCA_030789695.1. Lineage (NCBI taxonomy): Eukaryota > Viridiplantae > Streptophyta > Magnoliopsida > Asparagales > Asparagaceae > Scilla > Scilla litardierei. The sequence continues at coordinate 112,140,406 of CM061135.1, forward strand.
CATGCAATTCTTTTGATCCTAGATTGATCGGTGGCTATTGTACTTTTGTCAGATATTAAATTTTGTCAGAGATAAACTCGTAACATGGAAAAGTAAGAAACTGGACGTGTTGGCTAGGTTAAGTGCAAAAGCAGCTTACTGAGCTATGCCACAATGTGTGAGATGATGTGGGTATAGTCTCTACTACACGGCATTAACATTTCTGGTTCTGTTATGATGAAGGTGTATTATGGTAATTAAGCTGCTATATACATCATTATTAACCAATCTTTCATGAACGCACTGGATACCGTGGTTAATTTTCACTGTATACGAGACATGGTTATCAACAAGAAGAAAATAGTAACTCCTTATTTTGTTTTGGAAATTATATTTGTGATATTTTCATCAAAACGTTCTCATGCAGAAGTGTTTTTTAACTTTGTAATAAGCTATGCATGGTTAATATATATGCTCTAGCTTAACGGAGGGATGCCAATTGTAATTGGCTTGTATTTTCAGCTATATGGACCACATCAATATATTGGTTTGCGATTTGGCTTACTTTTCGATTTCAAACTTCTATATTTCAACAGTTCTTTTGACCTGGAAGGCGATACTGCCGTATTTAGTTTGTACACAACTGTGAATACTTAGTTTTTATGTGGATCTATTCTCAATGAATGGAGAAGTGCTTCTAGAAATACACTAGACTCGATTGCAAAAAATTGTTTTTTCGTCATGCCGGGAAAAGATTTTCCGCGAAAAGGATCCATTGGGCACCAAAATAAAACTTTGTTGTTGAGCATCTTGGACTAACCATCCCTTAGAAGGTTGTTAAAAGATCATCGTTGCAGGCTAATTATTTTATTAAATTGGTGCAAATCTAATTTTATACGTGTACATGTTATTTGCAGTGTTATTTTCCAGGTTTCAAAGATTTGCACTCTTCTTTTAAAAGCAGTACGGTCTGCTATTGGATTTTCTGGTTGGGATGTTCTAGTACCAGGAGTGGCTCAGGGAATTCTTATGAAGGCATGTATAATTACTTTATTAGACAAAATGTTGTGTTTAGCTGAATGTTTGAAATGAATCTATGATTACTTTTTTATAATGTCCTTATGGGTTATGGTTTCATTGCCAAGCTATGATAAATGTTACACATGCAGTTCATAATAAAGCACGCTATTGCCTGTCCACCAATTTTTGTGTGTGGATATTTCTTAAGTTGGGCACAGCTTACTGGAGTAACTGAAAAAATCACATGGGTTTCCTTGGTTAAGAAACAGGACATGAGAAAGAAGTCCTGGATACGTTTGTATTGCTCACGTACGAGAAACCTCACTCCTGAGTGAATGAACATGAAAATCACTCCTGAGTGAATGAGCATGAAAACCTTATTGTTTCTATGCTTTGTGTTATAGGTTTATACTGTCATATAGTCCAGCTGTAGTTCTCCTTTCCCGATGTACCATTACTGTACATATCTTCTAATACTGTATAAATGTCATCGCCGGCATCATCATAGGCATCATCCCAAAAATTTGAGGTCAGCTTCATGAACTCAATAAAAATCGTGTTGGATTGTGAACACGTCTGATAGTTATGTCGGAATCTCGGATACTGTAGGAATGTCATATATACAATAATTTTGAGAAAAACGGTAATCTCAGAATAAACAAAAAGATGATTAATGTAGAAATAGGTCCCCATCAAAATGACTGTACATACCTCTCACTTCAGCACCAAGAGAGAATATAAGCGAGTTTGACAAACATATAAACTTTACTAAATATCTTTAAATAAATCCTTTAGAAAATTCGGCAGAACTTTCTCTCCTTATTGGCAATTATGCCTTCTAGAAGGAGAGTTTAATTGATGAGGATCCGATTCAAATCTTTTCTAGTTTGATTATATTGATTATTTCTTTGATTTTGAGTTTCACGTGTTGCATTCATGCTTTTATTATTTTCTGGAGTTTTTCTTATTTTTAGTTAATTTTATGTCATGCCCTGCAACCCAGGGTCACATCATGTTTCGCAAAGGAATGTCAGGTCTTGCAGTTAACCAGTGAAAACATTCTAGACATAAGCAGAGATGCATCAAAAATGTTTAACAAAAATTTTCATATATATATATATGAACGTGTTTACAAAATGGTATATATCACTCTATTCAGATACTAGTAAAATACATCTGACACTACCAAAATGTTTACATACACTATATCCAAATCAAAAGTCAACGGTCTGTACCGCAAAGTCTGAGTCCTCAAACACTGTTGCCTCGTTTGTCTCTAACTCAGCACCTTGTGGTACAATAACAATAAAGACCCACTAGGTAAATCACAATAATTCTATAATTTTGGAATTTAAAAGCTTGTGAATATGAAAAAAAACTAATTAGGAAATGGGAACTGGAAATAGATAATAGATTAATTAATATTTCTTATCAAGCTTGCATTTGAATTTAAGACAAACATGCAACTCAATTGATAACTTAAAATAATACTAACATGATCCTATCAATTATACCATACTTAGACTGTGAATTATATTGGAGAGTACCGAAGCAATTAAGGAGTCCCTCAGTACCACGAGGCGCTCACCCAGGCCAGGCCCAAAGTAGAAACGACAGGAGCCATGAGTCCAAAAGTAACAGGGTGGAACTCATTAATTTAGTCCGGTGGTACACTATGGGTCATATCCTGATTCTTGATATGACCCTGGCCGGAACACTTGATGCGGTCAAGTCATTAAGAGCGTGGCTCCAGTCGCTCCCGCACTCTCACTAATATGATTTATCTCAAAATCCAGTGAGTCTGATGTGCCAAGTGCATGTCAAGTGTACATCTTTCAGTGTATCAGTGATACAGTCCAGGTGTTATTCTAAATTAGTATTTTAAAGCATGATTTATAAAGTGAATTAAGTTTTAAAGACACATTGAACTTAATTTGTATATTGGTGTGTTATATCATTCTGGTTCCAATCATATTTTCAACATTCTATTTTATCAGGTCTAAACATATATAATCCACTGACTTTCAATTGACTTTGATTTCCACAGCACACCCAATATATCAATTAGTCCAATGTCATGGGCCACTAAACTAGATTGTAGCATATAGTGACATGAAAATGATGTAACATTTAACATGCTATAGATGTGCAATAATTCAAACATCTAATCATGGAGCATATCTATATAACAGATATTAAGCAGAATACTTTAACATGCTACATAGACTGAAATTGAAATATAAATAGGTAATTCGAGCTAACCTGCATATTGAGGTAGCGATCGGTGTAGCATCTTTTGAAATATGGGGGGAGGAACACTGGGGTAAGGGACAATCTGGTGATCTCAGATAATTTTCATTATCGATCATTTTCGGGACTTAACCATGTATTTATGGTTTTTTTGATCAGTTAGGCAGTGATTTATGATCCAACATGTAGAAAACTAAGACCCTTCAGGCAGTAGCCTGGTGTAAGATCCAACAAGCACTAATTTTTCATACTTTTCCAACGGCCTTTAGAGGCCAAACCCTCATCTTCAATCATCGGGTATTTCTAAACCAACTCCAACATGTAGGGCATGGCCCATGTATTTCCCAAACCAATCTATGGCCTCTACCAAGCCTATAGTCCAGTCAAAACATCTTCTACAGCTATTATGGATGAAGAACAAAGATAAGTGAGTTCTTTCGAGACGAACTCGATCTCCTAGCTTTTAATTGAACGGACAAAAAGCCTAAAGATCCTTCGCAAGATGCCTAAGGATGTTCTTCAACAAAATAAGCATAGCCCTAACAATGGCGGCTAGCCCTAATAAATAGAAGAAAATGGGGAATTACTAATTTAGCCTGAAAGGACTAAAATACCCCCTAACCTACTAGACCCACTAAGTCACGATCCCGCGCCTCCTGCGCCGCACGTACGTCACGATGGGTGGGACCGCGTCATCGGTCGGTGAAGGGGGGTCCGAAGGGGGTGCGTCCGCATCAATACCCCCCCTAAAAGAGCCACCTTGTCCTCAAGGTGGAAATCTGGAAACTACTCCCGAACCACGTCATACGCCTCCCACGTGGCATCACAATCTGGCAGGCCCACCCAATAAATCAGCACCTCTCTGTGTCTTCCTGGCCCCTGTCGAACTGCCCGCACATCCAATGGCTCCAGCAGTACCTCCATGTCCTCCGTCAGTGAAGGTGGCAGCGTCGACGTCGCTGACTGGTCTCCAATCGCCCTCCGTAGCTGCGACACATGGAACACCGGATGTATCCTCGAGGAAGGAGGTAGGTGTAAACGATACGCCACCTTCCCAATCTTGGCTGCAATCTGGTAGGGTCCGTAGTAGCGAGCAGCTAACTTCTCATTCTGCCTCCGAGCTAATGTCTTCTGCCGATAGGGTCGCAGCTTGAGGTACACCATGTCGCCCTCCTGAAAATGGACCTCCCTCCGATGCCCGTCTGCCAGGGCCTTCATAACCTGCTGTGCCCTCAATAGGTGTCGCCGGAGCTCCTCCAACATCGCATCCCTGTCCCCCATGTAAGCCTCTACCTGCGACACCGGTGTCTGCCTGTCGCCAAATCTGAGCAAGGACGGTGGGTCTCGCCCATACAGGATCCGAAAGGGAGTCGTCCCCGCGGCAGAGTGGTACGAGATGTTGTACCAATACTCCGCCCATGCCAACCACCTGTACCACTGTCGGGGCTTATCCGAGGCGAAGCACCGCAGATAAGTCTCTATGGATCTGTTCACCACCTCGGTCTGCCCGTCTGTCTGCGGGTGGTATGCCGTGCTCCTCTTTAGGACCGTGCCCTGTACCCTGAAGAGCTCCCGCCAGAATCCGCTCAAAAACACCTGGTCCCTGTCGGACACTATAGACCCCGGGATCCCATGCAGGCGGATCACCTCTCGGATGAACGCTGTGGCCACCGTGACCGCTGAGTAAGGATGCCTCAAGGGTATAAAATGGGCATACTTACTCAGACGGTCCACTACGACGCAGATCACTGAATATCCCTCGGACCGTGGTAGCCCGTCGATGAAGTCCATAGTGACCTCCTCCCATACTCGCTCCGGTAACTCTAACGGCTGTAGGAGTCCTGCCGGGGCCATGGCCATGTACTTGTGACGTTGGCAGACGTCACAAGCTGCTACTAACTGGGCAATCCTCCTGCGCATTCCGGGCCAGTACACCTCTCTAGCCATCCTCTGGTATGTCTGCTGCACCCCGGAATGTCCCCCCGTCGCCGACCCGTGGAACTCCTGAAAGAGGACGGGTATGAAGCCTGAAGCCCGTGGCAGCACCAACCTCCCCTGATACAGCAGTCGACGTCCCTGCAAGGAATACCCGATCGGCCCCTCCTGTCCCTGCTGCAACAACTCGCGGATCCGCCCCAGCTCCTCATCACTCTCCGCCTCCTGAAAGATGGGCTCCCAGTCCAGCCACATCGGTCGTGATAAAGCCCTCAGATCCACGCTCTCCTCCCGACGAGACAAGGCGTCAGCTGCCTTGTTCTCCAACCCTGGCCTGTACTCGATAGCGAACCGGTACCCCACCAGCTTGGACAACCAACGCTGGTGCTCCTCAGTAACCAACCGCTGTTCCAGCAGGTACTTGAGGCTCCGCTGGTCCGTCCTGACCACGAACTCCCGACCCAACAGATATGGCCGCCACTTTGCCACCGCAAGGACAATGGCCATCAACTCTCGCTCATACACCGATTTCAGTCGTGCTCTGGCTGACAACACGTGGCTGAAATAGGCGATGGGCCGTCCCTCCTGCATGAGCACCGCTCCCAACCCGTATCCCGACGCATCGGTCTCCACCACGAAAGGTAGGCTGAAGTCTGGCAAGGCTAGAACTGGTGCGGTCGTCATGGCCACCTTCAAGGCCTGAAAGGCCTTGGTGGCTTCCTCCCCCCAACGGAATCCGTCCTTCTTGAGCTGTTCGGTAAGGGGCCAAGCTATGGTGCTGTACCCCTTAACGAACTTCCGGTAATATCCGGTCAGTCCCAAAAAACCTCGGAGAGCTCGCAGTGTAGTAGGAATGGGCCAGTCCAGCATGGCCTCTATCTTCGATCTGTCGGCAGCTACACCCTCGGCTGACACCACGTGCCCTAGATACTCAATCCGTGCCTGGCCGAAACTGCACTTCTTCCGGTTGGCGAACAACTGCTGCGCCAACAACTCCCGGAAGACCACCTCCAAATGGCCCAAGTGCTCCCCCAAGCTCCTGCTGTAGACGAGGATATCGTCAAAGAACACGAGAATGAACCTCCGCAGGTAGGGCTGGAAAACCTTGTTCATCAAGGCCTGGAAAGTGGAGGGGGCATTCGTCAAGCCAAAAGGCATGACTCTGAACTCATAATGGCCCTCGTGGGTGCGGAAGGCGGTCTTCGACACATCCTCAGACCGCATCAAAATCTGGTGGTACCCGGCCCTCAGGTCGATCTTCGAAAAGATCGCTGCTCCATGAAGCTCGTCCAGCAGCTCGTCGATTACCGGAATAGGAAACTTGTCAGCGACAGTTTCCTTATTCAGCGCCCGGTAATCAACGCAAAATCTCCAACTCCCGTCCTTCTTCTTGACCAGCAAGACTGGGCTCGAAAAAGGACTCACACTAGGCTGGATAATCCCAGCCTGCAGCATCTCCCGCACCATCCTCTCTATCTCATCCTTCTGAACATGCGGGTACCGGTACGGCCGAACACTCACCGGCGCTGCCCCATCCCTCAATACAATCGCGTGCTCGTGTCCTCTGGATGGTGGTAGCCCCTGAGGGTCCTGGAAGACCTCCTGGTACTGCTCCAGTACCTGCTCGACCTCCGCCGCGGTCTCCTCCTCGTGCTGCTCACAGTCCGCTGTCAGCCCCTGATACTCCACAAGGAACCCCTCCCCCTCGTTCCTCAACGCCCGAGTGATGGCCTTGAAGGCCACCAATGAAAAGCAAAGGGTCGGGTCCCCGGTCAACACGACGGTCCTCTCCCCATCTTGGAACTCCATCCTCAGGAGCTTCCAATTCACCTTCATCTCCCCCAACTTCTTCAGCCACTGCACCCCTAAGATGATGTCCACGTTGCCCAACTCCAACGGCAAGAAGTCCTCCATAATCTGGACCCCCTGCAAGGTCAGGCATAGACCCTTGCAGAGCCCCTTACTCTCCTCCATCTTCCCCGTCCCTAGCAGAACGGTAAACTTCTCCAGGGTGCTCAGCTGTAGCCCATGTCTCTCCACCACTCGGCTGGAAATGAAGTTGTGGGTGGCCCCACTATCGATCAGTACCGTCACCGCAGTGTCTCCCAGCTGTCCTGACAACTTCATGGTGTGGTTCGGGGTGAACCCCACCACGGAGTTCAGGGATACCTCGGCGAAGTCTAGGTGAGACTTCTCCTCCTCCACCGGTGGCTCCTCCTCAAACTCCTCCTCCTCAACCACGTACCCCTCCTCGTCTGGCACCATGGTGATCTGCAGCAGGCGGCTCGCACATCTGTGCCCAGGGGTGAACTTCTCGTCGCAACGGAAGCACAGCCCCTTGGCTCTCTTCTCTCTCACCTCGGCCTCCGTCATCCGCCGCCCCAGGGTAGCTGGGCGGCCCTCTCCTCGAGCCTCGGGAACGGCCGCAGGTGGTCTCGGTGCTGTGGCTGGTGGAGTGGGGCGGGAGCCTTGTGCCCCCCAAGCGCCCCGTATCCGCCTCTCCTCTGTGTGCTTCTCCTCCGCTTTATGTGCTAAGCGAAGGACGTCCTCTAAGGTAGCCGGGCTCTGCATCCTCAACTCAGCTCGTATGGACGGTTTCAGCCCCCTCATGAAGTTCCCGATCATCACCTCGTCGGTAACCCCCTTCACCCGGCTATTCAGCATTTCAAACCTCTCTACATAGTCCCTCACGGTCCCCTCCTGCCTCAGGGCCGACAGCTGCTCGTAAAAATCCCCCCCGCCGTCTCCTGAAATCGGTCCACGATTAGTGATGACAACTCCTCCCAGGTCCGAAAGGGGGACCGTGCTATCTTCCACCGGTACCAGGCCAAGGCCTTCCCCTCAAAGTAAATCCCGATGGCCTTCAGGACCTCCTGCTCCGTCAGACCCATCACCTGGAAATACCTCTCCGCCCGGTATATCCACCCATCAGGGTCGGTGCCGTCAAAGGTCGGCATCTTCAGCTTCATCAACCGCCGGTCTGCGTTGATGTCGCCTAGGTGCCCTCTATCTCCGCCACGGTCGCCCGCCCTGACCATCTCGCCACCCCGAGCCTCCCTCGGGCCTCCCCCGTCAACCCCGTACGGCTCCTCTGGCCATGCAGGTCTCTCCCACGCCTCGGGTTGGTAGTAGTGCCCCGGAAACTCTGGCAGCCGTGCATGATTGGGCCTTGGCCCAGGTGGAATGGTCTCTGCTCTCCAAAACTGACCCGCTGGGGCCCCAATTGCCGCTCCTGAGGCCCATCCGCCTCTCGTCGCCCCCAAAGGCCCTCCAGATTGGGGTACGAACCCCGCCACACCGCCAAAAACTCCCCCCGTGCTCGCCGCGCCTCCGGAGAAGTCACCCGGACCCGCTGACCCCTGCCCGGGGTCCAGCGGACCCGCCCGGCCCCAAACAGGGGCCGAGCCCCCTGTTCCGCCCCCGCCTGGGGCTGCCGACCCCCAGGCGGGGGTCGCGTGGCCTGCCCGACCCCCAAAAGGGGTCGGCTGGCCCTGGGCACCCCCGCAAGGGGGTGCCGACCCTCCGGCGACCCCAGATTGGGGCGCCGGAGGCCGGGGGTGGCCGGCCTGACCCGCCCAGGCCGTGGCTGGGCCGGGCGGGTCGGTCGACCCCCATGATGGCCCGACATGGCCCGTGGATGAGGAATGCGAATTCCCGTGGCTCGGGGGTCCTTGATTTGTTGAATCGACGCCGGATTCGCCTTGGATCTCTCCCGTTGCTCTCCACATGTCGCGATCCGCCGCCCTCTCCTTGGTCAAACCTTGCAACAACTCCATTAACGCCGGAATCGCCGCCGTGGCCTCCTTCAAACTTTTAAGATCCCTTCCCGTCTCCGCGGCCTCCCTTCTCATGATACGAAGCTCCGATTGAATGTCTTCTTGGGTGTGTGCATGATCCTTGAGCGAAGCTTCCATCACCTTCCTCAAACCCTCGATCTCATGGTTGAGATCGTCGCGTAGACCTTGGATCTTCTCATCCACGGAAGCCCTCGTTCCCGTTGCCATGGAATCGTAGTGCTCTGATACCAATTTGATACGATCCGGTGGATCGAATCAATAGAAATCAGAATTTAAAAGAGGAAAAAATTAAAAAGAGGATTTTTGATTGAGAATTTCGATGAAGAACAAAGATAAGTGAGTTCTTTCGAGACGAACTCGATCTCCTAGCTTTTAATTGAACGGACAAAAAGCCTAAAGATCCTTCGCAAGATGCCTAAGGATGTTCTTCAACAAAATAAGCATAGCCCTAACAATGGCGGCTAGCCCTAATAAATAGAAAAAAATGGGGAATTACTAATTTAGCCTGAAAGGACTAAAATACCCCCTAACCTACTAGACCCACTAAGTCACGATCCCGCGCCTCCTGCGTCGCACGTACGTCACGATGGGTGGGACCGCGTCATCGGTCGGTGAAGGGGGGTCCGAAGGGGGTGCGTCCGCATCATATTATCCATAAATGTGCAGAATCAAAAATCTCAAACAGTCGTTGTAGGAGAAAAATCCCTTATAGATCAGTCACAAATTAGGGCATGGTGCCTAGTTTCAATCATGGTCGGCCAAGGGAAGGCACTGCGACGCCTAGGGGGAACCATAGGTGCCGACATGGGATAAGGGAAGGCCCATGGCATCGACAGAGGGAAAGGAAGTCCAGACAGTGACTAATGCAGCCACAACAGGGACAGAAAAACCACGGAACGGCCATAGCAGTGGCATGGGGCAACTTCGGGACAGTCACGTCACATCTGGGGCTACGACGAGGGTTGCCGCCAAGCCCCAGGCTCAGAAAAAATCATCGCAGAAAAATGGAAATACAATCACAAATTTTAAAAACCAACATTTAGATAATTAAAGTGCTTTTACTGAAATCGTGGACCGTCGGAGAAATCAGGAAGGAAATCCCAACTCTAGAGCAAGATTCGAGCTCAAATCAAGAGAGAGAACCCGCAATTTCTTTGGAAAAATATTTTTCGCGTGAAAATACAAAACCGTAGCCTTAATTGATCTTAAATAGGGGAAGCCCGAGGAGCTCAGAGGGAAGCTGTGGCTTCGCCATGAAGGGGATCGGCCTCGAATCGAGGCGAGGACGCATCAGGTCGTCACGATTTAGGGCGTTGATGGGTTTGTGAGGGAAGGACACCACTTCGGTGAGGCGGAGGGTGGAGTGGAGAGCTTGATTGCCGTGTTTTTTCTTTCGGGCCGAAGGAACGACGAAGAGAGAACGAGGGCGATTAGGTTTTTTTTGCCGCCGCAGAGAGAGGGGGGGGGGGGGGCTGCTGCGTGGGCCGAGGTAAAGAAAACGAAAACGAAAACGAAAAAAGAGAGGAAACAAAATAATGGGCAGGGCTTCTTATAGAGTTGGGCCTTTACATTTTAAGAGATGCACTTGCATATGATTATCTTTGAATAAAGGATGTAATGGAAATTTTAATATGAGTGAATTAGAAATTAATAGATTGGTTCGTGGGGAACCTTAAGCCTCTTTCGAATCTATTTTCTCGTGAGGGGTTGAGCATGGATTTGTGAGGCATGTCGGTGTGAGGAGCAAATTCTTTCATTTTATAAATACCTAACTTCTTGTGTCTGTAATCCGTATATTTATTTCCAATTTCTTGATTTTCCACCATAGTAAAACCTTAGATCTTTATCAATAATCTAGATCTACTCTTGTCATGCATTATATTCAATTTCAAAGAAAAGTAGATTCAAAAACCATTCTAAAAAATCCCATCTTTTCATCCTTTCCATATATATCTTAAAACAACCCAAAACTGTTGTAGCCATATCAATCGTTCTCTTTCTTCAATTTATATTTTATGTTATAAAAAATTCCCGAAAACCTCTTAATACAGCTGCCATTTTTCATTTAGATTATCAAAGAAAAATCACCACTATTCATTTTCTTGCCTTGATCCAAGTGTCAAACCTAACCTAAAAGCCATCATCATAACCTTTCCCAACATAGTGGGACTGTTGAGTATTGGACTTCTCTCCCTACTTGGTGTTAATGATGAGCAAACATAAATATTTGTGACTAATCCTCTATTTGCAGTTAATCCATTGCTTAAGCATATCATGAAGATCAGTTAGCAATGAATGTCACTCAAAGATCACTGAAAGCATCAAAAGTGGATTGGATGATTAAAGATGGTGATTGAAGCTCCTAGAAGACTTCAAGCTCATAATTTGGATAGAAAAGAGACTTCTTCAAATGTAATTCTTTTATTCTCTTCTAGTATGTAGCCTAGAAGTAGAACTATGTTGGAGCACACACACATCTTTATTTATGTCCTAGGAAATCTTTAGATCAATTTTGCTTAGACTCCAATTCAGTTTTATCGAGCATGTGCATGTTGTGTTTCAACAGGCGACTGCTGAACATTTTACAGTCGCCTGTCTCAAAACAATCGACTGTGATTTGTTCTACAGTCGCCTGCTATGCACATACTTAATCAATTGATTTTTGGGCTTTTTAAGCTTTAACTCCTTCAGGCGAATGCTGTACATGTTACATGCGCCTCTTCAAGCTACAGTCGCCTGTGATTTGTTAAACAATCGCCTGTCTATCTTTCGCCCAAAGATCACTTTCCATTTCATCTGGCCAGTCGACTGATGTTGTATTGACAGTCGTCTGTCCAAGGCACCGTTGATTGACAATGCTTCAACAGTCGCATGTCCATGATTCCTCTACAGATCTGCTCTCTGGAATATTTCAAGTTTTAGTGCCAGTCGACTGATGTATTTACAGTCGGCTGTCCAATGGCACAGTCGACTGTCAATGCTTCAACAGTCGTCTGTTTTTGAACTCTCTGCAGACTTTGCTCTTTGAAAAGTTTCATGTTTTAGTGACAGTCGACTGATGTTGGTTTCACTGTCGCTTCCCATAGCACATGCGCCTGTGTGTTCCACATCAGTTGCCTGTCCTGTCATTCGAAAACTTTCTGAGATTTTCTCAGCTTACCCATATTGCGACCAGTCGCCTGTAGAAGGATTTACAGTCGCTTGTTGGTTTTACGGGCGCATGTCTTCTCTTCATCAGTCGACTGTTCACGTGGTAAGTTGCCGTTTGAATTCTCACCTACCCTCTGACACAGTACAACAGTCGACTGTGTTTTGTTCAACAGTCGACTGTCGACTGTGTAAATTCTATTCGTTGGTTTTTTCTCCACAGATTTCAAAGGGGTTTTGGGGATTCTGTTTGAGGGTTTTTGGGAACCTATAAAGAGGGCTTCTATTGTTCCATTGAGAGGTTACTCATTTTCTAATGAAAACCCTACGCTTTCATCTCAAGCTCTCAAATCCAAAAGCACTAGAATTCCAATCTTTTCATCTCTTGCTCTCCAACCTAGAATCAAAGTGTTATCTTTTAGGCAATTGGTGGTGACAAGAGAAAGGGGGTTTCTCTCTTTCAAAAGAGACCACAACACACAACACACTTGCTCCTTCAAGTTCTGCTTCAAGGCATTGTGATTGTAAGTGTTGCAATTTCAATATTTCATATATTTCGTTGTTAGATTAACTCTCGGTTTGTGAGAGTGATTTGCTTGCTTCCAAGTTGTGGGAGTCAAGGACATCGAGCGTATTTCGATTTCACTTGTAGGGTTGCTACAAGTGGGTGTAAAGGAAACCTCAAGTTAGGGTTCTAACTTGAGTATCCGGTGGTATCCGAGTGGAAGGGACATATGATTACAGGGAACAAGTCGGGAGTTGACTTGGGTAATCCGAACCCTTGAAACATCCTTGTGTTTGCATTGTTTCTATTAGGGTTTATTTTCTTTCCACATTAATTGTTGGTTAGGAATTTAATTTGTTGTAACTATCGTTTTAAATTGCATAAACACTATTCAACCCCTCCTAGTGTTTTCCTCATAGCGAGGGACCTTACACTTGGTATCCGAGCATTGGTTTATTGCTATGGCATTTAACAACAATAACGTTACGCTACCGACTTCGTATAACAATCATGATCGTGATGGTGCGTCTACCGTCTTCGAAGGACAATCAACGGTTTGTCCTCCGCGTTTCAACGGCACGAATTTCGGCTATTGGAAATGCCGGATGGCGACGTTTCTTAGGAGTGCTTCTATAGGGAGAACCCTCCACAAGGAATCCGTTGAACCCTCCGAAGAGGATTTTGACAAATGGACACTCTCCGAGAAGTTTGCCGAAGTGAACAACGCTAAGGCAATGAACGCTCTTCATTGTACATTGGATCCGGACGAGTTCAATAAGATATGCACATGTAAGAGTGCCTATCAAATTTGGAACCATCTCGTCGTTACCCACGAGGGAACGAACATGGTAAAGCTATCTAAATTATATGTTGAAATACAAAACTTCGATATGTTTCATATGCAGGATAATGTGAGCATTGCAACGATGTACGTATGTTTCACTGACATCACCAATGAACTTGAAGCTCTTGGACAAGTTTACACCCAAGAAGAAAAATGTGCGGAAGATAATTATGGGAATGACCTCGAAATGGGAAAGAAGAGCAATCACCATTGAGGAGGTCAACGACATGAAAATCTACATCGTGGTAAATCTCATCGGTACTCTCATGTCTTACGAAGTAAGAAGGGAGAACCGATTGAAGATAAGAGATATGATGAACCCAACGGAGGCCAAGAAGAAGGCATTAGCATTCAAGACTACTTCATCCTCCGATAGTGAAGAATCAGAGATCGAAATGGATTTCGAAGAAATGACACAAATGACGAAGAAGTTCCAACGCTTCTTTCGCAAAGGTAAATTTCCTTCCAAAAATAAATTTGATTCCAATAATAATACTTCATTTCTTTGTTTTAAGTGTAACAAGCCGGGAGGGTTTTGTCCTTTCTTTTGGGGTCCCCCTAAGCTGTAATGTTGTTTGTTTGCTGGCGTATGTGCCTTGCTGTGCTTCTGGGGTCTCTCCGTGTCTGCCTAATTGCTAGTGCCTGGTGATTGCTCCCTGGCCTCTCCCTTGACTGCAATCAAGAAAGGCGGACGAGACGTTCCCGTACTTTGTACACTTTCATCATATGTACATTACTTACTTTTCAAAAAAAAGATATATATACTTATGTATGTGTATATATGTATACATATGTATATGTATACATATGTATATATATATATATATGAGGTTGAGGTAGGTGAGCATGCGGTGTAGGAAATTTCCTACACCACCCATCAAAAACATCCCATTCCACTTAATTTTTTCAATATTTTTTGTTTAGAATTGTTGTACACATTCTAAAACCCCAAAACCCCAAATATGGGTGAACCCTAGGGGCATTTGACTTTCGATCGACTCGTGACAAAAAGTTCTATTGTTCTGAAAACGTTGAATTTGTAACAATCGGATTGAGGACAAAATATCATTGGATTCACTTGATTTTTGGTATATTCATCATCCATGATATGTATACCAAATGAACGTTGATCATTAGAAAAAGGACGGAAAATTGAAGTTTTATGAGGGCGGTGTAGGATATTTCCTACACGGCATGCTCATATCCCTTTGTCTATATCTATATATTTATACATACACAGACACGTATACTAGTCATAACACGTGCCTGCAGGCACGGTTCATTTAAGATTTCCCCGCACGAAATTTTTGTTTCCCAAAAAATTATTTCTACAACCAACATTTAAAACAACAAATTAGCGTAAAAATATTTAGCGGCACGGGCACATTTGGCGTGGGTATCTTCGGCATGGAACAACAAATTCGGCGCAGGCGCCTTCGACGTGGAACATCAAATTCGGCGCGGAACATCATATTCGGCGTAGAAAAAAATTCGGCATGAACGCCTTCGGTGCGGAACAACAAATTCGGCGTCGAACAAATTCGGCAAGGGCGCCTTCGACGCGGAATAACAAATTAGCGTTAAAAAATTTAGTGGGCGCCTTCGGCGCGGGCGGGCGCTTTCGACAAATTTTTTACGCTACTACAATTTTAATTTAATGGATCATGCTTCTCCACAATCTTTCCCAATACAATTTTAATTTCAAAGTTTAGGTTCACAAGACACTTTTCCCCCACAATTTAATCTCCACAATCTTTCCCAATACACTTTTAATTTCAAAGTTTAGGTTCACAAGACACTTTTCCCCCACAATTTAATCTCCACAATCTTTCCCAATACACTTTTAATTTCAAAGTTTTGGTTCCCAATACACTTTAACCCCCAAAATTTAAGTTTCCCACTAAAATTTTCATAAAATTCAATCTCAATCATTGATTTACCAAGATCAAATCCCAGCCACTCTTTATCTTGTCCTAGTTAGCCCTATAATTCAAAAAACGTTGTCAAATGTATAATAGATATATAGGCAAATCTTCATGTGAGAACATTTCGCACCGTGCGAAAAGGTTTTTAGTTTTTGTTTTGAATTTTTTTTTCAAAAATTTTTTTCCCACCTTAATTATATGTTGTTATATCCACTCAAAAAATAATCGTTGAGAAATAATGTCATTTGGACTTCGATCAAGGCATTTCATCAAATTCGCACGTTTTGTGACCGTTAAATTTGTAACGGGTGGATGTGTGTTCTAATCCCCAACGGGTTCACCCATTATTTTTCCTGGTGTATATAATTGTATGGATTAAACATTAAAAAAATTTGAAAAAATAAATAAAAAGTTTTCGCACGGCTTTCGCACGGGTTTTTTTCGCACCCGAAGATTGCCATATATATATATATATATATATATATATATATATATATATATATATATATATATACTAGGCATAACCCGTGCCCGCGGGCACGGTTCATTTAAGATTCCACCTGCGAAATCTTTGTTCACCAAAAAATTATTTCCACATCCAAAATTTAAAAAACAACAAATTATCGTAAAAAAATTTAGCGGCACGAGCACCTTCGGCGTGGGCGTCTTCGGCGCGGAATAACAAATACGGCGTGGGCGCCTTCGGCGGGGAGCAACAAATTCGGCGCAGAACAACGCGCGAGCGCCTTTGGCGCAGAACAACAAATTCGGCGTCAAACAACAAATTTGGCGCAGACGCCTTCGGCACAGAACACCAAATTCGACGCGGGCGCCTTCGGTGCGGAACAACAAAGTAGCGTAAAAAAATTTAGCTGCCGCCTTCGACGCGGAACAACAAACGTCGGGGTATTTTTCGATGAGGGTATTGACTTAAATTTTTTTACGCTAATTTGTTCCGCTAAATTTTTTACACTAATTTGTTGTTCCACGAAATCTTTTTACGCTAATTTTTTTACTTTGTTTAATTTGATGGATCATGCTTCTCCACAATCTTTCACAAGATACTTTTAATTTCAAAGTTTAGGTTCCCAAGATACTTTTCCACCAAAATTTGATCTCCACAATCTTTCTAAGACACTTTTAATTTCAAAGTTTTGGTTCCCAAGACACTTCCCCCCCAAATTTAAGTTTTTATATTAAAATTTTTACAGAGTCCAATCTCAACCATTGATGTACCAAGATCAAATCTCAGACACTCTTTGTCTTATCCTATTTAAAAAAATTCGCAGGCGTCTTCGACGCGAAACTGGTTCACTGGCCGCTTTCAAAGCTGGACCAAATTTCAAAGCTCAAATTTATGGTTTCAACGCTCCATTCATTTCAAAGCTGGACCAAATTACAAAGCCGTACCAAATTTCAAATCTCACATTCATGGTTTCAAAGATTCATCTCAACCTTCCTTTTTCCAAGATGAAATCCCAGCTACTCTTTATCTTGTCCCAGTCAGCCTTAGAATTCAAAAAAGGTTGCCAAATGTATAATATATTTTTCCCTCTAAAATTTAAGTTTTCCTACTAAAATTTTCACAAAATCCAATTTCAACCATTGTTTTACCAAGATCAAATCTCAGGCACACTTTATTTTGTCCTAGTCAGCCCTAGAATTCAAAAAAGGTTGTCAAATATATAATAAATACACATATACATACATACATATGCGGAAGGATCAAATGACCCTCTAATATAACCCCCAAATATAACCCCATCCCTTGGCCGCAGGATCGACGTAGATCTCTGGCACGTATCACCCATTAATTGAGAGAGATGATGGAGAGAAATCGCGAGAAATTGAATTTCTCTCGCGAGAAATTCAATTTCTCGCACAGAAAGTCTTCCGCAGTTACTTAATTAATCCGCTTAGTTTATCCACCCACTCCCCACTTTAAAAATGAATTCCGGCCAACCGAGTGGACATTACATAAAAATTAGTTTTTCCGTCCCCCTCATCCACCCGATCAGAACACGCAAGGTGAAGTCTCAACAATTGAATGTTCATTTATACATATGCATATATACTTATACACACACATATGAGTTAAATGTACATTTAGTAGTAATATGCATATATATACTGCTATACATACACACACGTGTGTACATACATACGTATGTACATTCGTACATGTGTGTTTTTGTGTAATGTCCTAGTGCCTGAATTTTTTAGGATTGTTGTGGCCTTGTGTCCATGTCGAAGTAATACATCCATGTCCATGTCCACAGATCATACCTCACATCCATATAAACTCAACAATTGAAGATGCATAATTAACTGGTCTATCTGATCAGGCAATTTTTCTCTAATGGGGAATAGTAACTGTTGAGCAAATTTCAACATTCAGGTGTTGTACTATGTTTCAGGTAGAAAGCATCGATCCTGGTTCGATGCCGTCATCTATCAAAGGTCCGGTAATTCTGGTGGTTAACAAAGCTGATGGGGATGAAGAGGTTGTTAATACATTTCGCGACTATATTGATCACTTTATCTTGGCCCGCCTACATCTACCTTTAGTAAGTGTAAGATTTGAATGGGTAGAATGTATTTAACAGGTTAAGGCAGCTGGAAGCAACATTGTGGGGATTGTGCTCCTTCAGGAGTTACCTCACCTATCACATCTTGGGGTCAGGGCTAGACAAGTCAGTATAAGACTTCACCCCATTCTATTTGTGTACCATAATTTTAACATATTATTTAGTCTATTTAATATCTACTTGCAGGAAAATGTGACTTTTGTGACTTGCGAAGATGCGGATAAAGTTGCTGATGTGACAAAGCTTGAAGGAAAATATGTGAGGTTGTTACGAACGCACATAAAAATTGTTATATACTCTGTTTTCTTCTAGTGGTACCCAAACAAAAGGCATTAATTTTGCATTTACGTATATACTTTCATGCGAAAGATTTTCGGCGCTGCTTTTGGTTTATATGAAATATCAAGCCATGCAGAGCAGAATTTTCTGCAGGAGAGAGTGAAAAATAGTATATTGACCGAATGCATAATTTGGATGAAATGAATACAAAATTAAAAAAGGGAAAAAATAAAAGGTTTAAATAAGTTACCACATAAGTCAATAAATAGAAGTTTGTAAAACAATAGAATATAAGCTTTGAATAAAATCAATAAATAAACATAGTACTGCAATATTAATTATTTTAGGATTAAAATTAAGCCAAAAAAGGTCAATAAGAAAAGTTAAATTAAACCAGACTTGGAATTTTGAAGTTAATTTTTGTCATCATCTTCCCTTACTCTTCTAGTGAAAAGTGAGGGAAGGGATAAAACAGAAGCAGGGAAGGAAAGAAAAGGTCATATTTGCATTTGGATTTTTCTTTTGGAACAAAGAAGTTACTGGCTTAAAATGGTCATCTTGATAGAGAGTTTGGGGGTGGGGGCATCAATTGAGGTTTTTTTGAATGTTTAGTTGTTGGATTATCAATTGGACTGATTATTAGTAAGAATTAAAGGAAATAGTTAAATGATGAACGCTTTAAACCAGTGTGTTGTAAGCTGATTAAATAACAAATTAATTCATTTGACTAGAATGTGACTAATATAAGGAGGCTAAATGAGAGGCAAAAAAATCATATTACTGCCCTATCGAATTTAATAGGGGTAATACATGGCTATCTACCAAATTTAGTCACATGCCAATCATATGCTAAGCTGAAAATTTCTGAATTAGTGCTGGTGATTGCCCGTACTTCCCACGCCTACCTCCATCAGTACCTTTGATGGTGGTTATTAGTCCTTCAATCTTTGGCTATTTTGTTCTCAGAATTTTTTTCTTTTGAATCTTTGTAGCCTTAAACAAAATGTTTCTTTCTGGCCACTAAATATTGTACAACTACTTGATTTATCTTTTGGGCAAACCATTCTAATCTCCATTTTCTTCTGTCATTTTCATGTGACGTCACGCTCATGTGAGTGATTTTTAATTCATGCTGCTAGTACTTCATAAGATTTTGCAATTACTCTTAGTCAAATAATTGCGATCTTGTTTACTTTTATAGGAGATGTGATTTGGTTTTGTAGGGAGCAGAATCCAACTAGACTAGATTTTGTTTATATTGGGAAAATCCCTTTATTTGGATCATTTCCATAAAAGGGAATGCGAAATTAGTCCAAATTAAAGAAAATCATTTAGTTACTGCATAATAAGGTGACATTAAAAAAGGTGGGCAAATAGTGAATGAAAAGTTAAGGCTTGTGTAAAAAAATACTTATGAAAAATAGAGTGGTATTGGTGCATATTTGCATATAATCTGAATATAATGCATAAGATATTTGCATAATGTATTCTATATGTCTTGCTTCACTTTTTCTATGGTGACATTTACCTGTTTTGTCTCTATCATGGTGAATCGGTTAGTAGCTCAGAAGCCTTGTCAGTAGCCTAGTGGGGACACACATGGCCTTTAGCCCATTTATGCTTATACTACAACTTTGTTGCAGTCATCCTTGACCACATGTCAAAACTCAAATGTCAATTAAATCAGTTCAGTCAAGATGTATGACCTGGACCTAATTAAGCCACATTTCTTTGTATATTGTCAAAACTCAAATGTATGTTTTAGTTTAGCATCCATTAACATTAGTTAAAAACTTAAAAACTTGTCAACTCCTGATGCACTAATACAAAATTGATTCAGCTACCATGACCAACTACAGCAAATGTAAATGAGTCAAAATGCAGCAGAAATTGCAGAAGGCATTAGGAAAATGCCGGAATGTCAATGTTCCTGCACTCACCATCACTCGTTTATTTTTATTTACATAATTATATCCAATATTATATCAAGCCATTGTTAAACTTCTTTTGTTGTTAATACTGAATTTTGCGATTTTCCGTATCTTGGATGGAATCAATATTTTCGCCAAGTTTGACTCTTATCAATACCCATTACATGTCAATTTGAGCAAAAACATGGAATCATGCTCTATAATAGCTCAGTTCAAGCACGTTGACAAACATTATCCTTGTTCATCAGCAACTATAATGAAGTACCAAAAACCAAGTTTTGAATTTATTTGACATGGACCTTAAAGAGGTCACATGATTCAATTCATGAATCTTATTCAGAGTTTGCAGGAGCAATGACCAAATCGACAATAAAGATCAAGTGGTGATGCATAATTGGAATAAGATACAGGATTTGGTCAAGATTTATGTAGTACGTACCTCTAGACTTCCTCCAGGTGCCAATTATCCTCTGGATCACAAGTTCCTGAAATGCACATTGGTCAGGAAAGAATCATATGAAACAATTTAAAGAGTATGTGATAACAGACACCATATTTCTTAGGTCCGATATCTTGTTGTGGTACCAAATGTTGGGGACGCGGATGTATTCTTATACACTA
This sequence comes from Scilla litardierei, assembly GCA_030789695.1. Lineage (NCBI taxonomy): Eukaryota > Viridiplantae > Streptophyta > Magnoliopsida > Asparagales > Asparagaceae > Scilla > Scilla litardierei. The sequence goes on from CM061135.1 coordinate 112,161,227, forward strand.
AACAATTACAATTAGTGCAAAGAATTAGTGCAAAGATGAATAAGAACTAAATTGCAGTAGTACGACAACAGAATATAATTAAATGGCTACAGTAAAGAAATTTAGAAGGGACAATGCAAAACAGAAAAGATCAATTGCAAACACAAGAAGATTTATCCTGATTTGGTCCTTTAGACCTACTCTAGTCCCTAAGCTCCCAGCTTGAGATTTTCACTATCTTTCTCTTACAAACTCGTAAGACTATAAGACTCATTAGTCGACTAATGACAAAATATCAAAGTTACGTAGTTGTGTATTAGTAGATTGATAGACTGATTAGCTGATTAATGCACTGTACCAGTAGATATTAGTCGAGTAATAGAAGAGTTAGTCAATTAATGCATTGTAGTAGAATGCAAAATACTCTGTGTTGGTTGACTAATAATATCATTAGTCGATTAACAGAACTCGGAATTTAAAAATCAAATTTTGATTGAGTCTAGCAATGGATGGGTTAGTTAACCAATCAAGGTATGATTTAACAATGAAGATCTGATATGTGTTAGTCGATTACAATGGTTTGTTGGTCGACTAACGACACTAAAAATTAAAGATTAAACTTGGATCAATATGATATGCTCGAGAAAAGATGTCATGGATATTTTAAGTCCTAAACCTATTAGATGAAGTGTGTTGAACTGTGTTTTCAAGGTTTTACATCACTTATAAGATAAAGAAAGAAAATGGTACATCATATACACAAAGTACAACATATGAGTTCAATGATGTCAATAATGTTCATGCCTTTATCATAGAAGTTGCTAAGTTCATTCTCGAACCTTGACACCCCATCAAATACTTCGTAATAGCTGCATAAATCATATTAGTACAAGCATAGTACGTTTACATCATCGGAACATATATTAGGGTGATACAATGTCCAACATTCTCTTTTTTGATAATAACAAATGTATAAATCAAATTTATAAATTTGTAAAAATTTAGCATACTCCCCTTGAATTGATTCTTTTCTTAACATTTTGGTGCTTCCTTAACATTCTTCGCCTTTGACATCACCAAAAAGGGTGTCACATCAATTGTTAAAATTTTCTGTATAAATTATTTCTATATTTTCTCTTTTATACTTGGTGTCTTAAAAGATTAACATTAAGCTTTGGTGCCCATTTTTATTTGGTCCTTGTGATTAGTCATTCAGAACCTAAATCCATTTAGTATTTGATTTTCTAGAATGCGTATATGAATAATTCTTTGAATGTTACACATTTTTCATAAAATTTTTAATATATGCATTCGTGTTATATTCACATGCATATTTAGGGTTCCACATTGTCATGCACCGCACCCGTGGCGCATCATGTTTAACAAAGAAATGGTAAGTCCTACAGTTAACCAGTGAAAACAATCTAGATACAAGCAGAGATGCATCAAAATTCTTTACAAAAATTTTCATTTATATATATGAACGAGTTGACAAAATGGTATACATCATACTGTCAAATACTAACAAAAAATACATCTGATACCACCATATGTTTACATACACTACCTCTAAGTCAAAAGTCAGCGGTCTCTACCACAAAGTCTGAGTCCTCAAACACCGGTGCCTCCTCTGTCTCTCTAATTTAGTACCTGGTGGTACAACAACGATAAAGACCTAGCAGGTAAATCACAGTAATTCTATAATTTTGGAATTTAAAAAATTTGAACACGGAAAAACACTAACTATGAAACATGAACTGGGAACCGATAACAGATAAATTAATATTTCTTATCAAGAATGCATTGGAATTTAAGACAACATGCAACTCGTTAATTTAAAATGATACTAACATGGTCCTATCAATTTATACCAAACCTAGGTTGTGAATCATATTGTAGAGTATAAAAGCAACCAAGGAGTCTCTCAGTACCACGAGGCGCTCACCCGGGCCAGGCCCAAAGTAGGAATGATAGTGGCCATTAGTCCAGAAGTAACGATGTGGAACTCATTAATTAATTCCGGCAATACACAAGGGGTCAGATTCTGATTCATGATGTGACCCTGGCCGAAACAACATGATGCAGTCAAGTCATTAGGAGCGTAGCTCCAGTCGCTTCCGCACTCTCACTAATATGATTTACCCCAAAAATCAGCGAGTCTGAAGTGCCAAATGTAATTCAAGTGTACATTTCTCCATGCCTCAGTGATATGGTACAAGTGCAATTCTAAATTAATGTTATTGTAAAACATGGTGTCTAAATTAAAGCTTGAATTAAATTTACTTCCACATTGAAATTAATTCATTTATTGGTGTGCTATGTCATTCCAATCCCAATCATATTTCCAACATTCTATTTCACTGACATTCCAATTCATTTTCATTTCCATAGCACACCCAACATATCAATTAGTCTCAATGTCATGGGCCACTATGCAAGCATTATACTAAGATTATCTATGGAATATGTAGCAAATAATGACGGGCAATAATGTAACATTTAACATGCTATAGATGTGGAATAAATAATCACTTAATCATGGAGCAGATAATAAGCAGGATATTCTAACAACATGCTAGATTAAAACTGAAATATAAAGAGGTTATTCGAGCTAACCTGCATATCAAGGTAGCTATCGGTGTCACACGTTTGGGAATATGGGGGATGGACAATGGGAGAGGGACAGTCTGGTGATTTCAGATAATTTTCATTATCGATCGTTTTCGGGACATAACCATTTATTCATGGTTTTAACGATCCTTCAGGCAGCGTTTTATGATCCCACATGGAACAACTTAGATCCTTCAGGCAGTAGCCTTACTTTTCCAATGGCCTTCAGGGGCCAAAATCCTCATCTTCAATTATCGGTTATTCTAATTTATTCCGACGTGTAGGGCAATGCCCCGGGCTTCCCATGCCATCCCATGGCCACCACCAAGTCTCGACAATAGCCAAAATATCTCAAATTATTATCTACAGCAAACACCCCAGAAAACCAATACCAAAAATCCCAAAAAATAGCCACGACAGTGGGTAGACCCAACAATCAGTCACAGCCAGGCATAAGAGCCCACAATCACATCATAAGTATGGAGCCCCTAAACCAGTCTCGGTTTAGGGCAAAGAAGCCCAAACGGTCACGTCCATGCCAGGGGTAGTTACTGCGAGAATTCGGAGGCCTATAGGGTCACGAACATGGGTAAGGGAGCCCAAGAGACTCACGACCAATGGAATAATCCCAAGGACAATCATGGTTAAGACCAAGGGGTTGTAGCGAGGGTCGCCCCCATGCCTGAAACTCAAAAATTCATCATCGCAGGAAATGGAAACACCACCACAAATTTTAAAAACCAAAATTTAGAGAATTAAAGTGATTTTATAGTAATCGTGGACTGTGGGAAAAACTGAAGAGAAATCCCAACAAAATCCGAGCTCAAATCCAGAAGAAAACCCTGATTTTTTTAAAAACAAATTTTCTGTTTTTGAAAACTGAAACCCGAAGCTCCATCGAGCTTAAATAGATGAAAGATGGAACCTGAGATACTCAAGAGTCGTGGCTTCGTCACGAAGGAGATCGGCATCGGTTTGAGGTGAGGACGCGTTGAAACCGCGCAATTTAGGACACCGATGGATTTGTGAAGTGAGCACACGTGGCTTGTGAGGTGTAGAGAGGAGAGGATGTCGGTTCTCTTTCCTTCTTGTCGAAGGAACGAATAGAGAAGGGGGGAGAGAGAGTTGGCGATTTTGCTGCCGCCGCCTTCGAATGAAGCAAGTGAGAGATCGCAAGCGAGGGAAAGAAAGATGGAGAGTGAACGACTCATGTAGGGGAAAGGAAAAAGGGGTGGGCCACGGTTGATGGGCCGAAGTAAAGACATGAAAGAAAGAAAAGAAAAGGAGAAGAAGAATGGGTCGGGCCTTTTATTAAAAACAGGGGCTTTGCACACATAGTAATCATGTACTTATTAACATGTGATTTATCAAAAATAGTGATCATGATGCATTCCGTGTGAATGAGATGCATGTTTATTGTAAAATATGCATGGATTGTTTTAACTAATTTAACATGCATGTTTTTATATCTTAATCCAGATTAAAATTTTTTAACATGTTGATCAGATAATATTTATTCAAATCTTCTTTGTTCTTGTTAATATTATTAACATTCTTATCATATTTCAATTTGATCGAAGAAACATTCTTATCAAGTACTTCTATTCTAATATTTAAAGCATTACATTCTTTATTGAGCAAAATATTTCTTCTTTTAAGTTACTATTTTTTACTCTTAATGTCTCATTAATCAAATGAAAATCATCTAATTGTGAACATTTAAAGATTTTTATGCTCATGAATTAGCAAGTCATGTTCTTTTTTCAATGACTTATAATTGCTATTTAACTTCTTCTAAATAGCATATAAATCATTGAATGCGGTAATTAATTAATCATTAGCGTCTACTGAGAGGTTACCTCATCCTTATGTGCCATAAACCACATGTGCCTATTTTCTTATTGGTCTTGTTCATCAGATGAATAATCCTCATAAGTTATCTCAAGGATGTGTCAAATTTGATATGCCGATGTATCAGTTGACACATGTTGAATTCGTTATTTTACATGGCACAAAATAATGCATTCATGGCCTTGGAGTTAAGTGTTGCTGATTCTTTCTCAGTATTCGTCCATTTAGAAAACTGAGTGATTAGATTGTTGTAAGGTGTCTCCATGATGTTCCACTGTTCGTAGTTGGACTTAGTTGACAGACTGGAGATATATCGTCATTCTTCTTTTTCAATAGCTATAGTTGGAACCATTAAATAAGGATGGTCTTGTTGTGGAGTGTCATTCGGAAAATTGCAATGATTCATATATTATAGATACCATCTTTTACTGGGCTTTACTAGGCTCTGATACCAATTGTTGGGTCCGGTAACTTGCTGTGGTGTCAAATGATGTGGATCACGAATGGATTTGTGTACACTAAACTATTACAATTAGTGCAAAGATGAATAACAACCAAGTTACAGTAATATGACAATGGAATATGATTAATTGATTGCAATTAAGAAATGACAAGATACAAAGCAAACAAGAAAAAATCAATTACAAATATTAATAATTTATCCTGATTCGGTCCTCCAATCCCCAAGCTCATTTCTAAAGATTAACGCTATCTATCTCTTGCAAACTTGTAAGAGAAAATTGTACAACTTGACAAACAATATTTATCAATTATACAATCATATATTAACAAACTAATACTAAACCACTCTTAAAACCTAAGAGCAAAATCTTTCCTCCTTCGACACCCGAGAGAAAACTATTGCAGAACAAAGAGTACAAATGCTCATATAGACTTGAGCTTGCGCGTATGGGGATAATTGGTAGGTTACCAATTACAACTATATGAGCAGAAATATGAGCTCAATGAGGTCGATAATCGTTAATGTTCCTGTCAAAGATGTTATCCAAATCTTGAGTCTTGACACACTGTCAAATGCATCCAAATAATTGCACAAATCATATTAGTGCAAGCATAATATTTGATCATCATCAAAATATATATTATGGGTAAATCAATATAATATCCATTAATATTGAACAGAAATTTTTGGTGCATAAATAACAAAAGATAATGAAAAGGATGCTGTACCATCGGAATGCCTGCACCTCGTACATAAAAGTAGAACCATCTGCCAAGGCAACTGTACGAATAATGAATGTGAATCTCGGACACAAAAATAACTTTATTTCAATCATATGGTCATTTGGTTCAAAGTCAATAACCCATGTATACACAAATGTCAGTGTAAAGACACGTTTGGGATCACTCGTCTATGCTAAGGTGGTAATGGAAGAGAATAATGTCACATTAGGCCTTGAAATTGTTGGAACATATTGTACCACTCAAACTTCTCATCAAGTTATAGCAACACTCTTGTAGTTAAGGTGATTAGTTTTTTCTTGAGTAGGTGCCATATCTGCAGATCGAATAGGCTTGCCAGGCAGATTCATGCAATGGTGCTTTGTGTGACCTTTCAGTTTGCGGTATCGGCATTTTCTTGGTTCCTCAATACTCTTATAGCAATCACTACTACCAACAAGTGGGTGGCAAATGAAAATTGATACATAATCATTTAAGTGGTAATTTTCATTATTTCTTCATTTTATCTATATTTTGGTCATAGTGACACGTGCCAGGCCCTAAAACTTATGGGACAAGTGTTAGACACTTCTCAAACTTGTCCTCAATTGTTTATGATATCTTTAATTTGAGATACTCATAGGACAATTCTTGGATTCATGCCTGCATCCTTGTGCACCTATTTGTTCACATACATATTTTAGAAGTTTATATATTTTCATTTAAATAAAAAAACAATGCTTCAATAGCTGTCCTGGTATAACACTGGTAAATTTAGATATGCTTTGATTTGGGAAGTTTGATCCATTGAGCTACTTTCTAGAATGGTGAAGAGCTAATGACCTTTCCTTTTACAAAATTACAAAACTGCATAATATTTGTAGTTGTTGTAATTACTATATTGCAAATACAGGTATGGGAGTTTTGTATCATGGATGTATATACATGTATTTTATACATGCACATGTCATTGTTTATATATATTCTAGTGTCATGTCGCCATGTCCCCATGTCCTATATTCGAAGAATTTCCATGTTGAGTATCCATGCCCATGCCTTACTCTTCTCTTGTATCCATGCTTCTAAGCATGTTATGCATAATCTCATTCTCACAAGAATACCAAGAATATGGGTTTGATACCAATGTAATGTGGAATACAGTGGAGCCTGAGAGGAACAAGGCTTCTAGTTCCGGTTTCAAATAGGCCAAAGTTATGTGGCATGAATGTAGCCATATCAGCACAAGCCACGTCCACACGATTCAAATACTGGGTAGATCTTTGATAGAGGGAGAACATAATGAAGGGCTTTAGAGGAAGAACAAGTGAAAACTATTCGTCTATGTTTCTTTCTTTTTATGCAACGGAAGAACCAATTACAATTTTTATGTATGATGGGTCCTAAAAAATATGACCAAATTGTTGAAGCATTGTTGTATAAATTTCCATGCCACACATCATGGAACTTCACCGATGTTCAGTGGATGCACGATAAATAAGATCTTTCATGTCATAAAAGCACTTCAAAATTTATTATTACTATTTTAAATATTATACAGACAAGCATGTTGTATTGGCACAATCATCCATGCATCTGTCACGTATTTTTCACTACAGAATATGTACAGTTGAGATAGATGGACATATGTAGGTAGATTGATTGATAGTTTGGTCCATGTAGGTAAATGATGCGTTTCGCTAGGGATTTGATGATAAAAAGGGAATTTTTATTGGAATTTCAGATCTAGTACTAAAAAGAAACCCTAATACAATAAATCTACTCGCTAACTAAGACTAGGAAATACTTCTTAACCTAGGGGGAAAAGCCAAATCCTAATACAATTAATCTAAGGGGACAAATAAAATAACTCTCTCAATTCTTCGATCCGCATTAGGGCCGGCTCAACCCCCCTTAAATAGCAAAACACCCCTTAAATGTCATTTTACCCAAATGCCCCTGTTCCAATTACCGGCCGCAACACTACTCCGCCCCGGAAAAACCACCTTGTCCTCAAGGTGGTGCGTGAAGGGTATGGTCAGCTACTCCACGTGCAGGTGCTCCTGATCATCGTCCACGCCGGCTTCCAGCATTATCACACTCTCTTCTCCCTCTTCTTCGTCATTCACTATCAGGATCTGAAGAGTACGATTCCCGCACCGGTGCCCAGGAGTAAACTTCTCGTCGCATTTGAAACACAGGCCCTTGGTCCGTTTGTCACGAATCTCTGCCTCGGTCATTCTTCGTGTATGTCCCCCAGGTCGTAGTTCCATTCCCTTCTCCTTGGTAACCACTGTGCCGTCAGTGGATGTTGCCCCTCCTGCGGCCCCCTTTTGTCCCCCTCCAGGATCCGGCCCTCGAAAGGTAGAGCCTCCCCACGTCCCCCGGGCTCTTCTCTCTGTCTCCTGATGATCCTCCACCTTCCTGGTCAGCGTCATCATCCCGCGCAACCCAACGGGCTCGAACTGCCTCAGCCCCGACCTTACCGTGGGCTTCAGCCCCTTCATGAAACAGCCCTCCAAAGACTCCTCAGATACTCTCCGAACTCGGTGACAGAGCGACTCAAATTTCTTGATATAATCCCCCACGCTCCCCTCCTGCTTCAGTGAGTACAGTCTCTCGAACACGCCCCCAGCCTGTCCTCCAAACCGCTCCGTCAAGAGCGTCGTAAACTCCGCCCAGGTCTGAAAAGGCTGCTGTTGATCTGTCCAACGAAACCAACCTAAGGCCTCTCCCTCCAAGCAAATCCTTATCGTCCGAAGCCACTCCTCTCCTGGGACCGTGGACACCTCCAAGTACCTCTCCACCCGGTACAACCAGTCATCCAGATCTCCTCCCTCAAAAATGGGCACCTCCAGCTTCCGCAGTCGCCTCTCGCCACCGTAACCACCTCTCTCCTGCTGCTGGAATCCACCCCTGTGCTGGTATCCCTGTCGCCTGTCTGGAACATAAGCCTCAGCTCGATCATGGTAGCCTCCCTCTGCTCCATGCCCCTGCCAGTCTCCCTGAGGTTGTCCAAACTCCGCCTGATGGCCTCCTGGGGGGGGTCCTGGCACGCTCTCCAGTCTCCCGTCACTCCCCCAAAGGGTGGGGGCTGAGTCGACGGGCCTCCTGTGATCTGGTGGTGCCCTCCACCCTGCTGAAATCCTCCACCGGGTCCTCCAAAAGGCTGAAAACCCCCAAATTGTGCTCCTCGGACCTCGGGCGGGGCTCCCGGGGGCCTGGAAACCCTCGGAGAAGTCTGTCGAGCGTCTTGGAAAGTCGGGGGCCCCCAAGGGTCGACGGGGCCTCGGGGCACTCCCCTGGGGTCGGCCGAGGCCCCCCAAGGCACCGTCGGGGTCGGCCGGCCCTGAAAATGGGCCGGCGGCCCCCAGTCGGTGCCGCCGGGGTCTGCCACAGGCGCATGGAGGGGCGGCAGGCCTGGCCGCCCCTCCTGGGGGCCTGGCGGCCCCGCCCCGCCTCTGTGCGGGTTCGCCGGGCCCCCCAAAGCTTCCTGGGGGCCTGGCGGCCATCCGGCGGGCTGCCGGAGGGGCAGAAATCCCCCTCCGGCGCTTGGTATGCTGTAGCGCGGCGGCACTTGGTCCTTGCGAGTCCCCCACGCCTTGTCCTCTTGCTCGAAGCCTCCGTCTTCTTCTAGATCCGGATCATCTTAAAAAAATCGTCTTTTTGCCCTTGTCCGTCGCCAAAGGTGGCTCTTTTTTTCTTGGATCCGCCTTTGGTACAAGATGAGCGGTCAACGCCGTTATAGCCTCCGCTAATTCCGACAATTTTGCCTCCGTTTTCTCTTGGTTCTCTTTCATCTCTTTCCGGAGCTCCGCGGCCATCTCGGCATCGTCTTTCCTCAGATCGATGAAACCCTTGCTGATTTGGGCTTCTATCCGTTCAACCTTCTCTTCCAAAATTTCGACTCGCTCCTTGGATCGTGTGCTCGCCATGGATCGACGGCTTTGATACCAATTGATGCGTTTCGCTAGGGATTTGATGATAAAAGGGAATTTTTATTGGAATTTCAGATCTAGTACTAAAAAGAAACCCTAATACAATAAATCTACTCGCTAACTAAGACTAGGAAATAATTCTTAACCTAGGGGAAAAGCCAAATCCTAATACAATTAATATAAGGGGACAAATAAAATAACTCTCTCAATTCTTCGATCCGCATTAGGGCCGGCTCAACCCCCCTTAAATAGCAAAACACCCCTTAAATGTCATTTTACCCAAATGCCCCTGTTCCAATTACCGGCCGCAACAGTAAATTGACACTTTGGTTTTTTTTACATCACTTGTTACTACTGCATTGAAGAAATTATAACGTGCAGCCACCTTGGCACTATTTTCACAAATGCTAACCACGTTGACAGTTAAAATAGCAACTCCTAGAAATTTATAGAAGAAATATGAGTGCATATGCTTTCTCCAGACCATGTTGTCAATATCTTATGAACACTCTCCTGTATATCTTAAATGTATTGTCATTTAATATTATTTTATTGTCTTATTTATTAATCTGAACACATCCTTAAGGTGGTATTGAACTTGGGACCTTCTATAACTCAACCTAGCTTTGCCAATGAGCCAGGCCTCAGTGGCAGCTTAAATTTATTATTGATTGCATGCCAACACTAAATCTGATCTATAGTGATGTGGCAATATAGATTGGAAGCATCAGCTACTGATGTTGCTATATCATCTTCTCTACCTGAAGATGGTGAGATGGTTCTGCCTGAAAACCTATCAGGTAATGGAACTTCATCCCCCAACGAACTGTTTAGTGCTCATCCTGCTGCAAGAAGGCATTACTCCAACAAGGTAACATCACGAACAAGTACTGGTTATCATCTGGTGCTTATACTCTCTAGTCTAATATGATTTTCTTGCATTCCTTTCAATGTTATTCACATATAAATCAGATCTGTGAAGTTCTGTGTTTCCTGACAGGGTGTGGAACAATTGGGGCAGGAAGCTGTTATTTCTACAGTTTTGGATCTTTCACAAGCCGATGTTAATTTAACTGGTGCGAAGGCTGCTGCATGTGGCCGTCTTGCATCTATTTCACTACTTTCTGGGAAAGGTTAGTATATTTTGAGGACTGTAAACCTTCTTCTTCTTCTTTATCATTTTTCATTTCTGTTTAATTATGTGGTTTGGAACAGCCTAAACCTGCTGTAAAGATTTGGACATAAAGCTATCATCTAAACTTGCCTAGACCAACACCTAAGTAGGGATACTGTAACTACTTATTATGTTATGATTTTTTTTCTGGAAAAAAGTGGAAATTGCATTCCTTTCACCATTCCATTTCATTCAAGATCCAATCAAAGAATGCAGAAAGCTGTCAAGTGCAAATTCATTTTCACCCCATTTTACAAATCTTACCATCCAGTCCTGTTACTGTTGTGATTCTGTAAGATTTTTATTGACTGGTGATAAATTGCTACCACCTAGGCCTCCTTGAGCATATCATCCAGAGGTCCAGTCATTTAGTTATGTGTAGCTTTTGTAGTAGATCACTTCTATAGCACTCAAAGTGGGCACATTATCTAGATAGGGATCCATAGCTTATGAATCTGATTTCCCCCTCACTACTGCTCTCATTGATTCTATGGAGAACATTGTGCATTTGTTATTCTGATGTAACAGACAATACTTCCCATGGTTTTCATATGGCTTTACCTTCATATATGTGGGTGCATTGAAGAGCTGCTTGCATACGTGGGGTCAAAGGTGTAACTTCCTCTAGCATGAATGTGATACGATCATCACCTATATGAGGAGGAGGCGCGCGGTAACTTCGGCAACTTCAGGGGGCTAATTTGTAAATTCTGAACTTTGGGGGGGGGGGGGGGGGGGGGGGAGGGGGTTGTAAAAAGACCAAATCTGAAATTTGGCCTTTTAATAGCCTAGGGTCGGCAATTAGAGGGGTATGCTTGATTTGTTTTGGGTTTTTGTTTTGTAAAACCCATTGTCCAAGGTGTCCACGGACACTACCCCGGAGATCTTAGGCTTTCTTTTCGAATTGAAAGCTAGGAGAATGGCCGTCTCTCGAATTGTGGCCAACTATCTTTTATTTTCAGATTTCCACTTTATAAAAATCCTTTCTTTTTCCGTATTTCTCAATAAAAACCCTATTTTTAGTCCACCAAAAAGCCCTAGCCGTATCAGAATGGTCCTTCTTGCCGTGGTAACCTCCACCACCTACTTTGCTTGCAACTTAGTGAAACCTGTGCAAGGTCTTCCATGGACTAACTTTGAGACATTTATTTGTAGTTTTATTGTTTCCTTTAAAATGACCAAATTTTCACCCTCTTGATGCATAAGTAAAATATATCAAAATCATTTGAATTTTTTAGATAGTTTAGATGCGTTATATCATATTCAATCTGATAGATGTATGATTTAAATTCATAATTTTTTATTTGGGACGTTAAGTTTTAGTTCAAAAATAAACGAAAATTTTGTAGCCTAACTCATATATTTATACTTATCTATACATGTATATTTACATGTATGTATATGAAATCAGCGGAGCGGATCGTATATGACATTTGTATATCCCTCGTATATGATGACGTAACACGTTCTTTCTAAAGGGCATATGGGATAAAAAAGTACACATGACTTTGTGTACTATATAGAGGTGAATATGTCACGTTATCATATATGTAAGATCACTCATATGTCATATAAGGCTCATTAATATCTTTGTATATATACACATCTATATGCATCTATATATGTACATATATACGTGTATTTGTGTATATTGGTTATATCTTCCTAACCTACCAAAAACTTTCATTAATTATCTTTAAACTAGTAGAGACCTTCCAAATTCTTTTAATCCACGCAAACTTTCTATTTTTATGTAAACTACTAAAAGGCATTAACAACTGTTGACAATGATATTTTAACATTGAGATATATGAAATTGACTTGTGAGCCCCATATAAAAAAATAATAAGTCTCCTAAAAGTTGGTGTATCCAGCAAGTAAAAATATAAAGAAATAAAACACGTCCAAAAATGAAAAAGCACCCAGCCGTCACTTGGTTCTTCATCCTTCTGCTCTCAGGTGCATGCCAGCTAATCGAGCTCTCCAGCCTTGGTTCCTCTCGGGCGCGGGTCAGCAAACTGTGCTCTGCAGTCTCAGTTTCCCATGGCGCAAGCAGCAGGGCTGAGCAGCAGAACCATCGGGTGCAAGCAGCACAATGCAAGCAGCATGGCCGATATCTGTCGCCTCGGTTCCCCTCAGGCGCAAGCAACATGCCGAGGTCTGTAGCCTTGGTTTCCCACGGTCACACGCAGTAGGGCCCCAAAGAATTTTAGATTTGTATTTTCAGCCCCAGAAACTTGCAAGCGTAATATCTTCCATTCCAGCTCTCTGATTGACACCCAGTTTTTTCCCACAATCTCATGACTTACGCTAAGGTGATATCTTGATGCGGCTGGAAATTAAGAGGAGGGGCGTTTGCGTAAAAGAATTAATAGGTGTGCTTTGCCTATTTAAGGGGGTTGAGCCGGCCCTAATTCTTATGCGAAAATTGTTGAGAGAAGTTTCTTTTTATTAGTTTATCCCCTAGATTAATCCTTAGCTAGTCGTCCTTTTAAATTGTAGTTATTTAGCGAGTAGTTGATTTGTAGTAGGTTTTCCTATAATTTCAGATCTGAGATCCAATAAAAATCCTCTTTTTATTGTCAAATCCCTAGCGAATCACATCAATTGGTATCGGAGCACGACGATCCAGGGCGAGCACCCGATTTATGGATCTGATCGACGCATGGGTAGAGCGAAGGGAAATGGTGTGCCGTCAAATAATGGAGAATTTGGCGGAGATCAATCGTTGCTACAAGGAGAAAGTGGCAGAGATCGACCGTCGCTATCTTTCCGCTGCAAAGACAAAGATAGATCTGAAGCCTGCGGCTGTCGACGATTCAGATCTGAATCGTCGACAGCCGCAGGCTTCAGATCTATCTTTGTCTTTGCAGCGGAAAGATAGCGACGGTCGATCTCCGCCACTTTCTCCTTGTAGCAACGATTGATCTCCGCCAAATTCTCCATTATTTGACGGCACACCCTTTCCCTTCGCTCTACCCATGCGTCGATCAGATCCATAAATCGGGTGCTCGCCCTGGATCGTCGTGCTCCGATACCAATTGATGCGATTCGCTAGGGATTTGACAATAAAAAGAGGATTTTTATTGGATTTCAGATCTGAAATTATAGGAAAACCTACTACAAATCAACTACTCGCTAAATAACAACTACAATTTAAAAGGACGACTAGCTAAGGATTAATCTAGGGGATAAACTAATAAAAAGAAACTTCTCTCAACAATTTTCGCATAAGAATTAGGGCCGGCTCAACCCCCTTAAATAGGCAAAGCACACCTATTAATTCTTTTACGCAAACGCCACTCCTCTTAATTTCCAGCCGCATCATATCTATCTGATTTATTACGTTAGTTTTAAATCAGCTAGTCTTTATTTTGTCATTTTGCACAATGTTGTATTTTTGTATAGCTTTATACAGAGGCTATCTTTGGGGTTATTATTCTCTGAACTGATTATTGTAACAGTTCGATCACCACTCGTAAGTGTGATCAAGTACTTTTTGGTTTCAAAAAGGGTTAAATCCTTGGGAAGAGGTCGGAGTATAGGCAGGGAGCCAACTACGTTAATATCTGCTATTTGTGTGATTCTGATTGCTTGAGTTTTATTTTTGTGTAATAAAACTTATTCACCACCTCTAGGGGGGTTTCAATTGGTATCAGAGCAGGATTTCTCTTTAGAATCGCAATCTAGTTGAATTTCGATTCTATGTATGGCACAAATACATGCACAAATACATTACACATTCATATGACACTTGAAACCAAAAAGAGGGATAATCGTTCCTTAGTTCACCGATGTTTAATGGTACGGACTATTGCTATTGGAAGCAACGTATGTCCATACATATCAAAGGATTTGACATATGATTGTGAAAAATCATTAGTGATGGCTTACCTTAACCAAAAAACCTACACCTGAGCTGTAGGCATAGAACGATATGTTAGAAAATCTTAATGCAAAGACCATGAGAATACTGTATTGTGGTATTAACAAAACTAAGTATAAACATATCAGTTCTTGTACTATTGCTAAAGAAATATGGACTAGGCTTGAGGTCACACACGAGGGCACTTCGAGGTTAAGAAAATTTGTATTCACATCCTTTTACAGAAATATCAAAATATGTTGCCAAATGAATATTGATGTTATGTTTTCTTGCTTTTCAGATATCATCAATCCGCTAAAGGCTTTGAGAAATGATATTTTAGAAGAAGAATTGGTTGGAAAGGTCTTATATTCATTGACTGTGGAATGGATCCAAAAGCGTACGTCGATTGAAGTGGTACATGACTTGGCCAATATCACCTTTGATCAGCTTATGGGACATCGATGATGGCGTTTGAGGTACAATTGTAGATGCTCAATAAAGATGCGTCAAAGAAGGAAGAGAAGCCTAAAAAGGAGAAGACTGAGAAGAACTTGGCTATCAAGGCATCCAAGTTAAATACTGAGACGACGAACGATTCCGACGATGACGGCATTGCCCTCCTTACCAAAAACTTCATAAAATTCCTACGAAACAACACAAAATTCCTACGAAACAAGAGGAAAACCTGCAACATATGTGGAAACAGGAAGGAAGGAGACGAAGATGAGAGTACCATACCGCGATGTTTCAGATGCAACTACAAAGGCCACTTGAAAGTCGATTGCCCACTCTTGAAGAACAAAGGCAAATGCAAAGAAGTTGAAGAGTGCAAACGAACTTTCAAGTGAGGGATGATTGTTACATGGGGAGATAGCGATGCTTAGGAGCTTTTTGAAGACGACGGGACGGAGGACAATGGAACTTGCTTCATGGTAAACAATGTCAAGGTAAATTCTAAACAACTCTCATAATTTTGAAGATGGTTTTAATATTAGTGAAGACATGTTTTCTAATATGAATGAAGCATATGATTATCTAGTTAATCTCTTTCGTGACATGGCACACAAGTTTTTAAGCTTGAAAAACTTCGTGACTCTTTAGAAAACGAGCTTGCTATTGCTAAACATGAGAGATAAAAGATGTTCATTAAGTGGAAAGAATTAAAAAACATAATTGGCAATATTGATAAAGTTGCACTAAAGAATCGAACTTTAGAACTAAAAGAGTCTAATAACAAATTGGCTAAGTTAGAACTTGAAAACTCTAATTTGGCTAAAGACTTAAATGAAAAGGTTAGCACCTTAGGTTCTAAAGATTGTAAGCTTAAAATTCTAAATCACAAAGTCTTTATATATGAAGAAAAAATTGAACTTGAAAAAGATAATCCAACTTAATAAAAGGATAGAACACTTCTAGTGAGGTTGAAAAGAGCGAAAAAGAGAAGAATTAAGAGGTTAGGTTTAAAGAATTAGAGAAAGAAAACCAAAATCTTAACAATAAAATCAAGAAATTCACTAGTAGCCAAAAGAGTTTTGATGAGATTATAGATGGACTAAATAATCATTCTAGCAAACATGTGATATGATTCGAAATAGACAATCACTTAAGAAGAGTAGGAAAAACATGGAAAAGAGATTTGTTAGACACAAACTTTTCATCTAGCTTTCATGATGAGAATATATCTTCCCTCATATGCACTCCGATGTTACGTGCTTTTATTGTAATAAGAAGTGACATGGTATGTATGATTTCTTTGCTCTTTTTTATCATGGATATTATATGTGGGTTTCAAAGAAATGTATTAACTTATGATCCCAGCATTGGATACCGAAAGATGCATCTTCTCTTGCAGGTGCATCTTCAAGCACAATTTAATATGATTAATATCATGATAGCATATTGTACCTTGATTGTGGTTGCTCTAATCATATGACGGGCAATGAATCTCTTTTCTCATCACTATCAAGAAAAAACAGAGGGACAATAACACTTAGAGGCGGAAATAAATACAGAATCATTGGTAAAGATAACATTGGTAAGCATCCACATATTGTCATTGAGAATGCTAATCGTGTTGATGGTTTAACACACAATTTGTTAAGTGTGGGTCAACTCTGCTCTCTAGGTTTTAAGATGCATTTCGAAAATGACGAAAACACATTTTAAAAACGATGACATTCTTTTCAAGGACACATCATATAACATCTACACTATCAAACTTAGTGATTCAAACAATCTAAAGTGTTTAGTTGCTTTACATGAGAATAATTGGTTATGGTATCTCGACGATTAGGCCATGCTAGTGTGGACCTAATCTCAAAGCTTGCTCGTAAGAAAGTTGTGAGGGGTTTCTCTCAAATAAGTTTTGATAAGGACAAGATTTGAGGCATGCCAACTAGGTAAGCATCATAAAAGTAGTTTCAACCCTAAAGTGTTACTACTGTCAAGCCTTTGTAACTAATACACTTAGAATTTTGCAAAAAGGTTGAAACTGAAAGGATGTTTTATTATCAAAGTTAGAAGTGATCACGGTGGAAAAATAGTCAATTCTAGCTTTGATGATTTTTGTTCTTCGAAAGGTTATTTTTACAATTTTTCTGTTCCAAGGACACCCGAATAAAATGATGTGATAGAGAGAAAAATCGCACTTTGCAAGAGACAGTTAGGATCATGGTACACGACTAGAAGTTGCCATTATATTTTTTGACAGAAGCTGCACACATCGCTTGCTATATTTTGAATCGTGTGTCCATTAGACCTATTTTAAAGAAAACACCTTATGAGATATATAAAGAGTTGACACCTAACTTATCTCATCTTAAACTATTTGGATGCACGTGTTTCATTTTGAAGGTTGGATAAAATCTTGACAAATTTGATGCTAAAACGGATGAATGTATCTTTCCGGCTATTCTCCACATAGTAAGGGTTTCATAGAAGAACACTTACTATTCAAGAAACTGTGCATGGTGAATTTAATAAGAAAAGTGTTACTAATTTACCTTCTAGTGTTGGAGATCTTCTAAAATTGCAGATGGCTTAGAATGATTGGACATAAACTCTAGCAATTTCAATGAACATGCAGACGTACATAATAGTGCACCAAGAGAGGGGGAAGCAGAAGCTACATCATCACATGTTCTATTTAGAGATTGGTCACAAGGACCAAATCATT
This sequence comes from Scilla litardierei, assembly GCA_030789695.1. Classification (NCBI taxonomy): domain Eukaryota; kingdom Viridiplantae; phylum Streptophyta; class Magnoliopsida; order Asparagales; family Asparagaceae; genus Scilla; species Scilla litardierei. The sequence continues at coordinate 112,179,001 of CM061135.1, forward strand.
GGCGACATCGCGGAAGGTATACGCACTAAAAGTAGTTTTAATTTGATGGTTAAATTTGCATTCATATCTATTTTAGAACCTAAGAACGTAAAAAGTGTGTTGAAAAATTCATATTGAATTATAGCAATGCAGGAAAAATTGTCACAATTTGAAAGGAATTAAATTTGGGAACTTGTTCCTAAACCCAAAGACCAGTCATTTGTACTAAGTGAGTTTTTAGAAACAAACTTGACGAGATGTGCAATGTTAGAAATAAGGCTAGACTTGTTGCCCAAAGATATAACCAAGAGGAAGAGATTGACTTTGATGAAACCTTTGCTCGAGTCGTGAGATTGGAAGCAATACAGATGCTTTTAGGATTCGCAAGTTTCATGACATTCAAACTCTACCAAATGAACGTAAAGAGTGCTTTCTTGAATGTGGTTTTATATGAAAAAGTCTATATCAAATAACATACTGGGTTTGAAGACTCCATCCACACAAATTATGTTTTAAGCTTAAACGAGCTCTATATGTGTTCAAATAAGCTATTAGAGCTTGGTATGAGCGATTTAGTAAGTTTTTGCTTGAAAACAATTTTTCTATGGAAAAGGTAGATACAACCTTATTTGTTACACATCAAAATAAAGATCTACTTTTAGTGCAAATTTATGTTGATATTGTTTTTGGTGCTACCAATCAATTGTTTTTGGTGCTACCAATCAATTGTTTTATGAGGATTTTGCTAGGTATATGTATAGGGAATTCGAGATGAGCTTGATGGACAAGCTCACTTTCATGCTTGTATTGAAAATCAAACAATGTGAGGACAATACTTTCATTAGTGAAGAGAAGCAGTTGGTGAAGAAGTTTGGCCTAGAGTATGCAAAAGAGTACGCAACTCCAATTGCGTCTACCACAAAAGTGGACAATGATGAGAAAGGAAAGAAGGTAAATGAACGCATGTATAGAGATATTATTGGTAATCTTTTATATTTGACATCTAGTAGGCCGGATATTATTTTCAGGGTGTATTTGTGCTAGGTTTCAATCATGTCCTAAAGAGTCATCTTTTTTAGTGAAACGAATCATACGATATGTTAAGGGAACTTTAGATGTATGCTTATGGTATCCACATTGCACATCTTTTGAGCTGTTGGTTATAAGAACACCACTGGCACATGCCAAATACGTTGTATGTCTCTTATTTCTTGGTTCTCCAAGACAAAATTCTATAGCTTTGAGTATAACCGAAGCTGAATATGTTTCAGCGGGTTGTGCCTAAATCCTATAGATGAGACAACCCCTTAGAGATTACGGTCTAACTTTCCCACCGACAATTTGGTGTGACAATTTGAGTGTCCTAAATCTCTTTAAAAATCATGTTCTACACTCTAGGACTAAGCATATCGATGTTCGTTATCACTTCTTTAAAGACCACATTGAAAAGAAGATCTCTTTTGAACATATTGATATTAAAAAGTAATTAGCGGATATTTTCACCAAACTTCTAGTTGAAAGATAATTTTGTTTTATTCGTAGGGAGTTGGGGATTATATCGCTATTTGAGCACTAGCACACTTATGCACATACACATGCTTAACATTGTATCTAGCCTCTATGCATTGTTCATGATATTGTAGTGCCTTAGGAAGCCACTGCACATGTACTAGAGGGGGGGTGAATAGTACTTTTAAATAATAGGGAGAGTTATTCCTAATTATCGTGCAATTAACAAACAACAATGCGGAATAGACAACGATCAACAAGAATAAATGCAAACGCAAACAATACGGTTTAATGGGTTCGGATCCACCCAAGTCTCCCCGACTTGTTCCCGGTGATCCTACGTCCCAACCACCCGGATCCCTTCCGGATACTTGAGTTAGAAAACCTCTAACCCAAAATTTCCAATAAAACCACTTGCGAAAACCTCACAAGTGCAATCGACCTACAATCGATGACCGTGACTCACACAACCCGGGATCACGCAAAACCTCTCACAACCGAGAGTATACAATTCAAATATAACTGAACTGAAATGCTTACCAACAAAATACCTATGCCTTGAGATTTCTTACCAAATTAGGGCAAAAAGGATTTTGATGGAGAAAGAGTCACCAAACCCTAGCTTCAAGAAGATGACCAGCAATGGAAGCCTAGGGATGAGATGGATGACCTAGAATCAAGCCCTTGGCTTGGAAGGCTCACAATCAATGAATCTCTCTTGAGGGATAAGAGTGAGGGAGAGATTCTTGAGAATGAGAGAGCTTGAAGATGAGAGTTGAAAGCTTCTCTTTGAATCAATAGAACTCTGGAAAAATAGCAGCCTTGGATCCGATGAATTAACCCCTCCAGGTATTTAAAGGATCAAGGGAAGAGAGAGAGAGAGAAACGTCGCTTCCAAACCTCCAACGGAACTAAATCTGAAGCAGACTAGTCGGTCAAAAAACAACCACTGACCGACTAGTTCATCAACTAGTCGGTCGGTGAAACAACATGAACCGACTAAGAGGTGAACAGTGAACAGATTGAATTTCAGACCTAGAAATCTAGTCGGTCCAAGAAGACTTTCTGACCGACTAGTTTCACAACTAGTCGGTCGGTCAGTAAACTTAGACCGACTAAGAGTCAAAAACTAATAGTCTGAATACAAATGATTTAGTCGGTCCAAGAACAAATGTTGACCGACTAGATCAACAACTAGTCGGTCACAAAACGTTCTTAGACCGACTAACGATAAACAGTAGCTCAGGAGAAAATTGGCATGTACAGTAAAGCTCAACTAGTCGGTCAAAGAAGCATCACTGACCGACTAGTTCACAAACTAGTCGGTCGGTGAGTCAACGTAGACCGACTAACTGTAAACAGTAAAGAGCTTAGAATAGAGAAGGCAAACTAGTCGGTCCAAGAAGCTTTGCCGGCCGACTAGATCACCATCTAGTCGGTCAGTTCTTCTTCTTGAACCAACTAACATGCACTAGAAGTCCCGAATCGAAGCGCGATGCTTCGGGAAAGATCGAACTGACTTCTACTAAGATCCTAGAGCTAAGATAGGAGCTATATGAAGATATAAATCGTAAGACCTACTCAAGGCTTAACATTCTACGATAGAAGCTTAAAGACTATAAATTAAACCTTAACGATCCGTCTTCAAAGCTTCAATCTTCATTCTCGACTTCAAAGAAGGTACAAAAGCTTCAACGAAGCTTTAGGCATGCGATCACGCGCTTTGAGAAGTCTTGAGACGTCACTTTGGATGTTCACAGGAATTTGGCGACGATCTCCATAACTGCGCTCACAAATTGTTAGTTCATGATATATTTATGTTTGCTCATCATCCAAAACCAAATCCGGGGAGTCCAATACTCAACATTTTCCCCCTTTTTGGTGATGACAAACCAACATAAATAATAATAAAAAATAATGAGCTACATGGAATATACTTACTCCCCCTGCATTGATGACACATTAGTTCCATATGAAATAATAAGCACATACATCAAGCAGACGAGGAAAGTAAAAATTCAAATCCAATATTTGAAATTTAGGATTTGAAATCCATTTTTATATCTTAACTCCCCCTGAATCTAACATATTAAATTAGATTCATGGTAAATTATCATTTAGCACATGCCATTATTATATCTCTCCCCCTTTGGCATAATCCAAAAAGAGCGGGAGGAAGCCAATGACAATAAATCATGGCCAAATAATTCATTAAGCATGGGAGTCTAAGAATACGACCACGTTTCATATGACACCAAAATAAAATTCGAATAAAATCAAAGCGTGTCAATGAGACCATAGTCGAAAATTGAAAACTTAAATCATCAAAATATCAAATGTAAATTCACTTATTGATGAAATGAATTTACTCTCCAATATCAACATTTATAGCTATTTTAGTGCATGGAAAACAATTCTATGTTTTCATACAACTAAAGCTATTGAATCAAAATAAATCGTCGAGCGACGAAATCAATATCAGAGACACACAAAATGTGCACAAAGGAATGAACCATCAGAAGAGTGGTGCACATCATAGAATATCAAATGTCACAATATCGATCGAAAATGAACATAAAGTAAAAGCACATCAAAACTAAGTGAAGTGTGCGCTGAGAAGTGACGAGGTGATAAGAGTGATACGAAAATCATCATAATAACTTTTAAAACATGTCATGCCACAAATAGATATGAATTTCAAAGCATTTATGGCATTCACAATTCTATCATGCTAGGAGAAACAAAATGATACCAATGTAAAGAATTAGATTCTAACCAAGCATGCATTCAACCCTCATGGATACCAAATGTAATATCATACTTACAACATTAAGCTCCCCCTACATTGGTGCATTACCTAAGCACCATCAACTCCGTTTGAATGAAAGTCTTCGCAAATCGAGGAGTTGGTAGGGTTGGTATCCCACGGTGGATTGAACCTAGAAAACTTCATTTTGGTATCCAAAAACCCTTTTGGATCCAATGGGTTAGACAACAAATTTGAAATACGAAATTAAAATAATTGTAACCCATGAGTTAATGTAATCAAAATCAATTTTATAATCAAATGCCTTGGTACCCATAACATGATCATAAACTCATGGTACCAAGCATTGAAGAGTTAAAGGAACTAACCCTTCGGAAACCAAGTCCAAGAGGAACTTGACTTTCCAACATAATCATCATTCAAAATAACATCATTAATATAGGATTGCACATAAACATTCATATCATGATTGCTAGTGTTCTTGGGACCCCAAATAGTGTAAATTTTGGGAATCCTCTTCCTAGTCGTTGCATGCACAAAAGGTTGATTTCTATGTGGTGCATGTGGCCTAGGAGCATGAGATCTAGCAATAGCATTATGATGAGCATGAGATCCATGATGTGGTGTAGCATACATACGTGGATAAGCATGAGGTGTGTATGCATGAGGATGATTATGAGAGAAGGCATTCACATGTGGATTAGATGTGTGAACATAAGCATTAGGATGTGCATGAGCATGATTACGTGCATGTGTGTGTGTCTCATATGAGTGTTTGCACGTGCTCGTGGGTGCGGAGCATAAAAATCATTATTAGCATGCACCGGTGGAGTAGAATGTGTGTTCCTACGTGGCATAGCATGTGAGTACAAAAATGCATGACCCCTCTTTGGAGGTCTACCCAAAGTGGGTTTCTTTCCAATCGGGGGTGTGTACGAAGTGGAAGCACTATTGGTAGGAGAACTACCAATGGGGTGTTTGCTCCCACTCGTCGAGGCATCGGATGTCGGCCTAACAAAGGTGGTAGGCGATTTGGATGAGTCTCCCATCTTATACCCCAAGCCAATGTGGTGTTTGGCCGGAAGTAAGTCATTTAGGATATTATCCAAATGGCCCTTACCTTTATTGAAATCATTGATACGGCCTAACGTGCACTTATACTTCTCTTTGAGAGAATGCAAAGAAGCATCCAAAGTGGATACTTGTGATGTGAGTGCATAAACACGTGATTTGAGATTCTTATTCTCAATACTCAAAGTTGAGTTTTGAGACGTCAAATCCGCTATCACATGTTCATCCGAATCCTCAACAAGAACATGCTCAAGTTGAGATTTGAGGGACTTCACCTCATTTCTCAACAAGCCATTATGAGTAAGCAAACTTGCTTTCTCATTGGCGAGTGTCTCAACAATAGTGTCATTATTGGTGATGGTAGACTTAGGAGAGGTTTGGAGGCTAACAAGTTCATCTTTGGTCTTATTATATCTATCTACTAATTTAGTAAATTTAGACCAAATTTCTTGGTTTGCTAACCTCATTTCATCAATAGTAGGTTCTCCGCTTTCATCCTCGCTACCATCCTCGCTTTCATCCTTGCTATCATCGAATGAGGACCTTCGATCTTTTGCCTCATTAGCCATGAAGCAAAGTTTTGCTTTCTCCACATGTCCAACATCCGACTCTCCACTTGAGGAATCCTCCTCGGAGTCAGTGAATGTGCCAACAAGTCCTTTCTTGTACTTTCTCGACTTGTCGTACTTCGATGCTTTCCCCTTCTCCTTGTGTTTGTAGAGAGGATAATCCGGTTTGATGTGTCCTGGCTTATTGCATTTATAACACACGGGAGTAGAAGCATTAGTCGAACTAACTTTAGATTTATTCAAAGATATACCTTCTCGGAGGAATCGATCGAACTTCCTTGCCATACGGGCAATGGATTCCATGTCCAATTCGTCTTCCGATTCTTCATCATCGGTAGATGGAGCGGCCTTTAAGGCAATCGTCTTTTTCTTTGGCTCATCTTGCTTCAAGTACGCTTTCATCTTTTCCTTCATTCGGATCTTACTATCCTTGTGTACCTCGTAAGACAACAAGGTACCCATTAGTTGTATGACGGTATATTTATTCATGTCGTTACCTTCCTCGATGGCGAAGGTACGCTTTTCCCAATATGATGGAAGACCGTCGATAATCTTCGCGACTTTCTCCTTTTGGGTATAGACCTTCCCAAGAGCTTCCAAGTCGTTTGATATATCCACGAAGCGAGCATAATATTCCTTCATGGTTTCGCCCTGCTCCATATGAAACAACTCAAATTTTTATTAGCAACGACGAGTTTAGAATCTTTTACCGTACTCGATCCTTCGTGCAATATGAGGAGTTGGTTCCATATTTGATATGCACTCTTACATGTGCATATCTTGTTGAAGTCCTCGGGCTCCAACGCACAATTCAAGGCATTCATTGCCTTGGCATTGGCTACTTCCGCGGCGACCTCCGCAGGAGTCCACTTCGCAAAATCTTCTTCGGAAGGCTCGACATACTCCGTCATGGTGGCTCTCCATAGTGAAGCGCTCTGGAGGAAAATTTGCATCCGGCATTTCCAGTACCCATAGTTGGTACCGTTGAAGTGTGGAGGCCTGACTGAGGATAGTCCTTCCATAACTGAAGAAGCTCCATCGCGGTTCTTGAAGGCGTTGTAGTCGTTGTTCGTCATAGCTTTGAACATTGGCTATGTGTAGCTTTGAACCTTGGCTCTGATACCAATTGTAGTGCCCTAGGAAGCCACTGCACATGTACTAAGGGGGGGTGAATAGTACTTTTAAATAATAGGGAGAGTTATTCTTAATTATTGTGCAATTAACAAACAACAATGCGGAATAGACAACGATCAACAAGAATAAATGCAACCGCAAACAATACGGTTTAATGGGTTCGGATCCACCCAAGTCTCCCCGACTTGTTCCCGGTGATCCTACGTCCCAACCACCCGGATCCCTTCCGGATACTTGAGTTAGAAAACCTCTAACCCAAGATTTCCAATAAAACCACTTGCGAAAACCTCACAAGTGCAATCGACCTACAATCGATGACCGTGACTCACACAACCCGGGATCACGCAAAACCTCTCACAACCGAGAGTATACAATTCAAATATAACTGAACTGAAATGCTTACCAACAAAATACATATGCATTGAGATTTCTTACCAAATTAGGGCAAATAGGATTTTGATGGAGGAAGAGTCACCAAACCCTAGCTTCAAGAAGATGACCAGCAATGGAAGCCTAGGGATGAGATGGATGACCTAGAATCAAGCCCTTGGCTTGGAAGGCTCACAATCAATGAATCTCTCTTGAGGGATAAGAGTGAGAGAGAGATTCTTGAGAATGGGAGAGCTTGAAGATGAGAGTTGAAAGCTTCTCTTTGAATCAATAGAACTCTGGAAAAATAGCAGCCTTGGATCCTATGAAATAACCCCTCCAGGTATTTAAAGGATCAAGGGAAGAGAGAGAGGAACGTCGCTTTCAAATCTCCCACGGAACTAAATCTGAAGCAGACTAGTCGGTCAAAGAACAACCACTGACCGACTAGTTCATCAACTAGTCGGTCGGTGAAACAACATGAACCGACTAAGAGGTAAACAGTGAACAGATTGAATTTCAGACCTAGAAATCTAGTCGGTCCAAGAAGACTTTCTGACCGACTAGTTTCACAACTAGTCGGTCGGTCAGTAAACTTAGACCGACTAAGAGTCAAAAACTAATAGTCTGAATACAAATGATTTAGTCGGTCCAAGAACAAATGTTGACCGACTAGATCAACAACTAGTCGGTCACAAAACGTTCTTAGACCGACTAACGATAAACAGTAGCTCAGGAGAAAATTGGCATATACAGTAAAGCTCAACTAGTCGGTCAAAGAAGCATCATTGACCGACTAGTTCACAAATTAGTCGATCGGTGAGTCAACGTAGACCGACTAACTGTAAACAGTAAAGAGCTTAGAATAGAGAAGGCAAACTAGTCGGTCCAAGAAGCTTTGCCGGCCGACTAGATCACCATCTAGTCGGTCAGTTCTTCTTCTTGAACCAACTAACATGCACTAGAAGTCCCGAATCGAAGCGCGATGCTTCGGGAAAGATCGAACGGACTTCTACTAAGATCCTAGAGCTAAGATAGGAGCTATATGAAGATATAAATCGTAAGACCTACTCAAGGCTTAACATTCTACGATAGAAGCTTAAAGACTATAAATTAAACCTTAACGATCCGTCTTCAAAGCTTCAATCTTCATTCTCGACTTCAAAGAAGGTACAAAAGCTTCAACGAAGCTTTAGGCATGCGATCACGCGCTTTGAGAAGTCTTGAGACGTCGCTTTGGATGTTCACAGGAATTTGGCGACGATCTCCATAACTGCGCTCACAAATTGTTAGTTCATGATATATTTATGTTTGCTCATCATCCAAAACCAAATCCGGGGAGTCCAATACTCAACAGATATCACACGGTATTATAGGATACTTCATCTTTTGTATATGCATATATGTATATCATTGATATTATTGAGATTGATGAGCTATTTGATATGAAGTTTGTTAGAACCCTAGAAACATTAAATATGATTTTGATGATGACTTTTTATGTTGATAAAGAATCCTCATACTCAAATTGTGTATGATTGATTGTTCATTGTTAGTATGCTTAATTGTTTGAATTTAAAGAGTTGATAACGTCATAGTATGCTTAATTGTTTGAATTTAAAGAGTTGATAACGTCATAATTTATGGAAAATTGTTGGATGATGTTTGGGTTCTAAAAGATTGGTCTTTGATTGTCTTTACCCTTATATATATGATTCCTTTTGGAGAATAAAGTTGTAGGATTCGAATAAGCAGCTGCCTTCATGCGTCACTATTTTGAGACACCAATATAGTAAAAGAAAAACAAAAACAAAAAAATATGGCAAAAGAAAAAGAAAGTGAAAAGAGAGAATATATAATTTTTTTTGATACTAGCGGCTAATAACCGGATTTAGAGGGTTTGTTAAGCATTGCACATGACTATGGTAGATAAAGTAACCATTTAGCGATCTTAACTTTAAATGACTCAAAATTTAACACCAATGTATCTTATGTTTGTTGTCTTCCTATATTATGCTTGATAGTTTATTCCAAAGAGATGAATATAGAAAATTTGTTTAAGGCTATCCAATGGTTTGAGTTTTTTTAGTCTTCTAAGCATGTACCAATTATTCACGTAAGTTATTTGATGATGTCTTCTTTTTACTTTTGAGCAATGATGGTATGCTTTTAATACCATGCAATTGTGTAGATTTTGAATTTGTGGTGAGTACACATCGATATGGAAGTCTTTGTCAATTTCTTGTTTTTTCGGTATGCTAATCTTGTTTCATGCTATGTGCTTAACAATTTCAATGATCTTAGATGATCTTGTTCATGACTATCATTTTAGCGTGATGTCAGAAGGGGGAGAAATAGAAAATTTAAGAGAGCATTGTATTGCATGGACTTAGTAGGAGCATTGTGTTATAATTCACGATCAACTGCATATTTTTACATAGCTCTATGTTTTTTGTCTTAATTTTATATACTTGTTTGCCATCATCAAAGAGGGAGAGATTGTTGGCCTAGTTAGCCAATTAACTAGGTCAAACTTTAATTTTAATGATGACAAATAAGTACTATGGCTATTAATAGAGTTGTTGAGTGACTTTCAGAACAAAACTCAAAAGACTAGCGGTAAGCACACGGCCAAAAACAGTTCCAACAAGCTCATCACACAGAACATGACAGACGACAACATCACAACGGGTCGGCAGAACAGAACAAGTCGTGTTAAACTTGCCCAAAAATGGTCAAAGTCATCTAAAAAGTCAAAGCTTGATGGACAAGTCAAAGAGTCCAAGTTCCATACACAGAAGGAGAAAGAAATCAAGAAGAATTTAATTCCATGAAGAATTGCAAATTGATGCCATAAATTAAGAGATGACGTAGTTGGAATTTCACCAAAAATATCTAGTTGGTTACAAGAGTTCATATGCATAAAGGACTAGGGTTTCAACACCCTATAAAAATCCCCCATACTCATGTCCAAAAGTAGTGACGCAATCTTCTAAAGAGATATATAAAACGACCGACTACCCCAAGTCTCGTATTGAGGAAATCAGAAAAGAGCCGCACACAGAAGATCCGAAGCCATCCGCCCGGCCTTCCCCTCCATCTGCTCTCGGCCGCAAGCTAGCAAGCCGAGAGCTAGGGCTCAGTTCCTCATCCTTCTGCTCTCGGGTGTAGGCCATGATAGACCCAGCCAGCCACAGTTCTTCATCCTTCTGCTCTTCGGCGCAGACCAGCTAACCGAGCTCTGCATCCTCGGTTCCTCTGGGGCGCATGCCAGCTAATCGAGCTATAGCCTCGGTTCCCTTGGGCGAAAGCAGCAGTGCCGAACAGTAAACACCTCGGGTGCAAGCAGCATGCCTGGGCTCTGTAGACTCGGTCCCCTCAGCGCAAGTAGCAGGCCAACCTCGGTTCCCCTCGGCCACATGCAACAAGGCCTCAAACAATTTCAGATTTGCACTTTCAGCCCTAGAAACTTGCAACTGTAATATCTTCCACTCTAGAGCTCCGATTGACGCACTGTTTTCACCATTACGATCACAATCTCGTGACATACGCTATGATGATATCTATTTGATTTATTACCCCAGTTTTAGATCAGTTAGTTTTTATTTTGTCGCAAGATTATAATTTTGTATAGCTTCATATATAGGCCGTCTTTGGGCTTATTATTCTCGGAACTGATTACTGTTACGGTGCGATCAACATCCATAAGTGTGATCAAGTATTTTTGGTTTCAAACTGGGTTGAATCCCCGGGGAGATATCGGAGTTAGGCGGGGAGCCAACTCCGTTAATATCTGGGATTTGTGGGATTATGGTTGCTTGAGTTTATTTTTTGGGACATAACCCCTATTCACCCCATCTAGGATTTTTGATTGCTGAATAGGACAAAAAGGTTGGCAGAAGAATGGTTGTGATTGAATCTTGAGGAATCAATAGATAAGATGCGAGTTTGTGAAAATTTTGAAGGAAAAACCCTAAACTTTTGGTGGAAAATCTTAAAATTTTGTACAATTGAGGATGTTTTGAATGGAGGGAACTAAATTTTAATGGATCTAAAATTTTAAATTTTGGAAGAAAATAAATCTGGAGTAACTAAAATTTTTCGGGAACTAAATTCTCTAGTAGAAACTAAATTTTAATTTAAAATTTTGATGAAAACTAAATCTGAAGGAACTAAAAATTTTCATTTTTGGGAACTAAATCTGGATAGAACTAAATTTTAGGGGATCTAAAATTCTTAGAGTGAACTAAATTTTTTGGGAACTAAATTTTAGTTTAAATATGGTTAAAACATTTTATTGGGCGGAATATTTTGAAGGTGGCTGCAAATTTTTTGGAGTGATTTTGAAGAGGATGCAAATTTTTTGGGATATTTTGAATGGGTTGAAATTTTTCGTGGGAATATTTTGAATGCCATGTCACCATGACTGGTACACATACATACATACATACATATAATGGGTGCTATACACATATATACACATGTATATATTTGTATAGTACACACACATTTGTGTATATTATACATATATATATACACGTAGATATGTACAGATGTATACATGTACATTTATACACATGTATATATGTACATGTATACACACAGACACATGTATACATCTACAATAGACACATGTATGCATCTAAAATGTACACACATATATATGAGCCATCTACAATGTACACGCATATATATGAGCCATTACCGCCCACACGTTGCTTGGGCGCTAGGCGGTGGCTTCTGCAACTCTGCTTGCTTTGCATAGTGTATTCAAAAACATCGTTGTATCCAATACAAGGGTGCTTAACACTTCGGTGTATGTTAGAGTATAAAAATATCTCTCAACCTTCCACGCAATTTCAAAGTTTTAGTCTTGTGGAATAAGCCCATGATGTTTTATCGAGAATAAGTTGTGATGAAGTTTATATTCTCTCATGCCCCCTGCTAGTTGAGCGTTCTTTTTATGGTCTAAAATCTTAATTTTTGTGTAGTGGTATTTTAACTCAGGTTTTTAAATATGATGGTGGTGGTATTTTAACATGGATTATTTTGTGCCATCTTAAAATTTGTGTTGCTATTCCAAGTGGATCTGATGCGGACCATGCCGCATCATCAGCCGGCACGCGCGCCGAGGAGGCCGCACCACGTGCGGTGGACGAGGGACCGCCCATGATCACTTACGCGCGCAGGAGGAAACGTGGAGGCGTTAATTAGTTATTATTAGCCTTAGGAGTATTTTGGTCGCTCTAGGCCAAATTAGTAAATCCCCTCATTCTCTTTATTAGGGCTAGCCGCCATTGTATTTGTTTATGCTTAGATTGTTGAGAAAACTCTTGAGCATCCTTAGTGAAGGAGATTTAGGCTTTTGTTCCGTTCAATCAAAAGCTTGGAGAGCAAGTCTCCTCTCGAAAGAGGCTTTTATCAATTGATTTCCATTGTTCTTCTCAATCTAAAACCCTAAAAATATTTCCTCTCCTATTAATTTTCCACCTTTAAATTGATTTGCTTGATCGATCCAAGCAGATTGTATCAAATTGGTATCAGAGCGATAAGATCCGATGGCGGCAAGCACGAGATCGAAGACGGATGGTATGGACGAGAAGATTCAAGGATTGCGCGATGAGTTCCAAAAAGAACTAGCAGCCACGAACGAGAGGATCACGGGCGTCGTCCACAAGCAAGAGGAGACCCAAGGAGATTTGCACGCAATGAGAGGGGAGATGAAAGCGGAGATGGGTAACATCGGCCAAATGCTTCAAACCCTAATGGCAGATCTAGGGACGAAAAGGGGAAGAAGGTTCAAGAAGAGATTTTTGAGGGACTTGTGGATGATAGGGATGATTCGGATCCGGAAATTCAGCGACAAAGGATCCATGATGCGAAAATAGTAAGGATGTTTCCCGGATCTTCAACCACTCAAGCGGCGACGGCAACGGGGGAATCCGGAGTGGAGGGAGGAGGGCCGAACCCCCCCACGCACAGCAAAAGGACCCGTCGGCGGCCGTTGAGGGCGCGCCGGCAGGCCGTTGGCCCGCGGTGGCCGTGCGACCCCCTCCTGGGGTCGGCGCGACCCCGCCGTGGGCCGCGGGGTCGGCGCGACCCGCTCCTGGGGTCGGCGTGAACCCGCCGTGGGCCGCGGGGGCCGCACGACCCCGTCGTGGGCGACAGAGGGCCGCACGGCCCGGCAGGTGGCTGCCGAGGGCCGCGCGACCCCGCGACAGGTGGGCGGGGGTCGCGCCGCCCTCGCCCAGCCACGCCGAGCCCTGGGTGCTCCGTTTCTGCCTTTTGGGGGTTCCGCCGAAGTGGAGGGAGGTCGTGGGGGTTTATTCCAGGGACGACCAGCGGCGACGAATCCTCGGGATGCATTTTTGGGCTTTCCGATACGTGGGGCTGACACAGGAAGACGTTTTGGAGGCCCGAATGGGTTGGGACCTGGTGGTAGACCACAGTGGCCAGAGGAGTATGCTTGGGAAGAAAATGACCCTCCTCGGGGTTATGTTCCTCAGGAGAGGAGAATAGAGGGGGCGGCGTAGGGAGGTGCCAATGCGGACCGACGGTTGAAGAAGCTGAAGATGCCCGTGTTTGATGGCGCAGATCCAGATGGGTGGATTTACCGGGCTGAGCGCTATTTTCAGGTGATGGGATTCACGGAGGAAGATGTTCTCCATGCCGTCGGCATATACTTTGAGGGGGAGGCGCTGGCATGGTATCTGTGGCGGATCGCCCGACATCCTTTTGGCTCGTGGGCGGAGTTGACAGCCTACTTGATGGATCAATTCCAGGAGACACCGGGAGGAGATTTTCACGAGCAGCTCAGGGTACTCAGGCAGGAGGTGACGGTGCGGGACTTTGTAAGGAAGTTTGAGCTACTGTCGGGTCGAGTGCCTGGGGTCACGGAGGAGGCGCTCATGGGGAACTTCATGGGGGGCTCAAGCACTCCATTCGAGCTTTTAGCTGAGGTTGCAGAGCCCGGTGGGCTTGGAGGACCTGATTTACCTCGCACAGAAGACGAAGGAGAAACATACGGAGGAGAGGATGATACGTGGGACTTGGGGGACCCAAAATCCCCGACCCACACCAGCAGCGGCAGCGCCGATGGCACCTGCCGGTGCACCGGAGACTAGGGGAGAGACTCGCCCCGCTACTCTTGGGCGACGGATGACGTAGGCGGAGGTGAGGGAGAGGCGTGCCAAGGGGTTATGTTTCCCTTGCGATGAGAAGTTCACCCCTGGCCACAGATGTTCGAGCCGCCTGCTACAGATTACCATGGTGCCAGATGAGGAGTGTCGGGATGACGAGGAGGAGCCCAGGGTGGAGCCACTCGAGGAGGAGAAGTCTCACCTAGACTTCGCGGAGGTCTCTCTGAACTCCATGGTGGGGTTCACACCGAACCACACCATGAAGTTGTCAGGGCAGTTGGGCGATATGGCGGTGACAGTGCTGATAGACAGTGGGGCCACCCACAATTTCATCTCTAGCCGAGTGGTGGAGCGTCATGGGCTGCAGTTGAGCACCATGGAGAAGTTTACTGTTTTGCTGGGGACATGGAAGATGGAGGAGAGCAAGGGACTCTGCAAGGGTTTGTGTCTGACCTTGCAGGGAGTGCAGATTATAGATGATTTCTTACCCCTGGAGTTGGGGAATGTCGATATCATTCTGGGCGTGCAGTAGCTGAAGAAGTTGGGGGACGTGCAGGTGAACTGGAAACGTCTCAGGATGGAGTTTGAGGAGGGTGACCGCACGGTGGTACTAACAGGGGACCCCACCCTATGCTTTTCGTTGGTGGCCTTTAAGGCCATTACTCGGGCCTTACAGAGGGAGGGAGAGGGGTACTTAGTGGAGTGTCGTGCAGTTGGAGTTGAGCAGGAGCAGCCGGCAGAGGTTCCCGAGGTGGTTGAGCAGATGCTGGAGCAGTTTCAGGAGGTCTTTCAGGACCCGCAGGGGCTACCACCGGTGAGGGGACATGAGCATGCGATAGTCTTGAGAGAGGGAGCAGCGCCAGTGAGCGTGCGGCCGTACCGATATCCTCATGTGCAGAAGGACGAGATTTAGAGGATGGTCGGGGAGATGTTGCAGGCGGGAGTGATCCAGCCTAGTGTGAGTCCGTTCTCTTCACCAGTGCTATTGGTGAAGAAGAAGGATGGGAGTTGGCGGTTCTGCGTTGACTACAGGGCGCTGAACAAGGAGACGGTGGCTGACAGATTTTCCATTCCCGTGATCGACGAGCTGCTAGATGAGCTGTATGGCGCAGTTGTGTTCTCGAAGATCGACTTGGAGGCGGGTTATCACCAGATCCTGATGAGGCCCGAGAACGTGCCGAAGACGACGTTCCCACATGAGGGGCACTACGAGTTTCTCGTCATGCCTTTTGGCTTGACGAATGCTCCTTCCACCTTCCAGGCCTTGATGAACGAGGTATTTCAGCCGTACTTGAGAAGGTTCGTCTTGGTTTTCTTCGAAGACATCTTGGTTTACAGCAGGACCATGGAGGATCATGTGGGGCATTTGGAGACAGTCTTCCGGGAGTTTGGGGCGCAACAGTTGTATGCGAACCGGAAGAAGTGTAGCTTCGGCCAGCTGCAGATAGAGTACATTGGGCACGTGGTGTCGGCGGAAGGAGTAGCGGCGGACAGTGCGAAGATAGAGGCCATGTTGGACTGGCCAGTGCATACTTCTTTGAGGGCATTGCGGGGTTTCCTTGGACTGACGGGCTATTACCGGAAGTTCGTGAGGGGGTACAGTTCGATTGTGCTGCCGCTTACTGACCTTTTGAAGAAGGATGGGTTCGCTTGGGGGGAGGAAGCGACCAAGGCCTTTGAGGCCTTGAAGGTGGCCATGACTACGGCCCCGGTGCTGGCGCTGCCTGACTTAAGCATCGCGTTTGTAGTGGAGACGGATGCATCGGGAGTAGGTTTGGGGGAGGTTTTGATGCAGTTGGGGCGGCCCATAGCCTACTACAGCCACGTGCTTTCTGCTAGAGCCCGGCTGAAGTCCGTGTACGAGAGAGAGTTGATGGCGATCGTGTTGGCGGTGCAGAAGTGGCGGACGTATCTACTTGGGAGAGAGTTCGTGGTCAGGACCGACCAGAGGAGCCTCAAGTACCTGCTTGAGCAGAGGATGGTTACTGAGGAGCACCAGCGTTGGTTGTCCAAGTTGGTGGGGTACCGCTTCGACATCGAGTACCGGCCGGGGTTGGAGAACAAGGCTGCTGACGCCTTGTCCTGCAGAGAGGAGGGGGTGCGCTTGCGGGCGCTGTCTTTACCGATGTGGCTAGACTGGGAGCCGATGTTGCGAGAGGCGGAGACCGATGCGGAGTTAGGGCAGATTCGGGAGCGGCTACAGAGGGGCGAAGAGGAGCCGAAGGGCTATTCGTTGGAGGGACGACGGCTGCTATACCATGGGAGGTTGGTCTTACCGTCGACGTCAGCCTTCATACCGGTGTTGTTTCAGGAGTTCCACAGCTCCGTGGTGGGGGCATTCAGGCGTTCAGCAGACATATATGAGGATGGACCGGGAGGTTTACTGGACAGATATGAGGAAGAGGATTGGCCGGTTAGTTGCGGCTTGTGACGTATGCCAGCGTCACAAGTACATGGCCATGGCACCCGCAGGCTTGCTGCCGCTCCTAGCTTTGCCGGCGCGGGCGTGTGAGGAGGTGACGATGGATTTCATCGACGGGCTGCCACGGTCGGATGGATACACCGTGATCTTCGTGGTGGTGGACAGATTGAGCAAGTATGCTCACTTCGTACCGCTGAGACACCCCTACACTGCCGTCTCAGTTGCTACAGCTTTCACTCGGGAGGTGATTTGACTTCATGGGGTGCCTTCGTCCATAGTGTCTGACAGGGACAAGGTGTTCATGAGTGGCTTTTGGCGGGAGCTGTTTCGGGTCCAGATGACGGTGCTGAAGAGGAGTACTGCCTACCACCCTCAGACCGACGGGCAGACATAGGTGGTGAACCGCAGTATCGAGACATACTTGCGGTGTTTTGCGTCGGAGACTCCTAGGCAGTGGCACCGATGGTTGGCTTGGGCGGAGTATTGGTATAATACTTCGTACCATTCATCAGTAGGGACAACACACTTTCGGGTGTTGTATGGGCGGGACCCACCGGAGCTGATTCGTTTTGGACATAGACAGACTCCAGTCTCGCAGGTGGAGTACATGGAGGAGAGGGATGGACTACTGGAGGAGCTGAAGAAGCACTTGCTGCGGGCTCAGCAGGTGATGAAGGCCAGGGGACGGGCATCGTAGGGATGTTCATTTTGAGGAGGGAGACATGGTTTACTTGAAGCTGCGCCCCTACAGATAGAGATCACTAGCGAGGAGGCGGAACGAGAAGCTGGCAGACAGATACTATGGACCTTTTGAGGTGGAGGCCAAGATTGGCGAGGTCGCATACAAGATGAGGCTTCCCTCTACGGCCATGATACACCCAGTCTTTCATGTGTCGCAGCTTCGGCGAGCCATTGGGGAGCAGACGGTGTCCTCCACGCTACCACCTACGTTGACAGAGGACATGGAGGTCCTGTTGGAGCCACTGGACGTTCAAGCTGTTCGCCAGGGACCGGGGGTCGACGAGAGGTGCTGATTCACTGGGCAGGGTTGCCCGATTGCGATGCCACTTGGGAGGCGTTCGATGTAGTTCGAGATCGGTTTCTAGACTTCCACCTTGAGGACAAGTGGTTGTTCTACGAGGGTATTGATGCGGACCATACCGTTTCATCAGCCGGCACGCGCGCCAAGGAGGCCGCACCACGTGCGGTTGACGAGGAGGGACCGCCCATGATCACTTACGCGCGCAGGAGGAAACGTGGAGGCGTTAATTAGTTATTATTAGCCTTAGGGGTATTTTGGTCGTTCTAGGCCAAATTAGTAAATCCCCTCATTTTCTTTATTAGGGCTAGCCGCCATTGTATTTGTTTATGCTTAGATTGTTGAGAAAACTCTTGAGCATCCTTAGTGAAGGAGATTTAGGCTTTTGTTCCGTTCAATCAAAAGCTTGGAAAGCAAGTCTCCTCTCGAAAGAGGCTTTTATCAATTGATTTCCATTGTTCTTCTCAATCTAAAACCCTAAAAATATTTCCTCTCTGTTTAATTTTCCACCTTTAAATTGATTTGCTTGATCGATCCAAGCGGATCGTATCAGGATCTTTATCAGATATGATGCTTGGAAAGCAGTATTCAGGTAACATGACCCAACATGAACCAATCAGACTTTATAATTCTAGCAATTGGTTCATTGTCAAATATATCTGCAATTTGAAGTGATTTCATAACTTCCAAAGACACATATCTTTGTAAACTATCTTAAATCATGGAACCCTCATTTGAGGATATTCAATAAGTAGAAGTGGTCCTTTGTGACTGCTGCTAGTTTGATATAGACAATCAACTGCAGGGCAAGATAAAGTGCGAAGGGTTAAGTATACCCAAAAGAGGGGTAATTTTGTGAACTATATACATACACCCCCCACACACACACATAGTGGAAAATGTGTAGCAACTACAGAAGGAAGAAAATATCCTCCTTAGTAGCGTGAAACCGACACTCCCATATTTTTCCCTTCGATCAGAACCGTTCATTTCAATGTTCATGTTTTAAAACCTCAAACCATCAATTTTCGTTGATTCCAAGGAGATTTGTTAGTTCATTTATTCGTTGCAAGTTCAACGGTTTCAGACCAAATAAACTTTTTGCAACCAGTGGATAGCTGGTCAAATACCCTAGGATTCATCCATCTTTGAGGTTTTGGGGTTATAGAATCTGAACAACGATTTTATAAAAAAATTCAAAAACGAGGGGGAGTGGTGGAGCCATGAGCTAGCCAAGGAGGAAATGCCTCCTTAGCTAGCTGGCCTCCATATTCCTTGTGTGTGAGGAATATGGATGTGCTAACAGCGCATGAAATTTTCCTGTGATGTCAGCGTTTTGGGGTGTCATAAAAGATTTTTTTTTAATTTTTATTTTGCAATGTGTTCTATAACTTGTCGACTACATCTCCACCAAATTTTAAGCGAATCCAACACTTTTTGAGACTACATCCATGCATTTCAAAAACATCGCTCAAGTTCTAAATCTGTCAGCACAATATTTTTGAAATGCATGGATGTGGCTCAAAAAGTCTTGGATTCACTTGAAAATTGGTGGAGAGGTAGCCAACAAGTTCTAGAACACATTGCAAAAAAAATAAAAAAAATTGTTTTAGCCCCCCAAATTGTTGATAGCACAGGAAATCCGATCTTGTGCTGTCAGCACACCTCCATATTCCTATGTATATAGTAATATTTTGGTGCGAAAATGGTGCGAAAGCCCGTGCGAAAATATTTTTCACTTTTTTAAGAAATTGTTTGCAAATTTTTTTTGATGTTTAATCTATACAATTATATACCCCAGAGAAAATAATGGGTGAACCTTGAGGGATTTGTGCATCGATTAACCCGTTACAAAATTTAACGGTTTTAGAACAATAGAACTTTTTGTAATACATTGATCGAAGGCCAAATCACATTATTATTTTTCATTATTTTTTGGGGTGTGTATAACAATATGAAATGAACGATGAAAAAAATTTGAAAAAAATTCAAAAAAATTTAAAATTGTTCACACGGAATTTTTCGTGCAAAATGTTTGCATTTGAAAATTTGTCTACACGCGCGCACGCACACACACGAGTTTAATGGGTATCCACAGGTCAAGGAAGAAATTCCTCATTGGCCCACTCATGGCCCACCCCCTCGCATCATTTTTTGAATTTTTTAAATTGATGTACAAATTTTAAAACTTCAAAATCTCAAAGATGGGTGTACCTTAGGGGTATTTGACCTCCGATCCATCAATTGCAAAAAGTTCTTTCCGATCATTGAATTTATAGCGGATAGATCGAGAGTCAAATAGCGTCGGATTCACTTGATTTTTGGTGTGGTGATCTGATGCGGGTGCACCGGCGGGTGCACCGGGACCCTCTGGGGATGGAGCACGTGGCGGTGGAGGCGTCATCACTTACGCACGTCGCAGGAAACGCGGGAGCGCGGTTTAGGCCATTTTCTTAGTGGGAGGGTATTTTGGTATTTTACCAAAATACCTCCTCTTTCTTTATATTAGGTCTAGCCGTCATTTTGTGGGTTATGCTTGTATTGTGAGAAAACTCTCAAGCGTCATTTGACGGTGCTTAAGCTTTGGTCCGTTCATCCAAAGCGGGGAGATCGATCTTGTCTCTAAGAAGATCAATTATCTAGGTTCTTTGTCTCAATCAAGCAAAAATATAAACTTTTTCCTCTCTTTTAATTTTCCTCTTTAAAATTGTGAATCGATCTACGACGATTCACAACAATTGGTATCAGAGCTCTACGATTCCATGGCAACGGGAACGAGGGCTTCCGTGGATGAGAAGATCCAAGGTCTACGCGACGATCTCAATCACGAGATCGAGGGCTTGAGGAAGGCGATGGAAGCTTCGATCAAGGATCATGCACACACCCAAGAGGACATTCAATCGGAGCTTCGAACCATGAGAAGGGAAACCGCGGAGGCCACGGCGGCTATCCCGGCGATAATGGAGTTGTTGCAAGGGTTGACCAAGGAGAAGGCGGCGGATCGCGGCAAGGGGAGAGCAACGGAAGAGATCCAAGGCGATTCCGGCGTCGTTTCGACAAATCAAGGACCCCCGAGCCACGGGGAGTCACATGCGGCGGCGGCGGCTACAACCCCAGCCGGCGGGCTAGGGTTTGGCGCGACAGGGCCCGGATCTACCTCCACGGGCCCTGTCGGGCCTAATAGGGGGCCGACAGGCCCGCCCGGCCCAGCCACGGCCTGGGCGGGTCAGGCCGGCCACCCCTGGCCCTCGGCGCCCCCACCTGGGGCCGCCGGAGGGCCGGCACCCCCTGGCGGGGGTGCCCAGGGGCCGCCGACCCCCTTTGGGGGTCTGGCGACCCGCGCGACCCCCGCTTCTCCGGTGGCGTTGCAGGAGCAGCTATTGGGGCCCCAGCGGGCCAGTTTTGGAGAGCAGAGACCATTCCGCCTGGGCCAAAGCCCAATTTTGCCCGTCCGCCAGAGTTTCCGGGGCACTACTACCAGCCTGAGGCGTGGGAGAGACCTGCATGGCCAGAGGGGCTGTACGGGGTCTCGACGGGGGAGGCCCGAGGGAGGCTCGGGGTGGTGAGATGGTCAGGGGGGGTGACCGCGGCGGAGATAGGGGGCAGCTAGGTGACATCAACGCAGATCGGCGGTTGATGAAGCTGAAGATGCCGACCTTTGACGGCACCGACCCTGATGGGTGGATATACCGAGCGGAGAGGTATTTCCAGGTGATGGGTCTGACGGAGCAGGAGGTCCTGAAGGCCATCGGGATTTACTTTGAGGGGAAGGCTCTGGCCTGGTACCAGTGGAAGATAGCACGGTCCCCTTTTCGCACCTGGGAGGAGCTATCAGCGATGATCGTAGACCGATTTCAGGAGACAGTAGGAGGGGATTTTTACGAGCAGCTGTCGGCCCTGAGGCAAGAGGGGACAGTACGTGACTATGTGGAGAAATTCGAGATGCTGAACAGTACGGTGAAGGGGGTGACCGATGAGGTGATGATCGGGAACTTCATGAGGGGACTGAAGCCCTCAATACGAGCGGAGCTGAGGATGCAGAGCCCTCAGTGTTTGGAGGATGTCCTTCGCCTAGCCCACAAGGCGGAGGAGAAGCAGTCGGAGGAGAGACGCATTAGGGGGGCTTGGGGGGCGCAGGGGCAGCGCAGCCCAGTAGCACCAGCACCACCTAGGCCAGCTATCGGACCACCAGCACCAGTACCACCTAGACCAGCTGCAGGGGAGGTCCGCACCACCGTACCTGGTAGGCGCATGACGGAGGTTGATATGCGGGCACGGCGAGCGGCGGGCCTATGTTTCAGGTGTGACGAGAGGTTCACCCCTGGTCATCGATGTGCGAGCAAGTTGCTGCAGATCGTGATTGTGCCCGACGAGGAGTATCCGAAGGAGGAGGAGGAGCCTGCGATAGTGGAGGAGCCTGAGGAGGAGCATGTGCACATGCACTTTGCGGAGGTGTCGCTGAACTCCGTGGTAGGGTTCACTCCGAACCATACTATGAAGTTGGCGGGGACATTGGGGGATCAGACGGTGACGGTATTGATTGACAGTGGGGCGACCCACAACTTCATCTCGAGGCGGCTGGTAGAGCGTCACGGGTTGGAGTTGAGCACGATGGAGAAGTTCACTGTGTTGCTGGGCACATGGAAGATGGAGGAGAGTAAGGGGCTCTGCAAGGGGGTGTTTTTCACGCTGCAGGGGCTTCAGATAGTGGAAGACTTCTTGCCATTGGAGTTGGGCAACGTGGATGTCATATTAGGAGTGCAGTGGCTGAAGAAGCTCGGGGAGATGAAGGTGAACTGGAAGCTTCTTCGGATGGAGTTCCAGGAGGGGAGCAAGACGGTGGTGCTGACAGGGGACCCGACCCTCTGCTTTTCGGTAGTGGCCTTCAAGGCCATTACGCGAGCGTTGCGGGATGAGGGAGAGGGGTTTCTGGTGGTGTCCGCGGAGGAGGAGCAGCAGGAGGAGACCCCAATGGAGGTAGATTCAGTACTGGAGCAGTACCAGGAGGTCTTCCAGAGCCCGCAAGGGCTACCTCCGACGAGGGGGCATGAGCACGCGATAGTATTGCGTGACGGGGTAGCACCGGTGAGCGTGCGCCCCTACAGGTACCCGCATGTGCAGAAGGATGAGATAGAGAGGATGGTGCGGGAGATACTGCAGGCTGGCGTGATCCAGCCAAGTGTGAGTCCTTTTTCTTCTCCAGTACTACTGGTGAAGAAGGACGGTAGTTGGAGATTCTGCGTCGATTACCGGGCGCTGAATAAGGAGACTGTCGCCGACAAGTTTCCTATTCCGGTAATCGATGAGCTGCTTGACGAGCTGCATGGGGCGGCAATCTTCTCGAAGATCGACCTGAAGGCGGGGTACCACCAGATCTTGATGCGGCCAGAGGACGTGCCGAAGACCGCTTTCCGCACCCATGAGGGACATTATACCGGCGTCCATCGTGTCCGACAGGGACAAGGTATTCATGAGTGTCTTTTGGAGGGAGCTGTTTAGGGTACAGGGTACGGTCCTGAAGAGGAGTACCGCTTACCACCCACAGACAGACGGTCAGACGGAGGTCGTCAACCGCAGCCTAGAGACGTACTTGCGGTGCTTTGCTTCAGACACACCTAGGCAGTGGTACAGGTGGTTGGCATGGGCGGAATATTGGTACAATACCTCGTACCATTCGAGAGCAGGGACGACGCCTTTCAGGGTGTTGTACGGACGTGACCCTCCACCATTGGTGCGCTTTGGAGACAGTCAGACTCCTGTGTCACGAGTTGAGACGTACATGGAGGAGAGGGATGGGCTGTTGGGGGAGCTGCGGAAGCACCTATTGCGGGCTCGGCAGGTGATGAAGGCTCAGGCGGACGGGCATCGACGGGACGTTAGCTTCCAAGTGGGTGATATTGTATATCTCAAGCTACGCCCCTACAGGCAGAGGTCGATGTCGAGGAGGCCGAACGAGAAGCTGGCGGCTCGCTACTTCGGTCCATATCAGGTGGAGGCCACGGTCGGACAGGTGGCATACCGTTTGAGGCTACCAGCCACGTCGGCGATTCACCCTGTGTTCCACGTGTCACAGCTGAGACGGGCGATTGGGGACCATGCTGTTTCCTCCACTCTTCCCCCTACACTTACGGAGGACATGGAGGTGTTGTTAGAGCCTTTGGAGGTGCGGGCGGTCCACCAGGGAGCGGGACGGCGGAGAGAGGTGCTGATCTACTGGGCAGGGCTACCAGATTGCGATGCTACTTGGGATGATTACGAGGTGGTCCAGGCGCAGTATCCAGATTTCCACCTTGAGGACAAGGTGGCTCTTTTAGAGGAGGGGTATTGATGTGGGTGCACCGGCGGGTGCACCGGGACCCTCTGGGGATGGAGCACGTGGCGGTGGAGGCGTCATCACTTACGCACGTCGCAGGAGACGCGGGAGCGCGGTTTAGGCCATTTTCTTAGTGGGAGGGTATTTTGGTATTTTACCAAAATACCTCCTCTTTCTTTATATTAGGTCTAGCCGTCATTTTGTGGGTTATGCTTGTATTGTGAGAAAACTCTCAAGCGTCATTTGACGGTGCTTAAGCTTTGGTCCGTTCATCCAAAGCGGGGAGATCGATCTTGTCTCTAAGAAGATCAATTATCTAGGTTCTTTGTCTCAATCAAGCAAAAATATAAACTTTTTCCTCTCTTTTAATTTTCCTCTTTAAAATTGTGAATCGATCTACGACGATTCACAACATGATCATCCATGAGGTGTGGAACATATCCCAAAAAAATTCAAAAAAAATAAGTGTGGGGTGGGCCGTGAGCTACCCAAGAAGGAATTTCTTGGAATTTTCTTCTCGGGTAGCTGATACCCATTTTAGAGAGAGAGAGAGAGAGAGTGTGTGTGAGAGAGAGTGGAATGAAAAACTCAGATGATAAGGTTGTCCATCGATTACCAATTAAGCTGACCAGCGCTCATCGATACGTGAGCTTTCAATATTTTGAAAATTTATGTGAATGTCAACTAATATACATCTGTAGTTGATTTGGCCTTTTAGAACCTGAGCTTGCTTAGTTTATTTTATGGCAGTTTACAGCGACCAAGGAGTTCCAGCTTCATTTCGAGTCCCCTCAGGCGCAATAATTCCATTCGGATCAATGGAAACAGCACTTATGAGAAGTGGGTCGTTGGAGTCCTTCCGTTCCTTAGTAGAACAAGTAGAGACGTCCACACTTGAAGGTGGTAAACTTGACTGCCTGTGCACAGACCTTCAGGCATTGATTTCTGCTCAGTTCCCATCTGAAGAAGTTATAGAAGCTATTAGCAAAATTCTTCCAACAGATGCTCGGCTTATAGTGAGGTCCAGTGCCAATGTTGAAGATTTAGCCGGCATGTCAGCTGCTGGTTTGTATGAGTCCATCCCAAATGTCAGTCTGTCAAACCCCAAAATCTTTGGATGTGCTGTTGCCCAGGTATGGGCTTCTTTATATACTAGACGAGCTATTTTAAGCCGTCGAGTTGCTGGTGTCCCCCAGAGGGAAGCAACAATGGCTGTTCTGGTGCAAGAGATGATGTGTCCTGATCTTTCTTTTGTGCTACACACTGTTAGCCCAACTGACCATGACTCCAGGGTTGTTGAGGCTGAGCTTGCACCTGGGCTAGGAGAAACTCTTGCCGCAGGGACTCGTGGCACACCATGGAGGCTTTCATCTGGGAAGTTTGATGGCAGAGTCAATACATTGGCTTTTGCTAACTTCAGTGAGGAAATGTTGGTGCTCAGTGCAGGGCCTGCTGATGGAGAAGTGATCCGTTTAACTGTTGACTACAGTAAGAAGCCATTAACCATCGACCCTATCTTCCGAAGGCAGCTTGGCCAGCGTCTTTGTGCCATTGGATTTTTCCTTGAGCAGAAGTTTGGGTGTCCACAGGATGTCGAAGGGTGTGTTGTTGGCAATGACATTTTCATAGTTCAGACGAGACCACAGCCGTGATAATATTGAACTCAAATCCTGAACTTCTTTTAAGGAGTTGCTTTTCATCCGAGCACAAAGTGGTTTATGCCAACCATACATCAGGATAAAATAGGGATCATGTTTTCTCCTTTCATCTCCTGGTGCCTATAATTCTTGGTTTACTTACCAGCAGAATAGTGGTTACCAAAATTATGGGCAATAATTACATCGATTAGTTCTTCAGACATTGGTGCTGTTCCAGCTGTAAGCATGAACTACACCAACCAGTTACGAGGATGTAAGATACTTTTTTTGCAGTTTTCTTCATTAGCCTGTGTCTGGACATGCTAGAATACGCTTGGAGAGTTGGTCAATTTCTTATGTCTACGGCAATGGTTGACACTGAATAATTCCCGAGGTAATACACTTGGAGAGTTGGTCAATTTCTTATGTCTACGGCAATGGTTGACACTGAATAATTCCCGAGGTGTTATCTTCACTGTTAATATATATTACTTGCCCTTTATCAAACAATTGAATGTACATGACAGACAAGCAGCTAGCAGCTACAATATTCTGTTGATATGAGCCAACTTATTTTATCTGTACGATATCATTCTCTGCTACTGTGTTTGTTATGTAGTTGGAATGATATCTTCATACTCCAGATGACGTCTCAACTCTGACAATGTTACATTGGTTCTCCGTTGATGTTATATGATGATGTTCCTGTTGATTGATTGCGGTTCTCATTAAGCATACGGAAATCATGTGTTTTATAGTTCTAATTTTTTCAGTTAATGCTAAAGTATGAGATGATGTATGTGATTTATTATGCTGTCTGTTACCTCAAATTGGTGGCTGCAGTTGGAGCACCGGTGGTTCGGTTGTATGTATGCATTTTGGTTTCATCATGATATGGGAGAGGTGCGTGATAATCATCGTCCACAGTGGGAGTGATAACTAACATCTCAATTCTCAACGTAACAGGCTGGTTGTCCAACAGGCAATGCATGCTTGCATCTATTCCTTTTCTTTTTTTTTCCATTTGTTCTTGTCAATGCATGGTTGTCCAAACAGCCTTAACACCTTTTGTTGTGAATGTGCATTTTAAGGAAGACCACAGTCCTTTATTTATAGGGGGGATGTGAGAGTTATGATATGCATATGATATAATCTTTGAATAGAATACAATCATATCATCTCACCAAATATTCTATTCATAACACTCTTCCTTTTTCTGCCATAAGTGTGAACTCTACTCATGAATACTTCATGATTTTGAGCATCATATGAGTATCACAAATGGTGGATATTTCATGATCCTGAGTTAATAGGATTTGCCTCGGAGTTTATTCATGGCATTTAAGGAAATGGTGAAAATATCTTTATCAAGATATCCATAGGGGTATGCTGTCACAACATCCAATAGCAGCATATCCAAATTTTCTTTGTCAAATCGTAATGTATTAGCAACTTATAACTGGGGAGTCTAATGCATCATTTATTTAAGTGAGTCAAGCTCATCTTAATTTGTCTATTCCCCAGTTTTTTTCCAAAAAAAAAAACCTTGAGCTATATGTTGTACCATATAGCATACGATTTTGTACCTATATTTTTATTTATGCAATACTTATTATGCCCACAGATTTGACACCTTTTGGTGTCTGGACTTCAGGTTCGAACACTTCACGTTTTATAAGCGAGTCAAGCTCATCTTTTATTACCTCGTTCCACATTTGGTCAACCTCTACGTTTGCAGTTTAGCAACGGAGTGTGAAACGATGTTATGTAATTATTATCGCTTTTGCGATGTAAGTGCCAATATGATACGTGAATATATTGTCGACAATTGTGTTTTTTGTCCAACACCTCCCCAGTACCCCCCAACACGTACAATATTTAATTTCATTTACGGATTTTCCAATTCAGGGGATTCCCGGAGGGGTGAGAGTATGGACATGAGCTCATTGTCCTATGTTAGTTTTGACTTAAGTTCTCCAGGTGTTTTCCTCTTTCTGTGAATTTTTTATCCTTGGAGCCTGGTGGTCTACCTCTTTGAGGATCATCCACTTTTGCTGCTGGTGGATTACATACATTCTCATGGATGTCAATCCTAGCTGGAGTATTAGCAACATGGATGAGTGATCTGACAAACTTTCTTGTTGTCAGTAACTATGCCCGATAACTGTTGGACAGTTTTCTTGATGTGATGGATCTTCAAAATCTCATTATCACATTTATATTTTTCGGTACATAGATTTTTGTTTATTTTTTTTTGAATGGTCAGGAGGGCTTCGTGCATCAAACAAGTTGAGCATAGCACTGGGAATGTGGACACATCTATGCATGGTCTTCGAGACGAGCTTTTTACGCCTCCCCTGTTTGGGTGTAAGGTATTTAGGGTGTATCAAACACTATATGGATTCCAAGATAGCATTGAGGTCCTCATTCTATTCTCTATGGTGTTGTGGGGATAAACTGCACACCCAAAATCCTCAAATGAGAGATATTTGGTGGTGTTCTGTATGCTAGTTGCATCGGAGAATGACTCTGATTCATAGAGGTTCTGAGTCTTATTTATGAAGCAGCATGTAAAATTGCATGTCCCCATGCAGTCACCAGCAACTGGAATCAATGGATGTGTAATCCATTGTATTCGTTTTAACAATTGACTTTTAACCCATTTTGGCTGTGAACACATACTTCAGGGTGATCAACTTTTATTCCAGTTGCAAATTATTTTTATATCCCAGGTTTATCCATTGTGCCCGCAATTTAGATAATGTGTCCTAATAGCTTCTAGAAAAGCTGGACCGCGGTTGGATAATATGCCTACATATGACCCTTTAAATGATGATAAGTACGGTAAGATACTTCATCGGCCCTTCATGGTGAATGGATGAATATTCCTCAAGTATTCGCAATGAAAATGTCTTATAATTTTATTTTTAATGGATATTGGTTTTCACTCCATAAGATGGAGAGTCACCCTTCTGAAGGATCTTCGTGTTCTATCGATTTATTTTATGGGATTGGGATATGATGGAGTGCATCATCATCAATCCAAGGTTTCTAAATCACTCGTATCAAAGTAAAAACTCTTACGAGGTTGGGCACATGTGTGCTCCGTTAATTTTGCTCCATTCATCGAATTTCGTATGGTATGGACCTTAAAAGGTACATTCAAATGCTCAAGTATGATCTTCAGGCCATTAATTATCTTGAGTCGTTATATATGAATATTCAGTATTTATTTATTTCTTTAGTTTCAATATTTATTTATTTCATTAGTTTCAATATGGATTTCGTATTGAGAAATATTCTTGAAATTTTATTTTTTTTTCCATATTTTCTGAGAGTACTGGGCATCCTCACATTTTGTTCAGGAGTTTTCATACTTGAATTATTTGATCCTCAATGTAGACGTCCCAAGGTAGTACTTTAGGAATATCGTTAGAGTGTGATACTTTTGATAGCATGAGTCATGAGTGATCATGTGGATAGTTTAATTATCCACAATTTGTTTGACAAGTTTAATAAGTCAAACTTGTAGCAAGTATAATCATTGAAAAAAATAGTTCAATGCAAAACATAATCATTTATAACAAAATATGGCATGTAAGGTAAAACTTTGCATACAATTTATTTCAATGCGTAGGAAGTATTGCAATCTAAAAATACTCATGACGATTTTGGCAAATAGTCAAGCAAATTAATGTTTTCAAAATCTTTATGTGCTCGAAGAATAGCTAAGTATACAATAGCTAGATTTATTTCAGCTTTTGTCTTTAAACTAGCTTTATATAAATCTCGTAATTGTTTTGGCATATTGTAAACTAACGAGCTATATAGATCTTGCCAGACCTTGTTGGTCTTGGTTAGCCATTGCTATTTCTTGTCGATGTATACTTTATCTTCCATTTCCGTTTCTTTTGTTGTTCCTTGTATTTTCTGTGCTCCTATGTTTCCATTTCTCTACTTTTATAAATTTCTTGGACAGATGTAGCATTGGACTCACTTAGGAGGTAGGTAGAAGGATGTAAGCTCCCAATATTTCTATCTTCCAGTTTTTATAAATTTGTCTGGAAGAAGACACATTGGTCTCACTATGGAGACATTTATTAGGGTGTGAGCTCCCTATGTTTTTTTTCTTCCCCTTTTTAGTTGTGGAAGAAGAAACATGCCTTAGGTGGGCAAATGCAAGGGTGCGATTATCATATATCTTTCACTTATTCTGTCAAGTTACGACTTCAGGCGTGATCTTTTTATTTATTATTTTCCACGACAAAATTATTTCTCCGGGCTAGGTATAAGAACCATGCCCTGTTGTTGGATCTGGATCTAAGCCTAGAGGGGGGTGAATAGGCTAATAAAAATTCTCACGATAACACATGCAATATACAGCACAGATTGTCAGACACAGAGTAAATAAAACCAATCACAGTGTGATCGAGAGATTTACCTTGGTTCGGTCGCCCCAACGACGTACTCTAGCCCCAAGGCAAATACTAGATTCAATAGTGTCAAGAGTACAACTATAAAGAGCTACGAGCACCCACTCTACGCTTACCAAGTTTCGTACCGCACTCACCAAAGTGCCAAACACTAATAACCTAGTAAAAGCTCTCTCTTGACTAGCCCCAGCTAGTCAAGTCCACAAATTAAGAGTAAAAGTGCTCTACAAAGATCAATACAATTTCACAAATATAAAATAATAAAGAGTTTAGAATCTGTCACGCCCCGCTTTCCATTATACTTGGGAGCAAGGATGCGAGCGGGTCCACATGGGATGAAGCGGTGATGCTCAAACCCAATAAGCGTCTGTGAATAACAACCAATCGCAGGAACTTGCATGCTTTCATTACAATAGAGATAACTATAAATTTAAGCCAACATCCAAAAAGGAAGTACACAAAATAATAAGACCCCAAGCATGGTCAATAGCAACAGTGTTCTACAAAATTGTTACACACCCTACAAAATGCAATAAAAGGAATCCTAAGCAGCAGCAAGTGAAGCTCAACAACTAGTCCTCAAGAGAGAGAACTCTTGGATCAGTGTGCTCCTGGTCCAGTGGTCAGTCTCCTTAAGTAGCTTGTCCACAAGTAATTTGTCTAGTGACCTGACATACATTTCAAACAACATAGAAATGTATGTCAGCAAGGGTCCTTGGCAAGCAATAGTTATGAATAGGACCCTTGGCAAGGTTTTCAAAATATTTTACATAGCAGTTAAAGCATTTAGGAACAATTATAAATTTAGAGATTACACTAGCATGGCAGTTCTATTTTAAAGGAAAACATGGCAGTTCTATTTGTTAAAAATGTTCAATATAGGATTTTCAAGTTGTTCAATAGTGTATTCAATTTCGTGACTAAGGTTCACGTCTTTAGATGGCTAGCACGTGAATCTACCTTCAAGTGCCCCCGAAGGTGACCCTTTTACTACTAACTAGTGCCCGTGAACCCAAGCCCACCCACGTGTACTTTCTGGACCACGAGCCAGAATAGGCCAAAACGGCCATCATAAGTTGTAATACTAGAACACAAGCCAAACTAGCCAAACCGGCCAATAAGAATAGCCAAATCTTGGCATGCAATATCTATGATTAGCCAAACTGGCCCACAAGTTCTACGATTCGTTTTCTGGACCATGAGCCAGATTCAGCCAAACCGGCCATCACATTCTATGATTAGCAAGTTAGTCATGTGCCAACAGAGTTTTGCATTTTTTTGTTACAAGGCATAGAATTTAATGTATAAGTTAGCATGAACGTAAAAACATGCTACAAATATCGACATTTCTCAGATTACACAATTAAATGCAATAATATATGAAAACGTGTAAAAATGCTCACTTGCCTGATTGGAGCAATGTTGGTGCTATTGTGATTGTAGGGAAGGCATGACTATTTCTGCGTCAATAAATTTCATATTAAGCTAACATTTATTAATCAATTAAAATACTATTAAGTCTAACACTATATAATGCAATACTAGTCATAACTAGTGCCCGCGGGCACGGTTCATTTAAGATTTTTTTTCGCGAAATCTTTGTTGCCAAAAAATTATTTGCACAGCCAAAATTGCGCGGAATAACAAATTAGCGAAAAAATATTTAGCGACACAGACGACTTCGGCGCGAAACAACAAATTCGGCGTAGAACAACAAATTCGACACGAAACAACAAATTAGCGTAAAAAATGTAGGTCGTGGGCGCCTTTGGCGCGGAAGAACAAATTCGGTGCAGGCACCTTCAGCGTGGAATAACAAATTAGCGTAAAAAATTTCGACGACTGGCGTATTTAGTGCGAGAAATTAT
This sequence comes from Scilla litardierei, assembly GCA_030789695.1. Classification (NCBI taxonomy): domain Eukaryota; kingdom Viridiplantae; phylum Streptophyta; class Magnoliopsida; order Asparagales; family Asparagaceae; genus Scilla; species Scilla litardierei. Next base: position 112,211,250 of record CM061135.1, read on the forward strand.
TCTCATCTTGGTGCCCCATGCGTCGAAGAGACGGTGAGCCCTGCGTTAAGGGAGAGATCATTCGATCTGCAGTAGCATTAGATCTGAAGCATTAAGTGCAAGCTAAAGTTTTTTTTCCCCAAATGCATTAATTGTGTGCACTTTGTTATTCCCCGAAAACTTTCATTCTCCAAAAAGTTCCATTTCCCAAGAAAGTTTCATTTCCCTAAAAATGGTTTTCACTCCAAAACTTTCCACAAAATCTCATCTCAACCAGACATAACTCGTGCCCGCGGGCACGGTTCACTTAAGATTTTTCCCAACGAAATCTATGTTCCCCAAAATATTATTTCCATATCCAAAATTTAAAATAACAACAAATTAGCGTAAACAAATTTAGCGGCACGGACGCGTTCGGCACATAACAACAAATTTGGCGCAGGCGCCTATGACACAGAACAACAAATTCGGCCCGGACGCCTTCGACACGGAACAATAAATTAACGTAAATAAATTTAGCGGGAACAATAAATTAGCGTAAAGAAATTTAGCGGGAGCCTTCGGCGCGTAACAACAAATTAGCGTAGAACAACAAATTCGGCACGGGTGCCTTTGGCACATAACCCGTGCCAGCTGGCACGGTTCACTTAAGATTTTCTCCAACTTAATTTTTGTTCCCCAAAAAATTATTTCCACAGCCAAAATTTAAAAGAACAACAAATTAGCATAAAAATATATTCATTGATAATATTACCTTTTCTTATTTTAGTTATAAATATTGTAAATTAAATCACATAAATGCATGTCTGTTTAACTTCCAAGACCTCTTAAATTCAAAGATATCGAATTCCACAAAATTAAATGAAGATTTATTTCTCCAAAAAGTTCTCCCAAAATACAAAAGTTTTCTCTCCCAAAATTTTCACAAACTCTCTTTTCAACCATTGATTTTCCAAGATTAAATCTCAACCGTCCTTCTATGAACCTGTTTGTCCTAGTCAGCTTGTCCTAGTCAGCCCTAGGATTCAAAAATCGTTGTCAAATGTAATATAAATATATACAGTTATACATATATAATCTAATTCATGTAAATTACTGTAGGTATATAAACTAACATATAATAACACTAACATATATATACTAACAGTAACAGGTATTGCCAACTAACCTATGTATATAAACGATAGTTTTCTATGTTTTATAAACTGAAGTTGTAATACACGGTTCATTACTATATTAAGCTACTGTTCATTCTTTATATTAAATGTTCATGCATGGGTATACTGTTCACAACAAAAGAAAGCAACTTACAGTAACTTAATATATAATACAGTATATATATACAACTTACTGTTTGTTACGTAGCCTTGAGTGTTTTGCTTGCATGCAGGTGGGAGCGGGTCGGATAGCGATGGCAGCATCATTTGAGGCGGCCATGGCAGTGAGCGGTGGAAGGTGTGGTCGTCTGGTGGTGGCAGGCAGGGCACGACGTCGTTGTCGAGCTGTGAGGGTTGTTGTGTGGAGGCAAAGAGAAAGAGAGAGGTCAGGAGAGGGAGTCTGAGGCTTTGCATCATTGCAGGCATGGGGTTGGTGCGATTTGGAGGTAGATGGTGGTAGTTTCGTGGGTGTTTGCCGGAGTTTGAGGTGGGACTGGTTGGAGGTTGTGTTTCTGGAGATGGGATAAAGGAGGAGGTTGATGTGAGAGGAGGGGTTGCGGGGTGCGGTGATGCTGGGGGTGTAGAGGTTGGAGCTGTCGGAGATTCTATCGTCGGAGGTCGCGGTGGTGTGGGCTCGGGATCGGGGCCGGTGAGGTGGCGGGAGGGGGTCTGCATGTGGAAAGTGAGAGAGAAGGAGGTGATCTGCTGGTGTTGGGGGTCTATCGAAGGTGTTGGGAGGTGGAGTAAGGTGGCGGGATGGTGCAGGCGAGTTCTCCAGAGGAGAGAGGTGGCGAGGTCGATGGCTGCGGAGGAGAGGGAGGGAGATCACGGGAGCTTGAGGGTGATCGAAGGTGTGTGGGTCGGAGGGGTGGCCTGGCGTGGGTTATAGGGGAGGAGGCTCGGAGATTGGTGCGCCGCACAATGGATGAGGGTGGAGGGAGTGGCCGCAGGGAGGAGGTGAGGGGTGGCATGCGTGAAGGGGAAGGTGGCTCTGATATGAGGAGGGTGTTGTTGGGTTGGGTTTGGAGGAGTGGAGTAAGGTTTTGTACTTTGAAGGGAGAGGAGGAAGGAGGTGATGTGGCTGCTGAGAATTGGGTTAGGGTTTGCTTAGGGTTTTACTTTGTAAGGAGATGGGTTTGCCTGCGTGGGGTTTTTAGAGGAGGGGTTGGTGTGCGTGGCTGAGAACATGGAGATGGGAGATTGTGTGTGGAAATTAAAGGGGAGAGAGAACATGGGTTGTTAGGGTTTGTACAAATATAGTAGGGTTTTCTTTTGGTAGGTGTTTTGGTAGAGTTAATTGCTAAGGGAATGAAAGGAAGGATTTTGAGTTAAAGAAATATTCATGGAGGTATTAATGGGATTGGTTAGAGATAATCACTAGCTAAGTAGTTATAGATTTCAATTGAAATTAATTAGGAATTTATTTTGAAAGTTTTTAAAATGGTTTGAATTGGAGATTTTAAACTTTCGAATTTGAATTTAAAAATTAAATACTCATATGATTATAATTAATAGGTTTTAAAAATAATACGAGTAATAAGATCATAAGTCAATAAATCAATATATCGATAAAATACGTACGAAATACGTATTAATAAATACCGACTGTTACATTCTACCCACCTTAAAAAAATTCCTTCCCCAGAATTTCTATTAACCAAGATGCGGGGAATAAGTCAGGATAGTGCTCGCACATTTTCTCTTCCAATACACACACCACTCTCTCTACTATGCTCACACGCCTCCCGTAAATAACAATCATGTCATCATGCATAAACACCCAATTAATATTACTAATACTAATATCAATACCATTAGTAATACTACTAATACACTAATTAATAACCATGCTAATTGAAGGGGTTTTGGCAGACACTCAGAGCTCGGATCTGTGCCCGTACGTCCTAAGTCAAACGGACCATAGAGGCATAAAGCGCAGTGGAAAATTAAAACTAGATAGCTAAACAATTTAGTTAGGCCCTGAGGGAGCCAGAACCTAGCCAGATCTATGCCAACTTGAGGTGGATCTGACCACCCCAAGAAGGATCTATCCTACTGCGACGAAATTAAATTACACTAAAATTACTTAGAGAACATACCCAGAATCTCAACCCTGGGGCGGGCAAGATGTACCACACCGTCTTTTGATGCTCCTCGTAGACGAACCGCCTTGACTCGATCCACCCCAGTTGCCTCGCACCTTCGATCCGATCTACCCGAGACAACACCCGCTTCCAAGCTGATCACACGCGGTAGAAGATTTCACTTGAGTATATCCGCGTCTTAGACGTCTGGATCCGAATCCAAACCCCCTTCGCAGTCTTGCTAGGACTAGTCGGGAGAATAAGAAGAAGAGAGAAAGAATAGTTTAGTCGTAAATCGAGCTTGCTCAAAAATCCAGAGTTACTCGATCAAGGACTTGGTGCATTTTTCAATGAAGAGAGTGCACCCTATTTATATAGGGAGTCGGCACTTCTCTTTTCGTTGTGAGAAATGTGGGACACAACACATAGAAGAGAAATTAATTAAGCTAATTTTAGCTTAATTGAAGTTTTAGTATCCCTTTCATAAAGGCCAACTTCAACGAATTAATTCTCTTTATCCATTAAACTTTGGACACCAAACAAGCTATCAATTCGAAGGGCTTCGAATGATAAACGCGTAGGAACGAACGGCGAAGAATTTCGACTTTGTTTGACCCTTCAAACAATTGCACAAAGATGGGCAAAAAATCAATTTTCGTAGCCGTCATAGAGGGGTTTCAAAAACCCTACAACTTAAGTTGCGAGCGCACCTGCTAGGCTTAGCGGGCGCGCCTGCCCAAGGCAATGAGGGCAGGCGGCCGGCCCGCTGAGCAGCAGGCGTGTGCCTGCTGCTGCAGTGGGCCCTGCGCCCGCTGCAACCAGCGGGCTGTACCGGCTGATGCAGGGGGCCGAGCCCGCTGTGCAGCGGGCGCTGGACTGCTGCAACCAGCGGGCTGCGCCCGCTGCTGCAGCGGATGCGTGCCTGCTGTCGCAGCGGGCCGTGCCTGCTGAGTAACAGGTGTGCTCCTGTTTACCCCTCGTGGATGTGCCCGTTTAGCCCAAGTGGGTCTAACCCACTTTGCCTCGGACTGTTTTTGCGTTTCTGGGCTCGTTTGAGCTCCGATTTGGACGCGGTTTGAACCTGTGTTTAGACCGGGACGATCCCATTAACCAGGTAACCCTTTCCAATGCTTTTGTTGCTATAAATATTGTCGTAACCAATTTACGACACGTTTAATCTTTGTTTGCATCGAATGCAACCATGTCCTTATTGCATCTACGACTTAGTCTCACAACTAGCTTGTGAACATCAACTATTCATTTCATCGAATGAATATCTCTTATTAATCTTCCTATTACTAAGACACAAACGTTACTCGGTGTGAGACCCTACAGCCTGACCTTACTACAGGTTGGGGCTCGAAACCCTTAGACGACGGTTACCACGAGCAGTAGTTGTCGTCCATGTTTCAGAATCATCATAACATGATCGATCCATTGACAAAGTATCGTTGGGTTCACTTTGGCTGTGTCAATAATGAATACCGTTAGCTATAGTCCCTTCGTCAAGACTGTGTTTCTATTGGCCTAGGGTATGGTTTGCTGTCAACCCCATTAGACAACGAGTATACGACGGTCTTTGATGTATTCACGTTGTACATCTTACAATGTACCCCAGCCGAGGTTTAATACAAAAACCGTACTGAATCTGTGACACTAACTTCCCTTTAAAGGAAGTGATGAATCCCATCTTGGTCATCCACTTACCTCGAGAGCTTCAGGTGTAACCCAACCTAAGATCTTTCAGCAGGCCTAGCCTCGAAGCTAGATCGTATGTCTAAGCGACACTGTTCACTCATAGGTCAGTACAAATGACTTCAGGTCTTAAGGACCAGCTTACCTAGCATCACCCTAGAGTTATTATAGACAGTTTAGTTAAAGTTTAACCATATAATAACTCTATGTTGGTCGTTCAGTGAACTCATTCTCCAATAAGCACCTGTGTCTCGTCTCCGACTTCACCAAGTCGAATGACTATAAGATCATCATTACCCTAAGGTAAGACAAAGACACAGTGGTTTGTCCGATGTGCCGATATCCAGTTCTCGACACATCTATGACCGCGAACCGTTTAAGACTTAAGTTTCTATTCGGTCACTTACTACTCATAATCGAGATCTTATCTGGATACGTAAGGACCTAACTATAAGTCTATGGACATTATCTACGTATATTATTCAAACGAATTCATACTTCGGATAATGGATACCATATATTCTATTGACAAGACGTACACTAAGGATAAATCGCCTTATGGGCATATATCCTCCTACATCTCTCACTTGCACTTAGGCTATTTATCTCGGTATCTCATACTGTTATAGCATATTAGTCACATTGGACATTCATATGACAAGCCTAAAGCGGATTTACTAACGAGCATCTATAATGCATTTTAATGGATTTATTATTTATACATCTCTTGATCACACAAGGTTGATCCTTGATAAATGATTTGGATCAATTTTCCTTTCTTTGTATAGCTAACAATTAGCTCATACAATCTAGATGTAGGGTCTAACATTTCTATAAGTCAGTCTCAGCTCATTCCAATCTTCTTGTGTCAATATGTCAAGTACATACATGACACCCTAAGTCTCTATATATTTGATTGAATCAAAACTATTCTGATTCAATGTTTTATATAGATGATTCAAATAAGTTTGGAAACCTTTTTACTTAGTCCGAGAAACCGGAACTAATTATATGAGCAAGCTCCCACTGACTTTAAGAATTATCTGGTTAAGTACTTCAATTATATATCTAAATCATATTTTAGACTATATATATGAAGAGCATAACCATTTGATATGTGCTTAGATGGAGCGTACTAATGTCATGTTGGGTTTGACGAATGAGTCAAATCAAGTTGGTTTAAGGAATCTTGACATTGACTTACTCAGTCAAACGTCCTACACTGTACTTTTCCCTTTAACTACATTTAATAATAACTCTTTAAGAATCAAATGTAGTTTATTAAGAATTAATCTTAAACTGCGTATAATTGTGATCATACACAATTTATACGCTCCTGGAACTTATACTTAACTATCGACTAACTATAACATTAAGTTAGCTCCAAACAATCAAAATTTTCTGAAGCTATGCATCATAGTTCGAGAATTTATGCAACCAACTCAAATAGCCACGTTCACAGAACTTTAAGCCATTCTCAATAAATCACAATTTCAAAAGAAAGCACATTTCCCGAGGCATTTATTCAAACAATAGGTTCATAAAAATGAATCATAATTTGTTTATCAAATAAACCTTGAGTGTAAATCACTCAATCATTGTTTTAACTTTAAGGAACGATACATTTTATTCACAAAAAGAAATAAGTATCAGCTCCTTCATCTTCATGTCTCTTGAAGTCCTCGCACGGCCTTAGCAGCAACGATTGCTCAGATGCCGACCGTCCTCGGAACTTCTTCCAACCACTGCTTTATATTAGCCACATGTATACATTACACAGATGTCTTAGTATCTCATACTATGTGATAAAGCATTTATGGAAATAATTATGCTTTATTGAATTTAATTTGTTATACCTGAGGTAGAGGCATCAGTATGCCCCTTCTTCTTTTCTGCAAGGTAAACCTTGCAGTTCCTCTTCCAATGGCCCATCTTATGGCAGTGGAAGCACTCAGATTTCGATGGGATCCCTTTCATTTTCTTCTTTCCATTCTTTGCCTTGGCAGGTTGTGGGACCTGCCTCTTCTTACCCATGCCTTTCGGCTGGTCTGAAGAAGCAGAGCCAACAACCAACGCAGTCGGTTTCTTCTCGATTTTTTCAAACTGCCTAAGCATATTGAGGAGACCAGGAAGATCCGTTTTAATACTGTTCTAATGAAACCAGTAATGAAAGGTGACGTGCGCTTATATTTCATATATTCACGCACGTTTTCTTTTGTGTTTCTCCGTGTTTTTCCGCCGTCTCTTATTCGTTTTCATGTATTTTCCCGTTTTCTTTCACTTTTCTTTGTTTATCCATGATTGCAGGGGATTGACTACGTAGGGGACGTTTAACGATGATATCCCAAGTCCCCGGAGCAACGGGAGAAGTCACGCGTGATCCAGGGGGTCAAACGTCGAAGAATTCATCTTTCAGCCCCTCACCCGGTCGGTTGGTCATCTCCAACCGATCGGGTGATGCACGCGTGCACCACCCGGTCTCTGCCGCAGCTCACAAAGAAGTCACCCGACCGGTTCGCAGACCGGTTCAGCGGGGGCCGTTCTCTGTTTTCTCGAAGGAAAACGCCAACCGATCGGGTGACTCTCACCCGATCGGTTCATCTGTAGCTGAAGAAGAAGAGCTGAAGACACGGACGTCGAACTGATCGATTCACCCGACTGCTCCAAGATCCAACCGGTCACTCAAGAACTCACCCGACCGGTTCATGTGATCGGGTGAAAGCTCGCCGTTTTCTGTTATTAATTTGTAACGAATCAACCGATCGGTTGACTTGTCAACCGATCGGTTGATGCGAAGGTCTATAAATAGAACCCCTAGGGTTCCAGAAACGGGAGCTGTTATTTTTTCTACTGTTTTATCTCCTTGTGACGGCTGTAATTGTTACTCTTTTGTAAGTTTTCAGATCTTTCTAAAATTTTAGTATTGTCTTTATTACTCTATTACTTCCGCATTGCAATTGTCCGATTATGATTCCAACGGTTAAATTTCATTTAGATCGCTTTTTCATGAATTTTTGTGAGTAGTTCCCAAATCTGGGATTTTGGTGGAAACCCCTTCGGGGGCTCTTCCCGATGCGTCCATAGGGTTAGGAAATCGATAGGGAGTAGGAATCTAACGGTTACGCGGGGTGTTTCATTGTCATCGGCGGGAAAAAGACCGCCTTTGACCGTTGGGCCAAGGGGGAATAAACTTGGCGGTTGACTCCCTAGCCATAGCTCACACCCTTAGCGTAGACGCCGAATCCTAGCACGCGGGAGCGGCAGGATGAGACGTTGGGAGATATCGTTGCGGGCTTAGTGCTCCCGGGATCGATCAGTGTTAATGGACACCGGAGTGCCCACTGATCGAATCTGGGAAGTCCTGTGTATCATCCTGGGCACCGACCGGAATATCGGGCCCATGGGACGCCGGTACCACTTTCAGAGGCAACGTCTCACCATTAGACCCTAATCTCGATCGCTATCCATACCCGTAGGCCGTATCGGCGAGAGTCTCTCGTCGGGTTGGAAACCAAGGTCCCGGGTTTTCTTTCTTGTTGTTCATACCCTTTTATTTCCTTTCGTGACAACCATTCACCGATTCGGGCTAGCTCGCCCCTCGGGGTGATTTAGGTCCTACCTGACCCAAGCACAACCTCGCCTCCCTGAGTTCGATATTCCCGCACCCTACACTAACCGTGAAACTTGCAGTAAACGACACCGCGCCGCCGCAACGCAAGCGGGGCGTCGGTCAAGTTTATGGCGCCGATGCCGGGGAGGCAACATGCTTGTTATTTTAGGATCTCTTGAACCCTCGTGTCTAGCTCACATCCCTACCTCGCGATAATTTTCGCATTCTCTTTTTTCTTTTTTATTTTTCTTATTTTTATTTCTTATTTTATCTGTTTCTTTCCTACTTGTCGCTTCACGGGTGTTTGTTGTTTTTCATGCGCAGGAGTTCAAGGAGTCTTGACGACTTGATTCCCCTCGATCCAGAGATTAACGCCACCCTTAGGCGTTTGGCCGCCGAGAAGCGAAGAAGAGAAGATCCCGAATCCATGGAGGAGAACACCCCACCTCACAAGTCTCTGCTGGAGTACTCGATGCCATCCATCGAGTCGACTTCCTCCATCCAATCTCCAGCTATTGCGGCCCAAAGCTTTGAGCTGAAGCCGTCTCTAGTGACATGGATCCAGCAGGACCAGTTTGCGGGTGCACCCATGGAGAGCCCGATCGAGCACCTAGACTCCTTCTTGGAGAAGTGTGACACCTTCCGGATTAATGGTGTCACGACAGAGGCTATCTGTCTGAAGCTGTTCCCCTTCTCTTTGCGAGACAAAGCCAAGCAATGGCTAAGGGGGAAGGACCCCAACACTTTCAACACCTGGGAGAAGCTCTCCAACGCTTTTCTGACGAAGTTCTTTCCTCCGGGGAAGACCATGAAGTTGAGGAGTGAGATCTCCTCCTTCTCCCAGGCCAGCCACGAGTCCTTGCATGAAGCTTGGACGAGATATAAAGAGATGCAAAGAAGATGCCCTCACCATGAGCTTCCGAAGTGGCTGATTATTAATCTGTTCTACAATGGGTTGAGGGATGACCTGAAATCTTCTATGGACGCCGCGGCTGGGGGTTCCTTCATGTCTAGGAGCGAGGAGGATGCCGGGCATATTCTGGAAAATATGGCATCCAACAATGAGCGGTGGTGTGACGAGAGAGCCACACCAAGATCCGGGGGTATACACAGAGTCGAGGACGTCGACAAACTTTCAAGCAAGTTCGACTTGCTTTCGACCCAGATCTCCGCACTAATGGTAGGAACCGGTGGGGCCGGTACACAGCAAATTTCTGCGGTAGAGTCCGAATTCTTTGGGGAATTCGACGGTGGTGACATCTCACCACCGTTGGATCAGGCGAGCGCACTATTTTACAACCCCACGGGAAATGCGCCGTATCCGCCAATGACAAATTCCAACCCGGCCTACTCTCCAAACAACCGGAACCACCCAAACTTCAGTTACCAGCCACCATTTCAGCCCTCGCCGCCTCAGCAGCCGCAGCAACAAACATATCAGCCGGCTAGGCCACAACAGAATCAGGTTCAGCAGCAACCATTTCAGCAGCAACCATTTCAGCAACAACCTCAGCAACAATCTTACGCCCCCAGGACTCAGCAGCCGTTCCAGCAACAGCAGCAGTATGGCCAACAGAGGGCCGTCTCTCCGGTTGAGTCTCTCTTGACTCAATATATTACCAACCAGGAGAAGATCAACCAAAAGCTGGAAATGGGTCAGCGGACCCTCACGGACCAAGTAACCCAGCTGGGGTTACAAGTGGCGAACCTTGCAAGGTCACAAAACCAATTACCGCCACAACCGGAGATGAACCCGAGGGGAGCAACCCAAACATCGGCACTCATGCACGAGCACGCAAATGTGTCCGCTATCGTTCTGAGAAGCGGGACACAAATTCCTACTAGAGTGCCCCCTAGCAACCCGAAAGCACCATTGGTTGTTGAGAGACCGACCGAAAAATCAAATGACGCCAGTGCTTCGTCATCAAATCCTATGAATCCGGAGGGAGCCTCTGAAGAAGAGAAGAAGAAGGAGGAAGAGAGCCCGAAAGTGTATAAACCCGTTGTGCCATTTCCACAACGGTTGGCTCAGGCAAAAATTGATGAGAAATATGGCAAGTTCTTCGCCATGGTCAAGGACCTAAGCCTGCAAATCCCCTTCCTAGAAGCAATCGAAACAATCCCCTCCTATGCAAAATTCTTGAAAGATTTGGTGACTAGAGGGTCTAGAAAGGAGAAAGTAGTGCTGACGGTGGAATGTAGCGCTCTTATTCAGAGGGCAAACCCGCCGAAACTCAAGGACCAGGGAGCTTCTCTATTCCTTGCACGATCGGGGCGGTGAAGATTCATCGTGCACTCGTCGATCTAGGAGCGAGTGTTAGCTTGATGCCCTTGTCGATTTATAGAAGGATATGAATGGGTGATTTGGAGCCCACCGGTATGACCCTACAACTAGCTGACCGGTCGGTCAAATATCCGGTGGGAATTGTGGATGACCTCCCCGTGAATGTGAGAGGGGTGCATGTGCCTGTGGACTTTGTAGTCATGGACATGCCTGAAGACGCACACGCCCCCATCATCCTGGGACGGCCTTTCATGGCCACTGTTGGCGTTCTAATAGATGTGAAGAACGGAAAACTCTCTTTGAACGTCAGCGGAGAGAAAGTTGAGTTTGATCTGAGATTATCCATGAAGCACCCCGATCCCCCTGATGACCCTCGGTGCAATCTGCTCGAGGTAGAAGAGGAAAAAGCTGCAGAGGAGAGCTCCTGGGAGATTCTCCTGAGAAACCCCCCCGATGACTTGGGGGATTCAGAAGATGGAGACAGCCCCAAGTACAAAGAAGCTACTGGAAAACCGAGTGCAGCAAGAACGACCCCTCCCGGGTTCCCCAAGGCTCCTCCTGTGAGGAGAACGGGGAAAGAGCCCACGGACCTCACTAAAGATGAGGTCCGGATCCTGAAGAAGATGGCGGGAAGCGCCAACACCAAGGAAAAGCCCCCGGATCCCAAGAACAAGGGGAGGGTAGTCGAGCAAGTATTTTTCCAGCCGCTGACTACTCTAAGCACCTTCAGCTCCAATGAGAAAGAGATGCCAAACTTCGGACATCACCCGTATCGACCACCATGAGCATCTCTTGCGGGCGTCGAGCCAACGACGTTAAACAAGTGCGCTTCATGGGAGGCAACCCATGTTCTAAACTTTTTCCCCACTTTTCAGCATTATTTTTTGACTTTATTTTGTCTATTTTTATAAATAAAATCAGCCGCGAGAACATCCGTTCGGGAACTTAAACAAATCTATTGGTTTTTGCAGGAAACAAGCCCCAACCGATCGGATGACAACTCACCCGATCGGTTGGGATGTATCAGATACATGCCGAGATCTGTCCCCATATGACCCGATCGGTTGAGTAATGAAGAGACCGGGTGGCAAACCGGGTGAGCTGGGGAGAACTCTCGGAAATTTTTGGGGAATATCAACCGATCGGTTGAGTTCGAGCGCGATCGGTTAACGTGACCGGGTGAGCAGCCCTAAGTTCTCGGGAAAATGAGTGGAGCGGCCAACCGATCGGTTGACAAGTCAACCGACTGGTTCGCCTGTAGCATTTCTTCGGCAAGAATTTCGACCTAACCGTCAACCGATCGGGTGACAAGTCACCCGATCGGTTCGACTTAAAACCCTATATAAACCCCCCGACATCCGCTCGTTTTCACCCTCGCCCGATCGCAAAACCCGCCATCTTTTCGCCTTCCCCTCTTCCCCAACAACCGATCCTCACTCCCCCACGTCCTCTACTCCTCCATTACTCCCTCTCTCCACCTCCTCCATCAATCCCTCCATCATCTACACCCTCTCTCTTCCCCCATTCTGAATTTTTGACCTAGTTTTCCCCCAAACCACACCCATCCGAAAATTCTTGCCGAAGGAGAACGCCGCGGCTCCACACTACTCTCGCTGAACAGTGTGGGGGCATCTACGAGCAAGCTCCGCCATTCCGCTTGGGTACACTCGCTCCTAAGCTTATATTTATATATTTGCCCTATAAATTGTGCTTGCTCGTTTGCTTGTGTTAGTGTGCATCCACTGTTTTTGCACTCATTCATACACGCACACTCACACATGGCTAAGGATAAGGACAAGGGGAAGGGAATTATGCGGGAAGAGGAGCCGTCTCGAAAGAGACGAAAACAAACACGCCCCCCTTCCCGTACACGAGCACTTACACTTGGCCCTCCTCCGCCTGTTATCCCCCCTGTGGACCCAATGTTGGGCCCGCATGGGTATATTTTTCGGAACCAGGAGCACAAAGATTTTTACCATAGGCTTGATGCTCGAGGGCATCTATCTACTAAGTTCCCGCACGCACGTACACTTGTCGATCTCGGTGTCTTCACCGAGGTCGAATCTCTTTTCGCTAACTTAGGATGGTTGGCCTTTCTTAATGCACATGCCATATCCTACCCGGCACTCACACTCGAATTTCTCTCTACACTTGTTTGGGAGTCCAGGTCGATCATTAAGTTCAGGGTGCGTAACCGTAGTGTCACCACAAATCTGAACACGATTAACGATATATTTGGTTTCCCCAATCTCGGGGATGATTCCATCCGACACTACGGGTACACGCCCGAGTTTGATGTCGATCAATTCTGGTTCCGCCTCACATTGATCCGTGACTATCCCCGAGGAAGGGCCAAGGCCTCCTCCATCATTCATCCCGTGTTTCGTTTAGCCCACAGGATCATTTCATCTGCATTCTTTCCTAGGGACGAGTCCGGCACTGTGACTATCCCTGACCTTTTTATCCTTTGGGCCATGACTTTCCCTTATGTCCGGGATGATGATGGAGTTAGCTTCAGGGCCCCTACCGTCCCCATCCATGGTAGTGATTGGCTTGTTTACAAGCTACTCGAGATCAGTCGGGCCGGTAAGGGGAAGTTTTGTTGTGGGGGCATCATCACGATCATCTGCTCTCACGCCCAATTCAATATTACCATCCCCGATAATCTTCCAGCTGCCGCAGGACCCTCACATCTTGATATTGATGTCCTGCGGCACATCCACATGATTAAACCCCGCTCGGATGGCCGCTTCATATTTCATTATGGCCACCCCCAGCCCCTTACACCATTCTGCCCAACCCCGCTCGCATGACCCTTGCTCTCGTGGGAGATTGGACTTTCCCTCTTGATCCCGACTTCTTAGCTGGGTTGAATCTTCCTTTCTTTCCCGCAGACGCCCGCAGACCACCGTCCCCTGCCGCCCACTTAGGCGAGCAGGATATCCCTGCGTCTGGGGGAGATTTAGGGGCTGGCCCGAGTCGTCCTGTTTCTGCTCCGGGACCGATCACGTCTGAGCACCTCTTTGCGGCCATTTCTGGCCTTGTCTCCTGTGCCGGCATGACCACTGCCGCCGGCACCTCTTCGACCTTACCTGGCGGCACCACCTCTGCCTCGCGTCAGTCTACATCTTTTGGTCGCCGTCAGGTATCTGCCCGTCTGGGACTTGAGAGGGAGGTCGCTGCCCTTCGTGAGCTCGCCATGTCCTCTGCTTCCTCGGACCCATCGCCATCCTCCTTTCTTACTCACCCACGTTTCCTCGCACTTGAGAGGAACGTGGCCGCCATTCTCCGCCTTCTTACTCATATCCACGGACCACCTCCACCTTCACCACCTCCACCTTCACCACCCCGGCGATCTTCTCCCCCACCCAGCCACACTTCCCCACATCCATCACCCCCCTCACCACATTCTTCTCCTCCCTCTTCACATCCCATCCCGGCATCCACTTCACCCCTCCCGACCACTTCCACCGCACCCACGCCACCTCCCTCCTCCTCCGTCACTCCATACGTGCGCCGGAGGAAATTACCGGTGCGCTCCAGATCCCTCCCACCACCTCCCACTACCGTCACCACCGCATCTACTTCCTCCATTTCTATTCCTCTCACCACCGCCTTGATCGCCTTCCTACCACCACCACCCACCACCACCGACACTCCTCCCATTGTTCACACCACCACTGCCCCTATTCCTTCGCCTCATTCCCCACTTCTCAGCACACCCCCAGCCTCCCCCGACCACCCATCCACACCCTCTTCCGAGGAGGACGAGGACTCACCTTCTCCTGCTTTCTGATTTCACCTCTTTTGTTTTTGACTCCCTCTTGCATATCTCTGCATTTCATCGATCACATCATTTCGCTAGCACTTTCTGGTCTAGCTTGGGGGACGTCTATTTTGGTGTGCTGTCGCGTTTTGTTTGTTTTTCTCATTTTTTGTGTGTGTGCTTCTTTTTCATTTTTTGAGTGTCGTGCTTGTGTTTTTATTTTTATTTTCATATTGTTTGATTTTGATTCTGATCTTTCTTTCTTTTTCAGTTTCATCTATGTGTTTTCCTGGTTTTCATTTCTTTTTGTGTCAGTGCGTATCCCCCCCATCTTCATTGCCCTCCCGTACTCACTCATATTGCATTGAGGGCAATGCAAACTTCAGCTTGGGGGAGTCGCACTGTGTGCGTCGTTTGAGTCCTTCTTTTTCGTTTATTTGAGTCGTTTTTCTCCGTGTTTTTCTTTTTTTTTCTTTTCTTCTTTTTAGCTCTTTCTCCTAGAGATGAATCATATGATGAATCGCCACAGAGTCACACACACCTAGCATTGCATCGATAATCACACTCACTAACCCTAGGATTTCGAGTCCTCTTGCATTTCACGCCTCGTGGGTCCACTTAGCTTTTTGTGAGTCGTGTGTCGTGACTAGCATTTGGTGTGCTTCTGCTTTGTGATTTTACTTTATATACCTGTCCAGGAATGACCCCTAGATTATCATGCTCCGATTTGAATATGCGGTATTTGTTTCCACTTTATGCATGCTATATTTATATCGTATACTTCAATTCGCATGCGTCGGGATTCCACAACTAAGGACTAGGATAACCCATTTAGCCTATGCTCTATTTAGCGAGAATAGTTTCCTTTGCCCGAGTGTTTAGATTTCGACTTCTTTTTTGTTTTACTTGGTGCAAATCCCCTCGTCGTGTACCGTTCTCCCACTTGGGAGAGTACACATGTGTATAGCCAAAAACCCAAAAATCCAAAAAAAAGGAGAAAAGAAAAGAAAAACCCAAAAAGAAAAGAAAAGAAAAATTGTGTATAGCCCAAAATCCAAAAAAAATACAAATGCCCAAAACCCAAAAAAATTTCCGTGTGAATATTTTTTCCTACTTGCCAAGAATAAAGGGAACGCGAGAATTTGCACCGAGTGTTCTTCTCCACATCATCTCAACCCCCGTCGTTATCGAAAACACTTGGCTTAGGAACTTTTTAGCTAGTATCTAGGCTATAGTGGCGTGATTTCCTTAACCCTAGTTGTGGAGTCCCCGATGCATGATACGCTTCTATTCTCACTCTTCTCATGCATGCTTGAACTTATATTCGCCGCTTAATTCAATTCGGATCGATATTTTGGGTCATATCTTGGATTTGTGTATATCGAGCCTCATAGCACATTGTAGAAAGCATCACCATTTGCTAGCACACGACCACGCTCACTCGCGCTTCACCGCGTGGACCCACGACACTTATTTGGACTCGCTTTCCTAGGTTTAGTGGTGTGATTTGGCGTTTGCTTGCTTGGTGTGTCGTTTTTGATTTTGGTGGCTCTGATGGACGATCTAGGGTTTATAGTTTTCTTTTTCTTTCTTCCTCTCTATTTTTCCCTTCCGAGCTCCTACTCTCACTCGTCTTCCTCGAGGACGAGGAAGAGTTCAGCTTGGGGGATTTTGACGTGTGCTTATATTTCATATATTCACGCACATTTTATTTTGTGTTTCTCCGTGTTTTTCCGCCGTCTCTTATTCGTTTTCGTGTATTTTCCCGTTTTCTTTCACTTTTCTTTGTTTATCCATGATTGCAGGGGATTGACCATGTAGGGGACGTTTAACGATGATATCCCAAGTCCCCGGAGCAACGGGAGAAGTCACGCGTGATCCAGGGGGTCAAACTTCGAAGAATTCATCTTTCAGCCCCTCACCCGGTCGGTTGGTCATCTCCAACCGATCGGGTGATGCACGCGTGCACCACCCGGTCTCTGCCGCAGCTCACAAAGAAGTCACCCGACCGGTTCGTAGACCGGTTCAGCGGGGGCTGTTCTCTGTTTTCTCGAAGCAAAACGCCAATCGATCGGGTGACTCTCACCCGATCGGTTCATCTGTAGCTGAAGAAGAAGAGCTGAAGACACGGACGTCGAACCGATCGATTCATCCGACTGCTCCAAGATCCAACCGGTCACTCAAGAACTCACCCGACCGGTTCATGTGATCGGGTGAAAGCTCACCGTTTTCTGTTATTAATTTGTAACGGATCAACCGATCGGTTGACTTGTCAACCGATCGGTTGATGCGAAGGTCTATAAATAGAACCCCTAGGGTTCCAGAAACGGGAGCTGTTATTTTTTCTACTGTTTTATCTCCTTGTGATGGCTGTAATTGTTACTCTTTTGTAAGTTTTCAGATCTTTCTAAAATTTTAGTATTGTCTTTATTACTCTATTACTTCCGCATTGCAATTGTCCGATTATGATTCCAACGGTTAAATTTCATTTAGATCGCTTTTTCATGAATTTTTGTGAGTAGTTCCCAAATCTGGGATTTTGGTGGAAACCCCTTCGGGGGCTCTTCCCGATGCGTCCATAGGGTTAGGAAATCGATAGGGAGTAGGAATCTAACGGTTATGCGGGGTGTTTCATTGTCATCGGCGGGAAAAAGACCGCCTTTGACCGTTGGGCCAAGGGGGAATAAACTTGGCGGTTGACTCCCTAGCCATAGCTCACACCCTTAGCGTAGACGCCGAATCCTAGCACGCGGGAGCGGCAGGATGAGACGTTGGGAGATATCGTTGCGGACTTAGTGCTCCCGGGATCGATCAGTGTTAATGGACACGGGAGTGCCCACTGATCGAATCCGGGAAGTCCGGTGTATCATCCTGGGCACCGACCGGAATATCGGGCCCATGGGACGCCGGTACCACTTTCAGAGGCAACGTCTCACCATTAGACCCTAATCCCGATCGCTATCCATACCCATAGGCCGTATCGGCGAGAGTCTCTCGTCGGGTTGGAAACCAAGGTCCCGGGTTTTCTTTCTTGTTGTTCATACCCTTTTATTTCCTTTCGTGACAACCATTCACCGATTCGGGCTAGCTCGCCCCTCGGGGTGATTTAGGTCCTACATGACCCAAGCATAACCTCGCCTCCCTGAGTTCGATATTCCCGCACCATACACTAACCATGAAACTTGCGGTAAACGACACCGCGCCGCCGCAACGCAAGCGGGGCGTCGGTCAAAAGGCTTGAAGGCTGGGGTTAAAGACCTAAGGATGATGTCCACGGACATCTCATTGTCCAGGACAAAACCCAACTGGGTGACGTCTTCCACGTATCCGATCATCTTAATGACATGATCCTATACGGGCACTGTCTCCATCTTAGTGCCCCAGAGGTTGCTCATGGCTTCAAATTTGGCAGCTCTGGACCGCTTGCCATACAACTCCTCTGCATTCAGAAGCATGCTCTGAACATCCATATGTTCATGCTTCCGTTGCAGATCGTTGTTTATAGAAGCCAGAGTAAGGCACATGGCCTTCTCTGCATCTCTTTGGTACTCCTTGTAGGCTTTCTTCTCCTCAGGCGTTGCATCTTCGTCCGGCTTTTTCAGAGGGTCCTCGAACAACACGTATCCAATCCCGGCTAGAGAAAGGACTAACTTAATGTTTCTAAGCCAATCTTATAGTTTGTTCCATCAAGCACATTCTTCTCTATCATATACTTAAGACCCGAATCCATTCTGCAATTTAATAGACACTTAGTCAGTATATGTTCGTTGTATAGTTTCAATGGTTTTTAATAAAACTATATTCTCCCACTAAATTTAGTAAGGCCATAACAATAAACAGTTTATTATACAATAACATTTGTGGGAGAGGGATCCGATTACCCTGAGTCTGACAACCTTGAGTGTGTCTCAACAAGTTGTCCGACTCTGCAGTCGGTAGACGAACTCATGTCAGTCATATTAAATATGACTCCCTTTCGATTTTTACCCCTAGTCATTTGTGATCATGAGTGTGCTCATCCAAATAACAATGGCTAGCCTAGTCGGATCCTTGTTTTCGTGTCTAGCCTGACTCGCCCCTAGCACACGGTGTATGCACGACATGTCGGTTTGGGTCAGGTCTTAGACTACATCTTTGGTTAGATTTACGTCGGCGCTCGGTGTATGCACGAGACGACGGTTTGGGTCAGGTCAAGATGTTATCAACAAATCGGTTTCTATAAGGCAACCATGTCACAGCTTAAGTGTAGCTCAACAACCGTCACACGGGTCTTAAAGTTGCCAACTCCAAAAACAAGGGGGGCTATGATATATCTTGAACAAGATTATTATCGTTTTATGTAACGGCCAGTATTTCTAGACGTATGCCTATTGTGGGTGCCGTATTTTAGTTTTGATCGTTCGGACATTTTCGTGCGTGAGTTCTATGTTTGTACGTCAACACGAGCGCGTATCCGTTTCGTTTTACCGTGCCATCGTTAATTGACTATTAATCTTAATGAATTATCTTAACTTAATTATTCTGCTAATTACAATTTACTAATTACAAAATTTTACTTACTTTAATTAATTTCACTAATTACTTTTTTCATTTTTAATGATGACTTATTAAACTCACTTAATTACGTAAATGTCTTAACCCTTAACTACACGACAACACACACGTTTTAAACAACCAAATGCATCTTCTGAAATCAAAGTTGGCTTTCTCTTTGTTTTCGTTTGAGCAAAACAATACGTATCTACAAAGTCTGAAGATTTCATTAAACACCGTCCAAATCAAATTAAATGGAGTTTGACAATGGGAAGTGTTGACTCCCAGGCTCATCTTCTTAAGCTAATCTCCCTGATGAACGAACCCTGCAAAATCGTTCTGCAAACCAGCATAAAACATCCCCAAAATCTGTTTTTCATCAAACCAAAATCCAAGAACCCATTTCAACCAAAAAAAATTCTTTCTGCAATCAAATCAACCAGCAAACACTTCCACCAAATTCAACCCGAACCCAAATCAGATTTCTTCTCAAAAATCCTTCACCAAATTTCCACAACCAGAAATCCACCTTCATCGTCTGTAAACAAACCCATTTCACCAAATTTTTCTGCAAGATTATTCACCATTCTCCCAAATCAAACACCGAAATTTCAGATCCAAACAAAAAACAAACAAACAAATCTGAAATCATTTCAGATTTAAACCCCAAAGAACTCAATAAAGCCAACCTTCTCCTTCCTCCTCCATATTTCCCTTGGCCGCATCTCCTCTCACCCACGCCTGGAACCGCCGCGCCGCCCGGAGAAGCTCCCCGCGTCGCCCAGCGTGAGCCGAAGCCGTCGCCACCTGCGTAAGGCCCGAGGCCGCACCGCCCAGTCGCCAGCCGCAATCCGCCCCTTCCTCCGTCGCCGCGCGTGCGTCGCTCCTCTTCCCCGTGCGTAAGTCCTCCTCTTTGCAATCGTTGCTGCCATGAAAAAATTTAAAACGAAACATTAAAAAAATGAATAAAAAGGAGACACAGGCTGAGGAAGTATAAGAAAGAAAGTGAGAAAGAAATAATCAGACAAAGGGCCTGAGAGATAGAGGTAGAGTGATAGGATGATATAAAGTGTATTAAAGAATGAGTAAATGGGTAGACAACCTGGCCTTTGAATGAATGAACAATAAGATATTTCATGTGACGAATGAATGAACAATAAGATATTTCATGTGACAGCCTTATTAAAGGGGATGTTTGACAGTGAGAGTTAAAAGAATAAGTGGGAGAGAGATAGGGTTATTTGTACAATACTATTAAGTTATAACATGTTGGTTTTTATCCCTAGTCAAACTTAATAGGTGGGATATTAATACCATGTTTAACCATGTGATTAGCCTAGTTAATTAATTATTTGTTAATATTACTTCAATAGTTAGTATTAATTAATTTTTAAAATGATTTTAGCATGTTAACAAAATTGGAAATGATGTTAGGGTAATAAAACTAGAATAAAATTAGGTGAACCCAATTCGGGCGTTATTTTAATATTGCACGTATTTCGCAATAGACCTAATTCGTTAACTTGTTTAACTGAAACAGAGAACCGGAAATACCGACACGTAGTACCCGTCCAGACGAACCCACGACAACCGATACCACCGGAAACAGGCAAGTGATACTTGCCAGTAATTATTTAGGCCATGTTCTAAGCCAATTTGTGTACTAGCGTAAAAGAGACTAGGCGATGAAATGATAGTCGTCTAGATGCCCTTACTAGATCTAGCTTGACAACGAAGCTAGATCCGACACTTTTACTTGCTTCCATTCATGCTGCCATGTCACGTTTACTTTTCAATTAACGGTACACAATTTAACTGCTCATCACATGTCATGTCATGCATCATGTGTTCTTCGTGATTGAGTAGCACACACTACAAATGTTATTGCTATTGAGGCTAGGCACCTGTTTTTGCGGGCACAACCATATGCCATATTGAAAACACTTCCTGGCTCGTGATCCAGAAGCGAGCACAGTGTTGTTGGGAAACCAACGCTCGATACACGTGGAGGGGTAGGGTTAAGCGATCACTTGAGCATAGAAGTGTGCCCGTACAGCCACTTCAGCCAAAAGGCGTAAACCCTGTGCGCAAAGTGAAATGATAATGTTTCGTGTTCCAGTTACTTGAACTTGCATGCTATATCATGTCATTTAAAATTTCTGCATCCGTAAAATGTTATATCACCTCATTATATTAGAACTGTTAGTTGTTTCAGTTTATTATATCCTTGCACAAAAGTTCTCCGCTTCCCTTGGGAGACTTTTGCTGACATGTGCCCTTTTCTCTTTGGGTGTCACATGTCAGACTTTGAGACAGAGCAGGTAGCAGAGGACGAGCAGTTCGTTGACGCTGAGTTTGAGGTCCCTGCAGAGACCGAGTTCGAGGACACTGATGACCAGTCCTAGACTCGTTTGGAGTTTCCCCTTAGTTGTTACCTTTTCTTAGTTGTTGTTAGGTTTCGGTGCGTAGCACCCATCTCTTTGTTTTGTTTGGCCATGCTTTAGACCTTTGTTCAGATTTTGTACTTGGTGACTCTCTCTGTGATGTTTGGGATATTTTGTTGGATGTCTGGTGGATGTTTCTTTTATCTGCTTTATTATTATTGTTGTTTCATCGCAATGCAAGGGCCTGCTACTTTTCAAAAAAAATTTCAGATGCTTATCAGACTGCAGCTTCACAGCTCCACGTCTGAGCGGACCTTCTCACGTCTCGCTTTCCATATTAGGGAAGCGGGGCGTGACAGGTTTTGGTGGTGGCCCATGCAGGTCTCCTCTTTGCATCCGTGAAATATCGGAACAACAATAATGATAAATAACATCCAATTAATTATTCATAACATTCGAGTCATGATTAAGTCTAATCTGAACATTTCCTTGTTTTAGATGGCCGGTAAACGCATTACTCGAGGAGCTGGTAGTAGACCTGGAGCTGGTGGTGGAGCAGGACGTGTTGCGGATGCTGATAGAGAACCCACCATAGCTGAGATGATGAGGATGATGCATCAGATGATGCAGGTTCAGCAGGGCATGCTTCAGAATGCCCCTCGCTTCGAGCAGGGAGCAAAGCAGTTTCGGGAGCTGGGCCCGTCATATTTCACTGGGTCAGAAGGATCATTAGCTGCGGATGAATGGATGAAGAACACGGAGGATAATCTGCTTCTCTCGAAGGTTAACCCGGCTGGATGAGTTGACTTAGTGAAGAAGCAACTGAAGGACAATGCCTGCAGTTGGTGGGAGTCAGAAGAGCAGATGTTGGCGAAGCCTATCCCCTGGGCCACTTTCAAGGCGAGATTTACTGATGAGTATTTCCCTCGAGCTGCCAGGAGGGAGCTGATGCAGCAGTTCATCAATCTGAAGCAGGGGAATCTGACGGTGGATCAGTACTACCAAGAGTTCATGAGACCGAGTCGCTTTTGCGTCGAAGATGGTGGAGACTGCTGAGGATTGAGCTCAGAGATTCTTACAGGGTTTATCTTTGGAGCTGCAGAGTCTGATTTCCTCTTCGGACTTAGACTCTTACCAGAAGTTGCTGATAGCTGCCAAGAGGCAGGAGTTGATTGCCAATCAGAAGAGAGGGCAGTATTCAGGTGCTGGAAAGAGGCCTATGGAGCAGGCCAGAACTGTGGTTAGGCCTGGGTTCAAGCCTAATCAGTCCGTGCAGTTTAAGAGGCCAGGTGGGCCTACTCCGAAGTTGTGCCATTTTTGTGGCAAGGCTGGTCATGTGAAGGAACAGTGTAGGAGATTCTTGGGCCAGTGCTTAGTTTGTGGTGACGCTACACATGCATTGAAGGACTGTCCGAGAACTAAGCAACCGTGTAAGGCACCAGATGGAGTTCAGCAGCAGAGAGCTCCAGTAGCTGCTGGACGTGGAGCGCCTCTCATTCCCCAGAATCAGGCTTTCCAGCAGGCTGTTCAGCCTAAGAGGCAAGCCTTCACAATGACTGCAGTGGAGGCAGAGACTGAGGACGGAGTTATTGCAGGTAACTGAAGGATCCTGTCCAAAACAAAGTTAGGATCGATAATTAAAGTGGAGACTTACGCTTGCGTATGCGGAACGATAGTCTCGGAACTTTGCCTTCGGATTCGCCACGACGGATCGAGTCTTCTCACGAACGGAGTAAGGCTACTAATCCACAATCTAAATCTCTATTTTAGATTAAGAACTTGGAAGGAGGGAGAGGAAATATTTCTGCAGAGCTTCGCTATGAAGAAGATGCATGCATGAATTTCATGCAAATGTGTAAGGAAAATGGCTACCCTTGGGTCTTATTTATAGCCCCCAAGGTAGTTATTTTAGGGTAAGTTGTTCCTTTGGAACAACTTAATTAAGGTGTACCATGATACATGGCACATTATAAGCTTAAGTTGTACCATATGCATGGTACAACATAAGCTTAAGATATTCCCCCTTTATTAGCCATATGTCGCATGCACTTATGCATATATATAATGCGACTTTCCTGCTCATACAGAGATCCTCTCCGCAAGGGAACAGATTCCCTTTGCACATGACTTCGTGTGCGCGACGTTCGAGGTCCGTATTCCCTCGTACATCCCCCACAAGGGTGTACAAACGTCTTCCATATCCAACATCTCCCACTCACACTTGAGGGGATTGTAAGAGAACGTCTTTCCCTTAGTTCTTTCATCTATCATACCGAGAAATAGACCGTGCGACCGTCATGCGCGTAGAGTCTATTGTTGTGCACTTGTTAGAGATACACAACGACCTCGAAGGTGCAAAGTTGAGTAGTTCAACGCATGCTTTACCCTAGATTATTTCTTCACATTTCTTATACTTTATATTCAACAATTGAATCCCATCTGGATTACAATTGGCTGGCCAGCTTTGAATCATTAAAGTCCAAATGTGAATATGAAATCAATCTTCCTCTTCTTGTGAACCTTCTGATCTTGACTTGATTCGCTTTTCTAACGTGCCCCGCCGAGCCGAATTACCATAGCCCATTAGTAACACGCTAAGATAGCGATCATCTCGTCAAATCTAAAGGAACCAATTGGAGTCCTTGAGGGTAAGAGTTAAGACCCGTATGGCCTTTGAGTCTCACATAATAGCAAACACTATTGCTACTAACTCAGTGGTCGAAATGCATACGTGGTATGAACACGTATTACAACATCACTCCTTTCCCAGGGAGAGTATGTCTTAATGATGTTGTACGGATGAAAAGATCAGACACCACAGTGCCTATCTTTTTGAGTCCCCATACTACTCGTGAAATACTCACGGACTCTCATCCTGCATAAGACAGATAGGATTTCAAAAAATCCAATGAGATCTTTATATCCTTGTGATACAGATCTCAGATCTTTTGTAAGCATCCGTATGATGCAGATCTTTTATTCGACTATCTTGTTTAAGTCATGACTCTAAATCATTTGTCTAATGATTTTGACTTTAAACTAGTCTCATCTCTATCTTATCCATCTGATAAGATAAGGCGGTTGCTCATGTGAGAGAGCCAACCTTAATCTGTCCGACATACACACAAAAATAGCTGAGACTTAAACACAAATGTATATAAAATCATTTGTAAGAAACTTGTATGCAAATTAAATTTTGATCTTCTATAGACATGGGAAATATTACATGATACAGCTCAGCACCTACGCATTCCCATAGATGATAAGTGTTTGAAAAACACATCTCTGGGGATCGCCTTAGTAAGGGGATCCGCTATCATCTCATGCGTGGATATGTATCCTATGTCTACTTCCTTTCGTTTATCATAATCCTTCGCAAACTTGAATCGAATGTCAATGTGTTTGGTCTTACAATGAAATTTAGGATCTTTGACATAGGCAATCGAAGCTTGACTATCACTGTATATAGGAACAGTGCTCGAGTCAGAGGCATTCGTCAGCCTGTCTAAGAATTTCCTAAGCCAAACAGCTTCTTGGACCGCCATGCTGAATGCTACGAACTCGGCTTCCATGGTTGATAGAGCGATGCAGGTTTGTTTCTTGCTGCTCCAGGATATTGCACCATTCCCGAGTAAGAAAACAAAGCCTGAGGTAGATCTTCGCTCGTCGAGATCACCCGCCCAATCAGCATCGGTATAGCCTTCGAGTCTCAAGGTATTGCCTTGATATCATAACGCATAGTCCGCAGTCCCTTTGAGGTATCTTAATATCCTCTTCACCGCTTTCCAGTGTGCCTGCCCTGGGTTGGATTGGTAACGGCTTACCATACCAACAGCATAGCAAATGTCGGGTCTAGTACACATCATGGCGTACATCAGACTCCCGACGGCACTGGAGTATGGAACTTTTTCCATAGCTTTCTTTTCTTTTGGATCTTTGGGACACATCTCCAAACATAGACCCTCGCCTTTGCTTATTGGAGTATCAATTGGCTTGCAGTCCTGCATATTAAACCGTTCTAAAACTTTCTTTATATACGTCTCTTGAGAGAGAGAAAGAAGTTTCTTGGAACGATTCCTTGAGATCTTAACCCCAAGGATATATGCAGCTTCACCCATGTCTTTCATCTCAAAGACGGATGAAAGCCAAGCTTTGATATCCAATATAAGACGCTTATCATTTCCGGCTATAAGTATGTCATCTACATAAAGAGACATAATTATATACTTGTTTTTAATCCTCTTAATATATACGCAATTGTCTTCGTCGAGCATGGAGAATCCATACGACAAAACAACTTCTTGAAAGCGCATATACCACTGCCTTGAGGATTGTTTAAGACCATATATGGATTTACGAAGTTTACAAACCTTATGTTTGTTTTCTTCTTGTACGAACCCGTTTGGTTGTTCCATGTAGATCTCCTCATCTAGTTCTCCGTTAAGAAAGGCAGTCTTTACATCCATCTGATGTAATTCGAGGTCCAAACAAGCCACCATTGCCAGAATTAAGCGAATCGAGGTAAAACGCACGACAGGAGAGAAAGTCTCTTCGTAGTCTATTCCTTCCTGTTGCGTGAAACCTTTCGCAACAAGGCGAGCTTTATATTTCTCGATGGAGCCATCAGCCTTATGCTTGATTTTGAGAACCCACTTGTTCCCAATGGCTCTACGTCCCTTAGGTAAATCAACCAAGTCCCAGACTTGGTTTGTTTTCATGGATTGAAGTTCTTCTTCCATTGCCGCTATCCATTTATCTTTAGCAGGGCATGTGACGGCCTGTTTGAAGTTTGCAGGTTCGTCATCATCTTGTAGTAATGTCATGAATGTTTGAGGAAATTCATCCTCAAATCTCAGAGGTGTTAGCCTCGTTCGATTACTACGTCTTGTTTGAGTTTGATCACTCCCACTTGGAATGACATCACTCCCACTTGGAATAACATCACTCCCACTCGGATTAGGATTGGTATCGTTCGTATCATCCATTGGTGAAGTTTGAAACGTATTTTCTTCTTCACCAAGGATTCTCCCACTCGAACGTTCCGATCCTTCTTGATCCCAAGTCTCAAACAAGGATAAGTCTTGACTTATCTCACCCTGTCTTGGAAACTCTTTTTCCAAGAAGACAACATCCCTCGATTCGAATTCTATTAGACCCCCATTGTCCTCTTGACCGACGAAAACATATCCTTTGGAGTTTTCAGCGTATCGGATGAAGATACACTTCCTCCCACGTGGCCCAAGTTTGCCATATTTGTGAGAGGATAATGTGCGTAAGAGGCACAACCCCAAGGTTTTAGAATGTTTAAGTCTGGAGTTCTATTGTTCCACAACTCATAAGGAGTAGAACTTACCGACTTCGAGGGTACACGGTTTAAGATGAATGCTGCCGTCAATAATGCGTCACCCCAAAAGGTGATAGGCAAATTTGCCTGAGACATCATTGATCGGACCATTTCCATCAATGTCCTATTCCTTCTTTCCGCAACACCGTTTTGTTGCGGAGTGTAAGGCATAGTTACCTGATGTACTATGCCTTTTTCATCACAAAGTTCCTTAAAACTTATTGATTGATATTCACCGCCCCTATCGGTTCGCAAAACCTTAATCTTGCGATCTAATTGATTCTCCACCAAACTCATATAGTTTTTAAAGCAAGCCAAAGCTTCACTTTTGTGGGATATCAAATAGATATGTCCGAAACGGGTGAAGTCATCAATGAATGTGATGAAATAGGACTTCCCGTGTCTTGTCTTAACATTCATTGGACCGCAAATGTCCGAATGGATAAGCTGTAATGGAACTTCGGCCCTTGTGCCAGTTCCAAACGGCTTGCGACAAGTTTTCCCTACAAGACAATGTTCGCAAGTTGACATTTCAACTTTTGAAACATTAGATAGCAAGCCACTTTTGGCAAGTCTATCCATTCTAGTTGGTCCAATATGACCAAGTCTTGCATGCCAACAAATGATTTCAGACTCAGAGTTAGAAGCATTTGTCAAATGAAAACTTTCATTAATGGAAGAAGCAACATCATACATTGTATTTAAAACAATTAATCCATTACAAACATTACCAGAACCAATCAAAGAATTATTACAAACAAGGTCAACATATTGTTTATAGAACCTCCA
Source organism: Scilla litardierei (assembly GCA_030789695.1). Classification (NCBI taxonomy): domain Eukaryota; kingdom Viridiplantae; phylum Streptophyta; class Magnoliopsida; order Asparagales; family Asparagaceae; genus Scilla; species Scilla litardierei. The sequence goes on from CM061135.1 coordinate 112,238,875, forward strand.
CTCATAATCTAAAGACATTAACATGACCACGGAAACGATATTCCTTCTAATATCTGGAGCAAAGAGGACGTCGTGCAATAATAAAGTCTGGCCGTTGTCGAGAACTAGCTTGCATGTTCCGACGCCTTTGACTTCAACACGTGTGTTGTTGCCGACGTATATCAACTTTGTTCCTTGAGTTATCTTTCGATACTCTACGAAGAACCTTCTGTCCTTCGCAACGTGGTCTGTGGCCCCTGAATCAATCAACCAAAAATAGTTAGATTCAGCAAGAAACACGGAACTAGAAACACATATGTAACTAGCCCTACAAGTTACCTTGTCACTTCCATCCGTACACTTACGGGCGAAGTGACCGTACTTGTTGCACTTAAAGCACTTGATCTTCTTCAAGTTTTTCTTCTTTGAGTGCATATTCTTTTGCCACTTTTTGTTCTTTGTCTTCTTTGAGGTCTCCGGTTCTTGCTTACGTTCGTTCACAAACCTTAAGCGTTTCCGCTTATTTCCTCCATGTGAGGAACTAGCGGCCACGTGCACTTCTGCACTTGGTTTTGCGGCTTGAATCCGCTCTTCCTCGAGTTCGAGGTGTTTCGAAACATCGCTTAAAGTTTTAATGCATTCATTATGAGTGAGATGCATTTTCATGTTATCCCAGCTATCTGGGAGTGAACGAATGACCGCTTGGATCTGCTGTTCGTCAGACAGCGTAACACCCGCATCCTTTAATTCAGATATAAGATTCGCCATGTGGCGGAGATGCTTTTTCATAGAATGATCTCGCCGCATCTTGTACGAATCAAATTGAATATTCAAGGAGCGGAGTTTGGTAACCGAAGTTCCACCAAACTTTATCTCTAGCTCAGACCATATGTCTTTAGCTAGGTCGAATTCCCGAAATAGGCGCATTATGTCATTGTCCATCGCGGACAGTAACGTAATACGTGCTATTTTGTTCTTTCGAGTCCAAGTGTCATAAGCTTCCCGGTCCCTTTTGTGTTGGGCCGTATTGCCCAACTCAGGTTCTACCATTATGTTTTGGAGTGTTTCGAGCACATCTTGCTCCTCCAAAACATATTGGATCTTTATTGACCAAAGTTTATAATTGTCGCCGTTGAGCTTTTCACCTTTGTTAAGCTCTGCGACAATATTCTTAGAAGCGGTAGACATTTTCGATTCAAAAAACTGCAAAGAGAATGAAAAACACGATCAAAATTCTATGCATAAAGTTTCGATTCTTTAAACACTTGATAAGTTTCTTGGATGCGTTGAAATGTTACTCTAGAATCGAGAAGTTCACTACGTTCCCAACTACCATCTAGTAGTAACTTTCAAAGTATCCCTCTTACTTATCTCAAGTAAAAAGAAATCAGAAATAATACCCGTATGGTATTAGCAGCGGAAAATCACTTTGAAAAACTTATCTTTCAAAATAGAATAGGTGAGAATTAGCGCAAAGAATTTTAACGCAACAATTGCCAAGCCACGAGACCTGTTCTACACACCCATGGGTTAGATAACCATGGCCGGATCGTGGTAGGACTTGGAATTCTAAATTGCGCTATCCCGATTTAAGGACGGGACACAACCTATTTGAAAAACATCTTTTTCAAAAATTTGAAAGCACGTTGGCTAGTCTCCGTAGAGTAGAGCACAACGTCACAAGTACATTGGCTAATCTCCGTAGAGTAGAGCACAATGACATGGCTAATCTCTCATGAAGTAGAGCACTATGGCTAATCTTCAAGGAGTAGAGCCCAATGAAAACTTCATTAAAACGTTAGTTCCGTATGAACTAGTCGGCACCGTGGTTAGTCCCGTATGGGCTAATCGACACATTCGAGTTTGACCAAGGCCATTTGTTACCCCGTATGGGTCATCTGGCAAGTTTGCAATCGACCCAGACCATTTGTCGGATTGGTCGACCAAAAAACACAAAATTGGTCGACCAATTTTCGAATTCAACTTCTTCCCGGTCAGGGCCTCTGCCCTGACCCGGGCTTGGCCAAAGGCCGGCCAGGGCCTCTGCCCTGGCCGGCCAGGGGGCCTGGCCCCCTCGGCCAGGGCCGGCCAGGGGGCCTGGCCCCCTCGGCCAGGGCCGGCCAGGCCCTGGCCTCTGCCAGGGCCGGCCGGCCAGGCCCTGGCCACTGCCAGGGCCTGCCGGCCAGGCCACTGGCCGGGGCCAGGGCTCCTGCCCTGGCCTCGGCCAGGCCCTGGCCTGAGGCCAGGGCGCCGGCCCTGGCCTCTGCCAGGGCCGGCAGGCCGCTGGCCGGGGCCAGGGCTCCTGCCCTGGCCTCGGCCAGGCCCTGGCCTGAGGCCAGGGCACCGGCCCTGGCCTCTGCCAGGGCCGGCCTGGCCCTGGCAGTGGCCAGGGCGCCGGCCCTGGCAGTGGCCAGGGCGCCGGCCCTGGCCTCTGCCAGGGCCGGCAGGCCGGCCAAGGGCCGGCCCTGGCCACTGCCAGGGCCGGCCTGGCCGGCAAGGCTCTGCCAAGGCCGGCCACTGCCGGCCTGGCCCTTGGCCGGCCACTGCCGGCCTGGCCATGGCCGGCCACTGCCGGCCTGGCCATGGCCGGCCATGGCTTGGCCATGGCCGGTCATGGCCAAGGTCATTCGGCGTTGGCCGGCCATGGCCCCTTTGGCCATGGCCGGCCACCCCCTTTAAACGGGGTTGCCGCACTCATTCCTCCCCCTTGATGGGGTGGTCGCCGGTGGTTATTGGCCGTAGCCAACCCCCTCCGCATGGGGAGAGGGGGTGCATGGCCTTCATAGCCCATTTGGCCATGGTGCACATGCACCAAATTTTCCTTTTACCCGATGGAAATAACTTCCATCATCTTCCTCGATGAAGCACCCGTTCGTCGATGAAGTTAGTTATTGCCTAATGGCCGTGTGCCAAAAATGACTAACGTACTACGTGAACGGTCGGTTCTTCCCGTCACGGAGAGTTCCTACCATATCCGTAATGATAGGAGACCCTAACGTGAAAAGAACAACCGCTGCGTTCTCTCCGTCACGAAGCGTTCCTACTATATCCGTAATAGTAGGAGACCCATTCGTGAAAAAGACAACGACTCGTTCGTAGTTTCGACGGGGCGGTGGATTGACCGGGGCGAACCCATATGGCTCTGATACCAATGAAAGATCCTGTCCAAAACAAAGTTAGGATCGATAATTAAAGTGGAGACTTACGCTTGCGTATGCGGAACGATAGTCTCGGAACTTTGCCTTCGGATTCGCCACGACGGATCGAGTCTTCTCACGAACGGAGTAAGGCTACTAATCCACAATCTAAATCTCTATTTTAGATTAAGAACTTGGAAGGAGGGAGAGGAAATATTTCTGCAGAGCTTCGCTATGAAGAAGATGCATGCATGAATTTCATGCAAATGTGTAAGGAAAATGGCTACCCTTGGGTCTTATTTATAGCCCCCAAGGTAGTTATTTTAGGGTAAGTTGTTCCTTTGGAACAACTTAATTAAGGTGTACCATGATACATGGCACATTATAAGCTTAAGTTGTACCATATGCATGGTACAACATAAGCTTAAGATATTCCCCCTTTATTAGCCATATGTCGCATGCACTTATGCATATATATAATGCGACTTTCCTGCTCATACAGAGATCCTCTCCGCAAGGGAACAGATTCCCTTTGCACATGACTTCGTGTGCGCGACGTTCGAGGTCCGTATTCCCTCGTACATCCCCCACAAGGGTGTACAAACGTCTTCCATATCCAACAGTAACTTCTATACTAGTCTTCCTTATTTATGCATTATGTTCGATTAGTTATATCCATGTTAATCTAGTTGCATGTTACCCTTAGGTGTCATTTTAGTTTCATCTCACCCGGCCTTGACCCTGTTCGATTCTGGAGTTTCCATGTGCATCCTATCTCGGAAGTTCGTAGTAGAACACTCGATACCCACCTATACACTTCCCAAGTGTTGGAACATTACAACTGGTAATGGTGTAGTGAAGGTTGCACTGGGATGTAGACCTTGCCCGTTGGTGATTAGTGGACACGAACTTTATGCTAATTTCATTGTCCACGACCTATCCAACTTTGATGCTATTCTTGGCATCGACTGGTTAGGAGCTTTTTATGCCACGATCGACTGTCACCAGAAGAAAGTGGTGTTCGAAATTCCTGACCACCCAGTGTTCGAGTTAGTCGGCGGAGGACGTTCGCTTGGACCTGTTAAGTTCCGAGCCCAGCCTTACCGATTGACCGTTGCATCTATGATTGCTGAACCAGAGAAGCCTGCAGTAGTGAGAGATTTTGAAGACGTCTTCCCTGAAGACATTTCTGGACTGCCTCCTGATCGAGCGTTGGAATTCGGCATCGATCTTATGCCAGGAGCTCAACCAATTTCGAAGGCACCATACCGTATGGCTCCTGCAGAATTAGAAGAGTTAAGGAAGCAGTTGGATGAGCTACTTCAGAAGGGTTTAATTCATCCCAGCGTATCACCCTGGAGTGCACCCGTCTTGCTGGTAAAGAAGAAGGATGGATCGAGGAGAATGTGCATTGATTATCGGGAATCACAGTGAAGAACAAGTACCCGCTGCCCCGCATTGATGATATCTTTGATCAGCTAGGTGGATCGAGGGTATTTTCAAAGTTGGATTTCCGGAGCGGATACCATCAAGTCAGATTCAAGAAGGAAGATGTGCTCAAGACCGCTTTTCGGACTAAGTACGGGCATTATGAGTTCGTTGTCATGCCGTTCTGTGTGACCAACGCTCCTGCTGTGTTCATGAATCTCATGAACCTTATCTTTTACGACTTCCTTGACAAGTTCGTGGTGATTTTCATAGACGATATCCTGGTGTACTCGAAGAACGAAGAGGAGCATGCAGAACATTTGAAGATAGTGTTGGAGACGCTCCGTCACCATAGACTGTATGCCAAGTACAGAAAATGCGAATTCTGGCTGGATAGAATTGCATTTTTTGGGCATGTAGTATCGGGAGCTGGTATCTCAGTGGATCCAGAGAAGGTCAAAGCAGTTAGTGAATGGCCTACACCTCGATCGGCATCGGACATCAGGAGTTTCCTTGGATTGGCTGGATACTACCGCAGATTTATCAAGGATTTCTCGAGGATAGCTGAGCCGATGACGAGATTGACGAGGAAGGATGTTAAGTTCAGTTGGTCAGACTCTTGTGAGCAAGCTTTTTCTACTTTGAAGGAGAGACTGACTACTGCACCAGTCTTAGCTATTCCGGACAGAAGCGGAGGCTTCGAGATTTTCTGCGATGCATCAGGCAAGGGACTTGGATGCGTTCTGCACCAGCACAGTCATGTAGTCGCATATGCTTCGCGACAATTGAAGATCCATGAGAAGAATTATCCGACCCACGATTTGGAGCTAGCCGCTGTCATCTTCGCGCTGAAGATCCGGCGACATTTCTTACTGAGTGAGAAAGTGAAAATTTTCACTGATCACAAAAGTTTGAAATATATATTCACTCAGAAGGAGCTGAATATGAGACAACGCAGATGGTTGGAATTGATGGCAGATTATGACATCGATCTTCAGTATCATCCAGGGAAGGTGAATGTCGTACCGGATGATTTGAGTCGACTGCCCGAAGTGATGATTCTCACAGCTCAGTGGAGATTGCAACAGGATTTGCGAAGAATGGACGTTGAAGCTTTACTACCAGGAATCATATCCTCGTTGATGAACATGCAGATTCAATCGATGATCGTGGATCGAATCAAGACTGCTCAAGATGGAGATTCTAAGTTGAAGAAGATCAGAGAACAAGTCGAAGCAGGACTTCAGACAGATTTTCTGATTCACGCGGATGGGTCTTTAATATATGGTAGCAGGATCTGCGTACCTGCAGGAGATATCAGAGAAGAGTCGATGAATGAGGCTCACTGTTCGCCTTATTCTATTCATCCTGGAGGTACTAAGATGTACAAGGATCTTCGACAGAATTTATGGTGGCATGGGATGAAGAGAAGTGTGGCACGGAGCGTTGCCAAGTGCCTCGTGTGTCAGCAAGTGAAGGCTGAACATCATCGCACTACTGGACTATTGTAACCTCTGCCGATTCCAGAGTGGAAGTGGCAGCACATCACGATGGACTTCGTGACTGGCTTACCTTAGATCACCAAGCAGAACGACGCGATCTGGGTCATCGTTAATCGATTGACCAAGTCCGCGCACTTTATACCTTTCCGAGTTGGGCAGTCCACAGAGATATTAGCAAGGAAGTATATGGAGGAGATCGTTCGCTTGCATTGAGTCCCTGTGAGAATTGTATCAGATCGTGATACGAGGTTAACATCTCAGTTTTGGAAAAGTCTGCAGACCAATCTGGGTACCAGTCTGAAATTCAATACCGCATATCACCCGCAGACAGATGGCCAGTCAGAACGTACCATTCAGATCTTGGAAGATATGCTGAGAGCATGTATGTTGGATCTCAAGGGTTCATGGGAGGATCATCTGCACCTGGTGGAGTTTTCCTATAACAACAGCTATCAGGCGAGCATTGGCATGGCGCCTTTTGCTGCTCTCTACGGGAGAAAATGTCGATCGCCGTTGAGTTGGGACGACGTTGGTGATAGAGAACTCTTGGGGCCAGAGATGATAGTGGAAGCAGTTGATGTTGTGCGTAATATCAGGGACAAGATTCGGATCGCCCAGGATCGTTACAAGCATTGGGCAGATGCTAAACGACGTCCTTTGGAGTTTCAGCCGAGAGATCATGTGTTCCTGAAAATCTCACCGAATCGAGGAGTGATTCGATTTGATAAGAGAGGCAAGCTTAGTCCGAGATATATTGGACCATTCGATGTGCTAGAGCGAGTTAAAGAAGTAGCATATCGCTTAGCTTTGCCACCATCCTTGGAGGGAGTTCATGACGTCTTTCATGTGTCCCAACTCCGTCGTTATATCAGCGACCCTTCTCATGCTGTACATTACTCTGAGATTACAGTTCGGCCAGATCTGACGTACGAACAGCAACCTGTGGAGATCCTAGATCGACGTCAGAAAGTCTTCAGAAACAAGACTGTTGACCTAGTCAGAGTGATGTGGCGTCGTGACTCGCCAGGAGAGTCTACCTGGGAGCAAGAAGATGAGATACGAGAGCGTTATCCATACTTGTTTTCTGCTCCTTAGTTGATAAGAATTCCGAGGACGGAATTTTTCTTAAGGTGGGTAGAATGTAACGGCCAGTATTTCTAGACGTATGCCTATTGTGGGTGCCGTATTTTAGTTTTGATCGTTCGGATATTTTCGTGCGCGAGTTCTATGTTTGTACGTTAACGCGAGCGCGTATCCGTTTCGTTTTACCGTGCCATCGTTAATTGACTATTAATCTTAATGAATTATCTTAACTTAATTATTCTGCTAATTACAATTTACTAATTACAAAATCTTAATTACTTTAATTAATTTCACTAATTACTTTTTTCATTTTTAATGATGACTTATTAAACTCACTTAATTACGTAAATGTCTTAACCCTTAACTACACGACAACACACACGTTTTAAACAACCAGATACATCTTCTGAAATCAAAGTTGGCTTTCTCTTTGTTTTCGTTTGAGCAAAACAATACGTCTCTACAAAGTCTGAAGATTTCATTAAACACCGTCCAAATCAAATTAAATGGAGTATGACAATGGGAAGTGTTGTCTCCCAGGCTCATCTTCTTAAGCTAATCTCCCTTATGAACGAACCCTGCAAAATCGTTCTGCAAACCAGCAACAAAACATCCCCAAAATCTGTTTTTCATCAAACCAAAATCCAAGAACCCATTTCAACCAAAAAAATTCTTTCTGCAATCAAATCAACCAGCAAACACTTCCACCAAATTCGAACCCGAACCCAAATCAGATTTCTTCTCAAAAATCCTTCACCAAATTTCCACAACCAGAAATCCACCTTCATCGTCTGTAAACAAACACATTTCACCAAATTTTCTGCAAGATTATTCACCATTCTCCCAAATCAAACACCCAAATTTTAGATCCAAACAAAAAAAACAAAACTGAAATCATTTCAGATTTAAACCCAAAGAACTCAATAAACCCAACCTTCTCCTTCTTCCTCCCTATTTCCCTTGGCCGCTTCTCCCCTCACCCACGCCTGGAACCGCCGCGCCGCCCGGAGAATCTCCCCGCGCCACCCAGCGTGAGCCGAAGCCGCCGCCGCCTGCGTAAGGCCCGAGGCCGCACCGCCCAGTCGCCAGCCGCAATCCGCCCCTTCCTCCGTTGTCGCGCGTGCGTCGCTCCTCTTCCCCGTGCGTAAGTCCTCCTCTTTGCAATCGTTGCTGCCATGAAAAAATTTAAAACGAAACATTAAAAAAATGAATAAAAAGGAGACACAGGCTGAGGAAGTATAAGAAAGAAAGTGAGAAAGAAATAATCAGACAAAGGGCCTTAGAGATAGAGGTAGAGTGATAGGATGATATAAAGTGTATTAAAGAATGAGTAAATGGGTAGACAGCCTGGCCTTTGAATGAATGAACAATAAGATATTTCATGTGACGAATGAATGAACAATAAGATATTTCATGTGACAGCCTTATTAAAGGGGATGTTTGACAGTGAGAGTTAAAAGAATAAGTGGGAGAGAGATAGGGTTATTTGTACAATACTATTAAGTTATAACATGTTGGTTTTTATCCCTAGTCAAACTTAATAGGTGAGATATTAATACCATGTTTAACCATGTGATTAGCCTAGTTAATTAATTATTTGTTAATATTACTTCAATAGTTAGTATTAATTAATTTTTAAAATGATTTTAGCATGTTAACAAAATTGGAAATGATGTTAGGGTAATAAAACTAGAATAAAATTAGGTGAACCCAATTCGGGCGTTATTTTAATATTGCACGTATTTCGCAATAGACCTAATTCGTTAACTTGTTTAACTGAAACAGAGAACCGAAAATACCGACACGTAGTACCCGTCCAGACGAACCCACGACAACCGATACCACCGGAAACAGGCAAGTGATACTTGCCAGTAATTATTTAGGCCATGTTCTAGGCCAATTTGTGTACTAGCGTAAAAGAGACTAGGCGATGAAATGATAGTCGCCTAGACGCCCTTACTAGATCTAGCTTGACAACGAAGCTAGATCCGACCCTTTTACTTGCTTCCATTCATGCTGCCATGTCACGTTTACTTTTCAATTAACGGTACACAATTTAACTGTTCATCACATGTCATGTCATGCATCATGTGTTCTTCGTGATTGAGTAGCACACGCTACAAATGTTATTGCCATTGAGGCTAGGCACCTGCTTTCGCGGGCACAACCCTATGCCATATTGAAAACACTTCTTGGCTCGTGATCCAGAAGCGAGCACAGTGTTGTTGGGAAACCAACGCTCGATACACGTGGAGGGGTAGGGTTAAGCGATCACTTGAGCGTAGAAGTGTGCCTGTACAACCACTTCAGCCAAAAAGCATAAACCATGTGCACAAAGTGAAATGATAATGTTTCGTGTTCCAGTTACTTGAACTTGCATGCTATATCATGTCATTTAAAATTGCTGCATCCTTAAAATGTTATATCACCTCATTATATTAGAACTGTTAGTTGTTTCAGTTTATTATATCCTTGTACAAAAGTTCTCTGCTTCCCTTCGGGGACTTTTGCTGACATGTGCCCTTTTCTCTTTGGGTGTCACATGTCAGACTTTGAGACTGAGCAGGTAGCAGAGGACAAGCAGTTCGTTGACGCTGAGTTTGAGGTCCCTGCAGAGACCGAGTTCAAGGACACTGGTGACCAGTCCTAGACTCGTTTGGAGTTTCCCCTTAGTTGTTACCTTTTCTTAGTTGTTGTTAGGTTTCGGTGCGTAGCACCCATCTCTTTGTTTTGTTTGGCCATGCTTTAGGCCTTTGTTCAGACTTTGTACTTGGTGACTCTCTCTGTGATGTTTGGGATATTTTGTTGGATGTCTGGTGGATGTTTCTTTTATCTGCTTTATTATTGTTGGTGTTTCATTGCAATGCAAGGACTTGCTACTTTTCGAAAAAAATTTCAGACGCTCATCAGACTGCAGCTTCACAGCTCCACGTCTGAGCGGACCTCCTCACGTCTCGCTTTCCATATTAGGGAAGCGGGGCGTGACATTTTGACTTAGGTATAGTCAATGGACTTACACAGTCATGATTCGACTCCTTGCGGTCCAGCGGATGAGGCCAGGGAATTGACTAAGCCAGGACCACTTGGCCCCTAGACTAGCTAGGGTGGTCCAGCAAACTTAGCCAAGCACATTGACCGACATCATGTTCCATTGAAGGAGGTTCATCAATTCTATGTTCATCCATTAACTAAATGGCTTTTAACTAATACTAGTTAATCCTTATTAACTAGTGGATCCTAAAATTTGATATTTTTATGGATTTGTTGAACATTTTTTATTAGATCCTTATCAACTATAAGGTTCTTATGTTCATCGTGCTACCCTAATCTTATTAGGATTTTAATAAAACAATTAAAACATTTTACAAAATAAGTCATTTAATGATAATCATCATTTAAACAATGTATGATAATGATTGTCAATAAAAGGGACTACCCTAATCTGGTATTAAGTTTTGATGTTGTATTTGTTCATTTTAAACATAGCATGTCACTAGTCATTAAAATTTTATCTTATAAAGTTTTAATCAGTTAATGGCTAATCTAAAGGGTTCATGAATACTCTATCCATCATGTCCATTAAATATAAATCAACTAATTTAATCACATAAATTAAAGGTTCTATCAAGTGACATAGAATGAGAACATTATTTTATTTGGAATGAACGTGTCATCAATGCAGGGGGAGTAAGTAAATTTCATTTGAATCATTATTATTGATTATTATTTATGTTGGTTTGTCATCACCAAAAAGGGGGAGAATGTTGAGTATTGACTCCCCGGATTTGGTTTTGGATGATGAACAAACATAAATATCGTGAACTAACTCTTTGTGAGCGCAGTTATGGAGATCGTCGCCAAAATTCTATGAACATCAAAAGCGACGTCTCAAGACTTCTCAAAGCACGTGATCGTGTGCCTAAAGCTTCGTTGAAGTTCTAGGAGCATTATTGAAGTCAAGAGATTCGGAATGAAGCTTTGAAGACGGTTCGTCAAGTTTAATTTATAGTCTTCTAGCTTCTTTTCGTAGAATGTTAAGCCTTGAGTAGGTCTTACGTTTAATCTTCATAAACGCTTATATCTTAGAGCTAGGATTATCTTAGAAGCCCATACAAACTTTCCCGAAGCTTCGCGCTTCGATTCGCGGCTTCTAGTGCATCTTAGTTGGTTCAAGAAGAAGAACCAACCGACTAGATGGCAATCTAGTCGGTCGACAATCCTTCTTGAACCGACTAGATCTCCTAACTCAATTCAGCCTAGACACTATTGACCAATTAGTCGGTCCAAGAACATAGATGGCAATCCTTCTTAGACCGACTAGTTGAGCTTTCATTTTTCAGCCTGAGTTACTGTTTACAGTTAGTCGGTCCAAGAACAACTGTCGACCGACTAGTTATGAAACTAGTCGGTTGGAATTTGTTCTTAGACCGACTAGTGCATCTTGTATTCAGCCTATTTGATTTCATCTCTTAGTCGATCAAAGAACACTCACCGACCGACTAGTTGCGAAACTAGTCGGTTGGCAAGTCTTCTTAGACCGACTAGTTCTTTATTGTCTGAACTTTCTCTTTTGGCTGTTCATCTGTTAGTCGGTTCATGTTGAATCACCGACCGACTAGTTGTGAATCTAGTCGGTCAGTGATCCTTCTTTGACCGATTAGAATGCTTCAGAAATAGATCCGTTGGAGCATTAAATGCACGAATTTTCTCTCTCTCTTCTCTATCCTAAATAAACTTGAGATGCTTGTTCATAGCATTAAAAGGCTGATATTAATTGAAGTTTAGAGAATCAAAGAGAAGCATTTATTCTCATTTTCCAAGCTCATTCATTGCTCAAGAATCTCTCCCTCAAAGAGAGATTCATTGATTGTGAGCCATTCAAGCCAAGAGCTTGATTCTAGGTCACCAACTCCACCCTAGGCTTCTATTGCTGGTCAACTCATTGTAGCTAGGGTTTGGTGCCTTCTTCTCCATCAAAATCTTCCTTGCCCTAAAATCGTAAGTTTACTCAAGGCATAGGATTTTGTTGGTAAGCATTTCATATTTCATTTACTTTGATATTGCAAAGTTTTACTCTTGGTTGTGAGAGTTGTGTGTGATCCCGGGTTGTGGGAGTCACATTTTCATTTGTGTATGATTTGATCTTGTAGAGGTTTTCTACAAGTATTTCATAGTGCAAATTTGAGTTAGAGGTTTCTAACTCAAGTATCCGGAGGGGATCCGGGTGTTTGGGACGTAGGATCAACGGGAACAAGTCGGGGAGACTTGGGTGGATCCGAACCCGTTACATACTTTGTTTGCGATTGTCTTTCTATTGTTGTCAACTTTCATTTCCGCATTGTTGGTTGAGTTTGCACGATAATTAGGGATAATTACTCTTGATTATTTTAAAGTACTATTCACCCCACTCTAGTACTTGTGCAGTAGCTACACATGGCATTACATTTGGTATTAGAGCCAAGTTCATAGCTATGTCTACCAACGACAACAAGACCATTCGTCCACCTTCAGATTATAGCACCTTCAGGAACCGTGAAGGAGCTTTGTGGTGATGGAAGGACACTCCTCAACTAGGCCTCCCTTCTTCAACGGTACCAATTACGGGTACTGAAAATGCCGGATGGAAACGTTTCTCCGAAGCACCTCACTATGGAGAGCTACGTTGACGGAGTATGTTGAGCCCGCTGAAGAAGATTTCGCGAAGTGGACTACCGCGGAGGTCGCCGCGGAGGTCGCCGCGGAGGTAACCAATGCCAAGGAAATGAATGCCTTGCAATGTGCTTTGGAGCCCGAAGACTTCAACAAGATATGCACATGTAAGAGTGCATATCAAATCTGGAACTCACTCCTCATCTTGCATGAAGGAACGAGTAGGGTAAGAGACTCCAAACTCGTTGTTGTAAATAAAGATTACGAATTATTTCACATGCAACAGGATGAGAAGATGAAGGATTATTATGCTTACTTCGTTGACATTACCAACGAGTTGGAGGCTCTTGGAAAGACTTATACTCAAAAGGAGAAAGTCTCAAAGATCATTGACAGACTTCCTTCTTGTTGGGAAAAGCGTACTTTCGCCATCGAGGAAGGTAACGATATGAGTAAATATATACTGTCATTCAATTAATGGGTACCTTGATGTCTTATGAGGTACGCAAGGACAGTAAAATAAATATGCAAGACAAGATGAAGTCTTACTTGAAGCAAGACGAGCCAAAGAAAAAGGCGATTGCGTTCAAGGCCGCTCCATCTACATCTACCGATGATGAAGACTCGGAAGACGAGTTGGACTTGGAATCCATTGCCCTCATGGCAAAGAAGTTCAACTGATTCTTCCGGAAAGGTAATTTCAAGAACAAATCTAAACCTAGTTCTTCTAATGCCTCCGCTCCTTTGTGTTTTAAATGTAATAAGCCAGGACACATGAAAGCGGATTGTCCTCAAAACAAGCAAAAGGAGAAATGGAAGGCGCCAAAGTTCGACAAGTCAAAGAAGTACAAGAAAGGGTACAAGAAAGGACTTGTCGGTACATTCATCGACTCCGACGAGGATTCCTCAAGTGGAGAGTCGGATGATGAGCAAGTGGAGCAAGCACACATGTGCTTCATGGCTAGAGAGGAACATGATCAAGAATCCTCCTCCGATGATAGCGAGGATGAAGGTGATGAGGTAACTATGGATGACCTTAGATTAGCTAACGAGCAAATATGGTCTAAGTATTCTAAATTGATTAATAGATATACTAAGATAAAAGATGAGCTAGCTAGTATCCAAACCTCGCCTAAGCCTATCATCATCAACAACGACACCGTTGTTGAAAATTTGAGAAATGAGATTGTAAATCTCAAATCTCAACTTGAACATGTTCATATTGAGAAATCGGATGAACGCGAGATGGCGGATTTGACTTCTCAAAACTCAACTTTGAGTATTGAGAATAAGAATCTCAAATCTCGTGTTTATGCACTCACATCGCAAGTGTCCACCTTGGATGCTTCTATGCATTCTCTCACCGAGAAGTATGAGTGCACATTAGGCTGAATTAATAAATTCAATAAAAGTAAGGACCATTTGGATAAAATCCTAAATGACTTACTTCCGGCCAATCATCACATTGGCTTGGGGTATAAGATGGGAAATTCATCCAAATCGCCTACTACCTTTGTTAGGCCAACTTCCGATGACTCAACGAGTGGTGGCAAACACCCCATTGGTAGTTCATCTACCAATGGTGCTTCCACTTCGTACACACCCTCGTTTGGAAAGAAACGCACTTTGAGTGGACCTCCAAAGAAGGGTCATGCTTATATGTACACCCATACCATGCCACATAGGAACACACATCCTACTCCACCGGTTCACAATTATGATGATTTCTATGCACCACATCCACGGGCACGTGCACACCAAGTGAGACACCCTCACGCACGTGTTCCTTCACATGCATATGTTCATCCACATCACTATCATATGAACAATTATCATCATGCACCATTTCATCATGTGCCATATGCCTATCCACGACATGCATCACGTAGAAATCAACAACGTATGCATGCTCCCAATAGGAATAGGGCTCCCAAAATATTCACGATTTGGGGCCCGAAGAACACTAACTTGCATGAGAAACAAGCATACATGAATTCCTATTTTATGAATGTAGTTCATAATGATGATTACGTTGGGAAGTCTAAGTCCAATTGGACTTGGCTTCCAAAGGTCTAATCTTTTTGGACCAAATGACCTTGGGTACCATGGAATGATATTTTCATCTTTAGGTACTCAAGAAAAAGAAACGGAGCAACAAATCCAAATTTAGCTCCAAGAATAATTGGATACTCGATAGCGGGTGTTCAAAACACATGACGGGTGAAGCTCGATTGCTCTCCGGAGTGGTGCCCATTGCGAATGGGAACCGAGTCGTCTTTGGAGGCAACGAGAGCGGAACCATCATAGGTGTTGGTAAAGTTGGTAATCCCTCTAAACCTCTAATAAGTGATGTTTACCTTGTTAAAGGATTAAATCACAATCTCATTTCAATAAGCCAACTTTGTGACAAAGGTTACAAAGTTAGCTTTGCGAAAGGAATGTGCCATATTTTAAGAAAAGATAATGATGATTTGTTATTTTCTGGCACACGCCATAATGATATATATATATCCTAGATATCCCCAAGTCACATGAACAATGTGGTCGCCTCCCGGATATACACCCGGGAGTACGATTGTAGTTTTACCGCAAGCGCACGGCGTAGTGGCGAGCGGGTATCGAACTCAGGAAGGAACGATGACGGTGTCTCGTTCTAACCACCTAGCGATCAAATGGTCAAGAATAATTTGAGGTAAAATTGTCACAATCGTTCGTATATCGATAGAAATATTAATGAAATAAAGTGCCTAGGAATAGGGAATCCCCGCTACGGATCGTATCTCATCGTTGTGATTCGTAGGTTACATCATTGCTAGACTTGGATTTTAGGTTAACTAGTCGCAACTGAATGTAGAACCAAGCTCACGCTCTCGTGCTATTGCCGGTCTATAGAAAACCTAGGTTAGGGCCCAATCTCTTGCAAAACCTAACCTAAGCCGCTAGCATTAGGATCGACATCATCGTTCAATCGTATCTCGAGCCCACTCTCCTGCAAACTCGAGCTACGACCTAGGTTGGGATAGTTCCTACCCGTCCAATCTCTTGCAAACAGGTATTGGTATAGAAGCACGATTAAAAACCCTAGCTTTGGCCCAATCTCTTGCAAACCAATTCTAGGGGAGTCCAATCGCAAATCTAAATCGAATCTCTAGGGCTTCCTATGATTGGGATCCAACCTCTTGCAAATCCCAATCAATATGAGTCCCTAGCTATCCGTAATAAATTAATCCCAACCTAACCGTAATCAATTCTAGCAAGAATTTCACCAATTCATCTCAACTTAGACATAGGGCTCATAGGGTTAATCCCTATGCCCTAGGACAATAAAACTACTCACTAATCATCATGCAATCCATAAGAAATTCAATAGAAAGTTCAACACAATTCATTGCAATGGAGAAATTATCAATAAAAATAGAGTTTTTGATAAGAAAAGAGACAAACCAATGAGAACCCAATAGCATCCAACAAAATAACCTTTAATCTTCAAGAGAAAAGCTAAATATATTAATCTAAAAAGCTCTCTAAAAAGGCTGCCAAAAGTATCCAAAAAAGTTCTCTAAACTAGGGAAAAAACTGGGTTTAAATACCCCTCAAAATCGCCCAAAAAATCGTGACAAAAAAGCCCCTGCGCAGCCCAGAAATCGCAGTTTACGCAGCAGGCGGGGCAGCTCACTCGGCCGAGTGACAATTGTCACTCGGTCGAGTGACAAACCCTGTACAATAACAGTAATTCGGGACTTTTCGGGGGTCTGTCTTCGGAAGTGACTCGGCCAAGTGGCTTTACTCACTCGGCGAGGGGCATCTCTTGCTCGGCCGAGTCGGAACCATCAAAAGCCTGTACATTAACAGTAAGTCGGCCTCTTTTGAAGTGGATTTTCCCATACCACTCGGGCGAGGGGTTTTCGATGCTCGGCTGAGTGGACTATCGTCACTCGGCCGAGTGCACGCCTATTTTCTTCAGTTGATGCGTGTCCGGTCTGGTCGGCCGAGTGGTCTTCTTGCTCGGCCGAATGGGTGGTTCACTCGGCCGAGTGAGATGCTGCAAATGCCCAATCTTCATATTTTCCTTCCTCGTCGCTCCTACGACGTTCCTTCTTCTCCCACTTGTCTTCCATCACCGAATAGCCCTCAAAAGAGTCTCGAGTGACACTCCGGAGTGGGTGCAAATCCTCTAGATCTCAAAATCACTCCGAATTGCTCCATATCTCCTGAAATACGACAAAAACAAGAAATCGTGAAAAGCATCGCAATATTACCGAATAATCGTGAAAAAACGCGATATGAGCGATCAAAGTGGCATGCAAACATGCAGAAAAAGGGTGTAAAATACGGAGCGATCAAAATGTCTCATTGCCAACACAAGTGAACAACACTTATGGCATCGACGTTTCGGTCATGTGAACTTTGGAACACTTTTTAAGCTTTCCAAGTTAAATTCTATTAAAGGATTTCCTAAGCTTGTCTTTCAAAAGAAAAGCTTTTGTGACTCGTGTCAACGAGGCAAGCTTCCAAAATCGTCATTTAAACCTAAGAAAAGCATTTCTTCTAAGCGGCCTCTAGAGCTTTTACATCTAGATCTTTTTGGGCCAACTAGAGTTGCTTCATTAGGAAATGCTCGATATGGACTTGTCATCGTTGATGACTTTTCTAGATTTACTTGGGTATTTTCATTAAGTAATAAAAATGATGCTTTTGAAAACTTCACAATATTTGTTAAGAAAGTACAAAATCTCATTGGAACCACCATTGTCACTATTCGTAGTGATCATGGAGGGGAATTTGAGAATGAGTCTTTCTCAAATTTTTGTGATGAAGTTGGTATTACTCACACCTTTTCTTTCCCTCACGCATCCCCTCAAAATGGTGTTGTTGAGAGAAAGAATAGGACGCTAGTGGAATGTGCTCGCACTATGCTTGATGATAGCCAATTTGGCCATCAATTTTGGGCGGAAGCGGTACATACCGCTTGCTATGTGTTTAATAGAATACTTTTGAGGCCCGGCACCAAACAAACTTGTTATGAATTGTTGTTTGGTAGATTGCCTCAAGTTAAACATTTTCGAGTTTTTGGTTCAAAATGCTTTATTAAAAACACGTATGGTAGCTTGGACAAATTTGATCCAAGATCCGATGAGGGGAAATTTGTTGGATATTCCTCACGTAGCAAAGCCTACCGAATATACAACAAAAGAACCTCAACAATCGAGGAATCACTTCATGTTTCATTCAATGAAAATTTTGTCCCGGCTAGGGTTACCAATGATGATGACTCCATGGATGTTTTATGTGATTCTATTGGTAATTCAAATTCTATTGATTCTAATGATACTAACCCTACTAATGAGTCTTTTGAGAATGTTCCTAGTGATCAGGGAATTCCCAAACGGCTTCATACAGTTCGTGACCATCCTCATGAGCAAGTCATTGGCAACATACGTGATAGTGTCAAGACGAGATCGCAAGTCAACTACTTCGCTCATTGTGCCTTTGCCTCCTCAATAGAGCCAAAGAATATTAACGAAGCGTGCGAAGGTAGTGCTTGGATCCTTGCCATGGAAGAGGAACTCATTCAATTTGAGAGGAATGAGGTTTGGGAGCTTGTTCCATTGCCTTCGAAGAACCACACCGTTATAGGAACGAAATGGATTTTCAAGAACAAGACCGACGAGAACCAAAACGTCGTCCGGAACAAAGCTCGGTTAGTAGCTCAAGGCTACCGGCAAGAGGAAGGTATAGATTTCGAAGAATCCTTTGCTCCGGTAGCTAGATTAGAATCTATTAGATTGTTGTTATCTTTTGCATGCCATAAAGATTTTAAACTCTTTCAAATGGATGTAAAAAGTGCGTTTTTAAACGGAGATGTCGTTGAGGAAGTTTATGTTTCTCAACCTCCGGGTTTTATAAATGAAAAATTTCCAAATCACGTTTTCAAACTTAAGAAAGCACTTTACGGTTTGAGAGAAGCTCCTCGAGCTTGGTATGACCGTCTAAAGAATTTTCTTTTGGATTTGGGTTTTAACATGGGTGAAGTCGATTCTACATTATTTGTTAAGTATTCGAATCATGATATTATTTTAGTTCAAATTTATGTTGATGATATCATTTTCGGTGCTACTAACTTCACTCTTTGCGAAGAGTTTTCTAATGTTATGAAGGATCAATTTGAGATGAGCCATATGGGTGAGCTCAAATATTTCTTAGGTCTCCAAATTCGCCAAATGAACGATGCAATCTTCATCCACCAAACCAAGTACACGGTGGAGTTGCTAAAGCGATTTGGAATGGAGAATGCCTCAGGCAAGAAGACTCCAATGAGCACTACTACACATCTTGATAAAGATACGGGCGGCAAAGATGTAGAGATTCGTCTATATCGAGGTATGATAGAAAGTTTATTATATCTTACTCCTAGTAGGCCCGATATTATGTTTGATGTATGTGTTTGTGCTCGTTATCAGTCTCAACCTAAGGAATCTCACTTAGTATCGGTAAAACGTATTTTCCGCTATTTAAGTTACACACTTGACTTCGGATTACTTTATCCAAAGTCTAGCACATATGAGTTAATCTCATATAGTGACGCAGATTATGCGGGATGCAAATCCGACAGGAAAAGTACTAGTGGCACTTGCCATTTTATAAGAAATTCTCTTGTCTCTTGGTTTTCCAAGAAGCAGAATTCCGTATCACTTTCAACCACCGAGGCGGAATATATTGCCGCCGGTGCTGCGTGTGCTCAGGTTCTTTGGATGAGACACACTCTTAAAGACTTTGGCATAAACTGTGATACTTGCCCTATCATGGTGGACAACCAAAGTGCAATATGTCTCTCTAAGAATCCGGTACACCATTCCCGTTCTAAACACATAGATGTCCGTCACCATTTCCTTGATGATCATGTTGCTAAAAAGGACATCATTTTAGTGTACGTTGAAACCCAGAAGCAAATCGCCGATATTTTCACGAAACCACTCAAGGAAGACTCCTTTGTGCGGTTACGTCGAGAATTGGGGATTATGGGTGAATCCGAGATTTAGGATTCATTTTGTTCAATAATCTTGCATGATAATAACTTTCTTTATATATGCTCATGCTAGAATTGTTGAGATTTTCTGGATTTTTGGTTGAATTTTCGGAATTTATGCTCGAATTATTCATGAACGTCGTATTTAAGATTTTCGATGTTTTATGGGGTAGATTAATGATGTATGAGAGTATTTCGATGTATCGTCCAAGTGCGATTAGGAGAGAACTCTAAATTTCTAAATTTCAAATTTTTGGACTCTCTTAGTCGGTCCAAGTTCATTGGCCGACCGACTAGATTCAGTTCTAGTCGGTCAGTGAATGAACTCAGACCGACTAACTCTTGCTCAAAATTTGGCTTCAGTTTCTGTTTGCACTTAGTCGGTTCATGCTCATTGGCCAACCGACTAGATTGCAATCTAGTCGGTCAGCACTTGAACTGTGACCGACTAAATACGTCAGGGGCTGTTGCGTATTTTGGTCTCCTAGTCGATTTAATCACTTCCGCACCGATTAGATCTCTTTCTAATCGGTGTGAATTCCTCCAATCCCCCGAAAACCCTTCGTCTCCCTCACTCTCCTCCGCCGTTTGCCGCGTTTTCCGGCCATCTCCGACCGTCGATCTCCCTCTCTCCTCCACCTAGGGTAAAACTCTATCTTCTCTCTGCGTTTTAGGGTTTCATTCTAGGTTTATCTTCGATTTCCTTCGTGTTAGGGTTTGTTCTAGGGTTGTTTTTCGACCTAGCTTTCGATTTCTAGTTCGATTGTGCGTTGTCTTGTCTCGATCATGGCGAAGACACGTATCCACATACGACCCTCGAGTCTGTCTCCTATGATCGTCGAGTCTCCTCCTACGGACCTTCCTCAACCCAAACGTACTCCTCCCAAGTGTCATGCTACATCCACTCTTCCCTCCTCCTCTTCGCCTCCTCTTAAGAAGAAGAGGACGGCGACTGCTAAGCCTAGAGCCCGATCTTCACAACCCAAGCCTAGCTCTTTCCGTGCTCCCACTCCTCCCGATGACTCCGACGAAGAATATATTCATGAGTCTGAGCCTACTGATAGGGCTCCTCCTCCTCCTCCTTGATCTAGCACTCGTCCGTCTAA
The DNA here is from genome assembly GCA_030789695.1 of Scilla litardierei. Taxonomy (NCBI): domain Eukaryota; kingdom Viridiplantae; phylum Streptophyta; class Magnoliopsida; order Asparagales; family Asparagaceae; genus Scilla; species Scilla litardierei. Next base: position 112,259,786 of record CM061135.1, read on the forward strand.
GGGGAAGGCTCCCATGCCTTTGGGCGGTGTCGATATATCGTTGTGTCGCGATGACCCGTTGTGTCTCGCAGCTTACAACCGTATTGAGCACTGTCCATTGATATTGGAGCACTTCGTTTAGTTCTCAGATTTCCCACATCTCGCCGATCTTCTTTTCTCTAGCAGACTTTTAGATTATCTTCGCCATGACCCCAAGGCGAACCCTCACCCGTACCCCAGACTCGTCAAATTATTCTATGTGAATCGAGTCCGTGGCCAGTATGACGACACCCACTCCATTGAGACGACTGTCTTGGGGACACCTATTGTCCTCACGGCAGAAATCTTAGGGGAGTTGATAGGTGTCTCATCCTCTGGCCTGCTACCTGCCGATATCTCTGTGGATGACATCCACGATCTTGACCAGGCGATGCTTTCTGAGATGTTTCACGTCATCCCTCCCGCCATGATTGGCGTCCCCCTCGAAGTCATTTAAGCCGAATGCCTGGGTCCTCAATCTTATCCTGAAGTCGTGCCTCCTTCCGAAGTACGGCTCCTCTAGCTTACCCTCCCAGCCATTCCTTAAACTCATTTACGCTCTTTTCATGGGGAGCGAGATCAATTGGGCTCGTATTATCTTAGATAAGATGGACTCTTTTGAATGCATATGAAAGTCCACCAAATCAGCTCACATTCCATATCCATGCCTATTGATTCTCGTTTTCCGTCATTTCGGCGTCCCTCTCCCTCTAGATGACCAACATCCTTTTGGTCCTCCCCTGAACGCGACGGCCGTCAAGAAGTCTCTTGCGGCCCTTCGTCACGTTCAGAGGACGACCCCTTCAGCTTCAGCTTCAGTTTCAGCTCCTCCTCCTACTCCCTCTCTCGCTGAGTTTTCAGTTGCCCTGAGACATGTTGAGTCTCGTGTTTCTCGTTCTGAGGAGATGCTAGCTCGCATCTGTTCCCACTTGGGCATTGAGGTTCCTCCGTCAGTTTTTGACGAGGAAGAGATGGATGAGGCTGAGCTCCAGGAGCTTGTTGGATCTGCTGCTTATGCCCCCGAGGGTACATCTGGTGCTGCTACTTCTGCTAGTGCTCCCGAGAGCACGCCTGCTGCCACCATTCCTTCGGTGGATACGCCTGCTGGTGCTCCCGAGACCACTCCTGTCGACCCTGTGATCTCCACTCCAGTCGTTCCTGAGTCTACCACCCCTTCTGCAGAGCTTGCTGCTGCTGCTGATCCTCCCTCCGCCTCCTGAGCTTACGTTGGAGGACTCTCCCTTGTGCACTTTGGATGATATATTTAGTAGTGAGAGAGTGGGGTAGGATAGTTGGTGGTTATGGATTTTTTTTTGATATTTTTGGATGTTATGATGATACACTTTTTGTTGTATATTCATTTTGATGTCTGTTGAGACATATGTTGTATGTGTGCATCGATCTTTCGATCGTTTTTATGTATGTTGGCGGATGTATACATTTTGTTGTACCATGTTATATATATATATATATATACATCGTGTTGACATTTACTTCCATGTGCACATTATATTTCTGTCTCTGATGTTGCTTTCGTCGCTCGACGATTAACTTGGTTAAATAGAAATTCTTTCTATGATTTCATAGAATTGTTTTTCATGCACTAAATTAACCAAGAATGTTGATATTAGAGAGTATATTCCATAACTCAATATGTGAAATTAATTTGAGTTTTGATGATGTCGTTTTTCGATTTTCGACTATGGTATCATTGGCACGCTTTGATTTTATTCGTTATTTTCCTTTGGTGTCATTTGGACTGTGGTCGTATTCTTCGACTCCCGTGCTTTTATTTTAGCCATTGTTGTTGTCGTTGTTCTCCTCCCGCTCTTTTTGCTTATGCCTAAGGGGGAGAGAATTAATAATAACGATGCGCTACATGATAATTCAAAGCAATTTACCGTGAATCTAATTTGATATGTTAGATTCAGGGGGAGTGAAGATATAAAAATGGATTTCAAATCCGATATTTCAATAATTGGATTCACATTTTATTCTTCTCTCGTCTGCTTGATGCGTATGATTATTGTTTTATTTGGAATTAACGTGTCATCAATGCAGGGGGAGTAAGTAAATTTCATTTGAATCATTATTATTGATTATTATTTATGTTGGTTTGTCATCACCAAAAAGGGGGAGAATGTTGAGTATTGACTCCCCGGATTTGGTTTTGGATGATGAACAAACATAAATATCGTGAACTAACTCTTTGTGAGCGCAGTTATGGAGATCGTCGCCAAAATTCTATGAACATCAAAAGCGACGTCTCAAGACTTATCAAAGCACGTGATCTTGTGCCTAAAGCTTCGTTGAAGTTCTAGGAGCATTATTGAAGTCAAGAGATTCGGAATGAAGCTTTGAAGACGGTTCGTCAAGTTTAATTTATAGTCTTCTAGCTTCTTTTCGTAGAATGTTAAGCCTTGAGTAGGTCTTACGTTTAATCTTCATAAACGCTCATATCTTAGAGCTAGGATTATCTTAGAAGCCCATACAAACTTTCCCGAAGCTTCGCGCTTCGATTCACGGCTTCTAGTGCATCTTAGTTGGTTCAAGAAGAAGAACCAACCGACTAGATGGCAATCTAGTCGGTCGGCAATCCTTCTTGAACCGACTAGATCTCCTAACTCAATTCAGCCTAGACACTGTTGACCAATTAGTCGGTCCAAGAACATAGATGGCAATCCTTCTTAGACCGACTAGTTGAGCTTTCATTTTTCAGCCTGAGTTACTGTTTACAGTTAGTCGGTCCAAGAACAACTGTCGACCGACTAGTTGTGAAACTAGTCGGTTGGAATTTGTTCTTAGACCGACTAGTGCATCTTGTATTCAGCCTATTTGATTTCATCTCTTAGTCGGTCAAAGAACACTCACCGACCGACTAGTTGTGAAACTAGTCGGTTGGCAAGTCTTCTTAGACCGACTAGTTCTTTATTGTCTGAACTTTCTCTTTTGGCTGTTCATCTGTTAGTCGGTTCATGTTGAATCACCGACCGACTAGTTGTGAATCTAGTCGGTCAGTGATCCTTCTTTGACCGATTAGACTGCTTCAGAAATAGATCCGTTGGAGCATTAAATGCACGAATTTTCTCTCTCTCTTTTCTCTATCCTATATAAACTTGAGATGCTTCTTCATAGCATTAAAAGGCTGATATTAATTGAAGTTTAGAGAATCAAAGAGAAGCATTTATTCTCATTTTCCAAGCTCATTCATTGCTCAAGAATCTCTCCCTCACTCTTATTCCTAAAGAGAGATTCATTGATTGTGAGCCATTCAAGCCAAGAGCTTGATTCTAGGTCACCAACTCCACCCTAGGCTTCTATTGCTGGTCAACTCCTTATAGCTAGGGTTTGGTGCCTTCTTCTCCATCAAAATCTTCCTTGCCCTAAAATCGTAAGTTTACTCAAGGCATAGGATTTTGTTGGTAAGCATTTCATATTTCATTTACTTTGATATTGCAAAGTTTTACTCTCGGTTGTGAGAGTTGTGTGTGATCCCGGGTTGTGGGAGTCACATTTTCATTTGTGTATGATTTGATCTTGTAGAGGTTTTCTACAAGTATTTCATAGTGCAAATTTGAGTTAGAGGTTTCTAACTCAAGTATCCGGAGGGGATCCGGGTGGTTGGGACGTAGGATCACCGGGAACAAGTCGGGGAGACTTGGGTGGATCCGAACCCGTTACATACTTTGTTTGCGATTGTCTTTCTATTGTTGTCAACTTTCATTTCCGCATTGTTGGTTGAGTTTGCACGATAATTAGGGATAATTACTCTTGATTATTTTAAAGTACTATTCACCCCCCTCTAGTACTTGTGCAGTAGCTACACATGGCATTACACCTATTTATATAGGGAGTTGGCACTTCTCTTTTCGTTGTGAGCAATGTGGGACAAACCAAATAGAAGAGAAATTAATTAAGCTAATTTTAGCTTAATTGAAGTTTTAGTAAGCATGTCATAAAGGCCAACTTCAACGAATTAATTCTCTTTATCCATTAAACTTTGGACACCAAACAAGCTATCAATTCGAAGGGCTTCGAATGGTGAACACGTATGAACATAATGCAACGGATTTCGACTTCGTTTGACCCTTCAAACAATTGCTCAAAGATGGGCAAAAAATCAATTTTCATAGCCGTCATAGAGGGGTTTCAAAAACCCTACAACTTAAGTTGCGGGGCGCCTGCTAGGCTTAGCGGGCGCACCCACCCAAGGCAAGGAGGGCGGGTGGGCAGCCCACTGGGCAGCGGGCATGCCCACTACTGCAGCAAGTCCCGCGCCTGCTGCTGCAGTGGGCGCTCGCCCGCTGCAACCAGCGGGCTGCACCTGCTGCCGCAGCGGGCCGAGCCCGCTGTTCAGCGGGCGCATGCCTGCTGCAACCAGCGGGCCGCGCTCGTTGAGTAGCGGGCATGCGCCCGTTTACCGCTCGCGGATGGGCCCGTTTAGCCCAAGTGGGTCTAACCCACTTTGCCTCGGACTTTTTTTGCGTTTCTGGGTTTGTTTGAACTCTGATTTGGACGCGGTTTGAACCTGTGTTTAGACCGGGATGATCCCGTTAACCAGGTAACCCTTTCCAATGCTTTTGTTGCTATAAATATTGTCGTAACCAATTTACGACACGTTTAATCTTTGTTTGCATCGAATGCAACCATGTCCTTATTGCATCTACGACTTAGTCTCACAACTAGCTTGTGAACATCAACTATTTCATTTCATCGAATGAATATCTCTTATTAATCTTCCTATTACTCAGACACGAATGATTCTCGGTGTGAGACCCTACATCCTGACCTTACTACAGGTTGGGGCTCGAAACCCCTAGACGACGGTCACCACGAGCAGTAGTTGTCGTCCCTGTTTCAGAATCATCATAACGTGATCGACCCATTGACAAAGTATCGTTGGGTTCACTTTGGCGGTGTCAGTGATGAATACCGTTAGCTATAGTTCCTTCGTCAAGACTATGTCTCTGTTGGCCTAGGGTATGGTTTACTCTCAACCCCATTAGAAAACATTGGTCAGTATACGACGGTCTTTGATGTATTCACGTTGTACATATTACAACGTACCCCGGCCGAGGTTTAATCCCAAGACCGTACTGAACCTGTGACACTAACTTCCCTTTAACGGAAGTGACGAATCCCATCTTGGTCATCCACCTACCTCGAGAGCTTCAGGTGTAATGACGTGCGTTTATATTTCATATATTCACGCACGTTTTCTTTTGTGTTTTTCCGTTGTTTTCCGCCGTCTTGTATTCGTTTTCTTGTGTTTTCTTGTTTTCTTTCACTTTTCAATGTTTTTGTATATTTGCAGGAGTTTACCGGTATAGGGGACATAAAACGACGATATCATGAGTCCTCGGAGCAACGAGAGGAGTCACGCGTGATCCAGGGTGTTAAACGACGAAGATCGCATCTTTCAGCCCCTCACCCGACCGGTTGGTCACTTCCAACCGATCGGGTGATGCACGCGTGCACCACCCGGACACAAGTTGGAGCGGCCAAGAAGTCACCCGGTCGGTTTAGAGACCGGTTCAAACGCCCCCAACTCTCTAGAATTTTGTGCTGAATGCCAACCGATCGGGTGACCTTCACCCGATCGGTTTACATGTAGCCGATTCTCCGAAGCTGAGACACGGAGAGCTCAACCGACCGGTTCACCCGACGGCACGAAGATCTAACCGATCAGCTTCAACCCTCAACTGACCGTGCCGTGTGACCGGGTGAAATCCTATTCTGAGCTGCCGAAGAACGAAGTAGGTCACCCGATCGGGTGACTTTTCACCCGATCGGGTGATATCGTATTCTATATATAGGACCCCTAGGTTTTCCAGAAACAGTAGTTGTTATTTTTTGCTATTTTTTCTCTCTCTTGATGACTGTAATTTTTCAGATATTTGTAAGTTTTTTGATCTTTGTTAAACTTTAATATAGTGTTATTACCATTGCTCTTACTGCTTTTCAATCGCCCGATCATGTTTCTAATGGTCGATTTCGATTTAGATCGCTTTTTACTAAATATGTGTGAGTAGTTTCCAAATCTGGGATTTTGGTGGAAACCCCTTCGCGGGCTCTCCCCGATGCGTCCATAGGACTAGGAAATCGATAGGGATTAGGAATCTACCGGTTACGCGAGGTGTTTTATTGTCATCGACGGGAAAAAGACCGCCTTTGACCGTTGGGCCAAGGGTGAATAAACTTGGCGGTTGACTCCCTAGCCATAGCTCACGCCGTTAGCGTAGACGTCAAATCCTAGCGCGCGGGAGCGACAGGATGAGGCGTTGGGAGTTATCGTTGCGACCTTAGCACTCCAGGAGTCGGTCAGTGTTAATGGACACGGGAGTGCCCACTGACCGAACCCGGGAAGTCCGGCGTATCATCCTGGGCACCGACCAGAATATCGGGCCCATGGGACGCTGGTACCACTTTCAGAGGCAACGTCTCACCATTAGACCCTAATTCCGATCGCTATCCTATCCGTAGGCAGTATCGGTGAGAATCACACGATAGGGTGGAAACCGAAGTCCCGGGTTTTCTCTTTATATTGTTTATCTCTTGCATTCCATTTACTGTGACAACCCATTATCCGATTCGGGCTAGCTCGCCCATGGGGTGAATCCGATCCTTTTTGACACAAGCACAACCACGCCTCCCTGAGTTCGACCCCCAAGCCACGCAACGACACCGTGCGCTTGCGGTTACTAATATTTAAATCTCACGCCCCCAATTATACATTGCACACATTCAGACGCGTAAAACGCAGGGACGTCAAGCTTTATGGCGCCGTTGCCAGGGAGGCAACGTGCTTGTTATTTTAGGATTTCATGAACCCTTGAGTCGCGCTCACATCTCTATCTCGCGATAATTTTCGCATTCTTCTTTTTCCTTTTTATTTTCTTATCTTTATTTTTATTATTTTTATTATTTATTTTTATCTGTTTCTTTCCCACTTTTCGCTTCACGGGTGTTTGTTGTTTTTCATGCGCAGGAGTTCAAGAAGTCTCGACGACTTGATTTCCGTTGATCCAGAGATAAACGCCACCCTAAGGCGTGTGGCCGCCGAGAAGCGAAGAAGAGAGACTCCTGAAACCATAGGGGAGAACACCCCACCTCACAAGTCCCTGCAGGAGTACTCGATGCCATCCATCGAGTCCACCTCAGCCATCCGTCCTCCTGCTATTACGGTGCAAAGCTTTGAGCTTAAGCCGTCTTTGGTGACGTGGATCCAGCAGGATCAATTTTCGGGTGCACCCATGGAGAGCCCCATCGAACATTTGGACTCCTTGGAGAAATATGACACCTTCTGGATAAATGGTGTCACAACTGAGGCGATCCGTCTGAAGCTATTCCCCTTCTCTCTGCGAGATAAGGCCAAGCTGTGGCTTAGGGGGAAGGACCCAAATACGTTCAACACTTGGGAGAAGCTGTCGAACACTTTTCTGATGAAGTTCTTTCCTTCGGGGAAGACCATGAAACCGAGGAGTGAGATCTCCTCCTTCTCCCAGGCTAGCCACGAGTCTCTGCATGAAGCCTGGACCAGATACAAGGAAATGCAGCGGAGATGTCCCCACAATGAGCTCCCCAAGTGGCAGATCATAAATCTGTTCTATAATAGGTTAAGGGACGATTTGAAATCTTCCATGGACGTCGCAGCTGGAGGGTCCTTTATGTCAAGAAGTGAAGAAGATGCCGGACAAATTCTAGAAAATATGGCATCCAACAATGAGCGGTGGTATGACGAGAGAGCCACACCTAGATCTGGTGGTATCCACAGGGTCGAGGACGTTGACAAATTATCCAGCAAGTTTGACTTGCTGTCGACCCAGATCTCCGCATTGTTGGTAGGATCCGGTGGCGCCGGTACACAACATATTGCCGCGGTGGAAACAGAAGTCATGTGGGATTTCGACGGTGGTGACATCTCACCACCGTTGGACCAAGCGAGTGCACTATTCTACAATCCTACGGGAAATGCGTCGTATCCACCACAGACTAGCTCCAACCCGGCCTACTCTCCTAACAACCGGAATCATCCCAACCTTAGCTACCGGGCGCCGTATCAACAGCCGACTCAGCAGCAGCAACAACAGATATATCAGCCGGCTAGGCCTCAGCAGCAGTTTCAGCAACAGTAACCTCCACAACAATATCAACAATATGCCCCAAGGAATCAGCAGCCCATCCAGCAGCAATATGGCCAACAGAGGGCCATCTCTCCGGTTGAGTCCCTCTTGACTCAATACATCGCCAACCAGGAGAAAATAAATCTGAAGCTGGAGATGGGACAGAGAGTTCTCACTGATCAGGTGACCCAGCTGGAGTTACAAGTGGCGAACCTTCAGAGGCCGCAGAATCTATTATCGCCACAGCCTGAAGTGAACCCGAGGGGGGTGAATCAGACATTGGCTCTCACGCATGAGCATGCGAACGTGTCCGCTATCGTCTTGAGGAGCGGAACACAAATCCCCACAAGAGTGCCCCCCAAGGAACCTGAAACACCGTCGGTCGTTGAACGACCAATTAAAAAACTGAATGACGACGATGCTTCGTCGCCAAAGCCAACGACTCCGGAGGGAGTCCATGAAGAGGAGAAGAAAAAGGATGAGGAAGGGAACCTCAGAGCGTTCAAGCCCGTTGTGCCTTTTTCCCAACGGCTTGCCCAAGATTGACGAGAAGTATGGCAAATTCTTTGCCATGGTAAAAGATCTGAGCTTGCAAATCCCCTTCCTCGAAGCCATCGAGACGATTCCCTCCTACGCCAAATTTCTAAAGGACTTGGTGACAAGAGGGTCCAGAAAGGAGAAGGTCGTATTAACGACGGAGTGCAGCGCCCTCATTCAGCGTGCAAATCCGCCCAAGCTCAAAGACCCATGAAGTTTCTCCATCCCTTGTTCAATTGGGGAAGTGCAAATCCAGAGGGCGCTCGTCGATCTAGGAGCGAGCGTCAGTCTAATGCCTATATCGCTGTACAGGAGAATAGGGATGGGAAACTTGGAGCCCACACGTATGACACTTCAATTAGCCGACAGATTGGTTAAATACCCGGTGGGAGTAGTAGACGACCTCACTGTTGATGTAAGTGGAGTGCAAGTGCCGGTAGATTTTGTGGTGATGGATATGCCGGAAGATAAGCACACCCCTATTATCCTTGGATGACCCTTTATGGCAACCACCAGTGTGCTAATAGATGTGAAGAATGGGAAGCTTTCCCTCAACGTCGGCAAAGAAAAATTCGAATTTGACTTGGGGTTGTCAATGAAGCACCCAGATCCCCCGGATGACCCTTGTATCAGTATGCTGGAGAACGAAGAAGAGAGAGCTGTGGAAGCAAGCTTATGGGAGATTCTCTCGAGAAATCCCCCCGATAGCTTAGGAGATCTTGGAGAGCAAGTTGGCTCACCAAAGAAAGAAGTTGCTGATGAGGCGGTCGCCCAATATGTGATCCCTCCCGGATTCCCAAAAGCTCCTCCTACGAGGAGAAAAGGCAAAGAGCCCATGGGGCTCAGTGGAGATGAGGTCCGGATCCTTAAACGAGTGGCGGTGGACGCCAATATGAGGGAGAAGCCCACGGACCCCGTTAACAAAGGGAGAGTCGTTGAGCGAACCTTCTTGTCGCCACCGATTACACCAAAAGCTACCAGGCCTTGAGCTGAAGCGATGCCAGACTTTGGGCATCACCCGTATCGCCCACCTTAAACATCATCAACGAGCGTCGAGCTAACGATATTAAACAAAAGCGCTTCATGGGAGGCAACTCATGCTCTAAACCTTTGTTTCCAATTTTTAGGACTATTTTTAACTTTATTTTATCTATTTTAATAAATAAATCTAGCCGCAAGAACTTCTGTTGAGGGACTTAGGTAATTTGTGGACTTTTGCAGAAAACAAGGCACCAACCGATCGGTTGATAACTCAACTGATCGGGTGGGATGTATCAGCTACTGGCCGTATCAGTCGCTCAACGAACCGATCGGGTGAAGATATGCGAGACCGGTTGGCAGACCGGGTGAACTGGGCTGAATTCTCGGGAATTTTTGGGAAATGATCAACCGATCGGTTGATATGCAGCGCGATCGGGTGACAGACCGGTTGAGCTGCACCAAACTTTTAGGAAAATGGTGTGAGGCGGCGAACCGATCGGGTGACCTTCACCCGATCGGGCCGCCTGTAGCCAACTTTCAGCAATATTTTCGGCCTTAAAGTCAATCGATCGGGTGACATTTCACCCGATCGGTTCGACTTGAAATCTTATATATAGCAGGCCTCCGCCCGTTCGTTTTTCATCGCCCGATTTCGATTTTCCAAACGCCGTTTCGACTCCTCCGCCTTCGCCCGACCTCGTTCTTCCTCTCAGCCGACCCTGATCGATCGCCCCACTCTCCTTTTCCATCTCTCCATCGATTTCTCCCCCTTCTTCTTCGATTTCGCTCGTACACAAAGCCCTAATTTTCACCCATTCTCCCCCATTTTCGAAATTTGCTGGAAGGATTCGCCGCGGCTTCACACGTGCTCTTGTTGCATTGCGTTAGGGCGTCTACGAGCAACGATCTTCATCTCAATTGGGTAACCTCGCTCCTTAGCTCAATTTTTATTTTTCCCAAGAATTTCATTTTGCTCGTTTACCGTGTTGGTGTGTATTTGTCGTATTTTGCACACACACACACACACACACACACACACACACACACACACACACACACACACACACACGACTCCTGCACAATGCCTCCTCGCCGTGCTAAACCCACCGACGCCAGCACTTCCAACCCTAGACCCACCCGGCGCGCTCGTCGCACACAATCCACCACCCAACCCACCACCACCACCAATTCATCCACCGCCCTACTCCCCTCTGACCCCGTTTATATTGGCGATGCCGAATACGAGGTGTCATTCCATGACGACGACCATGCCGACCAATTCATGTCCATGCTCCTCCTAGCAGGAGCTGGTGGTCAGGCAACTCAGCAGTCAGTCGAGCATGACCTGCCCGTCCTTCAAAGCCTCATTCGTCACATTCGCACTGATCCACCCGATGTCTCTAGCTTCACATCCCACCCCCACCACTCCTGGTCCTCAGCACAGGCCCCCATCACCACCCCCAGAGGGTGGTGCCTCTGCTTGATACTTTCCCATCCAGCTTTTGCCTCCCCCTATTTTTAGTGCACATCTGTCTTTGCGGGGCCCTGCTTTACCACTGCTAGGGGGAGGACCCATTCACGTGTCGAGTCCCTTCCTTTTTATTTTTATTTTCATTCTTTTTCTTTTATTGACCTCCCCCTTGCATATCTCTGCTTATTCACGATCACATCTTTTCGCTAGCACTATCTCGTCTAGCTTGGGGGAAGTCAAATTTTTTTCCGTGTGCTGTCGTGTGTCATTTTTCTTTGTGTGTTTGTTTATATGTCGTGTCGTGTGATTTTCTTTCTTTTATTTATCTTTATTTTCTGTTTATATGTTTCTTATTTTCAGTTTCGTTTGTGAGATTTTCTTGTCTTTCGTGTCTTTTTGTGTCTGCGCGTATTCCCCCCATTTTCATTGCCCTATAGTATTTAATTCTATTGCATTGAGGGCAATGCAAACTTCAGCTTGGGGGAGTCACACTTGGTGCGTCATTTGAGTCTTTCTTTTTCGTTTTTGAGTCCTTTTCGTCGTGTTTTTATTTTTCTTTTCTTCTTTTTATCTCTTTCTCCTAGAGATGAACCCTATGATGAATTGCCACAAAATCACACACACCTAGCATGGCATCGATAATCACATTCACTAACCCTAGGATATCGAGTTCTTGCATTTTATGCATCGTGGATCCACTTAGATTTTTGTGAGTCGTGTGTCGTGCCTAGCAGTTGGGTGTGCTTCTACTTTGTGATTGAGTTTTATATACCTGTCCAGGAATGACCCCTAGATTATCTTTCTTCGATTTGAATATGCGGTATTTGTTTCTCCTGTCTGCTTCTGCATGCTAAATATATATCGTATACTTCATTTCGCATGTGTCGGGATTCCACAACTAAGGACTAGGATAACCCATTTAGCCCATGCTCTAATTAGCGAGAATAGTTTCCTTTGCCCAAGTGTTTAGATTCCGATTTCTTTTTTGTTTTTCTTGGTACAAATCCCCTCGTCGTGTACCGTTCTCCCACTTGGAAGAGTACACATCTGTATAGCCAAAAAAACCCAAAAATCCAAAAAAAGGGAGAAAAGAAAAGAAAAACCCATTAAAAAAGAAAAGAAAAGAGAAAATTGTATAGCCAAAAATCCAAAAAAATACAAATACACAAAACCCAAAAAAATTCCCGTGTGAATATTTTTCCTGCTTACCGAGAATAAAGGGAAGGCGAGAGTTTGCACCGAGTGTTCTACTCCACATCATCTCAACCCCCATCGTTTTCGAAAACACTGGGCTTAGGAAATTTTTAGCTATTATCTAGGCTATAGTGTGGTGATTTCCTTAACCCTAGTTGTGGAGTCCCTGATGCATGATATGTTTCGTTTCTCGCTCTATTCTCATGCATGCTTGAGCTATATATTCACCGCTTAATTCGAATCGAATCGATATTTGGGTCATTTCCTGGATTTGTGTATATCGAGCTTTATTGCACATCGTAGATAGTGGCACCGATTGCTAGCACACGACTACACTCACTCGTGCTTCACGGCGTGGGCCTACGGCACTTGTCTGGACTCGTATTCTTCGGTTTAGTGGTGTGATTTGGCGTTTGCTAGCTTGGTGTGTGTTTTTGATTTAGCTGGCTCTGACGGGCGATTTAGGATTTTCTGTTTTCTCCTTTCCTCTCTTCCTCTCTATTTTCTCCCTCCGAGCTCATACTCTCACTCGTCTTCCTCGAGGACGAGGAAGGGTTCAGCTTGGGGAATTTTGACGTGCGTTTATATTTCATATATTCACGCATGTTTTCTTTTGTGTTTTTCCGTTGTTTTCCGCCGTCTTGTATTCGTTTTCTCGTGTTTTCTTGTTTTCTTTCACTTTTCCGTGTTTTTGTATATTTGCAGGAGTTTACTGACGTATGGGACATAAAACGACGATATCATGAGTCCCCGGAGCAACGGGAGGAGTCACGCGTGATCCAGGGGGTCAAATGACGAAGATCGCATCTTTCAGCCCCTCACCCGACCGGTTGGTCACTTCCAACTGATCGGGTGATGCACGCGTGCACCACCCGGACACAAGTTGGAGCGGCCAAGAAGTCACCCGGTCGGTTCAGAGACCAGTTCAAATGCCCCCAACTCTCTGGACTTTTGTGCTGAATGCCAACCGATCGGGTGACCTTCACCCGATCGGTTCACCTGTAGTTGATTCTCCGAAGCTGAGACACGGAGAGCTCAACCGACCGGTTCACCCGACGGCATGAAGATCCAACCGATCAGCTTCAACCCTCAACCGACCGTGCCGTGTGACCGGGTGAAATCCTATTCTGAGCTGCCGAAGAACGAAGCAGGTCACCCGATCGGGTGATATCGTATTCTATATATAGGACCCCTAGGTTTTCCAGAAACAGTAGTTGTCATTTTTTGCTGTTTTTTCTCTCTCTTGACGGCTGTAATTTTTCAGATATTTGTAAGTTTTTCGATCTTTGTTAAACTTTAATATAGTGTTATTACCATTGCTCTTACTGCTTTTCAATTGCCCGATCATGTTTCTAACAGTCGATTTCGATTTAGATCGCTTTTTACTAAATATGTGTGAGTAGTTCCCAAATCTGGGATTTTGGTGGAAACCCCTTCGTGGGCTCTCCCCGATGCGTCCATAGGACTAGGAAATCGATAGTGATTAGGAATCTACCGGTTACGCGGGGTGTTTTATTGTCATCGGCAGGAAAAAGACCGCCTTTGACCGTTGGGCCAAGGGGGAATAAACTTGGCGGTTGACTCCCTAGCCATAGCTCACGCCCTTAGCGTAGACGTCAAATCCTAGCGCGCGAGAGCGGCAGGATGAAGCATTGGGAGTTATCGTTGCGACCTTAGTGATCCCGAAGTCGGTCAGTGTTAATGGACACGGGAGTGCCCACTGACCGAACCCGGGAAGTCCGGCGTATCATCCTGGGCACCGACCGGAATATCGGGCCAATGGGACGCTGGTACCACTTTCAGAGGCAACGTCTCACCATTAGACCCTAATTCCGATCACTATCCTACCCATAGGCAGTATCGGCGAGAATCGCACGATAGTGTGGAAACCGAAGTCCCGGGTTTTCTCTTTATATTGTTTATCCCTTGCATTCCATTTACTGTGACAACCCATTATCCGATTCGGGCTAGCTCGCCCATGGGGTGAATCCGATCCTTTTTGACACAAGCACAACCACGCCTCCCTGAGTTCGACCCCCAAGCCACGCAACGACACTGTGTGCTTGCGGTTACAAATATTTAAAGCTCACGCCCCTAATTATACATTGCACACATTTAGACGCGTAAAACGCGGGGACGTCATGTAACCCAACCTAAGATCTTTCAGCAGGCCTAGCCTCGAAGCTAGATCGTAGGTCTAAGTGACACTATTCACTTACATGTTAGTACAAATGACTTCAGGTCTTAAGGATCAGCTTACCTATCATCACCATATAGTTATTATAGACAGTTTAGTTAAAGTTTAACTTTATAATAACTCTATATTGGTCGTTCAGTGAACTCATTCTCCAATGAGCACATGTGTCTCGTCTTCGACTTCACCAAGTCGAATGACTATGAGATCATCATTACCCTAAGGTAAGACAAAGACACAGTGGTTTGTCCGATGTGCTGATATCCAGTTCTTGACACATCTATGATCACGAACCGTTTAAGACTTAAGTTTCTATTCTGTCACTTACTACTCATAATCGAGATCTTATATGGATACGTAAGGACCTAACTATAAGTTTATGGACATTATCTAAGTATATTATTCAAACGAATTCATACTTAAGATAATGGATACCATATATTCTATTAACAAGACATACACTAAGGATTAATCGCCTTATGGGCATATATCCTCCTACACTAATAATAATAATAACACACATACATACGGCATGAATTACACATCAATATTAATACTAATATATGTACCATAACTTGTACACACAACTATTAATACATTGCTATCATACAATACAATTATCATAATTATGGCAAACACTTTACTATACTCACACATCAACTTACTAACTGCAAGTGTGCCATTACCTTGCATACCCACATTATTACTAATACACAGTATACTACCATATGTATACATTCATAATCCATAATCATATATATATCGCATGCTAATACGTAAGCACAATCATATTCATCACAATCACTTTACATACCACATAATACTCTATACATCACATAATAATTATCACTATAGTGTAGATGCACATACTATACTACTCAATATACAAAAATAAACATGCCCTACTTTATATAGCACTAGGGTCATTACAATCTACATACCTTAAGATCAAGTCCGTCCTCAGACTTCCTTAAATAGAACCAATTTAAGGATGAGCGGACTTAGACACTAAGGTCAGTCTACTGCACATATACATACACTATAATAAAAGCAATGTACACACATATGCATACTCTTACATATATATCATATAGTCACACACATTCAAATAATTATACATGCATACACCTTACACCCATATCCATATTCACACTATTACACACCTATCTCTTATTTACACAAGACATGGCCATACATACTATATGTACACACAAGTATACACACCATGGTAATTTACATAAAGTTAGATATTACTACATCTATACATCTATACTTAGATACAAACATACAATCATGTATACTTCCTAGCATACATCTAAACACACGTACATATATCATCTCGTAGTGCAGGCAATACACTACAATATATAAACTATAGTACTATACATAAAACACATATATTCATACTAAATGTATA
Organism: Scilla litardierei; assembly: GCA_030789695.1. Taxonomy (NCBI): domain Eukaryota; kingdom Viridiplantae; phylum Streptophyta; class Magnoliopsida; order Asparagales; family Asparagaceae; genus Scilla; species Scilla litardierei. The sequence continues at coordinate 112,275,721 of CM061135.1, forward strand.
GATACATATAACTAGGCACATACATATCCACACATGATCACATGCCCATACGCATTAATATATAGATCATACAATAGATATATACACCTAACTATAAGCACACCTATTAACATGTACATTACATCCAATATGCACATAACCTTACTAGTATACAATTACAAATATTGACATTTATATCCAAAATGCATACACCCCTAGTCGATAGTTAAACACCAATTCTAATACACACCGATATCCCTATAATGATATAATTATCCACACATATGTATAAATATAACACTTACTACCCTATATATAACTATATATATATATATATATATATATATATATATATATATATATATATATATATATATATATATATATATAATGTATATCACCGCATATGCATATAGACTAATATATCAAGGGTATGCACACTCATACATGAGTGAGACACAGAGATCCACATTGATGGGTCCATACACACTATCTATATATACACTACGAACATCACTTTTAATACCAATGGATCTATTATACATATACTATAAGTACTATAAAAGAAAGGTCAGGCATTTCTTGAAATCACTTGCTCAACAGTCTCAGCCTCTGGCGGTTATCATGACGAATGACACCTCGGCTGGTTTTGACTCACTTGCTCAAAATCCTTCTGATATGGAGCCGGGGGTGGTCCACGCTGAGTAGATCCAGAAGGTTTAGCAGTCAACGACTTGTAGCGGTGAGGGCAATCCCTGATAGCATGTGCAGATGTTCTGCATACTCCTCTTCCCTCTTTGAATAGATGGTATATCATCAATGAATATCACTACGAATTTATCTAGAAACTCGTAGAATATGATATTTATGAGATTCATGAATACAGTAGGAGCGTTGGTCACACCGAACGGCATGACAACGAACCCGTAGTGTCCAGACTTGGTCCAGAAAACCATCTTGTAGATGTCTTCATTCTTAACTTCACTTGGGGATATCCACTCCTGAGATCCAACTTTGAGAAAACTCGTGATCCACTGAGTTGATCGAAGATGTCATTGATGCGAGGTAACTGTTACTTATTCCTCATAATGACTTTTTCCGGCTCCCGATAATCCACACACATTCTTCTCGATCCGTCCTTCTTCTTGACCAACAGAACAGGTGCATCCTAGAGAGATACGCTGGGAGGGATGAATCCTTTTTACAGTAGGTCGTCCAATTGCTTTTGTAGCTCTTCAAATTTTGCAGGAGCCATACGGTAGGGCGCATTCGAGATCGGATGAGTATTCGACACAAGGTCGATGCTGAAGTCCAGAGCTCGGTCAGGCGGCAATCCAGAAATATCTTTCGAAAATACTTCTTTGAAGTCTCGAACTACTGTAGGCCTCTCAAGTTCGACTTGCATAAATGCGACGATCACTTCGTTCGACTGGACCTGAAATTTGATAGGTCCAAGCGAACAACTTACACTGATGAATTCGAACATCAGATGGTCAGGGATCTCAAATACTACTTTCTTCGTGTGACAGTCGATAGTAGTATAGAGGGTTCCTAACTAATCCATGCCGAGAATAGCATCAAAGTTGGGCGTGTCCAGGACCAAGAAGTCTACTTAGAGCTCATGTCCTGTATAATGCACCCACTTCCATGCTGAGACAAAAGTCTCCTTGGCATGCTTATACAAGAAACTCGGGTAAATTTTGTGTACGAACTAATTCTAGACGTTTTGGCTAATGATAGTATTTCTATTGTTATGAAGTTTTGCATAATGCACGACTTGCATGGGCCAACACAAAAACCTATCATGCCTTGCTTCCTATCATATTTGGGAGCGAGGATGCGAGCAGGTCTGCATGGACTGAAGTGGTAAGCTCAAACCCAATAAGCGTCTGTGAATAACAACCAATCACATGAACATGCATGCTTTCAGAACAACAGAGATAACTATAAATTTAAGCCAACATCCAGAAAGAAAGTACACAAAATAATAAGACCCCAAGAATGGCTAACAGTATCAGAGTTCTACAAAATGGGTACATACCCTACAAAATGCAATAAAAGGAATCCTAAGTAGCAGCAAATGAAGCTCAGCAACTAGTCCTCAGCAGAGAGAACTCCTGGATCAGTGTGCTCCTGGTCCAGTGGGTTAGTCTCCTCAAGTAGCTCGTCCTCAAGTAATCTGTCTAGTGACCTGACATACGTTTCAAACAACATAGAAATGTATGTCAGCAAGGGTCCTTGGCAAGCAATAGTTATAAATAGGACCCTTGGCAAGGTTTTCAAAATATTTTACATGGCAGTTAAAGCATTTATGAACAATTATAATTTTAGAGATTACATTAGAATAACAGTTCTATTTTAAAGGAAAACATGGCAGTTTTATTTGTTAAACATGTTCAATATAGAATTTTCAAGCTGTTCAATAGTGTATTCAATTTCGTGACTAAGGTTCATGTCTTTAAACGGCTAGCAAGTGAATCTACCATTAAGTTCCCCTGAAGGTGACCCTTTTACTATCGACTAGTGCCCGCGAACCCAACCCCATCCACGTGTACTCTCTGGACCACGAGCCAGATTTAGTCAAACCGGCCATCATAAGTTGTAATACTGGAACACGAGCCAGACTAGCCAAACCAGCCTATAAGAATAGCCAAATCTTGGCATGCAATATCTATGATTAGCCAAACTGGCCCATAAGTTCTATGATTTACCAACTGGCCCGCAAGTTCTACGATTCGTTTTCTGGACCACGAGCCATATTCAGCCAAACCGGCCCTCACATTCTATGATTAGCTAGTTATTCATGTGCCAGCAGAGTTTTGCATTTTTTTGTTATAAGGCATAGAATTTAACGTTTAAGTTAGCATGAATGTAAAAACATGATACAAATGGTAATATCGGCATTTCTCAGATTACATAATTAAATGCAACAATATCTAAAAACATGTAAAAATGCACACTTGCCTGATTGGAGCGATTTTTGTGCCGTTGTGATTGTAGGGAATGTGCGACTATTTCTGTGTCAATAGATTTCATATTAAGCTAACAGTTATTAACCAATTAAAATACTATTAAGTCTAACACTATATAATGTAATATATATACAGTTATACATATATAATCTAATTCATATAAATTATAGGTGTATAAACTAACATATAATAGCACTAACATATATATACTGACAGTAATAGGTACTACCAATTAACCTATGTCTATAAACTATAGTTTTATATGTTTTATAAACTGAAGTTGTAATACACTGTTCATTACTATATTAAGCTATTGTTCATTCTTTATATTAACTGTTCATGCATGGTGACACTGTTCACAAGAAAAGAAAGCAACTTACAGTAACTTAATATATAATATTGCATTTGAGGCGGCCATGGCGGTGAGTGGTAGAAGGTGTGGTTGTCCGGTGGTGGCAGGCATGGCATGACGTCGTTGTCGAGCTGCGAGGGTTGTTGCATGGAGGCTGAGGGAAAGAGAGAGGTCGAGAGAGGGAGTCGGAGGCTTTGCGTCGTTGTAGGTGGGGGTTAGTGCGATTTGGGGGTAGATGGTGGCAGTTTTGTGGGTGTTCGCCGAAGTTTGAGGTGGGATTGGTTGGAGGTTATGTTGTCGGAGTTAGGAGGAAAGTGGAGGTTGGTGTGAGAGGAGGGGTTGCTGGTTGCAGTGATGCTGGGGGTGTGACGTCCCCTAGGTTTGAGCATAAAAGTGCAATAGGATTGGGGATACCAGATTTAAATATTTATACCGCAAGCGCACGGTGTTGTAGTGTGGCTTGGGGGGTCGAACACAGGGAGGTGTATGTGGTGCTTGTGTTAAAGAGGAACCATTTCACCCTAGGGTGAGCTAGCTCGAACGATCGATGGTTGTTACGGAAAATAGATACGAAGGATAAACGATATAAAAGGAAACCTAGGACTTCGGTTTCCACCCTATCACGTGTTCTCACTATTACGACCGACGGATTGGAATACGATCGGAATTAGGGTTTAGTGGTGAGACGTTGCCTCTAAGAGTGATACCTAGCGTCCCATGGGCCTGATATTCCGGTCGGTGACCAGGATGATATGCTAGGACTACCCAGGTTCGGTCAGTGGGCATTCCCATGTCCATTAACACCGACCGACTCCGGAAGCACTAAGCTCGCAACGATAAATCCCAACATCTCATCCTGTCGTTCCCACACGCTAGGATTCAATGTCTACGCTAAAGGCGTGAGTTGTGGCTAGGGAGTCAACCGCCAAGTTTATTCCCCCTTGGCCCGACGGTCAAAGGCGGCCTTTTTTCCGCCAATGACAAAGAAACACCCAGCGTAACCATCTAAATTCCTAATCCCTATCGAAATCCTAGTCCTATGGACGCATTAGGGAGAACCCACGAAGGGGTTTCTGCCAAAATCCCAGATTTAGGAACTACTCACAATTCAAAGCTTAAATGCAATCTAAACAAAAATCAACGGTAGAAATCATGATCAAGCAATTGAAATGAGATGCTAGCAATGGTATTAAGATAATATAAAAGTTTCAAGTCGATCGGAACACTTACAAAAACAGATAAAATTCCAGCCGTCGCAATACAAAAAAGATAGAAAAATTACAGGATCCGTTTTCAGTAACCCTAGGTCAACTATATATAGAAATCGACGTCACCTGATCGATTGAAGCATCAACTGATCGGGTGAGCTGCTTGATGCTTCGGCCGTCGGCTTCGGGAGCTTCAACCGGGCGCTGAGGAGAGCAGGTGGAGCCGTCGGTTCGATATTTGGGGCGATGCGGCATCAGGTGAACTAATCGGTTGAGTATTGACGTGTGTGTGTATATTTTATATATTCACGCACGTCTTCTTTGTGCTTTTCTGTTGTTTTCCATCGTCTCGTGCCCATTTTCTTGGGATTTTTAGTTTTCTTTCACTTTTTGGTGTTTTTGTGTATTTGCAGGAGATCACGAGTGTAGGGGACATATAACGAAGATATCATGAGTCCCCAAAGCAATGGGAGGAGTCACGCGTGATCCAGGGGGTCAAACGACGAAGATCGCCATTTTTCAGCCCTCACCCGATCGGTTGGACACAGCCAACCGATTGGGTGGTGCACGCGTGTCCGACCCGGACGGAAGCTGAAGCGAAGTGAAAATCAACCGACCGGTTTGTCGACTGGTTGAACACAGCTGAGCTCTTGGCCAATTTGGAGCTGAAATTCCAACCGATCGGGTGACATCTCACCCGATCGGTTCATCTGTAGCCGATTCTTCCAAAGAACGACCCGAAGAGCTCAACTGACGTCCGCTGACCGTGCCAAATCGACAGAATTCTCTGTCTCTTTTGGGGATATTTCCAACCAATCGGTTGAATTCTCAACCGATCGGTTGACCTGATGCTGAATCTGCCCAAACGGCGACCCGCTCGCTCCACCCGGTCGGACCAAGCGCCCGGTTGAAGATCCCAAAGCCTACTGCTGAAGCGCGAAGCAGCTCACCTGATCAGTTGATACTTCAACTGAGCGGGGTGACGTCGATTTCTATATATAGTTGCCCTAGGTTTCCAAAAACAAAAGCTGTTATTTTTTTCTGTCTTATTTTCTTCTACGGTCACGGCTGGAATTTTACTGTTTTTATAAGTCTTCTGAACTTTGTGAAACTTTAATATAGTCTTAATAGCATTGCTACTACTTCATTGCAATCGTCTGATCATGATTTTTACGGTTGATTTTTGTTTAGATGATTTTTACAGTTGATTTTTGTTTAGATCGCTTTTTTAGCCATGATTTGTGAGTAGTTCCCTAATCTGGAATTTTGGTGGAAACCCCTTCGTGGGGTTTTCCTAATGCATCCATATGACTAGGAAATCGATATGGATTAGGAATTTAGAAGTTACGTGGGGTGTTTCATTGTCATCGGTGGGAAAAAGACCGCATTTGACCGTAGGGCCAAAGGGGGAATGAATTTGGCGGTTGACTCCCTAGCCACAGCTCATGCCCTTAGCGTAGACATCGAATCCTAGCGCGCGGGAGTGGCAGGATGAGATGTTGGGAGTTATCGTTGTGAGCTTAGTGCTCCCGGAGTCGGTCAGTGTTAATGGACATGAGAATGCCCGCCGACCGAACCCGAGAAGTCCGACGTATCATCCTAGGCATCGACCGGAATATCGGGCCCATGGGATGCTAGTACCACTCTTAGAGGCAACGTCTCACCACTAAATCCTAATTTCGATTGTTTTCCTATCCGTAGGTCGTAATAGCGAGAACACATGATAGGGTGGAAACCGAAGTCCTAGGTTTCCCTTTATATTGTTTATCCTCTGTAATTACATTCCGTGACAAACCATCAATCGATCGGGCTAGCTCACCCGTAGGGTGAACCGGTTCCTCTTAGAAACAAGCACAACCACGCCTCCATGTGTTCTACCCTCAAGCCACACTACAACACCGTGCGCTTGCGGTACAAATATTTTAAATCTGGTATCCCCCAATCCAACTGCACTCGTATGAGTTAAAAACCGGGGGACGTCAAGCTTTATGGCACCGTTGCCGGGAGGCAACATGTTTGTTAATTTTAGGACCTTTGAACCCTTGAATCTAGTTCATATCCTCACCCCTGCGAAAAATTTCGCATTCTACACTTTTTTGATTTTACTTCGACATATTGTATATACTAGTTGTATAGAATTGGTACCATCACTGCTCCTCGCCTGCCCATTCATACAACCCGTGCTATTGACATACTTTCTATCCATGCAGTTCTCCCTCTCTCCTTTTTCTACAGGTTTTCTGCTCTGCGACAAGGATGTTGTGTGCTGTTTCGGGCGATATCTGGGATCATTCACACCACGTCAGCTGTTTGGCACGGAATTTGACAGAATCTCTGAGCGCCTCCAACATCCTATCCCTTCTATCAGCTGCTGTAGAAAATCAGAGGAGGTATCATGATGTGCAGCAGCATTCAGTCGTGACAGCCTTCTTTCCTCCAGATGAAGCGATGTATATTGAAGTACACAGTTCCGAAATCGGTGGTGAGGAATTATGCACCCACGAGGAGTTTTGCCCAGAGGACTATCAGACGGAGTTCATCGAGTACGTCAAACCGGAATCAATCTATCCCTTGCAGACATCTATAGAGCACCCTGGGTCTTGGGGCAGTGAGGAGGCTGAAAGTAGTGGTGAAGAACCATCGATTGTTGAAACCTGTTTTCGCGTTGAGGCCTTCTACCCAGATCATCATCATTTACCTGAGAAAGACCCAAAGCCCTCCCAACCTATCCCCTCTTTGCCTTGCGAAGCTTCGTCTTGTGAAACCACGGGTGGAAGTGAAATTCCAGATGCTGGCTTCCAGGAGACCCAGGAAGAAGTCCTTTCACTGGAGGATACTCAGCTTGAGAAATACACGTCAGGACCCCAAGAGGTTGAGATGAAAGAGTTACCTCCGGGACTGAAGTATGAATATTTAGGGGAGAATTCGACGCTGCCAATTATAGTGAACTCCTCGCTGCCTGAAGACCAGATGGCCAAACTACTTGGTGTTTTAAAGAGACTTAAGAATGTTTTCGGGTTTGCAATCGAAGATTTGAAGGGAGTGAGCTTGGGTCTTTTCTCATATATGATACTGCTTGAAGACGAGCAAGCCTCCTCAATTGAGCCACAACGAAGACAGAATCCCATCATGATGGAGGTGATCAAGAAGGAGATTATTAGACTCCTGCATACCGGGATCATATATCCTATCTCCGACAGTCGCTAGGTCAGCCCGGTGCATGTTGTACCCAAGAAAGGAGGAATGACGGTAATTCACAACGAGAAAAATGAGCTCATACCCACTAGGACCGTCACGGGGTACCGGATGTGCATCGACTATAGTAAACTGAATAAGGCCACAAGGAAGGATCACAATCCTCTTCCTTCCATTGATCAGATGCTCGAGAGGCTGGCAAAGCACAACTACTTCTGCTTCATGGATGGATACTCCGGCTTTCTCCAAATCCCCATCCATAATGATGACCAGGAGAAGACGACTTTTACTTGTCCTTTTGGGACGTATGCCTACATGAGAATGCCGTTTGGGCTTTGCAATGCCCCGGGTACATTTCAACGATTAATGTCTGCAATCTTCTCCGACTACTCCCAGGATATAATGGAGGTCTTCATGGACGACTTCTCCGTCCACGGAACAGGGTTTGACTCATGCCTCTGCAATCTAACTAAAGTCCTAGAGAGGTGTCGAGATAAGGGTCTAGTTCTGAACTGGGAAAAATGACGCTTCATGGTCCAAGAAGGAGTTGTACTGGGACACGTCATTTATTCAAGGGGGATCGAGGTAGACAAGGCAAAAGTAGAGGTGATCGAAAAGCTTCCGCCTCCACTTAATCTACGAGGGGTCCGAGGGGGTTTTAGGGCACGCGGGATTCTATCCCCGCTTCATAAAGGACTTCTCCAAGATTTCTAGGCCATTGACTCAACTCCTTGTGAAGGACGCACCTTTCGTCTTCAACGACGAGTGTATGGAAGCCTTCCGCCTTCTGAAGCAAGCCTTGATTTCCGCACCCGTGATTCAGCCACCGGACTGGAGTCTACCATTCAAATTAATGTGCGATGCTAGTGATTATGTAGTTGGGGCCGTCTTGGGGCAGAGGAAGGATAAAAATCTACATGTTATATACTATACGAGCAAGACCCTCGACGTAGCCCAAAGGAACTATACGACCACAGAGAAAGAATTGCTAGCTGTCATCTACGCCATGGATAAGTTTCGGCAGTATCTAGTTGGTGCCAAGGTAATCGTGCACACGGATCACGCGGCTCTCAAATACCTTTTAAGCAAGAAGGAGGCTAAGCCGCGGCTCATAAGGTGGATTCTCCTCCTCCAGGAGTTCGACTTGGAGATCAAGGACAAGAAGGGGGCAGAGAAATTTGTTGCCGATCACTTATCCTGAATGCCTACTCTCGATCCTGATGCTACTCCCATTGACGACTCGCTCCTCGATGAGCATCTCTTCTCCTTCTCTTCCGCTTGGACTCCATGGTATGCCGACATTGCCAATTATTTGACATGCGCCATCGTCCCCCACAACGTGAGCTATCAGCAAAAGAAGAAATTCTTTCACGAGGTTCGAAAATTCTATTGGGATGACCCCTATTTGTACAAGACCTGTAACGATGGGGTGATACGAAGGTGCATTCCCAAAACTGAGGCGGCCTCTATAATCTCGCATTGCCATGATCAGCAGTGTGGAGGCCATGTGAGCGCTTACAAGACAACGGGAAGATCCTCAAGAGTGGATTCTATTGGCCGACCCTTTTTAAGGACACCTACGCTTACGTCCAGGCTTGCGACAAGTTCCAAAGGACGGGAAACATATCCAAGAGGAACGAAATGCCCCAGCACTACATTTTAGAGGTCGAGATATTCGATGTGTGGGGAGTCGATTTCATGGGACCATTCCCCTCGTCCTATGGAAATCAGTATATCTTGGTAGCCATGGATTATGTGTCCAATTGAGTGGAAGAGATAGCCAGCCCCACTAATGATTTCCGGGTGGTCGCCAAATTCTTTAAAAATAATATCTTCCCGAGATTCGGCGTGCCTAGGTTTTAATCAGCGACGGAGGGAGCCACTTTATAGAAAAGAAATTCGAAGCTCTCCTGAAGAAGTACGGGATGTAAAATCGAATCGGACGTGCCTATCACCCGCAGACCAGCGGCTAAGTGGCTTCTTCATATTATGATGTGTCCCATCCTTTTGCTCACCATCGAGCACTTCTTTCATACTAAATCCTACTTTCCTATTCATTTGACTCAATCACGCTTTTCAAAGCCGTGACATTATTGATTGAATCAAATGAAAAGGATTGTTTGGTAAATCTTGGGGGAAGGCGCTATCACGTCATCATTTGCATGTTTACTGTATTAGGCATTAGGATCACGTAGCTGCATTAGAATTTCATTTTTTCTTTTATTTTCTTGTTTTTAGGATTTTACTTTATTTTACCCACACGCCCCACCCTTATTCTCCATCTATATGCACATGTTCTCAGCTGTGAGGACACTGTTGTGTTTAGCTTAGAGGATGATCACTATCGCTTTATTTTATTTCTTGATCACTTTTCTCTTTATTATTATTATTTTCATTTTTTACCCAATTTTTATTTTTTAGAATCATCATGTTTTTCTTATTTTTGTGTGCTTGTATGTGATATTATTTTTATTTTTATTTCTCTCTTTTCTTTTCTTTGTTTTGCTAGAAATGAGTTCTTTGTGATGATATTATCGCTATATGCATTCATCACTACAACAACGCAATGTTATCATTGCCACACTATTATAGAAATTTCATGAGTCTTAATGGTTATACGTACTTAAGTAAATTCTTTTGATATCTCTATAGTGTGAATGATTGAAAGTTAGTGAAACTGACTGTATGAATTAGTATTTTAGTATGCTTTCAGTGGAAACACATCAAGTCTCATGCATCATTAGCATAACTGAAGCAAAGCCTTGATATCTTATTCAAATTGCTTATTGCTTGCCGGTTTTGAAAGTTGGGTAGATAGGTTATATATCTTGTAGAAACAAATTAGGAATTGTTGGGGGATGTATGCCCTCAGATCATTCGTATCTGATGCAAATGATATTTTAAGCAATATAGGGACTAATTTGCATATGATGCAAAATGAATTAAATGTGTCTTAAATTGTTTAAGACCATATTTAATATAATAAACGCATGGAAAGTTTACCTGTTAGACGGGAATGTCCCGCTCTAAACACAGGTTCAAACGGCATCCAAATCGGACGCAAAATGCACGAGATATGCCCAAAACCATCAATAAAGCCCTATTTGGGCATTGCGGGTTAGGCGCCCGCTAGGCGGGCACTCGACCCACACCAGCCTAAAGAAGGGGCAGGCGGGCGGGCGCCCAAAACTGCAATGCAGGTGGGCACCCAGCCCGCCCGCTGTGCGGGCGGGTGCCCAGACCCGCGAAGCGGGCGGGCGCCCAAGCCCGCAGTGCAGGGGGGCGCCCTAGCCCGCAGTGCGGGCCTGGGCGCCCCAGCCCACCCATGCAGCGGGCAGGCGCCCGGCCCGCTGTGCGGGCCTGGGCACCCCAGCCTGCCCGAACAACGGGCGAGTACCCTTTTGTGCGGGCGCCCGTGCCCGGATGCGGGCTGACAAGCATGGGGCCCACTCTGTGGGCCCCACAGCTTAGGGTTTAGAACCCAATGCTGTTTTATTTGTGACGGCTGGCTCTTATGCGAATTTGTGCCTTTGGGCTGATCTTTGGACGATCAATTGGAGAGTCAAACGAACTCCGATTGACTTGCCGTTTTTTCCTACGTGTTCACCGTTGAATGCCCTTTGATTTGATAGGATGTATCAATCGTGAAGCTCAACGGTGAGGGAGTTAAAATTCACGGAAGTTTAGCCTTTGTGAAAAGCAAACTAAATTGAATTTATTAGCTCCAAAATTTAGTCCCACATCGGAATTTGAGTAAAGGGGAGGGGTCAGCTGCCTATATAAATAGGGGTCTGCTCCCCTCCTCAAAACTCGTCCCAAGCTCAAGATCTGAGCGGCTCCCATAAATGTTGGAGCACGCTCGGATCTAGACTTAAATTAATATTTATCTTCTCCCTAAATTTCTGCCTTACTCCTGAAGGGCTCTAGCAAAGCCACGAAATGGTTCGGATCCGATCCGAAATCTTGGCGAAGGTTCACACTCGGGTGAAACTTTCTTCGGTGCGTGGTTGGCTCAGCGACAAGAGGATTGCTCGCCTCGGGACACGGAGCGATTCAAGGAGCGGTTCGGCGCGGGGTGGGGAGCGGCTCGGAAGACGGTGCAAAACCCTTGCCTGAACCAGGGCAAGGTTCCTAGTCTGTGAATTTAATTAGCTTTCTTTTAATTTAATCGCAGTAGCTTAGCTCCCTCTTAGGATGGTCGAATCCATTCCAAGTTGGCAGAGATCCTGGCTAAATGGTCTTGAACCTTAGGGCCACGTTAAATAGTTTAACGTATCTAATTTTTCCGCTGTAATTTTTGCGCCTGTAGTCCGTCTGACTTAGGATGGGCACAGATTGTGCCCTAAGGGTCCATCAAAAACCCTACAGTGGTAGCAGAGCTTAGTCTGTATCTTGATCTAAGGACTGTAATTTTAATTAATTGAAATGCTTTTTTTAATGCCTTTTGAAATGTTTAAATTTATGTGATAATTTTAAAATGATTTTAAAATGCTTTAAAATTTTAGGCGATAAAATTTTTAGTAGCATGGAAATTTTTTATGATGATTTTAAAACGTAGTTTATGAAATAAAAATTATATGATAATTTTTATGAAACCTTTTTTTGTTTTAAAATCATGGTTTTAATTTAAGTGTTAAATTATTGATGCACTAGTCATAACCCGTGCCCGCGGGCACGGTTCATATAAGATTTTATCTAGCGAAATCTTTGTTCCCCAAAAAATTATTTCCACAACCAAAATTTAAAAGAACAACAAATTAGCGTAAAAATATTTAGCAGCACGGGTACCTTCGGCGAGGGCGTCTTTGGCGTAGAACAACAAATACGATGCGGCCGCCTTCGGCATGAAACAATAAATTCGGCGTGGGCGCCTTCGGTGCGAAAAACGCCCGAGTGCCTTCGGTGCGGAACAACAAATTCGACGCGGATGCCTTCGGCGCGGAATAACAAATTAGCGTAAAAAATTTAGCGAAACAACGCACGAGCACATTTAGCACGGAACAACAAATTTGGCGTGGGTGCCTTTGACACAAAACATCAAATTAGTGTAAAAAATTGATCGGCGCCTTCGACACGGAACAACGCGCGAACGCATTCGGTGCGGAACAACAAATTCGGTGTGGGCGCCTTTAGCACGGAACAACAAATAGCGTAAAAAATTCAGCGAGCGTCTTCGATGCGGGTGCTTGTTGTTACGTTGAATTTTTTTCCCTAATTTTTCTACTTTGTTTAATTTAATGGATCATAGTCATAACCCGTGCTCGCGGGCACTGGTCATTTAAGATTTTCTCTCGCGAAATCTTTGTTCCCGCGAAATCTTTGTTCCCCAAAAATTATCTCCGCAGCCAAAATTTAAAAGAACAAATTAGGTAAAAAATTTATCGGCACAGTTGCCTTTGTAGTGGAACAACAAATTAGCGAAAAAGAATTAGCGGGCGCCTTCAGTGTAGAACAACAAATTAGCGTAAAAGAATGTAGCGAGCGGGCGCCTTCGGCGAATTCGACGCGAAACAATAAATTAGCGTAAAAAAATTTAGTGGGCACGGTCGCCTTAAGCGCAGAACAACAAATTAGCTTAAATAATTTAGCGAGTGCCATCGACGCACCGGCTAAATGTTTAGCTTGTTACATTGCAACTTGAAATACATCTTGAAAATATTGCAAGCTGGTTGTGTATAGAAGATTTCTAAATTTTCAAAAAAGCCACATGATATGGTTGCCAACTAAGATGGGTAAAGACACCCAAATTTTTTGTTTCCCAGCTAAAGCTTTAATTTTCTACATAAATTTAAACAAAAATACTATCTTAAGAAATCTAAATGGCATGTCAAGCCTTTTAGCACTTCGAATATGTCATGATGCCAAAGCACATGAATCATAAGAGAGCCATCCTTCATAAGTGAATATAGCTTTTAATCTGGCATGTATTTTTATCCACGGGTCATGTTATTATGCGACTTAACTAATTAACTTAGTAATCGCATGTGATATTGTTTCCTCATAAAGATCAGATGGAAATAAGCTTTACATACATTCAAAACATAAAATTATCTTATCACTTCACTATACAACAAAAATGTAAGAAAGTAATTTGTAATACAAAATATATTGATCAAAAAATACATGCTCTGTAGAATTCTATGAGGCTTGCAAAATGTAGTTAGAAAAAATATTGGCCTTCACAATGACATAACAGCGTCAGCCGAAGCAAACGATTCAAGCTGTGCCATTTCGTCCGGCGTGAGCTTAACAAACAATGCTCCTATGTTTTGCTTCAGGTTTTCAATCTTTGTGGTGCCAGGAATATGGCAAACATTGCTTCCCTGGGGAACCCACGCCAATGCCAGCTGCGAAGGGGTGCATCCTTTCCTTGAAGCTTGCTCGCTCACTCTTTCAAATATGGTCTTGTTATGCTCCAGATTTTCAGGTTGGAACCTGGGAAAATGCTTCATATAACATTTTGTCACAACATTCTGATAATGCAATTGCTATGAATTAAATCAGCGAAAGCAATGCTAGCTCCTGGTCAGTTACCTTTCGGTAGTCATCATTCGATAAATTACCAACAATATTTGGCCCAGAGGAAAAGAACCTCATTCCCAAGGGACTGTAGGCAACAATCCATATTCCTAGTTCCCTGAAAATCAGATGAGAGAGTAGTGAAAATTAAGTTCCATCAACGATAATAAAAGATTGCATTACTCCATGAATAAAAACAAATAAGGCCAAAAACTTATTTTCTCAATGAATAAAAACTATGATCCTTTCCTCCCCAAAAAAAATTAAACAATCAGGGCATATGAACAAAAATGCCATCTTTCCCATCGATCACACCAAAAGCTACATACAAATTTTAGTATGTATTTCATCTCAAAATTCAAAACCCAAAAACTTTATCCCCAAAAAATTAAAGAGAAGGTGGGAGTTCACTTCAACGATATATTGGGAAAAAATCTAAAAGTCTAGAAATTCATGATCTAAATTGAATTTTGGAGATAGTGAGATTGAATGGAAAGGGATAAAATTTAACTTCTCTTTGATGGAGGTTCGGCGGCTGGGATCGCTTCTTGGATACGGCTCATCGTCCGCAGCATCAAGGGATTTGCTGTGCTTTGGCTGCTGATGTTGCTTCTATTAAATATGCTTATATAGCCTCATGTTCAAAGCTCAGATCAAAGCCAAAACAAAAAAAATAATTAACATAAACAAATTAATGGAAAAGTTCAATTTTTACCAAGGTGCCATCATGCACACTCTGAGTCTCAAAAAAGCCATCATCCCCCTCTTCATCAGCAACCGAAGGGTTCTCCATGACAGTAGAGAAAGCATTCAGATTTAAAAGGAATAGTTCTTTATAAAACTATAGGATGCTGGAGGTAGTGAGATTGAAAAGGAAGTGGATTAAATTTACCTTCTATTCTCCCTGATAGAGCTTCGAAGGGCTGGATCGCTTCGTGGATATCGTCTCATCTTTCACAGCGTCGAGGGCTTTGCTATGCTTCAGCTGCCACTGCTGTCTCTGATGAAGAGGCCAACCAAAAAATTGTTGAAGTGTCTGTGATGGGAAATTGAAGAGGTTACCGTGTCCCATTACCTATAATCAATTACGGACTTTGTGAGAAAAACTTGCTTGATTTGTAACAATGATCCAGTTGAACATTACCACAAACAGAGATCAAAGACGTGCAAACAAAAAATTCATACCAAGCAACTTAATTTTTTCTGAAGCTTCAAACTATAAATCAGAATCACATCCCCAGAATCAAGCTCGATTCTCATCGAGAAAGAAACTACAGAAAGAACAAAGTTGGTGAAATTGAGAGAAGAACAAACCTTGCAGTCCCAATAACCAGAAATCCTATGCTCCCATATCCTCAAGGTCTTATCACCGATGCAAGCAGCTAGCACCACTACAAGAATCCAGCATTGCCGGACCTCCCCGACCCCGGTCACCGGATTCCAAGTAAGGCCCCAGACCCAATCACTGTGCCCTTTGAGCTGCTGAATCTCTCTGAGATCTAAGTTCCCTTCTAAGAGATCTATCTTCAGTCTGCTAAGTTAGATTTCTTTTGGCCTTGGTGTTGACCAAACAGCCATATCTGAAGTGTAAAGATCATGAAATCAAAGAGCTCAAACTAAATCATAATCTCAATTGTTAAAGAGAGAATATGTATGATAATCGTAAAACATAGATTATTAAATTCAAGCATGTCATGAGTGAATCTTCATCTCCCAACTGTGATAAAAGCATGGCACATATATCATATATCTTATTTATATAGGCCCAACTTGAATTTGAACTAATGCCAGATAGGAACGAATTAAATCAAGAAAATAAGCAAATATACCTCCTTCAATCCTTTAATTTTAGATAGCAATTCTAACTGTGATTCATCCAAAACCTGGGAGAGAAATGATGCTTATCACAACTCTTCTTCAAAACACAGAAAGAATGTCTATAACCTGGATCCTCGCTCCTACTGGCTGAATACCATCCTTTATCTAATTGGAACCTAATATCTTTAGATGATTATATAGATGATTATGGGTAAAATAATTAACATTAGTATCTGTTGTATGCAATGTAGCAGTCAATGCAAAGACTAAGATCTCAACAGATGGAGCACTGAAACATAACTAAAGAACACAATATAGAACCATATCATAAATCCAGATAATTGAATTAAAACATGGTCAGTGTGAAATTTTTTAACAAATCCATGATGCCTTTCAACTTTTCAATTTGTGCTCGATAACCCACTGCACCTTTGATGCCAAAAGTATAAATTATGAAGTCAATGATCATGAACCAGGATGGACGTAATGGGGTTCTATGTGGATGCATGCCTCATTGCCTCATGTAAATTCCCAAGCTATATTTATCCATCTCTTGGTTAAACACCACTTCTCAAACATTTAGCTTTGCTTATTCCCAATAGAACCCTTAAATATCTGTGTAGGTATATATGCAGTTATGCACTCCCATTTTGTTGTATATGCACTTCCATTTTGCAACATGTGAACTCGCTTTTTTTTTCATATTATAACACCACCAATTTCTGCACAGCAGCATAGCAGCATATTTTACTCACTTTTAGAGTGAAAATAACTAATCAAAATTAATGAAGCATCTTCTCTTTTATTATCCACCCACAATCCTCACGCCCCCCAACAAATAATGTAACTACTCAATAGCTATTAACCACTAAAATTAATATAATATAAATCTATATCCAAATTGCTGTATTCAGAAATCAGAAAATAAAATAAAATAAAGATAAGTACATCATAAAAACTTCTCTTCTATACAGTCTTCTATTTATATTTTCAATTATATAGATGAAAAAAGAACAATCATCTAGATTTTGGGGAATTGTTGAAGGAATAAAATCATGATGCCACGTTTTTACTTCCATATTCTTTTTGTTGCATATTTGTAATATGGATATTATGCACACCAAACATTTGATGAAATTACACAGAAATTTTCTGAAACGCCTTAAAATTGTCGAATTTTACCAACATAGTCATAGGCAAATGTCGATTGCAATAGCTAACTGACGTTAAAATCAAATCTTGAAAATCAGATTACAGCCCAGAATATGAAAAGAGAGGTATTCAGATTACAAACTCTCATATCATCAAATAGATGATTATATCTAATTGGAACCTAATATCTTTAGGGAAAACATTTGGAAGATTCTTTGATCATACCGGTGAATTGGTAAGGGGATATGACTCATGCGATCCATCCAGTCCCTAAAAATGTTCAGGTTACCTTAATCTTTAAATTTTTTGCTGGATTATGGATGCCATCCATGCAGTTATCATATGCTTCTTATTAAAATTGCTTCCATTCAACTAAGCAAAATGAACCAATTTAAAAAAAATTAAAAGAATTAACACATGGACATATCCATGAACAAAATTTAAAGATTAGACTAAACAAAATTTACATTCCTAATTTAAAGATTCAACTAAACAAAATTTAAAAATTAAAAGAATTAACACATTATCCATGTCAAAAAAATCTTATTAACAGGATGAAATTAGGATGAAATTTAAAGATCCAAAAAAACAACCTAAAAAATTAACAGAATTCCTTCAGAAAAATTAACTCATTGAGCATTGCTAGTAATATTCCTTTTGGGGTTTTCTGAATGAATGCTTGGTTCTTTTAGTAAGATTCCACTGATTGTTATAATTACTAATAACCATGGATACAACCTCAAGAGATAAATCTGGCATTATATGTTATATGATGTTTGTGTTCATGCCAATCCTCAAGAGCCAGGTAACATCAAGTATGCTATTGGGCTGATGATGGAAACAACAAAAATCTGGCATTAAATGATTGGGCTGGAAATAATCAAATATTCATGCCAATTCTGGAAATAATCAAATATTCATGCCACAAAATGACAATTCTGGAAATAATCAAATGATTTGGATGTAGATGCCAACAAAGAACTGTGTAATCCATGCCAAATGAGTCCACTAAAGAACAAATTTACAAAATGAGTACACTGCTAAAAATGAACGAAAATGAGTACACTGCTAAAATGTAATCCATGCTAATAATTTAAATATTCATGTCAATTCTGGAAATAATCAAACATCATGCCAAAAAATTGCCAATTCTGGAAATAATCAAATGATTTGGCTGTAGATGCCAACAAAGAACTGTGTAATCCATGCCAAATGAGTCTACTAAAGAACTAATTTAAAAAATGAGTACACTGCTAAAAATGAACGAAAATGAGTACACTACAAACATAATGAACGTAAATGGTCCAATACAAAGAAATTAACACTGGAAAAAAAATTACCTGCTCCAAGGAATTGCTCCAAATGCACCAGATTGAAGTTACCTGCGATAAAGCAGAAACTGGGGTTACCTAGCTCTTGAAATTAACACAAATTGAATGCCTAGCTCCTGAGGACCTGCGAGATTGAAGAAATTGGGATGATAACTACTACCCATTTACCACTGATTGTTATAATTACTAATAAGCATGGATACAACCTCAAGAGATAAATATGGCCTTATATGTTATATGATGTTTGTGTTCATGCCAATCCTCAAGAGCCAGGTAACATCAAGTATGCTATTGGGCTGAATGATGGAAATAACAAAAATCTGGCATTAAATGATTTGGCTGGAAATAATCAAATATTCATGCCAATTCTGGAAATAATCAAATATTCATGCCAAAAAATGCCAATTCTAGAACTAATCAAATTTTTCCCCAAATCATATTTTCAACCAAAATAGTACTTAAGACAACATTTTTTTACATCGACTTATAATATCACACAACCTAAACTATATGCTAAAAGAAAAAACCCTTAACTATGAACAAATATACACAAAAATACATTTTGGATTGAACAACCATGCAGTCCAATTTCAAAAACACCATCTCTCACACAGGCATTTAAAACCAACAAAATTTACAAATGAAGCTAGGGCCGTGTGTCCTGAAAATTAAAAATAAAATCATAGATTAGAATAGAAAAATTAGAAACGAAGATATATCTAATTACTTTGTACAACTCACTTTTATTACCTTCATCATGTTTAAGCAGAAAACCTTTTACTCATCACATTATAAAAAGATGACGTGTCAAGCTCAATCCAAAGTGGAGAGTTAATGGGATGAGCAATAACCTAGATAAATTAAGAACATAAATTTCTTAGAAAAATTAATATATATTTGATAATATGGAAAATTTTAAATTTATACATTTATTTACCTTTTTCGCTGGAGTGGTGGATGTCGTACTTTCTGGAACCAAGCAAGCTCGGCAAGAACCATCTTCCACTTCTACAAAAAAAGGTATTTGGATGGTCAATGAAGAGGATATTTTGAAAAACAAAATCTAAGATTTTTATATTACCTCGGAAAAGAAGATTGCTTTCTCTTCAATGTGACTCGTCGCCGTTGGTTGTAAAGTTCTTTTAGCAATTTGCTGAAAATAATAATAATAATAAACAATAACTAATTTTTAATGGCAAAAAGGGAATGTTTGTAACGGTATGCATACCTTATCAAACCAAAATCTGATATAACCCCGTAGCTTGACATTTATGTGATTGTTTTGAAGTAACAGAACCTATGAGAACAAAAATGTTAATGCAAACATAGTAGATAAAATATATAATGTAGAATTATGATAAGAAACTTACAGTTTTTGCCAAATCTTCACCATCATCTATCTATATAAAAATACAAACCAATTATTTTATCAAACAATGCATAACGAAAACTATTAAGTCATGCAATGAAATGTAGTAAAGGAAAAAATTTCTTACCCTGCCATATATGGTAATGTGTGTCCACATTTTAAAGCTTGGAAACGTATGATAATGATATACCTGCATGTTAGACAACAATCGATAAATAATTTTTTAAAAGATCATTTAAACAAATAATATAAATAAAATAATGTAAAGAAAGAAAGTTAAAAAACTTACATACAATTTTTATCATTCATTGGAAATTATAGCAGAACTTCTGGGTAAACGATGTTTACTGTGTTATTTATTTTGGGCTGAAGAAGGACACATACACGATCAAAAGATGTGCACCTTGAAAGTGCCACATAAAGATGTCCATGACTGAAAACTGGGGTCCGCAAATCAACTCCAACGAACTTTACAGATTGTCCTTGGGCTTTATTAATCATCATATCATATGTCACACGGACAGGAAACTGCCTTCTTGTCATATGAAAAGGTAATTCTGTAGCCGATGGTGACAAAGATATTCTTGGAATGAACACAAAACAACCGGCTTTATCACCGTTTAAAATTTGAGCTTCAATGACACGTGATGCACATCTGACAACCATCAATCGAGTGCCATTGCAGAGCCCGTCTTTAGGTGCAATATTTCGTAATAAAATAATAGGACAACCAACCTTAAGCTCAAGTGTAAATTGTGGCAACCCAGGAGGATCCAAAGAGTTTATGTACTCAGTTGGATATCTATTTATAATGGTTGGATCGGTTTCTTCATTTTCAGACAAACTGTCTGCAGCTTGATACGTAATCTTCTGTCCCGAAAAAATGTTTAATGCAGCAGCATTTATAAAAGTAACATCATCATTCCGTGCAGAAAGAATTATTCGTTCAGTAAGGTATGCCGGAGTCACTGCACCCTCAATATCAAGCTGCAGATAAATTTGAAGTATTAACTCGTTTAAATCCTTGCACCTGAATATGTTAGAAGGAAGTTCTACCACTTCTGTAGGATTTGTCCCAACCTAATACATATAGATATAATTTAAGTTTAAGGAATGGTTAAGACAGAAATAGTTCGTAAAATTGAATTAGGCTTGAAATAAAATACCTCCAAAATAAATTTTGCAAAATTTGTATTCTCAGTAGATGAGTTATTTAACCGCATATTCTGATCCAATATCAAAACTTGTACAGAGCACCATAATATAGATCATCTCAATGAGGCGCCAACAATTTCTTCTTGAACCCCCTTTGGTATGACGGGCAAGATTTGTCGGAAGTCACCACCAAGAACAACAGTAATACCACCAAACCCTCTGTTGTTATCACAAATATCTTTTAACGATCGATCCACTGCCTCAACACAGTACCGATGTGGCATAGGTACCTCATCCCATATTATAAGTTTCGCTTTTCTAAATAACTGTGCTTGCATGGATTGCTTGCTAAAATTACAAATTGAATTATCGTGCACATCTAACGGGATACGAAATGTGGAATGTGCAGTCCAACCTCCGCTAAGTAGCAATGATGCAAGACCGGAAGACACGACAGTGATAACTATATTTCCAAGACTACACAACATTGTTACTATTGCATTGTACAAAAAAGTCTTTCCAGTTCCAGTACCGCCGCTCAAGAAGAATGTATTACCTTTATTTTCAAATACGGATGAAGTAATTGCTGAATAAGCATTGTGTTGTGCATCATTAAGGCAATCAATGTCTTTTTGTGCATCCATTTGTTTCGCTTTATTTATAAGTTCCTGATGTTCATGCAACAATCTATTGCCAACAATTGCATTCCAATCTCCAGCAGGAAGTGGCATTGGTGGAAAGTCGGATAGACACTTACCGTACTCCTCAAGCAATTCATTGATAAGGAATAATCCATAATCTTCAAGTTGGCCTTGAGTTGGGGTAGAAATTGCAAATAAAGTGTGTAGTTTATGTGGAAGATCATCGCAAATGTGCATTGAAAATTCATTCCATAATGCAAGGGGGTCGATCGGCGAACATTCGATAAGAATAATACAAAACAGTCGTCATAATTGATATCCTGTTTTCATAATGGAAGCCTCGGAAAGACATTGTCTCCACTCGGAATCATCTTCAAGAAGACCTCTTGCAATACATGTTGCTTTAAATGTAGGGTACTCGATAGTATTGTATGTGCGTAAATTTTCCCACGATGTTGGCCCTTTAACAACTGTTAGTAGCAACCGTAGATAAAATCGCTCACCAGAATTAGGGGATGCAAAATACATTCTGCCAATTGCATATCCAGATTATCTTGGAGTCCAGACCTTTGTTGACGAATGCCACACAAACTTTTGAGGAAATTCTTGATATGTGAGATCATGTGCAGACTCATGCAAAGCGCAACATGTAAAAAATTCAGTCAAAGTTGTCTTCTCGTTTTCAGCCCTTGACCTTATTGCATTTACATCTTCATCTGGATCAAAAATAACACGGTGTTGACCTGGTAAATGAAGTATCAATCTTTGAACTGACGGAATCTCCTGATGTAAGGGATGCTCAAATATTCGCCAAGCTGCCTCAGGTGGTCCAATATATCTTGCATCAAGGTATTGTTGGATCTCATCTACTGCGCCCAACACCATTGTGGTCCGATCATGACCTTTATAAATATACTTATGAATGTACTTCACACATCTTACCCCAGCACAAACTTCGACATTAATATGGCAGTTAAAGCGTCTTGAGAGATACATGTTGTACGGAACAACATCTTGGTTATCAACTTGATGCCCCCTTACAGTATATCGATGTTCATTATTACAACGACGATAAATAGGATATCCATCACGATCCATGGTTGTTGAATCTGCATAATTTCGAGGGTATTTCTTAGTACATTTACCATTTTCCATACATGAAGCATTTGGATTTCGAACACCACATGGTCCATGTACCATACATTTTGACACAGTATCGAATAATGCAGGATCTTGAGCAGGATCAGGAAATTCAGCACAAACAATTCTATCCACTTGATCACATGTACGAATCTTATCTGGACCACGAAGAAAGAAAAGAGCATGCATATGTGGAAGACCCCGTTTCTGAAATTCAATAGTAAATACATGCGCTACTTTCTTTCCAAATACATTATTAACATCAACATCCTTCATCAAAGCCTTTCTTTTTAACTCAAATACACGTGCAACTAAATTTCCCCGGTCAGTAGCCTTTTGATTGGGTAGTAGAGCCGAAGTAATTTCCTACCACTTTGGATTTGCAGTCATGGTAAGAAAAATATCCGGGTGCTGGTTATAACGTGTGATAGCCATTGAGTCTTGAAAGATTTCAAACATGTGACGGGCACTGCCAGTGAAAGATGAGGGAAGTATCATGCGCTGTCCAATTTGTTCACATTTGACATAGGCATCAATATCTGCAAGACCCTGATATAGCTCTGAGCGGAGTTTTCTTTGATTAAGTTTCATGAATGTCAAACGGTGTTGCTCAGTTGCTGCACAAGCATCAACTATGAACTCTTGGAATAATTTTCCAGCTCTCAAAATTGCAGAATACTCGTTCTGTCTTTCAAACAGACGGTAGCTATAAAACTCACACATGGTAAGGCGTCTACTTGCGGATATGTTTTGAACTGGATCCCACTGCTTCAACTCAGGTTCCCATCCAAGATGACCATCAGGAAATAATAAGACATAGTGTAATGGTAAGTATGCAGGATGAGCCTCATTGATTTTCATTAATTGATTATTTCCTCGAAGATGTAAAACTATATCTCGCATCCCGGAAGGTCGATCGCCATCTCTAGGTAAAATAACAGCAATCTCATCTACGGTTGGGAGGTTATAACGGCGACGATCCTTGTTTGAAGTGTAATGCGGATATACAGGAAGATCATGACCACCTAAATCTGCTTGAGCTAAAACAGAATAAGCCTGACAATATAGTTTGATGAATGGATTTATGCCTGATAGACAATTTTGAATAATTTGTAAGACATCCTTGCTCAAATGTGGATTTCTATTACTTCGTAACTCTATAGCAGAATCGGGATCATAAATGTAAAGTTGACAATAACTGGCTGTTTGATCCGGTTGTGGCAGAAGTGATCCTGTTCGATGGCGTAATTCTCCATGAATAGTAAATATGTTCGGGCCTCTGCCAACAATCAATCTTTGATCCATTGTCACACCAAGGCTGGTAAATGCATTAGCTGCATTATACTCCTGAATATACTTTCGAAATGATTTTGATGCTTCACTGTCACCATCATATAATTCTCGAAGTGCTGGAGGGGGTTCGTTAAATTTTGGCAATTTTACTTTTCCTTGCAAACAACATGTTCCAAAAAGACATGTTGTCAAAGTTGACCTCGATAACCGTTCATCCAACCAGTGTAAGGCTAAACAATGAGGGCATGGAATGTTCATTAATCCAAGATAATGTCGACCATAATCAACCTCTGTTGGCGGACCAGCTATATGATGAGTTGACCTACAAACTAACATCGAAGCTGTGCCATCATCTTCTTGTTCAGCTTGAGAAGTTGCGACTGGGGGTATTATGTGAGGTATATTAAGTGATCCTGTAGCTAAACACCTATACAATATAAAACCAACATTAAATAAATTTACATTACATTAAAGTAGATAGATTCTATAGATAATAACCTGGAAGATGGTTCAGCATCTTGGGGTGAGACCTCATCATCATGTTCAACAGTAGAAGTTGGTAATGCATGTGTGCTTTGAGTTATATCAAGTATACTGTTAGGAGTCATATATCGAGATATGTTTCCTTGTTTTTGTTCTAGATCTCTCCTTTTGTGTTGAGCTAAAGCCCTATCAAAAATAAACCCAAAACTAAATACAAATACAATACATGAGTAGAATTGATTTTATGTACAGTCAGGTAGATAATAACCTGACAGATGGTCCAGGTACTTGTCCAGAAATCATATCGTTACGCAAGGCTGAGACATCATCTTCTTGTTCAACCGGGGAAGTTGTCATCGCTGGTGTTAAATGAGGCATATCAAGGACAATGTCAGAAGTCAGAGCGTAAGATACATTTTGGTGTTCTTGTTCACGCTCTCGATCTCGCCTTCTGCGTTGAGCTAAAGACCTATCCAAATTACACCCAAACTAATTACAATTAAAATACATGATAGTAGTAAAGATTTTATGTTTAGTCTGGTGATAATAACCTGACAGATGGTCCAGGTACTTGTCCAGAATTCATAGCGTTACGCAAGGCTGAGACAGCATCTTCTTGTTCAACCGGGGAAGTTGTCATTGCTGGTGGTATATGAGGCATATCAAGGACACTGTCAGATGTCATAGCGTGAGATATGTTTCGGTGTCCTTGTTCACGCTCTCGAGCTCGCCTTCTGCATTGAGCTAAAGACCTATCCAAATTACACCCAAACTAATTACAATTAAAATACATGATAGTAGTATAGATTTTATGTTTAGTCAGGTGATAATAACCTAACAGATGGTCCAGGTACTTGTCCAGAATTCATAGCATTCCGCGAGGCTGAGACAGCATCTTCTTGTTCAACCGGAGAAGTTGTCAGTGCTGGTGTTATATGAGGCATATCAAGGACACTGTCAGACGTCAGAGCGTGAGATATGTTTCGGTGTTCTTGTTCACGCTCTCGATCTCGCCTTTTGTATTGAGCTAAAGACCTATCCAAATTACACCCAAACTAATTACAATTAAACTACAGTAGAGTATATTTGATTTTTGGCACATTCAAATGGAAATAACCTGGCAGATGGTTCTGCGTCGTGTTCAAAAATTGTATCATTATGATTCCTTTTATGTTGCCATTGTCGCAAGGGTGAAATGCGACGAACACTTGGTAGTGAAGAACTAATCATAGGCTCAGTGAGAGAGCAATGTTGTTCTTGCCCTTTCCGTGAGGCTGATACGTCACTATCAACAGATGCCTAAATTGAGTGCATAGCATAACCTTGATTAATGATGATAAATAAAGCATAAATACAGCAGTTTATACTAACAAATTCCATACCGTTCGCATGTTGGTGTGAAGCAAATGGGAATGCGAAAATCCTGAGGCTGGTCAAAGAATGACAACGTACAACTGAATCATTTAAACTTAGTGTTAACATAATTTTATCACAGTTGAATATTCTGAGCAAATGAGAGAATTTTACATTTGTTTATCAAATCATTTCTAAATGCAGACGTACACCATTTTATCAAATCGCACCAGTAAATTCTCTAAATGCAACAACATTTGTTTCAAGAACTCATTTCAAAAAAATGTTTTTATCAACTCAAAGCATATAATTTTTGGTTGAACTTACTTATTCAAAGCATACAATAGAATGGGTCATAATTATAAGTTCTCACGTAACTAGGAATAGGACTGAAGTACCTGATTTCTATTCAAAGCATACACCAGAAAATTATGCAAATTGGAAATGAAGTACCCTGTAAATTGGAAGTACCCTGCAAATTGGAAATTTGAAATGTGAGAACTTAATTCAAAGCATAAACTAAAAATAATTGGACTGAAGTACACTGCAAATTGGAAATCCGTAACTCAAACATGTTCGATCAAAAATATATGTAAATTCCAATGGGTCATAATTATCAACTCAAAGCATTTGTTTCAAATAATGTTGATAACTCAAAAATGTAAGTTCAAAAAATTTAAGTTGAAAATTGAAAATCTGAATGCCATGATATTTGAAACTTGCTTTATCTGAAAATTGAAACTTTTGAATTGAGTTCAAGTTCCAAAATATGAGTCCATTAACTGGAGTACATTAACTTGACCACTTTGTTAAAAATGAAAGGGTCCTGATCCACACATGAGTTCAAAATCTGAAAATTGAGTACATTAACTTGCTTTTTCATTCATACATAATATTTTAAGTTGAGAGAACCACTCAATTCTCAAGTGTAATAACGTTTGAATTAGGAGAGAACAACTCAATATCATGTCAATTATTCGGAGCTGTAATAACACTCAATTCTCAAGTTTAAATCCTTACACTTGAGAATCAAAAATTTATCTTTTACACTCAAATTCGAAATAGCTGTAATAACACTCAAAATTGATTCAAAACTTCATTCACAGAATTCATTCAAAAATTATGGGGATGGAGGAATCCTGATGTTGAAATTTTTGATTGAGTTTAAACTGAAATATCCTGATGTTGAAATTGATACTTCATTCAAAAATTCATTGAGATGTCCTGAGAATTCATTCAAAAATTATCAACTCATTCAAAATTCTGTGAATTCAAAATTTGATATACCTTATCAAATGCTACAGAATATCCAATCAGAAATTCAATGAAGTTTGATATTCTGTAGCATTTGATATTCAATGAAGTTTGAGTACAAAATTCCATGAAGTTTGATATTCTGTAGCATTTGAAATTCAATGAACAAAAATTTGATATGATGTAACATTCTGTACTCAAATTCAATGAAGTTGATACAAATTTTCCCTCCAATTTCTGAATGTGAATGAATGAAGTATCAAATTTCTTCAAATGAGTTCTTCAAATGAGTTCTCAGATATCCTGTGAAATTGCTTCATTCAGTGAATTTGATACTTCGTTGAGATATCTCAACAATGTGAATGAATTTGTAAACAATGTGAACTCATTGAATTTGTAAATGAATTTGTGAACTTCAACAATGTAAACAATGAGATATCTCAACAATGTGTAAACATTTGATATCAACAATGTTGTTGATATTAACAATGAGTTGATTTCATCAATGTGTATCAGTTGATATAAATGAGATATCTCAGTTGAATTCATTCAACAATGTGTTCAATTCAACAAATTCAAATCAGTTCAGTTGATATTACAAATTCATCTTAACAATGTGAACTCATTTGATACTTCTTTTACGCTCAAACTTATTTCAGAAATTGATTTCATTCACTGAGATATCCTGATGTTGAAATTGAATTGATTGAGTTTAAACTGAAAATCAACTGAAATTTTTTTATTTTTAAACTGAAAATTTGAAATCATCAGGATATCTCAGTTTTTGATCAACATATTTGCAAAATTTGAAATCATGATTGGTTTTCATGTTCCTGAGAATTCAGAAATTTGATATACTTCATTCACAGATTCACAAAAATTATCAACTCATTCAAAAATTTGATATCCTGTGAATGAAGTATCAAATTCATTCACAAATTCACAGAAATTCACAAAAATTACCCATCTCAACAATGTTGTTGATATTAACAATGAGTTGATTTCAACAATGTGTATCAGTTGATATAAATGAGATATTTCAGTTGAATTCATCCAACAATGTGTTCAAATCAACAAATTCAAATGAGTTCAGTTGATATTACAAATTCATTCAACAATGTGAACTTCATTTACAAATTCATTCACATTTTCAGTTGATATCTCAACAATGTGACCACATTTGATACTTCTTTTACACTCAAACTTATTACAGAAATTGATACTTCATTCACTGAGATATCCTGATGTTGAAATTGATTTGATTGAGTTTAAACTGAAAATCAACTGAAAATTTTTGATTTTTAAACTGAAAATTTGAAATCATCAGGATATCTCAGTTTGTGATCAACATATTTGCAAAATTTGAAATCATGATACATTAACTTGAATGATTATCATTCACCTTTCAAACCGTGAATGATTATTGTTGAATTTGAAATCATCACCTGTGAATTTTGAAATTTCTGATACATTAACTTGAATTTTGAAATTTTGAAATGTGTTAGAAAGGTGAAAATCCTGATACATTAACTTGAAATATGTTTGAAAGGTCTGATACATTCACTTGAAATATGTTTGAAAGGTCTGATACATTAACTTGAAATATGTTTCAAATATAAAATGAAATATGTTTGAAATTTGATTTTTGATTTCACAGGATTTTCACCTTTCAAACATTTCAAAATTTGAAATTTCTGATACATTCACAGGATTTTCAGTGAATGAAGTATATCAGGTGCATGAAGGGTGATTTCAAAAATTCATTCACATTATATCATTCACATGATTTTGAAAGGTGAATGTAGAGTGAAAATTTGATACTTCATTCACAGGTTTGAATCCCAAAATTTTGAAAATTTGATACTTCATTCATTCACAGGATTTGAAAATTTGATACTTCATTCACAGGATTTGAAAGTATCACTCTACCTACTGATACTCTACCTACTGATACTCTACATCATTCAAATTTGATACTTCATCAAATTTTCATCAGTAGTTCCTGATAATGATACTTCATTCACAGGATATCAAATTTTTACTTCATTCATCAGTAGGTAATTTTTGATACTTCATTCACAAATTCACACACATCAGTAGGTAATTTTTGATAATTCATTCACAAATGTGTGTGGATATCAAAACTTCACAAATTCACACAAATTCACACAAATTCACACACATAAATTACCTACAAATTCACACAAATTCACACATTTTTACACACATCAGTAGGTAATTTTTGAATACTTCATTCACACAGGTAGGTAATTCACACACATCAGTAGGTAATTTTTCACATGTGTGTGAATTTTTGAATTTTTGATACTTCATTCACACATGTAGGTAATTCACACACATCAGTTGGTAATTCACACACATCAGTAGGTAATTTGTAGGTAATTCAAACATTTTCATACATCAGTAGGTAATTTTTGAATACTTCACACACATCAGTAGGTAATTCACAAATTCACACAAATTCACACACATCAGTAGGTAATTTTTGATACTTCATTCACAAATTCACACACATCAGTAGGTAATTCACAAATTCACACACATCAGTAGGTAATTTTTTTTGATATCCTCATTGTAAATTCTTTGATACTTCATTCAAAAAATTCACAGATTCATCAGTAGGTACATCAGTCGGTACATCAGTAGGTAGAGTGAATGTACCTACTGATACTTCATTCAAATTTGATACTTCATTCATTCACCACGTAAAATTTGATACTTCATTCACAAAAATTGATACTTGAAAAATTTTGAAAGGTGAATGTAGAGTGAAAATTTGATGTAGAGTACTGAAAATATCTCAGTTGATAATTTGATGTAGAGTGACATTCAAGTATCAACTCTACAGTTGATGTATTTGATCTCAGGTGAGTATCAAAAATTCAAGTATATTGAGATTCAAGTATCAAAGAGTGACATCAAATTTCAACTGAGATTCAAGTATCAACTGAGATATCAACTGAGATATCACTCTACATCAAAATACTTCCCAATTCAAAAATCTGAAAAATCCCAAAATAACTCACCTGCTGCTGGGGCTATGACGTTGCAGATGATGGCTTTGCGTGGAGGAATGTTTCAAAAATCCTGATACATTAAAATTTTATCAATCATAGTAGCAAAGTTTCAAAAATAAAAAAAATCCCAAAATAACTCACCTACTGATGTGCATGGAGGATGAGGTTGAAGATGAGGGCTTTGCGTGAAGGAATACCCTGCAAAAGAGCAAAATTTTATCAAGATTTTATTCAAAAATCAAAAAAAATCTCAAAATAACTCACCTACTGATGTGTGTGGAGGATGAGGGTGAAGATGAGGGCTTTGCGATGAGGAAGGAAGATCAGGGGTTGCCGTGGAGGATTGAAGATGAGGGCTTTGCGATGAGGAAGGAAGATCAGGGGTTGTCGTGGAGGATTGAAGATGATGGAAACATGAAGAAATCTTTTGATGAGGGCTTGAAGATGAGGGCTTTTCGATGAGGGCTTTGCGTGATGAGGCCTTCACTGATGTGATCAAATCTTTTGATCACATCACTAAATCACGCGCCTAATTCCCTCCAAGATTTCCCGCGCCCAATTTTCCCTCCAATTTCCACCTGCGATGCCATCGTGAGACTGAAATTTTATAAACTGGGATGATATGCGTCGAGTTCAAAGGCTAATGAGGACAAATTGGGAGTTCAAATTTTCAAAAGACAAACATCTTGATCCTACTCAGCATATGACTGGGACAAAGCAATATGACTGGACTGATGACTAGGACAAAATTCAAAAAAGTCCTCCTTTATAGAATAGATGTTAATTATTTATTAGATAAATGTTTTAAACATGTTGTTCTATTTAATTGTTAAATAGTTGGACACTCATTTTATGCGTTAAAATTAATGTAGTTTATACTTAATGGCTATGTTATTTCTTGTCCCTTATTTGATAACACAAGACAACCTTTTTAGGTTAGCCATTAAGAAATCGTTAATATTTATGAAATGAATTTTAATGACATGCTATGTTTTAATAAATCATTAACAACCTTTTGAGACCTAATTCCTGATTAGGATAGTCCCTTTAACGAAGATTATTATTTTAATCGTTATAATAATAATTCTCATTAAAAGACTACGCTTAAAGCATTGTAATTGAATTTATTAAAATCCGAACAACGATTAGGATAGCACGTGAAACTCATAGTTGATAAGGATTTAATAAAAGTTATTAAACAAATCCTAAAATTTTGAATTTTAAGGACTCAACTAGTTGATAGGCTTAATTAATTGTTAATAAAAGCTTTTTAGTCTATGGCACGCATATAAAAATGACAAGCATCATTCACTGGACCATGATCCGATTAATGTGCTTGGCTAAGTTTGTTGGATCACCCTAGCTAGTCTAAGGGATACATGATCCTGGCTTAGTCAATTCCCTAACCGTGTTCCACTGGACCGCAATGACGCGAATCATGACTATATGACACCCTGGACTATATCTAAGTCAAATACGTTAATAATCTTCTTCAAGATTAGCCGTAGCCCTCCTTGTTTTGGGGGTTGGTAACTATAGCACCCGTGTTACAGTTGTTGAGCTACATTCAAGTTGTGACATGGCAACCTTGTAGAAACCAACTTCTCTATACATAAGATGAAATCTTGACTTGACCCAAACCGTCGTGTCATGAATACACCGAGCACCGGCGTAAGTTAAGCCAATGATGTAGTCTGGCTAGACTTGACCCAACCCGTCGTGTCATGAATACACCGAGCACCGGGGCAAGTTGAGTCTATGATGTAGTCTAATCCTGACCCAAACCGTGTTCTCGTGAATACACCGAGCGCCGGCGTAAGTTAGGCTAAACATGAAAACAAGGGTCCGACTAGACTAGACATTGTGATTTGGATGAGCACAATCATGATCACAAATGGCTAGGGGTAAAAACCGATAAGAGAGCCATATCTGATATGATTGATGAAGAGTCATCTACCGATTACAGAGTCAAGCAATTTGTTGAGCTACACATAAGGTTGTTAGGCTCAAGGTGTAGGAATGGAAATATTGCGGGGCGGGATAGGTATTTAACTACCCAAGCTTGCCCCGACTCATCTACAGGCCGGGGCGGGGCGGGGCGGGTCGTGGGCCGGGGCGGGGCAGGCTCTTTCTTACCAAAACCGAGTTGGACCGGGTCGGGCCGGTCGAGTCAGGTCATTAGTGCCATCCATATGAATCCCAAATAAAAATTTTATTTGTGAATTGGGAGAATTTTGATTTATTGGTAATTTGAAATTGGGAATTGGCCCAATTAGGAGAACCGTGGAATATAGTATGAGTTATGGGTTATTCGCTGACTGCATGGTCCGCATCAAAATAATAAGGTTTTTTAGAACCTCTATAGTTTACCGGGGCAGGCCGGGGCGGGCCGGTGCGTATACAAAGCCCAAGCTTGCCCCGACCCGGCTGCGGGCCGGGTCGGGCCAGGTCGGGCCGGGCGGGTCAGGCCATTACTGCCATCCCTATCAAGGTGATTGGATCTCTTACCCACTAATTTAATTCAAATGAAATCGTTCATTTTTAAAGCTTAAAATGATCGTAAAAATAGTGGGAGGATATAGATAGATAAAAGCAATTCTACCTATATTTAATATTGAACATATGCTAAATTAGGGTAAATTCTAAGTTTACCGATGGAATTTAACTATAATATTCTAATGGAATAAGTTAACTGGTCAAATAGGTTGGTTAATTGAATATCAAGTTAAATTCTAATTGATAGAATAAACTATATTCTCATTGACATTAGAATGACCTTCTTAAGGACAGACTTAAGGAATATGATTTCATTAAATTCCGAGTCCAACAAAATAAATGCACGTCTTGTCACTCGCCTCTATATGAGGCAGCTGGAACATATTGATGTTTAAAAGCATGTTTCTCCATACAATTTGTTGAGCTACACTTAAGGTTGTTTGAAAAGCAGGTTCGATCCGCAAGGTTCGAAAATTCGATCAAACTTGTGTGTATCGAATATGAGTGCATGAGCGGTGCAAGACCATGTATCCCAACTAGATCTTGAGATGAGCAACTTGTTGAGCTACACTCAAGGTTGCAAAGCTCAGGCGTTTGGATACATGAGATGCTTGCATGGCTATTAAATTTTGTTGAGACATTTAATATCTAAATGAGATTTAGAAAAGGAAGAATGCATTAAGGAAAAGTCAAATTGAGAAATATAGTTTTATTTATCATTAGTAAAGGCATCAGTAGGAGGAACTGAAAATGTGACATATTTAATGTCACGATTTCAGAATAATAGTTATACAAAAGACATCTAACACATTGACGAATGTCGTCACCTTGCTTCTGAAGCAATGTTTTGTGTTAGTAATTTGTAATAACTATAATATATTAAATGTTAATATATGAATACACAAGATAGTAATAAACTTATATCGCAAAATAGACTAGGCCGTGCAAAAGTGACTAAGCTTCACAAGTCACATAAAGAGGGGTCTGACCTCTCGTATTATTAGGTCTACGGACACTTGTGAATCTTATTCTCAAAAGTATGATGGCCGAAACTCCTTCTGTAAGACAGTGGGAGAATGAGTTGTTGAACTCAGTCTCATACATACTGATGTATCCAAGTATAGATTAGCCAGAATAAGTTATTCTTATTTTATTAAGACACGTGTTCTTGATGAAACACAAGTATGATAAAATAGAGAACGAAACACAGAAGTATTTGAACTGATTCGATTATATCGAAAAGTCGAATACTTAGCTGTATAAATCTTGCGTAAATAAAAGAAAAATGTGATTTTCTCTAAGGTCAAGTATCTTAACATATTGGATGAGTTAGAGAGCATGAATCACACTTTATTAGACATAGTGCGACTCATGGCAAAGTGACTGAGTTACATTCCTCCCTCTAGGTTAAGTCCCAGATTATAATGCCTTGGTTCTTGATAAAGTTCTGCGAGTACATTATCAATAAGATATTCATTGAATCGATCTTTAGGAAGTTAAAGATTACTCGTGTCTCGTGAGACGAAGAGTCGAGTCAAAAATCATAGTTGATGATGGCTTAGTCAACTTCCAGGATGGAATTCGGAGTATTAACTCGGATTAACAACTTGATGCAATAGGTCCGTGCATGTAAATAAAGTATGGACTTTTGTTTACGTACCCAAAAGAAATTGTTTCTTAATGTCTGCAAGTAAATCTTCGAGTTTAGAAGATTGGTGCAGAAGAAAGTATTGAAGTACAACTTACGTTGGTTGAGAACGGTTTTCATCCTAACTCCTATAAACGGATTATGATGAAACTGTCTCGCCAGCAGAAGCGTACAGATCTACACTGACCGAACTCGATGTAAACGCTCATGATAACCATGAAAACTGGAGCATTCGTTTACAGTTCATTTTATAAATATGATTTAGAAGAACGAACTAATATGAATTAGCCAGAGAGTTTTCAAGGTCAGTGGGAGCGAATAAAATACGTGCGAGACATCAAGAGTCGGGAAAATATATATTTTGACAAAGCAGTCAAAAGTTTGACACTTTATCAGAAATGAATATGAGTCGTCTAAATGACCAATAACTTATTTATAATTATTGTCGTAAGGTACGATGAGCTGGATAGGATCCATGAAAATTAAATAGATTCCAAAGGACCAGAGTAAATTATTTGGATGAGATTCAAATGAATGGTCTAAGATAAACATAGAAAACCATTTAAGTCTATATAGTAGACGTTTTAGCAGATCCACTCACGAAGGCTCTACCACGTGAAGTCTGGAAAGACTTATGTGTAAATGCGGTATGAGATAACGAGATAAATGGGCCTAACTGCAAGTGGGAGATGTTTGGAGATGTATGCCCTCGAGGCATACATCTCTGTGTAATTGTACAAACATCTTGTTCAAAATAACAGTAAGCTGTTTGGTATAAATTTATCTAAGTTAATCATAATGTAGTTTTCATTAAAAATCAACTTAGATAAAGTCCTGAGACTTAATGCACTGTCAAACATGTATCGAGATGAGTATCTCGATCATGGAGAAATGCTTAACCATCTGTAGCATAAGTCTAAAAGGGTTCGTGGTCGTAGATGTTTCGAGAAAAGGATATCGAAACATCGGATAGACCATTGTGTCTTAGTCTTCACCGTATAGAGGTGACGATGATCTCATGATCGTTTGACTTGGCGAAGTCGAAGACGAGACACATGTCCTTATTAAAGAATGAGTTCACTGAACGACCCACAAGAGTTATCATATAGTTATGATTGACAAATCTGTCAATGACAACACTTAGTAATTATAGTCAAGTTGGTCTTTGACTTGAGGTCATTGTACGAACCTGTGCATGAACAGTGTCATTTAGATCACTGACCTAGCTTCGAGGCAAGGCATGTCGAAAGGTCTTTGGTCAGGTGACATTTGAAGCGTACGAGAAGAGTATGACCGAGATAGGATTCGTCTCTCCCTGTTAATGGGAGTTAGTGTCATAGTGTTAGTTCGGTCTTTAGTGAAAACTCTGGCCAGAGTATGTTGGAAGTTGTCTAACATTATTTGACTAAAGATCGATGGAAACTAACCGGATTCGAGTTATTGTGGTTGACAATTTGACCGTACCCTAGGCTTGAATTAAACGACATAGTTAGACGAAGAGACTAAAACTGCGGAGTTCATCACGGACACAATCAGGGTGGTCCCGACAATACTCATGTCGATGAGTCAACCACATAATTATGATACTAAAACAGGGACGGCAACTGCTGCTTGTGGTCACTGCCATATAGGGCTTCGAGCCCAACCTGTAGTAGGGTCAGGCAGCAAGGTCTCACAGAGAGTGCGACCTTCGTCTAGTAATAGGTAGAATCATTAGGGAGAATATGCATTTGATGCAAGGGACAGAAAACTGCAAATAGTTTGCAATTATCTTTAGCATTCGGGATAAATGATCCTGAGTGCAAGTGGGAGATGTTGGGGATGTATGCCCTCAGATCATTTGTATCTGATGCAAATGATATTTTAAGCCTAGATAGGGACTAATTTGCATGTGATGCAAAATAAATTAAATGTGTCTTAAATTGTTTAAAACCATATTTAATATAATAAACGCATGGAAAAATTTACATGTTAGATGGGAATGTCCCGCTCTAAACACAGGTTCAAACGGCATCCAAATCGGATGCGAAATGCACGAGATATGCCCAAAACTGGCAATAAAGCCCTATTTGGGCATTGCGGGTCCGGCGCCTGCTAGGCGGGCACCCGACCCGCACCAGCCTAAAGAAGGGGCAGGCAGGCGGGCACCCAAACCCACAATGCGGGTGCCTGCCCCAGCCAGCCTGTTGTGCGGGCCTGGGCGCCCCGGCCCGCATTGCAGGCGAGAAGGCGCCCGGCCCACTGTGTGGGCCTGGGCGCCCCAGCCCGCCCGAACAACAGGCGGGCGCCCTTTTGTGCGGGCACTCGCGCCTGGATGTGGGCTGATAAGCATGGGGCCCACTCTGTGGGCCCCATAGCTTAGGGTTTAGAACCCTAGGCTGTTTTATTTGTGACGGCTGGCTCTTGTGCGAATTTGTGCCTTTGGGCTGATCTTTGGACGATCAATTGGAGGGTCAAACGGACTCTGATTGACTCGTCGTTTTTTTCCTATACGTTCATCATTGAATGCCCTTTAATTTGATAGGTTGTATCAATTGTGAAGCTCAACGGTGAGGGAGTTAAAATTCACAGAGGTTTGGCCTTTGTGAAATGCAAACTAAATTAAATTTATTAACTCCAAACTTTAGTCCC
Source organism: Scilla litardierei (assembly GCA_030789695.1). Taxonomy (NCBI): domain Eukaryota; kingdom Viridiplantae; phylum Streptophyta; class Magnoliopsida; order Asparagales; family Asparagaceae; genus Scilla; species Scilla litardierei. The sequence continues at coordinate 112,312,748 of CM061135.1, forward strand.
GCATCGGAATTTGAGTAAAGGATAGGGGTCAGCCGCCTATATAAATAGGAGTCAACTCCCCTCCTCAAAACTCGTCCTAAGCTCAAGATCTGAGCGGCTCCCATAAATATTGGAGCACGCTCGGATCTAGGCTTAAATTAATATTTCTCTTCTCCCTAAATTTCTGCCTTACTCCTGAAGGGCTCTAGCAAAGCCACGAAGCTGTTCGGATCCGATCCGAAATCTTGGCGAAGGTTCACACTCGGGTGAAACTTTCTTCGGCGCGTGGTTGGCTCGGCGACAAGAGGATTGCTCGCCTCAGGACGTGGAGCAGTTCGACGTGGGGTGGGGAGTGGCTCGGAAGACGGTACGGAACACCTTGCATGAACCAGGGCAAGTATGTGAATTTAATTAGCTTTCTTTTAATTTAATCGCAGTAGCTTAGCTCCCTTTTGGGATGGTCGAACCCATCCCAAGTTGGTAGAGATCTGGGCACAAGGGTCTTGAACCTTAGGGCCACGTTAAATAGTTTAACGTATCTAATTTTTGCGTTTGTGGTCCGTCCGACATAGGATGGGCACAGATTGTGCCCTAAGGGTCCATCAAAAACCCTATAGGAATAACCCGTCCCATGATAGAATTTAGTTGAAGAATTATTTTTCTGACCTGTTCATGCATATATATGAAAATATGAATGAACCGAGTGATATTAAAACATTATTTCTCCACTAAATTTTAAATTCTTCACATGTCTTTGGGGGTTTCCCCCAATATTGTTTTTGATGTATCATATTCCCAAAAATACCTACACTTTATAATTTGCTCCAAAAATCCAAAAACAAATTCAAACGTCAATTGACTCAAATGCCAAAGTAACAAGGAGCCAAAAATCCAAATAAATTGCAAAGTGCAAAAATCAAAAAGCTCCAACAAAAACAAAGTCAAATTTCAAATTCCAAAATTTTTAAAAGTTCAATTTATTGGAGCATACAAATTCTTTTGGGAAAACAAAGCCAAATTCCTACACCAAAAATTTCTGCCAAAGATGTAGCTACACCGAGTGTAACGTCCCGCTCCCCAAAAGACACCGGAAGTGAGAACGTTACAAGGTCCGCATGAACTGGAGCGGTGAGGCTCGAGCTCAATAAGCGTCTATGATAAAAACACAGGGTAGGTCCTTACATGCATTTCAGACCAATAAGAATTATTCATAATTTAAAGCCACATCCAGAATTAAAATGTCCGTACACGAAAAAAACACGTCAAGCCACAGCTGGGCCAAATAACAACAAGATAACGTACACTAAACAACAACAGAAAGTAAACTAAATGAGAACAGCAACGGTGAATGTCTCTAGTACTCCGTAGGGAGAGACTCGGCGTCTACGGCGAACTACAGGCTTTCTAAGTCAGGTGTCTCATAAGGATCCTCCTGGTACTCAGGCTCGTGATCTGACATACATCCAAAAACATGAATTATATCAGCAAGGGTCTGCAAGAAGATGTTAGAAACCCCAAGGCAACATATACAAATTGATACTGAATTTATGAGGCATTAATAAATTAAACGAGATAATGACAACAAGTTTAAACATGCAGGTTATAAAATGAAATAAAGTAAAACACTCTTATCATGCAATTCTAAGCAGTTTAAGAAGTAAAGTAAAGTTTTTCTGTGATTCATTAGCATGTCAATTTCACTGAGACAACAATAATAATTTGCAAGTTCCATGTCAATATTTCATGTCTATCATAGGGTTCACGCTTTTAGGTCGTGATGAGTGGATCGTTATTCTCACGGGGGTTTACCGTGATTGACGCTACTCCACCGCATGCGGGTGGTGCTCTTGAAGAGAGGACCCCTTCATACTCCTAGTGGCCGCTCAACCTTAACCCCACCCCAGATTTGTGCTGGAACACGAGCCAGCCTAGTCGACTCACACGACATCACGAAAGTCACGATTTCGCCTTCGAGGCGCACGATTTCACGATGTCACACATTTGTTAAATATTCCAAGACATGCAGCAATTTAATAATATCATCATTTATTTTTCTACAAAATTTTCAATGATTACGAGAGTGTTGAATAACATTCACAATAATTTAACAAAAATGTAGAACATATGGAATTAACGACCATATCACGGTAACTAGTTATCTTTGCCATTGTTCAAAACTAAGGTATATCAAATTATATGTCGTTGGGTCACATTTTCAATCCAGGATGTCATTGTAGTGATTTCATGTGTCATTTCATGTGTAGATTTTGAGTTATACAACTTTACATACAAAAGACTAAATGAGCATCTAACTTCAAAAATTGACTATAAATTGCATACTTGCCTGATTTCAGCGATTTTGGTGTCGTTGGATTCGTCTTGACGGGTACTATATTATGGTACGTCTGGTTCTCTGTTTTGGTTAAACACATCACTTAATTAGGCTCGTCGCAAGATAATCACAATATCAAAATAATCACTGAATTAGGTTCGTCTGATTTTATTGGGTTCTCTGTCTAGGGTGATGTTTATATTGTATTATATAATTCTTATACTAACATGGTAAGACTTATTTTATTTTAACATTATTATCCTAACATTGTTTACAACTACTAACATGCTGAAATTAACACTAACAAGTTAATATTAAATCAAATACTAACAACCTACTAACTTTACTTATAAGCTAATGATAAGGTTAACATTACATTTAATAGTCCCACCTACTCTACAATATAATAATACCATACTCCTATCTAACCCTCTCTCTCTTTAAACCTCTACCTGTCTCTTTCTCTCGTCTTATCTCTGTCCTCTTTCTTTTTTTCTTCTTTTAGTTGCAGCAAAGGGGAACTCATGCAGCAAGGGGAGGGGCTCACGCATGTGGGGGAAATGACGGCTTCCTGCGGTCGCACGGCGGTGCAGGCAGCGCGACGATGGCGGCCCAGGTCGACGGCGCTCTTCGGCGGCAGCAGCACGGTAGGGCGGCGTGCAAGGGGCTGCGGCGACGGAGCTGGTGGCGCATGCGGTTCTCAGGCGACAGCCTCTCGGTGGTTGCTGCGGCTTGTCGGAGCTCCGGGTGCACGCAAGGAGCACGACGGTGCGGCTTCTCGGCGGCCTGGCGGCGACGTAGGCAGCACGCACGAGGGTGGGCCGGCCTTCAACGAAGATGGGAAGAGGGGGAGAAGGATCTGAAGTTTGTTTGAGATTTGAGTTTTATCCCTCTAGCTTCTTGATTTTTGATTTCAAAATCAGTTTGAGTTTGTATTTTGTGATGATTTTTGGGAAGAATTTGGGGAATTGATCTTTGGTTTGGGGCTGAAATTGATGGGGGATTTGGGTTGATGAAGTTTCAGGTTCGATTTTGGATTTGGGAATGGTGAACAGATTTTTGGGGAATTTCTTTTTGCAGGAGATGATGGGTTGATGATCCTTAAGAGGAAATGGCATGGGACATGGTTCTCATTTAGTCAAAAGATTAGGTTCTTAATTAATGATTCTTTTTGACTAATCGGTGAAGAAACGAGCGTGAGTGTGTGTGTTGATTAAAATGGAAATTAATGTAACCTTGACTAATCTTTTTAGGGGGAGGAACCTGGTTAGGCAACGTGTGTGGTGTCTTTAGTGTTTATGTAAGTGATTAAAGTAATTAAGTAATTAAGTAAAGTTAAATGTAATTAGTAAAAATTAAAAGTGATTAGCAAATTGTAATTAGTAAGAGAATTAAATTCAAGTAATTTGAAACTTGATAGTTAATTAATTATGATATGGTAAAAACGAAAAACAGAGACGCGTACGCGTCGATGCGTAGTAAAGAACGTACGGACGAAAAATTATGCGGACGACTGAAATTAAATACCGATATTCACGATTTCAAACACGTCTAAAAATATAGGCCGTTACATCCTACCTACCATAAGAAAAATTCTGCCCTCGGAATTCTTATCAACTAAGGAGCATGAAACAAATATGGATAACGCTCTAGTATTTCGTCTTCCCGCTCCTAGGTAGATTCTCCTTGTGTGCAGTGACGCCACATCACTCTGATTAGATCAATAGTCCTGTTCCTGAAGACTTTCTGACGTCGATCTAGGATCTGCACTGGTTGTTGTTCGTACGTCAGATCTGGCCGAACTGTAATCTCAGAGTAGTCCACAGCATGAGAAGGGTCGCTGATATAACGATGGAGCTGGGACACATGAAAGACGTCATGAACTCCCTCTATTGATGGTGGCAAAGCTAAGCGATATGCTACTTCACCAACTCACTCTAGCACATCGAAGGGTCCAATATATCTCGGACTAAGCTTGCCTTGCTTTCCAAATCGGATCACTCCTGGATTCGTGGAGATCTTCAGAAATACATGATTGATGTGTCCAAATTTTATACTATTTTCATATCATAATTCCATTGCATCTCATGCCATTTTCGTATCCAAATCCCTCATTTTACTACGATATTGCATTTCTGACGATATTTTCGAGTTTCGTAGTGTTTTGTGAGTTTTCAGGGATTTTGGAGCGATTTGGGACCCCGCTTGGGTCGCTACCGACGGTATTTTTTTGATTTTTGTTGGTGCATGAACACCCGCAACAAAGGGTCTACCAGAGAGTTATTGTTCGATCCTGAGATCGAGAAGACAACCAGGGATTTGAGAGCCTCTAGCAGATGTTCATCTCCATCTGCTAGATGGGAGAAAATCCTCCTCCTCCTCGCACCGGGTCCATCAGGGACCACATGAAACCAACTTTTGGGAACAACTCCTCCATACTCAGACCGCAGCTGACGGCAGTGAGCTTCGAGCTCAAGAAGGGGTTGATTAATCTGATGCAGTAGGATCCCTTCCATGGGCATCCTCATGAAAATCCCAACCATCAAATTGACTCCTTCCTGGCAAAGTGTGATACGTTCAAGGTGAAGGACGTCAGTGATGATGCTGTGAAGCTGCAGCTTTTCTCGTTCACCTTAAGGGATAAAGCCTCCTATTGGCTCCGGGCCCACCCTCCCAACCATTTCACCACCTGGGAGAAGCTTGCTCTTGCATTTGTGGATAAGTTTTATCCACCATCGAAGACGGTCCGGATCCGTGGGGCCATTTCTAACTTCAAGCAACTCCCACAGGAGTCACTTTATGAGGCTTGGGAGAGGTTCAATGACCTCCAACACCAGTGTCCTCACCATGGGATCGAGCCTTGGGATTTGGTGCAAAGCTTCTATAACCGGCTCCAACCTAGCACCAAGATGATTATCGATGCTGCGGCGCAGGGCGCCCTACTTGATAAGTCTCCTAAGGAGGCTATAGATTTATTGGAGCACATGGTGGCCAACACCTAGTAGTGGAACTATGAACGGACCGTTGTGACCTGGACTCCTGAGGTCAAGGTCGCTAGCCACTTGGATTCTCACATCGAGACCTTGTGCAAACAGGTGGCCGCATTGAGCAGCGTCTAGACTCCATCCCAGCAGCGCCCAACACCTCTTATCATCCCGGGGAGGAGTATATAGATCAGGGATATATCCCTAATGAGACCCACTATGAGGTTGCTGAGACATCTGAGACCGTACAGTACGTCCAAGGAGAGGGACAGAATCAGTGGCAGCATCCAGCTGCCAGGAATCACCCTGGGTTTTCCTATGGAAACCCAAGTGGAGGGCTGCAACCTCCACAATTTCAGAGACCACCTCCACCTCCTCAACAGTAGCAGAGCCAGCAGCAGTGCGGCTTTAGGCCAGCTGGGCCTTACAGGCTGCCGGGATATCAGTTCAATTGGCCACCTCAGCAGTATTATGCGTCGGCTCCACCCAAGTCTAATCTCGAAGCCACGCTGGAGACCTTCATGAGCAGCCAGATGCGCTTTAATCAGGATACATCGAACCAATTCAAGAATATAAATTCTTCACTCGATGAACTGAGGGGGCAAATGTCACAGCTTCTGAAGAATAAGGGGAGATTGCCCGCACAGCCAGAGGCAAACCCGAGAGCCCAAGCCAATGCCGTGGTTTCAGTGACCACACGAGGAGGACGGGTTACTGACCCCGTCATGGTCCCGGTGCTGAGTAAGGAAAAGGTCACCATTGAAGAAGCTGTTGATGACGGCGATAGAGCAGAGGCCACTAAAGGGACTATCACTATTGAGGAGAAAGCGGATGCTCCTCCCGTCATACCTACCACGACGCCGCCTCCCATCGATGCATCCAAGAGCAAAGTATCCCGACCTCCCCCTCTATACCCACAGAGGCTAGCCCTAGCCAAGATGGAGAAGAAGTACTCTAAGCTCATGGAGTTATTAAAGGGGATTCAGCTGAACATCCTGTTCATAGACGCCATCACCGAGATCCCGACCTACGCCAAATTTTTGAAGGATCTCATCACGAGAAAGAGTAAGCTCGAAGAAATCAAGCTATTAGAGGATTCCACCTCCGTCATCAAAAATCATCCTCCTCGAAAGCTGCCGGATCCAGGGAGCTTTACGTGACGTGCTCCATCGGAGGGATGCCTATCAGCAGGGAGTTGATCGACTTGGGGGCTAGCATCAGTTTGATGCCCCTCTCCATCTTCAAGAGACTCCAAACGGGAAGTGAGCTGGAACCGACGAGCATGTCCATCCCGCTCGTCGATCATTCCATCACCTACCCGGTGGGAGTAGCGAGGGACGTCATCCTCCAAATACCCTCGGGACTATGTGTTCCAGTCGACTTCATGATCATGGATATGCCTGAAGGAGGGAGCTCCCAATTGATACGCGGCCGCCCCTTCATGGCGACGGTCGGTGTTCTGATAGATGTCCGAGAAGGGACCCTCTCTCAACGTGGGGGACATTGAAGCTGAGTTCTGGCTACAAAAGCCGATGAGGGAGCATGCCCATGTAGAAGGGGTCAGTTATCTGGAGCTTCTTGAAGAGGAAGCAATTGAAGACTTTACTTCCAAAGGGGTCATGAAACACCCAATGAAGACAAGCATCGACGACGGCGACGACCCAACCTACAACAAAGCGGTCACCGCGTACATCCAAGTATTGGATGAGGAGTTTCTACGTCGTTCATCAAATCATCAAGGACTGGAGACTATAAGCTACGTGGAGGAGAATCTTGAAGTAGGCGGAAGTCAAATGCCGCCGATTTGCACCATCCAAAGAATTGACGTGCGACCACCGTGCGAACGAAATGAAAATTGACATTTTTGACGGAGTCGAGCTCATGACTGAAAACGAGCGCTTATTGGGAGGCAACCCAATTTCTTAGATTCTGGATTTTCTTTCTTAGTTTCTTATTTTTCATTTTTATTTTGTGTTTTTAGATAAAACTATAAAAATCATAAAAATTTGATGAGTTCGTCTTTTGTGTAGGATGGACAAGTGGGGGTATGCGTATGGACATTATAAACAGAAAGAAGCCGGAGGGGAGCAATAGATTCGAAGATTTGGGAAGAAAACCAAAGAAAAAGAAAGGGGACAGGAGGCACAGGAGGCTCGGACCGAGCAGCTTCACTGCTCGGTCGAGCAGTGCAGACACGGCAAAAGCGAGGATATAGGGCCATTTCTGCTCGGCCCGAGTAGCATTTTGCTCGGTCCGAGTAGAAATCAGCTCGGTCCGAGCAACCTACTGCTCGGTCGAGTCGTACAGGTTTTGAAATTTGGGGAGAAAACGTCACTCTGTCAACCCAGACAGAATATTATTGGCTCGGACCGCGTAGGATTCGACGCGGACCGAGCATTTCACTGCTCGGTCGAGCAGACAAGGGAGTATTTCACATCAAAAAATTTCATTGACCCGGTCGAGCAGCCTAACTGCTCGGACCGAGTCGGGTCGGACCTTTAACTCCAAACCCAAAACCCGACTATAAGTTATCGTTGTTAAAAAAAATTTAACCTAAAATTTTTACTCTCTAATTTTCGCCCGAGCTCTCCCAACCCCCCTACTCGTTCAACCCCCGCCCCGCGCCATCGTCCTCCTCCTTCACCACCGCTGGCACCGCCAGATGCGCCGCCACCCTCCGGTCAGCTGCCCCCCTCTCTCCCCCTTTTTCTCTCTCTATCTCTCCGCCCCCCCCCCCCCAACTCCCCTCTCTTCCCCCCCTCTCCACCCTACTTAGTCGACGGCACCGTCGATGGCGCCACCGCCGCCGACGGCGCCGCCGAACCCACCCCCCCTCAAATCCCCACACCCCCCTCTTAAAACCCCCCACCCCCACCCCCTCCCCACCGGTGATCGCTGAAAGCCCCCCCTAATTTCCTCTCGACTGAGCCCTAGGGCACAGACCGAGCAGCTCGACTGCTCGGTCACATCCCCTGCCCGAGTCGCACATCTCTGACCGAGCAGTTACACTGCTCGGTCTAGCACCCTCTTCTCATCTTATTCCATAATTTTTAATGCCTTTCTGACGTTTTCCATTGTTTCTATTGCAGGTATTCGATACCTACGTCAGCACAGGCTACGGGGACTAGCTTTGGGGAGTTCTAGACACTTGCATCCCTCGCATCGCTCCCGCATACGGTACACTCGTTCCCTAACTTATTTTACATACCGTATACACGATGGTACGCACACGTGGATCCACCGCACCCCCTATTCGCGGGAAGAGGCCGTCGCCTGGCGCCTCCTCTTCTCGACCATAGCGTCGTCCCTGCCTTACCACCACATCCGCCACTACCACTGCCACACCCTCTACCACAACTCCCGCCATCACCACTACCACTCCCACCACCACCACACCTGTCACGACCGTCGTTATCCCCACCACAGATCCTATCCCCACCACAACACCATCCACCGTCTCCACTTCATCGCCCCCACACACCGCACCGTCTAGGGATGACATTCCCGCACGTCTTCCTGTATATGTCATCACGTTCCGAGACACCGCACACCGGGAGTGCTTTTTCAGGCTCTCCCAGCGACATCTCGTTCCCACGGTTTTCATAGACGTGCCCGCCCTCCGATCCCTAGGTCTCCTACAGGGAGTTCACCACCTGTACCGAGCGATCGGTCTCGACCGATTCCTCGGTGTACACGCTCTGACCTACACGCACATATCACTCGAGGGCCTCAGCTCCATCGCTCTCACCCCGGCAGGTGACGGCATCACCTTCCGCATCATTGATCACGACTACACTGTCACTTTTGCTATGATCCGGGACTATTTTCACTTCCCTGCCGTCCCAGAGCCCAGACTAGCCTTTTCGCCCACATTTGACGTTGACTCTTTTGACACACGTGCCTTTTGGGAGCGTATTTCTGGACTTCCACAGTATCGCCTTAGCCGGGTGAAGGCATCGTACATTGTGCACCCATGCCTTCACTACGCTCAGCGACACCTAGCTTCCACCCTTTTTTGCAGACCAGAGGTTGGGACCATGTCCCTCCCTGAGCTTACTCATCTTATGGGTATGACCCGACTTCTTCGATTCCACCCTGACGGCTCTTTGCGACTCTTCATGCTCTCCGACGCAGCCCACTGGTTGTGTCACAGACTTTACCAGACCGCCACTACCTACCACTCCACAGACATTTGCTGCGGTGGCTTCTTCACTATTTTTGCTCAGATGCTTGATATTCCCATTCCAGCTGACCTTCACCGCCCCACTGGCCCGACACGCTTGACCATTGGTGTGCTCGAGCATATGCATATCATCCGACCCCATGGTGATCGTCACTGGCTTTACCTCATAGGCACCACCCACACTCCTCATATGGTGCTCCCCACCCCTCACCTCACGCACATTCCAGCAGCCCAGATTGACTGGATTCTTCCTAGAGTCGAGCAACTCCCCGCCATACACGTGCTCAAGCCTCCAGGAGCACCAGTCGAGGCTGCAGTCTTATCGGGGCCCACATTCCCCGGTGTTCGAGCTGCTTGACATAGCTGCGTTAGTTGCCGGCCTCCCAGTCCCACATGCTCACCCATCTTCCGGAGCCGCCTCTTCCACCACCACCGTATCTACCACCCACACCACAGTCGAGTCCTCGGGGACTGTCTTCACATCCTGCCCCGAGACTCAGATTCCCTCAACCTCTGTATCGGTGCCGAAGGGCACCGATTTAGCTTTTGCTAATGCGCCCATAGATATCGACCCTCCCGTTCACGATCCTGCCCCTACTCTTCCTCCTCTCAGCGACCTGATAGCTTCACTTCCTCTATCCTTAGGTCACGAGATTCCACTTTCTGCCACCCTTTTCTCCACATCAGTTGCCATTTTTACCGAGAGTGTGTCGACGTCTGTCTACTCTTCTGTGTCGACTACATCTCTTTCTTCCACCGTTGTCGAGTTGGCGTCGAGCTCACCCTCTCCTACATTCCACGCTAGGCACCGTGCATCAGTTGCACAGGGCCGATTTACTAGAGTGGTGACTCACAGACACTTCCCTCGCCCTCCACCCGACTCTTGCACTTCCGACGCTCGCTTGACTGTGTTAGATGACTTGACTTCCTGCTTACGGCGGGATTTCGATGACTTTGCACGCGCGACGGCGACACACAGATCTAGAGTCGAGTCGGATCTTACATCTATCATAGACATGCTTCGTCACCGTGGCCCACCTACTGTTATCCTTGCACCAGCACCGCCTCCCAGGACGGATACTGTGACACACTCTGTACCACTCAGTGCTTCACTTCCTTAGGCTTCTGAAGAGCCTATTTCTACCACTTTTGAGTCTTCTGTCACAGTTGATCCACTTTCTGCCCTGGTTTTACATTCTGATGAGCCCTCCACTGACACCGTCGATCTCCCCACTAGCCCTCCTCATGAGTCTCAGCCTGACCTTCCACCACCCACCACCCCTGGTCCACAGCAGAGGGACCCATCACCACCCCCAGAGGGTGGTGCCTCTACTTGATGTAGTCCTCACCCACTTCTGCCTCCCCTATTCATTTTATGCACATCTGTCTGTTTGGGGCCCCACTTTTACATAGCTTGGGGGAGGAGCCACCCATGCACCATATCTTATACTGCATTGCATCATTTCATATTTTTAGTTTTATTTCTTTTTTTATTGCATACTTTTTATTTTAATCCCCCACCCACCCCACCCCTTTAGCATCATCTCCCGCTCACGAGCGTTTTCTTAGCAGTGAGGACACTGCTAGGTTTAGCTTGGGGGATGAGCGCTACCGCTTTATTTTTTATTTTTTATTTTTATTTTTTTCTTTTGCACTTTTCTTTCTCTATTTCAGTCTTTATTTCATTTTTCCACCGTTTTCACGTCGTTTTCTTTTTTTTCTCATTTTGCATCATATTTTCCATTTTCCCCATGCATGCATCTCTTTTTCTTTATTTTCCTCTTCCCTCCGATTCTTTTTCTTTATTTGCTAGGGACGATCCGCATGATGATATCTCTCGTAGCCTTATTAATTTTTACGATGCTCATTTCTGATGACATGCTATTAGGGTAAATTTCAGTTTTACTATCTATATGCATGCACTTCTTTTGATGATCTATCTGAGTTAATGCCTGAAATGAATTGAAAATCGAATGCATGAACTAGTATCAAGTATGATTTATGTTGGGAAATGCACCTAGGTTCACGCATCACTAGGACACTTGGAGTATCTGTTTTTATCTCAGTCACTTCTGTTTGCATACCTGCTCATATTGTGATTATTAATGCATGCCTTTTCAGTATTCATTTAGAGAAGTGAAAATATCCATGATATCTATGAGTTTAGTTATGGTTTTATTTTATCAAACCGTTGTGCACCCTCTTATGAGTGAACCAAGAGTCCTACTATTTTTCCTTCTCCACAAATCTATTTATATCTTTACATATCAGTTGGTTACACCCTCATAGTTGTCTTTACCGCATCTTACTTCCCAAAACCCAAAAAGAAAAGTATAGCTTCTAAATGAATGAAAAAAGAAAAGAAAAGAAAAAAAAGGAAAAAAGGAGAAAAAATGTGTATATATTCATATGTGAAAAAGAAAATGAAAAGAAAATGAATAAATTCTATATCATTTCATTAGAAGCTATCATTTATTCTGAGAAGAAAAACAAAAATTCCATATCATATTCTTAGATGTGACGCCTCAAGCTAAGCTTGGGGGGGTAAACCAACTGATTACATGAGTAAGCATGACATTAGAGTGGAGACGGTGCATAACGGGGAGATTTAATAATGCCTAAATTTTACGAATTGCTTTAGTTTCTGGAGATTTTTCATAAATCTAAATGAATATCTGAATGGCATGATTTTTTCTATTCTCTATTGCATGTTGTGTGATTCCTTCATGCTCCTTGTGTATCTGTGATTGAAAAGGGCGTTGCCAACTTCTTTATACTAGACTCTAGGGATTGCATGAGATTGATATGATTTGATGGCATTATTTCAGTAGATCCCTATTATTTGCATGCATTGCTTGCTAGTCATTTGATTCGTAAAGCTAGAAATTGCCAATAGCATGTATGTTTATCATTCAGATCATCGTGATATACTATCTAGGCCTGAGATCTGACCAATCATCCTTAGCATCCTCCTCTCACTTCACTTTTTACTTTTCCTTTCTTTCTATTTTCATTTTTCTTATTTCCTTTTGTTTTCCTCCCGGCGTACCGATTATTCGTCTTCCTCGAGGACGAGTAAGAGATAAGCTTGGGGGATTTTGATGTGTCCATATTTTATACTATTTTCATATCATAATTCCATTGCATCTCATGCCATTTTCACATCCAAATCCCTCATTTTACTACGATATTGCATTTCAGACGATATTTTCGAGTTTCGTAGTGTTTTGTGAGTTTTCAGGGATGTTGGAGCGATTTGGGACCCAGCTTGGGTATGGACACATCCGACGTGTTCGTGATCTCATTGGCGAGGCTCTGGAGGAGTTTGCCACACTTCTGGAGCCATTGGAGGAGGAGGGAGAGAGCAGAGGAGAGAGAGACAGCCCAAGCAGTTCCCCAGCAGTTTCCCAGAAAATGCTCGGTCCGAGCAGCTCGGCTGTTCGACCGAGCCATTTCAGTTTAAGAAGAGAGCTGATACGGGCTGGCTCGGACTGAGCAGTTCAGCTGCTCGATCGAGCAGCCTCAATTTCCCCAAGCCGAAGCAAGCCACGACACGGCCCAAGTAGCTGAACGAGTCGACCCATACTCGACCCGAGCAGAGATGACTCGGTCAGAGTAGGCAACTTTGAATTCTCTCCATTTTCTGTAGTGCTCGGTCGAGCAGCTTCTCTGCTCGGCCCGAGCCACCGAATGAGCAGCCTATTGCTCGACCGAGTCACCTACTCAGTCGGCAACCCAAAGGCTATTTTTGGGATGTTTTTCTCGGAGGCTGGGATACGCGCGATTTTGGGCTTTTGAAGCTGGAGCTGTGCAGACGACTGAGGGGGAGAATTTTGATTAGGAATTTTGGAGATTTTTTCGACAGGGGAGCTGGGCGATTTTTGTAGGGATCTTTAGACTAATTTTTGTAAGGAGATTTTTGAATCGAATATTGAGATATTACTGTGTTTGTTCTGGATTGCTCTTGTTTGGAATCTGAAATTATTTCTGGATCTGCAATTTCTATTGAATTCTCGATGTAAGTCTTTTAGCCCTAATCTTTTTATTGCTATAATGTTTTCTTCCTTGGAATTGATGTTTTTGTCTATCACTATTGCGATGTGTGAGTAGATTTATTCTAGGGTTAATGGGTTAGCCCTAGGACCCTAGGGGAAAATGTAGATCCGGATCAATACATTGAATTGGGGACTTAGGGTTGTATTTCGGTAGATCCTACCTAATCCGTAGATAACCCTTACTGAGATCATGCCCACGGTCTGTGGAATTGATGTGCTTAAGTGGTATCTAGGAATTCGAATAGGGAAATCATTGGATCCAACCAAGTCACGTGACCATACCCGACTTGTGCCTTGAGGGGATCTATTGACGAACTATACCGCTACGTTGACGGCTACCGCCATTGCGTCAACGAGAGCCACCGAAATACCCCGCAATTCTAACCCACAAGAGTTGTACGAATTGGGGGGATTAATTCCCTAGCCCTAATGCAATGCAAGGATCCTATCCTAACATCGACCCCCAATGATCTTAGTGGTGATCCCTAAAGCCCTAGTCCCTTTTATTAATATTACAACAACATCACCCCAAACAAATCTTTTACCCCGATAGCTATCTCACTTCAAAACTTAGAGATAAACTGAGAACCAATTGACACTATCACCGTCCCTGTGGGATTTAACATCTTATATACTATAACTCGACACCGTCTGCTTGCGGATTGAGCCCGAAACTATAGCCTAGAGGCCATACCACGCCTGGCGATCGTGACACCGCCAGGTGGAACCTATGTGTAGGTTACGGGTGTGTCAATGATCTCCTGGCTGAAACTCTAGAGGACGTCGTTTAGCATCCGCCCAATGCTTGTAATGGTCCTGGGCGATCCGAAGCTTGTCTCTGATATCTCTCACAACGTCAACTGCTTCCACTATCATCTCTGGCCCCAAGAGTTCTCTATCACCTATGTCATCCCAACTCAATGGCGATCGACATTTCCTCCCGTAGAGAGCAGCAAATGGCACCATGCCAATGCTTGCCTGAAAGCTGTTGTTGTAGGTGAACTCCACCAGGTGCAGATGATCCTCCCATGAGCCTTTGAGATCCAACATGCAGGCTCTCAGCATATCCTCCAAGATCTGTATGGTATGATCTAATTGTCCATCTGTCTGCGAGTGATACGCATTACTGAATTTCAGACTGGTACCCAGATTGGTCTGCAGACTTTTCCAGAACTGAGACGTGAACCTTGTATCACGATCTGATACAATGCTCACGGGGACTCTATGTAAGCGTACGATCTCCTACATGACGTAATTCACATCACGACTTATACTAGAAGAAAATTAAAAAGGTATGAGTTAGGTCATTACCTCCATATACTTTCTTGCTAATATCACCATGGATTGTCCAACTCGGAAGGTATAAAGTGTGCAGACTTGGTCAATCGATCAACGATGACCCAGATGGCATCGTTCTGCTTGGTGCTCTGAGGTAAGCCAGACACGAAGTCCATCGTGATGTGCTGCCACTTCTACTCCAGAATCGACAGAGGTTGTAGTAGTCCAGCAGTGCGATGATATTCAGCCTTCACTTGCTGACACATAAGACACTTGGCCATGCTCTGTGCCACGCTTCTCTTCATCCCATGCCACCAGAAATTCTGCCGAAGATCCTTGTACATCTTAGTACCTCATGGATGAATAGAATAAGGTAAACTGTGAGCCTCATTCATCAACTCTTCTCTGATATCTCCTACAGGTACGCAGATTATACTACCATATCTCAAAGATCAATCCTCGTGAATCAGAAAATCTGTCCGGAGTCCTGCTTCAACTTTCTCTCTGATCTTCTTCAACTTAGCATCTCCAACTTGAGTAGTCTCAACCCGATCCACAATCGTCGATTGAATCTGCATGTTCATCAACGATGATGTGACTCCTGATAAGACAGCTTCAACATCCATCCTTCGTAGATCCTGCTGCAATCTCTACTGAGCTATGAGAATCATCACCTCGGGTAGTCGACTCAAGGCATCCGGTATGACATTCACCTTTCCTGGGTGATACTGGAGATCAATGTCGTAGTCTGTCATCAATTCCAACCATCTGCGATGTCTCATATTCAGCTCCTTCTGGGTGAATATATATTTCAAACTCTTGTGCTCAGTGAAAATTGTCACTTTCTCACTCAGTAAGAAATGCCTCCAAATCTTGAGCGCAAAAACAACTGCAGCCAACTCCAAATTGTGCGTCGGGTAATTCTTCTCATGGACATTCAACTGTCGCGAAGCATATGCGACCACATAATTGTGCTGGTGCAGAACACATCCAAGTCCCTTGCCCAATGCGTCACAGAATATCTCGACGCCTCCACTTCTATCCGGAATAGCTAAGACTGGTGCAGTAGTCAGTCTCTCCTTCAAAGTAGAAAAGGCTTGCTCACAAGAATCTGACCAAGTGAACTTAACATCCTTCCTCACCAATCTCATCATCGGCTCAGCTATCCTCGAGAAATCCTTGATAAATCTGCGGTAGTATCCAGCCAATCCAAAGAAACTCATGTTGTCCGATGCCGATTGAGGTGTAGGCCATTCACTGACTACTCTAACCTTCTCCGGATCTACTGAGATGCCAACTCCTGATACTACATACCCAAGAAGTGCAACTCTGTCCAGCCAGAATTCACACTTGCTGTACTTGGCATACAGTCTATGGTGACGGAGCGTCTCCAATACCATCTTCAAGTGCTTTGCATGCTCTTCCTTGCTCCTCGAGTACACCAGGATGTCGTCTATGCAGATCACTACGAACTTGTCAAGAAAATCGTAAAAGATAAGGTTCATGATATTCATGAACACTACAGGAGCGTTGGTCACACCGAACGGCATGACAATGAACTCATAATGCCCGTACTTAGTCCGAAAAGCTGTATTGGGCACATCTTCCTTCTTGACTCTGACTTGATGGCATCCGCTCCGGAGATCCAACTTCGAAAATACCCTCGATCCACCAAGCTGATCGAAGATATCATCGATACGGGGCAGCGGGTACTTATTCTTCACTGTGATCTGATTCAGTTCCCGATAATCAATGCACATCTTTCTCGATCCATCATTCTTCTTCACCAGCAAGACGGGTGCACCTCAGGGAGATACGCTAGGATGAATGAAACCCTTCTGCATTAGCTCATTCAACTGTTTCCTCAGCTCTTCTAACTCAGCAAGGGCCATACGGTAAGGTGTCTTCGAAATTGGTTTAGCCCCTGGCATAAGATCAATGCCAAACTCCAGCGCTCGTTCGGGCGGTAATCCAGAAATGTCTTCCGAGAAGACGTCTTCGAAATCTCTCACTACTGCAGGCTTCTCTGGTTCAACTATCATAGATGCAATATTCAATCTGTACGGCTGGGCTCGGAACTCAACATGTCCAAGTGAACGTCCTCTGCTGACAAACTCGAACACTGGGTGGTCAGGAATTTCGAATACCACTTTCTTCCGGTGACAGTCAATCGTGGCATAAAAAGCTCCTAACCAGTCAATGCCGAGAATAGCATCGAAGTTGGGTAGGTCATGGATAATAAAGTCAGCATATAGTTCATGCCCATTAATCACCAATAGACATGGTCTACATCCCAGTGCAACCTTCACTACACCATTCCCAGTTGTAATATTCCAACACTTGGGAAGCGTGTAGGTGGGTATCGCGTGTTCGACTACGAACTTCCGAGATAGGATGCACATGGAAGCTCTAGAATCGAACAGGGTCAAGGCCAGGTAAGATGAAACTAAGATGACACCTAAGGGTAACATGCAACTAGATTAAACATGGATCTCTGCCTCCAGCAACTCCGGATCCTTGTTGGGTGTTTCATCTCCCAGCTATTCTGAGATAAGAAAGGCACTGGTTAATCTCGTGTACATGATTTCTCTAGATATTTGGCTAATAAAAAGTATTCTCGTTGTCCTGAATTTTACAAATGCAAGACCTGCATGGGCCACCACTAAAACCTGTAACGCGTCGCTTCCCAAAAGACACCGGAAGTGAGAACGTTACAAGGTCTACATGAACTGGAGCGATAAGGCTCGAGCTCAATAAGCGTCTGTGATAAAAACACAGGGTAGGTGTAATGCCCTACAAGCTACTGCACAAGTACTAGAGGGGGGGTGAATAGTACTTTAAAAATAACAAGGAGTATAATTCCTAATTATAGTGCAAACAACTACCAAATCAATTTGCGGAAGCTTAAATTGAAGACAACAACAAAATTAACAAAGCTAACAATAGATGTTACTGGGTTCGGATCCACCCAAGTCTCTCCGACTTGTTCCCGGTGATCCTACGTCCCAACCACCCGGATCCCCTCCGGATACTTGAGTTAGAAACCCTAACTCAAGATTTCCACTATGAAATACTTGTGAAAAACCTCCACAAGTCAAATCATACAAAATGTAATTTGTCACTCCCCACAACCCGGGATCACAACCACACTCTCACAACCGAGAGTGAAACTTACAATTCAAATATGAAATGAAATAAGAAAACTTCTTACCGACAAAATACCTATGCCTTGAGTATTGCTTACGAATTAGGGCAAGGATGATTTTGAGGAAGAAGAAGTGGCACCAAACCCTAGCTCCAAGATGTAGATCAGCGATGGAGAGCTTTGGGGATGTTGGTGACCTAGAATCAAGCACTTGGCTTGGAAGGCTTCACACTCAATGAATCTCTCTTTGGAAGTAAGAGTTAGGAGAGATTATTGAATGGAAAGAATGAGCTTTGAATGAGCTTGGAATGATTTCTCTTGATCTCTAAACTTGCAATAATATCAGCCTTGGCAGCAATGAATGCAGCCCATCAAGTATTTATAGGATAGAGGAGAGAGAGAGAGAAAAACGTTTCAATTAAAGCTCCAACGGCTCTTTTCTGAACCCAACTAGTCGGTCAAAGAACAACCACCGACCGACTAGTTCATCAACTAGTCGGTCAATTAACGTATACCGACTAATGGGTGAACAGAGAAAAGATCAAAGCACAGACAAAAGGAACTAGTCGGTCCAAGAAGAGTAGCTGACCGACTAGTTTCACAACTAGTCGGTCGGTTACTCAACGTAGACCGACTAACAGATAAAACTGAAGTCTGAGCTAAAATAGACTTAGTCAGTCCAAGAGCAAATGTTGACCGACTAATTTACCAACTAGTCGGTCACCAAATGAACATAGACCGACTAACAATAAACAGTAAGTTAGGTGAAAAAATTGGCATGAACAGTAAAACTAAACTAGTCGGTCCAAGAAGGAAAGTTGACCGACTAGTTCATCAACTAGTCGGTCGATCAAAGAACACAGACCGACTAATGATAAACAGTAGCTTAGGCTCAAATGTGCATGTACAGGGAAAGCTCAACTAGTCGGTCACAGAAGCATCACTGACCGACTAGTTCACAAACTAGTCGGTCGGTGAGTCAACTTAGACCGACTAACTGTAAACAGTAAAGAGCTTAGAATTGACTGAGAAGAACTAGTCGGTCCAATAAGATTTGCCGACCGACTAGATCACCATCTAGTCGGTCAGTTCTTCTTCTTGAACCAACTAACATGCACAAGAAGTCGCGAATCGAAGCGCGAAGCTTCGGGAAGGATTGTATGGACTTCTACTAAGATCCTAGAGCTAAGATATGAGCGTTATGAAGATTTAAATCGTAAGACCTACTCAAGCCTTAACATTCTACGAAATAAGCTTAAAGACTATAAATAAAACTTGACGATACCGTCTTCAATAGCTTCAATCGAATCTTCATGACTTCTAAGAAGGTCCATAAGCTTCAACGAAGCTTTAGGCATACGATCACGTGCTTTGAGAAGTCTTGAGTCGTCGTAATTGATATTCATGTGAATTTGGCGACGATCTCCATAACTGCGCTCACAAAGTGTTAGTTCACGATATATTTATGTTTGTTCATCATCCAAAACCAAATCCGGGGAGTCCAATATCCAACATTCTCCCCCCTTTTTGGTGATGACAAACCAACATAAATAATAATCAAAAAAATAATTCAAATGAAATTTACTTACTCCCCCTGCATTGATGACACGTTAATTCCAATTTAAACAAAAATAATACGCATCAAGCAGACGAGTGAAGTATATTAAATGAGAATCGATTATTGAATTATTGAAATACCAAACGTAGGTTATTGAAATATCGGATTTGAAAATCCATTTATATATCTTAACTCCCCCTGAATCTAACACATCAAGTTAGATTCTTGGAAAAATGCTTTAAATTTTCATTTAGCACATTGTTATTATTATAATCTCTCCCCTTTGGCATAAGCAAAAAGAGCGGGAGGATAACAACGACAACAACAATGGCCTCAAATAAAAAAGCACGGGAGTCGTAGAATACGATGACGGTTCAAGTGACACCAAAGAGAAAAATACGAATAGAATCAAGGCGTGTTAATGATACCATAGTCGAAAATCGTAAAACGAAATCATCAAAACTCAAATCAATATTACGGATTGAGTTATGGAATATACTCTCCAATATCAACATTCTTGGTTAATTTAGTGCATGGAAAACAATTCTATGTTTCCATAGAAGAAATTTCTATTAAACCAAGTTAATATCGTCGAGCGACGAAATCAAACATCTGAGACATAAAAAAAATTAATAAATTTTGCACAATATAATGAAATGTCAACTGCGATGTATATATATATATAATGTGAACCAGAGTACATCACTGACATAGAAAACATCGATCCACTGATCGGTGCACAAAAATATATCATCATATCACAGATATCAGAGTGTAAAAAAAAATATACACCATCATCAAAAGTATCAAAATGATCCAAAATACATCATCAACAAGATCATAAAAGTACATCAAAAAGATCCAAAATATATAGCCACCCACACTATCCTACCCAACATCTCTCACAACTAGATATGTCATCCAATGAGTATCGGGAGAGGCCTCAAAGAAACTCAAGAGGCAGCGGGAGGATCAGAAGCAACTGCAGGCTCAGCAAGAGCAGAGGAGGTGATTGGATCAGCAGGAACGTCCGGAAAGTCAGCAGGAGCGACGGCAGAAGTGGCAGTCTCTGGAGCAGCAACAGCAGTGGCCTCGGGAGCACCAGTCGGAGTATCCACCGCAGGAGCGGTCGCAATAGGTGTGCTCTCGGGGGCACCAGCAGACGAAGCAGCAACAGCAGCACCAGAAGAGGAAGCACCAGCAGCAGTACCAGAAGGGCCCTCGGGGGCACGAGTGGAAGTACGACAAAGCTCCTCAATGTCCTCCTCGGCCAACTCATCCATCTCCTCATCCTCAGAAACAGAAGGAGGAAGCTGAACACCCATCAGACGAGCCATACGGCAAACTACCTCCTCGGTACGAGCCAAACGAGACTCGTGACGACGAAGTAACCGTACGACATCATCAAGGGTGGCAGAGGGAGCAGCAGAGGCAGACGCAGAGGCAGACGCTGAAGGTGTCGTCCTCTGAACGTGACAAAGCGCCGCAAGAGATTTCTTGACGGCCGTCGCGTTCAGGGGAGGACCAAGGGGACGCTCATCGTCACGAGGCAAGGGGACACGGAAGTGACGGAACACAAGGGTCAACAAGCAAGGAAATGGGATATGAGCCGATTTAGAGGACTTGCGAATACACTCGAAAGAATCAATCTTATCGAGTATAATGCGAGCCCAATTAATCGAGCTCCCCATGAATATGGCATAGATCAGCTTCAGAAAGGGCTGGGACGGTAAAGATGAAGAGCCGTACTTGGGAAGCAAGCACGACTTCAGAATCAGATTGAGGACCCATGCATTTGGCTTGAAGGACTTGGAAGGCACGCCAATCATGGCGAGAGGAATCTGATGGAAAATCTCAAAAAGGATGGTCTGATCTAAGGAAGAAATATCATCAACAGAAATGTCTGAGGGGAGGAGGCCAGACGAAGAGATACCCAAAATCTCTCCTAAGATTTCTGCCATGAGGACTATAGGAGTCCCCAAAACAGTTGTCTCAACAGAGTGGGTCTCATCGTAGTGACCCCTGATCCTATTGGCGTAGAATAGCTTCACTAAACGAGGGTAGGGGTGAGGATTCGCCTTCGGGTCATATCAAAGATAATCGAGAAGACCCGACGACGAAAGAAGATCAGCTAACCTTATGAAGTCACTGAACTGGACGAAATGCTCCAGAAGCAGCGGGCAATGTTCAATACGGTACTAAGCCGCGAGACACATAGGGTCGTCGCGACACAACGAGATATCGACACCGCCCACCGGCATCGGAGCCTTTCCCTTAGGTTTACGGGTAGACGTACGAGGGTGGGTGCTAGACTCGGGATGGGTAGGAGGAGTGGGTTCCCTATGAGTCTCTGTCTCGGGGTTATACTCGGTATCGAAATCGGTAGGAGTATGGAAAGAAGAGCGAGAGGCAAGATCCTTGGTCTTGGGCTTAGGCTTGGGCTTGGGTTGACCTCTAGGCTTGGCGGTCGTCGTCCTCTTCTTCTTGAGAGGAGGCGAAGACGACGAAGGTTGGGTGGTCTTAGCTCGGCGTTTTGGAGGGGTTGGATGATCAGGATCTGTAGGGGTTGGTTCTACGGTCATCGGCGAGGGGCTAGAGGGAGTGATCGGGATACGTGTTCTTGCCATAATCGAAGCAATACACGACGCACGAGATTGGAAAGAAGAAACCCTAGCCGAAATTAGGAAACCCTAATCGAAACCCTAGGAGATGAAACCCTAGAGAAAAACCTATCCCTAAGCTGAAAAAGAGCCCTAGACAGGAGAGGGAGAGAAGAGGGGTTACCCTAGGAGGAAGACGACGGCCGGCGACGGCGGAGATGATCGGAACAAGGCCGGAAGTCGAAAGGTCAGGAGGGAGTCGGGGGTTTTTAGCTGAGAGAGAGGAAGTTTTGATCGACTAAAATGAGAAGAAACCGTCTAAAAACGAGTTTAATTCGGTCGAAAGCTCAAAAGACCAAACAGTCTCTGGCACAACTAGTCGGTCACAGTTCAAGCACTGACCGACTAGATCACGATCTAGTCGGTCGGTCAATGAGCTTGAACCGACTAGTTGCAAACAGTGGCTGAACCCAAAGTTACCTGACAAGAATTAGTCGGTCTGTGTTCATTTACTGACCGACTAGATCCTAATCTAGTCGGTCGGTCACTGAACATGAACCGACTAAAGAGTTAAGATGGAGAGGAAACTCAAAAAGCTTGAGTTAGTCGGTCTAAGTTCTTCTACTAACCGACTAGATGGGAATCTAGTCGGTTGGTGGTTGAACTGAAACTGACTAAATGAGTCCAAAAGTTGATAATCAAGTTCTCTCCTCAATACACTTGGATGATACATCGCAATACTCTCAATAATCATCTAAACTACCCCATTAAACATCGAAATCTCAAATACGACATTCAAAACATGAATTCGAGCAAAAATTCAAAATATCACATAAATTCCCGAAAAATCCAATAAGTCTAGCATGAACGAAATATTTCATAATAGCATGCAAGATTATTGAATGAAACATGAATCCTATATCTCGGATTCACCCATAATCCCCAATTCTCGACGCAACCGCACAAAGGAGTCCTCCTTTAGGGGTTTCGTGAAAATATCGGTGATTTGCTTTTGGGTTTCAACGTACACTAAAATGATGTCCTTTTTAGCAACATGATCATCTAAAAAGTGGTGTCGGACATCTATGTGTTTCGAACGGGAATGGTGTACCGGGTTCTTGGAAAGACATATTGCACTTTGGTTGTCCACCATGATAGGGCAAGTATCACAGTTTATACCAAAGTCTTTAAGTGTGTGTCTCATCCAAAGAACTTGAGCACACGCGGCACCGTCGGTAATGTATTCCGCCTCGGTGGTTGAAAGTGATACTGAATTTTGCTTCTTGGAAAACCAAGAGACAAGGGAATTTCCTATAAAATGGCAAGTGCCACTAGTACTTTTCCTGTCGTATTTGCATCCCGCATAATCGGCATCACTATATGAGATTAACTCATATGTGCTAGATTTCGGATAAAGTAATCCAAAATCTAAAGTGTAACTTAGATAGCGAAAAATACGTTTTACCTCTACTAAGTGAGACTCCTTAGGTTGAGACTGATAACGAGCACATACGCATATAGCAAACATAATATCGAGCCTACTTGCGGTAAGATAAAGTAAACTACCTATCATACCTCGATATAGACGAATGTCTACATCCTTACCGCCCGTATCCTTGTCAAGATGCGTAGTCGTGCTCATTGGAGTCTTTTTCCCGGAGGCACTATCCATTCCAAATTGATTTAGCAACTCCACCGTATACTTCGTTTGGTGGATGAAGATTGCATCGTCCATTTGGCGAATTTGGAGACCTAAGAAATATTTGAGCTCACCCATGTGGCTCATCTCAAATTGTTCCTTCATAACATTAGAAAACTCTTCGCAAAGAGCAAAGTTAGTAGCACCGAAAATGATATCATCAACATATATTTGAACTAAAATATATATATCGTGAACTAAAATTATATCATTATTCGAATGCTTAACAAAAAGTGTAGAATCGGCTTCTCCCATTTTAAAATTCAAATCCAAAAGAAAATTCTTTAGGCGATCATACCAAGCTCGAGGAGCTTGTCTCAAACCGTAAAGCGCTTTCTTTAGTTTAAAAACATGATTTGGAAATTTTTCATTTATGAAACCCGGAGGTTGAGAAACGTAAACTTCCTCAACAACATCTCCATTTAAAAATGCACTTTTAACATCCATTTGAAATAATTTAAAATCCTTATGGCATGCAAAAGACAATAATAATCTAATTGATTCTAATCTAGCTACCGGAGCGAAGGATTCTTCGAAATCAATACCTTCCTCTTGACGGTAGCCTTGAGCAACTAACCGAGCTTTGTTCCGGACGACAACTTGGTTTTCGTCGGTTTTGTTCTTGAAGATCCACTTTGTCCCTATGACGGTGTGGTTCTTCGATGGCAATGGAACAAGCTCCCAAACTTCATTCCTCTCGAATTGAATGAGTTCCTCCTCCATGGCTAAGATCCAAGCGCTATCTTCGCATGCTTCATTAACATTCTTTGGCTCTATCGAGGAGGCAAAGGCACAATGAGCGAAGTAGTTCACTTGTGATCTCGTCTTGACACTATCATGGATATTGCCAATGACTTGCTCATGAGGATGGTCACGAACGGTATGAAGCCGTTTGGGAATACCTTGGTCACTAGGAACATTCTCAACAACTTCATTAGATGGGTTAGTCTCAATAGAATCGATAGAATCATTAGACTTAGAATTATCAAACGAATCACATAAAACATCCATAGAATCATTATCATTTGAAATTCTAGTTGGAACAAATCCTTCATTAAATGAGACATGAAGCGACTCCTCGATGGCTGAGGTTCGTTTGTTGAATATCCGGTAGGCTTTGCTACGCAAAGAATATCCAACAAAAATCCCCGCATCGGATCTTGGATCGAATTTGTCCAAACTACCATACGTGTTCTTAATAAAACATTTCGAACCAAAAACTCGAAAATGTTTAACTTGAGGGAACCTACCAAACAACAATTCATAACAAGTTTGTTTAGTGCCGGGCCTCAAAAGTATTCTATTAAATACATAGCAAGCGGTGTGTACCGCTTCCGCCCAAAATTGATGGCCAAGTTGGCTATCATCAAGCATAGTGCGAGCACACTCCACTAGCGTCCTATTCTTTCTCTCAACTACACCATTTTGAGGAGGTGCACGAGGGAAAGAGAAGGTGTGTGTAATACCAATTTCATCACAAAATGTCTCAAAAGACTCATTCTCAAATTCACCTCCATGATCACTACGAATAGTGACAATGGTGGTTCCTAAGAGATTTTGTACTTTCTTAACAAAAATTGTGAAGTTTTCAAAAGCTTCATTTTTATTACATAATGAAAATACCCATGTAAATCTCGAATAATCATCTATGATGACAAGTCCATATCTTGCATTTCCTAAGGAAGCAACTCTAGTTGGCCCAAATAAGTCTAGATGTAATAGCTCTAGTGGCCGTTTAGTAGAAATGCTTTTCTTAGGTTTAAATGAAGATTTAGGAAGCTTGCCACGTTGACACCAATCACAAAAACTTTTCTTTTCAAAAACGAGCTTCGAAAAACCTTTAATGGAATTTAATTTTGAAAGCTTATAAAGTGTTCCAAAGTTCACATGTCCAAAGCGTCGATGCCATAAGTGTTGTTCACTTGTGTTGGCAACGAGACATTGTTCATAAGACTTAGGAAGATCCAAAATATAGATATCTTTATGACGAGTGCCGGAAAACAATAATTTATTATTATCTTTTCTTAAAATATGACACAATCCTTTCGCAAAGCTAACTTTGTAACCTTTGTCACAAAGTTGGCTTATTGAAATAAGATTATGATTTAAGCCATTAACTAGATAAACATCACTAATTAAGGGTTTAGATGGGTTACCCACTTTACCAACACATATGATGGTTCCGCTCTCGTTGCCTCCAAATACGACGCGGTTTCCATTTGCAATGGGAACCACTCCGGAGAGCAATTGAGCGTTACCCGTCATGTGTTTTGAACACCCGCTATCGAGTATTCAATTCCCCTTGGAGCTAAATTTAAATTTTTTGCTCCTTTTCTTTTTCTTTTCCTTGAGTACCTAAAGATAGAGAATTTCATATCATGGTACCCAAGGTCATTGGGTCCAAAAGATTAGACCTTTGGAAGCCAAGTCCAATTGGACTTAGACTTCCCCACATAATTTCTACTATGCACAACATCCGAAAAATAAGCATTCATATACACTTGTTTTTCATCCATGCTTGTGTCCTTTGGGCTCCAAATAGTGAAAATCTTGGGAGCACTCATCCTATTGGGTGCATGCATGCGTTGTTGGTTTCTACGTGATGCATGTCGTGGATAGGCATAAGGAACATGATGGAATGGTGCATGTGGATAATTATTCATATGATGAGGTGGGTGAACATATGCATGTGTGGGAACACGTGCGTGAGGGTGTCTCACAAGGTGTGCACGTGCCCGAGAATGTGTTGCATAAAAATCATCATAAGTGTGAGACGGTGGAGTAGGACGTGTGTTCCTACGTGGCATGGTATTTGTGTACATATAAGCATGCCCCTTCTTTGGAGGTCCACCCAAAGTGGGTTTCTTTCCGAAAGATGGTGTGAACGAGGTGGAAGCACCATTGGTAGAAGAACTACCAATAGAGTGTTTGCTACCACTCGTAGAGTCACCGGAAGTTGGCCTAACAAAAGTAGTGGCCGATTTGGATGAACATCCCATCGTATACCCCAAGCCAATGTGGTGATTGGCCGGAAGTAAGTCACTTAGGATTTTACCAAATGGTCCTTACCCTTATTGAATTTATTAATTCGGCCTAATATGTTCTCATATTTCTCGGTGAGAGAACGCATAGAGGTATCCAAGTTGGATACTTGCGATGTGATCACATAAACACGAGATTTAAGATTCTCATTCTCAATACTCAAAGTCGAGTTTTGAGAAGTTAAATCCGCTATCTTGTGTTCCTCTAGATCTTCAATGCTAACATGCTCAAGTTTAGATTTGAGATTAACAATCTCATTTCTTAACTCTTCAACAACGGTGTCATTGTTGGTGATGATAGTCTTAGGTGAGGTTTGAATGCTAGCTAGGTCATCTTTTACTTTAGTATATCTATTTACTAATTTAGTGTATTTAGACCATAATTGAGAATTTGCATTCCTAAGGTCATCCATAGTTACCTCATCGCCTTCGTCGTCACTATCATCGGAAGAGGAGGATCCTTGATCATGCTCCTCTCTTGCCATGAAGCACATGTGCGCTTGCTCCACTTGCTCATCGTCCGACTCTCCGCTTGAGGAATCCTCGGAGTCGGTGAATGTTGCTCCGACAAGTCCCTTTTTGTTTCATTTCTTGTACTTCTTGGACTTATCAAATTTCGGCGCCTTCCACTTCTCCTTTTGCTTGTTGAGAGGACACTCCGCTTTCATGTGTCCTGGCTTATTGCACTTGAAACACAAAGGTGAGGAAGAGGCGTTAGAAGATCCAAATTTAGCTTTGTTCTTATAGTTACTTTTTCGGAAGAAACGGTTGAACTTCTTGGCCATGAGTGCCATGGACTCCAAGTCCAACTCGTTTTCCGAGTCTTCATCATCGGTTGATGTGGATGTGGATGGAGCGGCCTTAAAAGCAATAGCCTTCTTCTTTAGTTCATGCCCACTAATCACCAATAGACATGGTCTACATCCCAGTGCAACCTTCACTACACCATTCCCAGTTGTAATATTCCAACACTTGGGAAGCGTGTAGGTGGGTATCGAGTGTTCGACTACGAACTTCCGAGATAGGATGCACATGGAAGCTCTAGAATCGAACAGGGTCAAGGCCAGGTAAGATGAAACTAAGATGACACCTAAGGGTAACATGCAACTAGATTAAACATGGATCTCTGCCTCCAGCAACTCCGGATCCTTGTTGGGTGTTTCATCTCCCAGCTATTCTGAGATAAGAAAGGCCCTGGTTAATCTCGTGTACATGATTTCTCTAGATATTTGGCTAATAAAAAGTATTCTCGTTGTCCTGAATTTTACAAATGCAAGACCTGCATGGGCCACCACTAAAACATGTAATGCGTCGCTTCCCAAAAGACACCGGAAGTGAGAACGTTACAAGGTCTACATGAACTGGAGCGATAAGGCTCGAGCTCAATAAGCGTCTGTGATAAAAACACAGGGTAGGTGTAATGCCCTACAAGCTACTGCACAAGTACTAGAGGGGGGGGTGAATAGTACTTTAAAAATAACAAGGAGTATAATTCCTAATTATAGTGCAAACAACTACCAAATCAATTTGCGGAAGCTTAAATTGAAGACAACAACAAAATTAACAAAGCTAACAATAGATGTTACTGGGTTCGGATCCACCCAAGTCTCTCCGACTTGTTCCTGGTGATCCTACGTCCCAACCACCCGGATCCCCTCCGGATACTTGAGTTAGAAACCCTAACTCAAGATTTCCACTATGAAATACTTGTGAAAAACCTCCACAAGTCAAATCATACAAAATGTAATTTGTCACTCCCACAACCCGGGATCACAACCACACTCTCACAACCGAGAGTGAAACTTACAATTCAAATATGAAATGAAATAAGAAAACTTCTTACCGACAAAATACCTATGCCTTGAGTATTGCTTACGAATTAGGGCAAGGATGATTTTGAGGAAGAAGAAGTGGCACCAAACCCTAGCTCCAAGATGTAGATCAGCGATGGAGAGCTTTGGGGATGTTGGTGACCTAGAATCAAGCACTTGGCTTGGAAGGCTTCACACTCAATGAATCTCTCTTTGGAAGTAAGAGTTAGGAGAGATTATTGAATGGAAAGAATGAGCTTTGAATGAGCTTGGAATGATTTCTCTTGATCTCTAAACTTGCAATAATATCAGCCTTGGCAGCAATGAATGCAGCCCATCAAGTATTTATAGGATATAGGAGAGAGAGAGAGAAAAACGTTTCAATTAAAGCTCCAACGGCTCTTTTATGAACCCAACTAGTCGGTCAAAGAACAACCACCGACCGACTAGTTCATCAACTAGTCGGTCAATTAACGTATACCGACTAATGGGTGAACAGAGAAAAGATCAAAGCACAGACAAAAGGAACTAGTCGGTCCAAGAAGATTAGCTGACCGACTAGTTTCACAACTAGTCGGTCGGTTACTCAACGTAGACCGACTAACAGATAAAACTGAAGTTTGAGCTAAAATAGACTTAGTCGGTCCAAGAGTAAATGTTGACCGACTAATTTACCAACTAGTCGGTCACCAAATGAACATAGACTGACTAACAATAAACAGTAAGTTAGGTGAAAAATTGGCATGAACAGTAAAACTAAACTAGTCGGTCCAAGAAGGAAAGTTGACCGACTAGTTCATCAACTAGTCGGTCGATCAAAGAACACAGACTGACTAATGATAAACAGTAGCTTAGGCTCAAATGTGCATGTACAGGGAAAGCTCAACTAGTTGGTCACAGAAGCATCACTGACCGACTAGTTCACAAACTAGTCGGTCGGTGAGTCAACTTAGACCGACTAACTGTAAACAGTAAAGAGCTTAGAATTGACTGAGAAGAACTAGTCGGTCCAAGAAGCTTTGCCGACCGACTAGATCACCATCTAGTCGGTCAGTTCTTCTTCTTGAACCAACTAACATGCACAAGAAGTCGCGAATCGAAGCGCGAAGCTTCGGGAAGGATTGTATGGACTTCTACTAAGATCCTAGAGCTAAGATATGAGCGTTATGAAGATTTAAATCGTAAGACCTACTCAAGCCTTAACATTCTACGAAATAAGCTTAAAGACTATAAATAAAACTTGACGATACCGTCTTCAATAGCTTCAATCGAATCTTCATGACTTCTAAGAAGGTCCATAAGCTTCAACGAAGCTTTAGGCATACGATCACGTGCTTTGAGAAAGCATCTGTGATAAAAACACAGGGTAGGTCCTTGCATGCATTTCAGAACAATAAGAATTATTCATAATTTAAAGCCACATCCAGAATTAAAATGTCCGTACACAAAATAAACACGTCAAGCCACAGCTGGGCCAAATAACAACAAGGATAACGTACACTAAACAACAACTGAAAGTAAACTAAATAAGAACAGCAACGATGAAGGTCTCTAATACTCCGTAGGTAGAGACTCGGCGTCTACGGTGAACTCCTGGCTTTCTAAGTCAGGTGTCCCGTAAGGATCCTCCTGGTACTCAGGCTCGGGATCTGACATATATCCAAAAACATGAAC
Source organism: Scilla litardierei (assembly GCA_030789695.1). Taxonomy (NCBI): domain Eukaryota; kingdom Viridiplantae; phylum Streptophyta; class Magnoliopsida; order Asparagales; family Asparagaceae; genus Scilla; species Scilla litardierei. The sequence continues at coordinate 112,343,087 of CM061135.1, forward strand.
GTATGTCAGTAAGGGTCTGCAAGAAGATGTTAGAAAACTCAAGGCAAGATATACAAATTGATACTGAATTTATGAGGCATTAATAAATTAAACGATATAACGACAACAAGTTTAAACATGCAGGTTATAAAATGAAATAAAGTAAAACACTCCTTTCATGCAATTCTAAGCAGTTTAAGAAGTAAAGTAAAGTTTTTCTATGATTCATTAGCATGTCAATTTCACTGAGACAGCAATAATAATTTGCAAGTTCCATGCCAATATTTCATGTCTATCATAGGGTTCACGCCTTTAGGTCGTGATGAGTGGATCGTTCTTCTCACGGGGGTTTACCGTGATTGATGCTACCCCACCGCATGCAGGTGGTGCTCTTGAAGAGAGGACCCCTTCATACGCCTAGTGGCTTCTCAACCCTAACCCCACCCCAGATTTGTGCTGGAACACGAGCCAGCCTAGTCGACTCACACGACATCACGAAAGTCACGGTTTCACCTTCGAGGCGCACGATTTCACGATGTCACACATTTGTTAAATATTCCAAGACATGCAGCAATTTAATAATATCATCATTTATTTTTCTACAAAATTTTCAATTATTACGAGAGTGTTGAATAACATTCACAATAATTTAACAAAAATGTAGAAAATATGGAATTAACGACCATATCACGGAAACTAACTTTCTTTGCCATTGTTCAAGACTAAGGTATATCAAATTATAAGTCGTTGGGTCACATTTTCAGTCCAGGATGTCATGGTAGTGATTTCATGCATCATTTCACATGTAGATTTTGAGTTAAACAACTTTACATGCAAAAGACTAAATGAGCATCTAACTTCAAAAATTCACTATAAATTGCATACTTGCCTGCTTTCAGCGATCTTGGTGTCGTTGGGTTCGTCTTGACGTGTACTACATTATGGTATGTCTGGTTCTCTGTTTTGGTTAAACACATCACTTAATTAGGCTCGTCGCAAGATAATCACAATATCAAAATAATCACTGAATTAGGTTCGTCTGATTTTATTGGGTTCTCTGTCTTGGGTGATGTTTATATTGTATTATATCATTCTTATACTAACATGGTAAGCCTTATTTTATTCTAACATTATTATCCTAACATTGTTTACAACTACTAACATGCTGAAATTAACACGAACAAGTTAATATTAAATCTAATACTAACAACTTACTAACTTTACTTATAAGCTAATGATAAGGTTAACATTACATTTAATATTCCCACCTACTCTGAAATATAATAATACCATACTCCTATCTAACCCTCTCTCTCTTTAAACCTCTACCTGTCTCTTTCTCTCTTCTTATCTCTGTCCTCTGTCCTTTTTTTTCTTCTTTTAGTTGCAGCAAAGGGGAACTCACGCAGCAAGAGGAGGGGCTCACGCACGCGGGGGAACGGTGGCTTTCGACGGTTGCACGGCGACGCAGGCGGTGCGGCGACAACGGCCCAGGGTGATGGTGCTCTCCGATGGCAGCAGCGCAGCAGGGCGGCGTGCAAGGGGCTGCAGCGATGGAGCTAGTGGCGCGCGCGGTTCTCAGGCGACAGCCTCTCGGCAGTTGCTACGGCCTGTCGGAGCTCTGGTCGCACGCAAGGAGCATGGCGGTGCGGCTTCTCGGTGGCCTGGCGACGGTGCAGGCGGTACGCACGAGGGTGGGCCGACCTTCAACGAAGATGGGAAGAGGGGGAGAATGATCTGAAGTTTGTTTGAGATTTGAGTTTTATCCCTCTAGCTTCTTGATTTCTGATTTCAAAATTAGTTTGAGTTTGTATTTGGTGATGATTTTTGGGAAGAATTTGGGGAATTGATTTTTGGTTTGGGGCTGAAATTGATATGGGATTTGGGTTGATGAAGTTTCAGGTTCGATTTTGGATTTGGGAATGGTGAACATATTTTTGAGGAATTTGTTTTGCAGGAGAGATTTGCAGGAGATGATGGGTTGATGATCCTTAAGAGGAAATGGCAGGGGACATGGTTCTCATTTAGTCAAAAGATTAGGTTCTTAATTAATGATTCTTTTTTACTAATCGGTGAAGAAACGTGCGTGTGAGTGTTTTGATTAAAATGGAAATTAATGTAACCTTGACTAATCTTTTTAGGGGGAGGAACCTGGTTAGGCAACGTGTGTGTTGTCTTTAGTGTTTATGTAAGAGATTAAAGTAATTAAGTAATTAAGTAAATTTAAATGTAATTAGTAAAAATTAAAAGTGATTAGCAAATTGAAATTAGTAAGATAATTAAATTAAAGTAATTTGTGAAACTTGATAGGTAATTAATTATGATACTGTAAAAACGAAAAACAGATACGCGTAACAAAGAACGTACGGATGCAAAATTATACGGACGACTGAAATAAAATACCGATACGCACGATTTCAAACACGTCTAAAAATACAGGCCGTTACACCGAGCTAAGCAAGCTTGGGGGGAAATCTATTGACTAAAAGAGTGAGCTAAAATTAGAGTGGATATTGTGCATGAACGACGAAGTTAAATAATCCTAAAACTTAAAGATAGATTGGGATACGGGGATTTCCTATGAGTTGATTCGAGCTTATGTGTGTCTAGATACCATTCCATTCTTATTGCTTGCTTTCCATGAAAAATTCTATGCTTTAGTTATAGCTTTTGATTGAAAATTGTGTAACCATTGTCATGTAAATTATATACTATGAAATATAGAAAGTGAATTTAGGTTAATTTCATGAACTCTAGAGAGATTCCTATTCTTCGTCTTTAAATCTTAAGTACTTCATTTTTATAAGAATATGAAATCTCTGTAGTAGTGTGTGATTATTTTCTTAGTCGTTGTAGTAAGTGCGAAGAATGACTTGAGAACTGCGGGAATTATCTAGCACCCCCTCTATTTTCTTTCTTTTTCTTTTTTATAACTTTTATTCTTGGGTGAACTTCGTATTCGTCTCCCTTGAGAACGAGTAAGAGGTAAGCTTGGGAGATTTTGATGTATCCATCAATTACATGTTTTATCGCATAATTTCACGTCAAATTTCACCTCCAAATCCTCATTTTATACGCTTTTATGAAATTATTTGGAACTATTTCACTTTTGGAGCGTTAGTATATATTTTAGGGAATTTGGAGCATTTTAGAGTCAAGGACATGAACGACGATGTTGGACCAGCAAGGATGCCCCTAAAGACGAGCTAAAGCTGCTAGCAAAGAAGGACAAAAAGGAAGAAGAGATGAGAGGGTCTGAAGATGATTTGGTCTCAAAAGACAGACAACTCGGCCAAGCATCGTCACCCCCTCGGTCGAGTTAGAAACACCAACAAGGAGAAGAAAGAGAGCAAGTTGGAGCTTAACCGCTCAACCGAGCGCTCGAGCGCTCGGGCCGAGAGGCACCCCCGATTTACGATGGAAGTTCTCTCTCAAAAATGCTTGGCCGAGTGACTAAGAGCTCGGGCCGAACGATTGTGTAACTGGGCGACCAAGGCCACTCGCCCGAGCACTTCGACACCAACTGCAGCCCCCTCAAATTTTGCCTTCAAACTCTCTGTTGAATTAACTCGGGCGAGCAACAAGGCGCTCGGTCGAGCATGCTCGGGCCGAGTAGATCAAGCCACTCGGTCAAACTACCCTACTTTCTAGAGCAGCACTTTCCGTCGACCAAGAGCTGCTCGGCCGAGTGACCAAGGCCACTCGCCCGAGCGCAGTAGAAACATCAAATATCAGGACAGCCTCCTATTCATTGAAGATCTGCTATCATTCCAGTTGGCAAAGTATTTTTTTCTCATATTTTTCATGAATAGTAGACTTCATAACAGTTCCAATGCCACCAAGAACACACAAAACGGAGGTTGGATGAGTCCTATGGAATTTCAACAAGTTGACGTATCAGTACTGGAAATTAAGCTCGGGTAGACTGTACAGTGAGCTCGGCCGAGTTGTCTGAGGCCCACCACTTAAGTTGCAGCTGTTGGATACAACGTGTAGTGGGATAAAACGATCGATGACTTCGTTTTCGATGATAACAAACTTGTGTGAACAATTTAAGGTGTGTGCTAAGTGTTTTCAGGAATGACACTCTTGCAAATACTCAAAGAGGGACTAAGTAAAAGTGATGGAGAATGTGCCATGCATAAGCCAAGTGGACTAAGTCAAAGGTGGAGATAATGGCTACAAAAATTTGACTAAGTTAAAGATGGGAAGATACGGAGGAAATCAATTCAAATCTATATTTGAATTGATTCAAATCAATTGGTGCAACATTCAAATCCTAATGCCATGCAAATTGAAGACTTGGTCAAAGATGGAGAGATATGGAGAATCCCAAGCAAATCAAAGTGATTAAATGAGATCCAATTCAAATCTTATAGCTACTCAAATTCAATTCCATAGCCATCCATATTCAAACTCCATATCCATGGTGATTAATTCAAATCCTAATCAAGTTAGGATTCCTTCCGATCTCCATCAATTATAGGATTCTAATTGATTCTATCATATTCCATCCTCTCCTATATAAACACATATTCAAACAGAGGAATTTTGGAGAGAGAGGGCAACAAAACACCAAGAAAAAATTCGGCCTATACCAAGAGGAAGCCCTAGGTCACAACATTCAATTTCTCTCCTAGCCTCCCTTGCGCAACTCTTTATTGCCAATCATCCATTGCGCAACATCAAAGCACCAATGCCAAAACTCCTTTGCAAACCCTACTAGAGGCCGCAACTTTCATCTTCATTGCCCTTCCATGGTCGCAACATACCCAAGTGCTCCATTGCCAAAAAAGCTTGCCAAAGCCACATAGCCATTGTCATCTCCTTGCGCAACCTAGAAGCAAGCCTCATTGTAAAGAACCATTTCCATAACTACATCAAGAAAGGGACTCCCTCATCCTCTATAGCTGTAAGATACAAGCTCTTCATCCTTTGCACTTTGGCCACAACATCCAAGATGAAGGAATATTCATTGCGCAACTTCATAAGGAGGTGCGTCAACAACTTGCGCAACACATTAAAGGGGTCTTCATCACATTGCGCAAGCTTCTTCAAGGATTCCAAGACCAAGGCCACAAGTTCTCAAGGGGGAGATCATCTAGGCCGCAAGTTCTAAAGACGAGGACGTGACGTTGGCGACTACATCCTGTCAGATACGATCTGACTTGAGCTGATTGACAGAGACGACTACCGCTACACAAACTGAGATTCTCTAAACTCTTCATTATTATATTTGTGTAGTAGTAGCGATCTTTGTAGGGGAAAACATTACCATTGTGATGTTTTGGGGTCTTGTCTAGTGGGTGCTAGACACGAGGGACTTGGCTAGTTGGGACTAGCCAATAAAAGCTTAACTAAGATTAATTTCGTTGATCATTATGAGTGGGGTACTGAGAGCCTGGTGAGTGTAGAGACGTGGGTTCTCTAACTATGTAAGGTTGTACCTGTTACATTATTAATCTAGTATCTGCTTTGGGGGCTGGACGTAGGTCGTGGGGACGACCGAACCATGGTAAATCTGCGCGTACTCTGTGATTTCATACTATTTACTCTGCATGTGCTTATTGTGATTGTTTGTAGGTTGCACGAATATTTTTATTAGCATATTCACCTCCCCCTAGGCTTAGACCTAGATCCAACAAATGGTATCAGAGCAGGTTAGAGGATCTAGGCTAGACTTGACCATAAATTCTATTGATTCTGCTTTTGCTAAAGGTCAGTCCATATCACGACCCCCTAAATTTAATAGAGTAGATTATGCTTATTGGAAATCTAGGATGAGAATCTACCTAATATCTGTTGATTATAAAGTTTGGCATATAGTTGAAAAAGATTATAAGCCACCTGTTATTAAAGTTCAAAATATTGAAATGCTTAAATCTGAAGACAAGTGGGATGATAATGATTGGAGATTATATTCTTTGAATGATAAAGCTATGAATGCACTTATATGCTCTCTTGATAAATCTGAATTTAATCGTATCTCATATTGTCAAACTGCGCAGGAAATATGGCATACGATGGAGCTGACGCAGAAGGGAACGTCACATGTAAAGGAGTCTAGACTTGCGCTGCTGAGTACAGAGTACGAGAGCTTCCACATGCTTCCGTCAGAATCCATCTCAGAAATGTTTGCGAGGTTCACGGACATCGTTTACAAATCTAGCTCCCTTGGTAAGCCATACTCTAGCCTGGAGCAGGTGAGGAAAATCTTAAGGACGCTACCATGCTCGTTCAGGCCTAAAGTCACTACCATTCAAGAAGCAAAAGATCTATCACAGATGAGAATGAAGGACTTGATGGGCAACTTAATGTCCCACGAGCTTGAGCTACAGAATATAGAGGCTAGAGAGAAACTAGAGGCGAATGAAAAAGCTCCAAAACCACTAGCTCTTCAAGCTAGCGAAGGTGATGAGGAGGAGGAGATAGAATTGATGGTCAGAGGCTTCAGAAGATACATCAAGACTCCTCAAGGAAGAGCTGACATGCAACAAAGGTTTAATCGTTCTAACCAATTTAATCCTTCTAGAAATTCATCTGAACAGACTGCTATTAATAAGGTTAAATGTTTTAAATGTAAAAAGCAGGGACACATTATGCAGGATTGCCCACAAGAAACAGCTAACATTGCAACGAAGAAAGGAAAAGCTGTGGTGCGAGTGTGGGATATGGACATCAAAGATGAGAATGATGAGTATGAAGCACACTCTTTCCTCTGCTTAATGACAAAAGATGATGATGTGAAATCTGGTAGTAAAGCTGAACTTCTAATTATTTGCAAAGCCATGCAAGATGAAATTGTAGAGCAAGAATCCACATTAGAAGAGTATAGAAATTCCAACGATGAAATGCAACAAGACACTTACAACATGTCATTAGAAATTAAGGAACTAAAGGGAAAAATTGTTGCATGTGACTCTGCCATTGCGTTGTTGGAAAAAAAAGAATTCTAGGTTGCATGAAAAACCTGAATGCCTTTCTTGTCCTACTTTATTGAATAATATTATCATGTATAAGCAAAATGTGAGTGAGTTAGAAGCTGAAATTGAATTACTTAATGAAAAGATTTGCATGTTAAACAATGAACTTAAAAGAAAAATAATTGCTGAAGAGGACAATAAGAATGCCTTTGTAAGTAAATGCACTTTGCTTGTGAATGAAAATGCTTTAATGCAATCCAAAGTCACTAGTCTAGAATTTTCGTTACAGAACTTTTCAATTGGAAAACTATCGTTGGATATTATTCTTGGAAATCAACTTTATGTCAATAATAGGCGGGGACTAGGATATGGTTTTAAAAATGTTGCAAAGACAAAATATAGAAAAGTTCATTGAAATAACAAAGGTTGGAAATCTTTATGCAAAGTTCTTTACATGTGCTAGTATTGGTCATACTTCTCATAATTGAAAATATAGGAACACGAATATCAAATTCAAGCAAATATGGGTTCCTAAATCCTTGATGACTAACATGAGTGGACCTTGTTAGATTCCAAGGTCACACATAACATCATCGTATAGGTAAGATGGAGATTTGGCGAGGAGATATGGATTGAATGTTTCATTATTTAGTTCCTTAGCCAAACGATGACGCGAATGTATATTTTTCTACTTTGCACTTAATGCATACCTTCATAGCATTTTTTTTTATTTTTTGTGCTTGAATTACTTTTATTTTGTGTGCTAGTTTTGTTTGGTTTCTAGCTTGTGTTAGTTCATTATAAAGAAAAATAAATAAATAAATAAATCAAAAAGAAAAAAATTGAGCTTAATGTATATCTTTTCTTTTGAATCATTCAAGTGATATTAATGAATGATAATCATATCCATGTAGAAATTGATGTATTATAGTTATGGCTACATGCGCATGTTTGATTTTCTAAATATCCATGACATGTTCAATGATTAGAATAATTTGATTTCTACACCTACACTTTCACTTCCACGAATATTAAATATTGTTGTACATTTGGAGACATCTTTTATGAAATATTGGAAAGTGAATGTAGGATGTAAATAACTGAAAATCTAAGGGATATGATGTGTCTTGCCATGGATAAAAATTGAGCACAAAAGAATTGAATATGAAAAAAATTGAAAAGAATGAAAATAGCTCCGTATGAAAAATGGATACAATCCTTGGCAAGAACACTACCCACGAGTATCCAACATATGCTTTATATGTAATCATTAGCGTTGGTGTTATACTCGTCAAGCAATGCCACAACCACATCTAAGAGTCCTTATAGGCTATGTTTTTGGGGGGTGGTATCTTGAACTCATTTTTAATGAGATGGGGAAAATCAACCTAGGTGATTTCATGTTTAATGGAAAATGTGGATTGGTTTTGGTTGATTTCTTAATAGTTTCTCCTCATGTACTTCAATGTTTAATTATCACACTTACACGAAGGTGTTGAAGTCTATATTATAATTCTCATTGAATTTGAAGTGCCTATTCTATGAATGTCTACATGCAAGTGCTAGTTGTAATTTATATTGCTCATTATTTTGCATGTGGTATGAATTTGACGTTATGTATACACTTTAATGATAACAAAAGGGGGAGAAAGAATTGAGAAGATTTGAATATGTGCATTAATGCTTACATGTTGCATATATGAACATTGGTTTAAGGTATGAACATTGGTTTAAGGGGGAGCATTAATGAATAATGAATGAAGCATGTGCTTAATGTGAATATTTGTTCGAATGGGAGCATGAATAAAAGGAGAGCATGCATACATGTTTGAATGTTTTAAGGAGGAAATCATTGTTGCATGCTTGTATGTTTGCACATCATTGCCATACTTGCTGCATATTGCATACATCCTCCATCTTCACACTTCACACACACATGTCACACTTCACACACACATGTCACGATGATATTGTATGAATCGTTATTGCTCAAATATTATATTGGTTTGTCATCATCAAAAGGGGGAGATTGTTGGATAAAACGTGTAGTTGGATACAACGATCGATGACTTTGTGGTTGATGATAATAAACATGTGTAAACAATTTAATGTTTGTACTAAGTGTTTTCAGGAATGGCACTCTCACAAATACTCAAAGAGAGGCTAAGTAAAAGTGATGGAGAATGTGCCATGCATGAGCCAAGTGGACTAAGTCAAAGATGGAGATAATGGCTACAAAAATTAGACTAAGTCAAAGATGGGAAGATAAGGAGGAAATGAATTCAAATCTATATTTGAATTGATTCAAATCAATTAGTGCAACATTCAAATCCTAATACCATGTAAATTGAAGACTTGGTCAAAGATGGAGAGATATGGAGAATTTCAATTCCAATCAAAGGTGATTAAATGAGATCCAATTCAAATCCTATAGCTACTCAAATTTAATTCCATAGACATCCATATCCAAACTCCATATCCATGGTGATTAATTCAAATCCTAATCAAGTTAGGATTCCTTCCCATCTCCATCAATTATGGGATTCTAATTGATTCTACCATATCCCATCCTCTCTTATATAAACACATATTCAAAGAAATGGATTTTGGAGAGAGAGAGAGAGAGGGCAACAAAACACCAAGGAAAATTTGGCCTATACCAAGAGGAAGCCATATGCCAAAACATCAACTCATCTCCTCGCCTCCATTGCACAACTCTTCATTGCCTATCATCCATTTCGCAACCTCCAAGAACCAAGGCCAAAACTCCTTTGCAAACCCTACTAGAGGCTGCAACTTTCATCTCCATTGCCCTTCCATGGCCGCAACATACCTAAGAGCTCCATTGCCAAAAAGCTTGCCAAAGCCCCATAGCCATTGTCATCTCCTTGCGCAACGTAGAAGCAAGCATCATTGCAAAGCACCATTTCCATAGCTACATCAAGCAATGGACTCCCTCATCCTATATAGCCGCAAGATACAAGCTCTTCATCCTTTGCACTTTGGCTACAACATCCAAGAGGAAGGAGTATTCATTGTGCAACTTCATAGGGAGGTGCTTCAACAACTTGCGTAACACATCAAAGGGGTCTTCATCACATTACGCAAGCTTCTTCAAGGATTCCAAGACCAAGGCCGCAAGTTCTCAAAGGGGAGATCATCTAGGCCGCAAGTTCCAAAGGCAAGGACGTGACATTGGTGACTACATCCTGTCAGATACGATCTGACATAAGCTGATTGATAGAGACGACTGCCGTTACACAAACTGAGATTCTCTAAACTCTTTATTATTATATTTGTGTAGTAGTAGCGATGTTTGTAGGAGCAACTTTACCATTGTGATGTTTTGGGGTCTTGTCTAGTGGGTGCTAGACACGAGGGACTTGGCTAGTTGGGACTAGCCAATAAAAAGCTTATACTAGGATTAATTTTGTTGAACACTGTGAGTGGGGTACTGAGAGTCTCGTGAGTGTAGAGACATGGGTTCTCTAGATATTAAGGTTATACCTGTTACATTATTAATCTAGTATCTGTTTTGGGGATGGACGTAGGTCGTGGGGACGACCGAACCAAGGTAAATCTGTGCGTACTCTGTGATTGCATACTATTTACTCTGCATGTGCTTATAACTGCGTGTGATTGTTCGTGGGTTGCACGAATATTTTTATTAGCCTATTCATTCCCCCCCCCCCTCTAGGCTTAGATCCAGATCCAACAGTAGCCCTTTTTGGGTATGGGCCCGAAATTATAAGGTTTTCTCTAGGGTTTTGCTAGGGTTTGAGGAGGAGTATTTTAACAATCTTGTAGCCGTCATTGGGGGATCCCCTATCTTGTTCTTGGATGCTTTGTAGAGACTTTTCTACGGAGTTGGGCCATGCCCTAGGCCCCTCCTCTTTGATTCAAGCTAAGTTATCTTTATCTTAATCTTTGTTTATTATTTTCTATTATGCTTTCTATGATGTTGTCTCTTGATTTCTCTTTTATTATCATGATTGAGTAGACCTATTGCTAGGGTTAGGTTGAACTCTATTGTTAGGGCTATTTTGTGCTAGAGTGGGTGATCCAAGAGATTGGCACAGAATTTAGATATATTTCGTGATGGTGATCCAAGAGATTGGCACCGGATCGTTTGTAGTGTGGTGATCAATGATAGTGGCACCGCTACATGTTAGCCTAACACGTTAAAGGGATACCGACATCTTAGCATATTTCTCTCATTTGTTTTCTCTGTTTTATTTGTTTTCTTTTGTGTGGAGCCTTGTTTTTTTGATACACACGTGACACACCTTTCACATCCATCATTACACCATCTTGTAATTCACCTCCACCAATAAAACTGAAGTCTAACCAACCTAGGATTGATAGGTAAATAGAGCACACCATCTCCCTGTGATCGATACCCACCTGCCACTATACCATGCGCTTGCGATAAAATGACATTATACTGAGTTAAACTCTGGACCCATCGAGTTTTGGCACCGCCATAACGAGATAGTTCTTGGGTGTAATTTAGGATAACATAAATCTTCAAGACAGAAGATTGGTGTAAATGGAAAATAGTGAAGTACAAGTTTTGCTGGTTAAGAACAATTATCATCAGAACTCCTATAAATGGATTGTTATGAAACTTTCTCACCAACAGCTATGTACAGATCTATTCCAATCAAACTCGATGGCAATGCTCATGATGACCATGAAAACTAGATTATGCATGTAAAGTCTGTTTTCTAAATATGATTTAGAAGAATGAACTTTTATGAATCAGGCAAAGAGTTTTCAAGGTCAGTGGGAGAGAATAAATGGCATGCGAGGCATCAAGGAGCCGGAACATATGTTTTGTCAAAGTGTTGAACGAGTTTGACACTTTATCAGAAATGATTATGAACCGTGCAGATGACCAGTTTGGAGCATTCTCGTAAGGTACATAAGAGATTTTGTTTTATGTCTCAAGTGAGGCCAATAAGCTGGATGAGATCCAGGCAAGACAAATATTATGGATTCCAAGAGACCAAGGAAACGATTTTGATGAGATTCAAATTTGCGATTTAGAAGGAACATAGAACACCTTAAGTCCATACAAAAGACGATTTAGAAGATTCACTCACGAAGGCTCTACCACATGAAGTCTAGAGAGACTTATGTATAAAAGAAGTATGAGATACCGAGATAAATGGGCTTAAGTGCAACTGGGAGATGTTGGGAGATATGTATGCCCTCGAGGCAACTTATCTCTGTATATGTGTATAAATATCTTGTTCGAAATAACAATAAGCTATTGGGAAAGAATTTACCTAAGTTATAATAATGTAGTCTTCATTAAAACTTAGGTAAAGTCCTGAGACTTAATGTGAGGTCAAACATGTATCAAGATGGAGATCTCAATTATGGAGAAGTGTTTGACCGATTGTAGCATAAGTCTAAATTTGTTCGTGGTCGTAGACGTTTCAAGAAAATGATATCGATACATCGGATAGACCATTGTGTCTTTGTCTTTGCCATGGAGTGGTGACGATGATCACATGGTCGTTTGACTTGGTGAAGTCGAAGACGAGACCCATGTGCCCATTAGAGAATGTTCACCAAATGACCCAACGAGAGTTATCATATGGTTAACATTGAATAATCTGTCAATGATAACTCTCAGTCATGATATGCAAGGTGGTCCTTTGACTTGAGGTCATTGTATAAACCTGTACGTGAACGGTGTCACTTTGGTCACTGATATATCCTGGCGGCAAGCCCCGTTGAAAGGCCATTGGTCGGGTGACACTTGAAGCGTGTGAGGAGAGTAATGACCAATAGAGGATTCATCTCTCCCGTTTATGGGGAGTTAGTGTCGCACATGTTAGTTCAGTCTTTAGTAAAAACTCTGGCCCGAGTATGTTAGAAGAAGTCCAACATTATTTGACTAAAGATCGATGGAGACTAACCGATTTCAAGCTATTAGAGTTGACAGTTGACCATATTCTAGACTTGACTAAGCGGCATAGTTTTGACGAAGGGACTAAAACTGGCGCATTCATCACGGACACAGTCAGGGCGGTCCCGACAATACTCATGTCAATGAGTTAACCACATAATGATGATACACAAACAAGGACGGCACCTGCTGCTCGTGATCTCTGTTGTCTGGGGTTTTGAGCCCCACCTGTAGTAGGGTCAGGCTATATGGTCTCACATAGAGTGAGACCTTCGTCAAGTAATAGGACGTCTTAAGGGAGATTATGCATCGGATGTATGGGAATTAATTGTGTCGTAAAATATTTGCGATATATACTTTGGAATATTATTGATGTGGATTATTGCATAGGATGCAAAAGCAATAAAATATATCGTAAAATGTTTACAAATATATTTTTATTATAAACGCATATAACAAGCTCAATTAGAAGTCTAGGAATGTCTTAGACTAATTTTATGTTTTGGTTCAAGCCCAGTTGGGCTGAAGAAACGCCAAAAACAAAATTAAAAAGCCAAAAAAGGAGGGAGCCTAACGTGTTGGGCGAAAGCCCAGCACATAGTGAGCTGGGCAAAGCCCAGCTTCAAATTATAGCTTGGCTTTGCCTAGTCCACCCATGCAGGAGGGCTGTGCCTGCCCGCCCGAGCAAGCTGGTTCGCCTAGGTGGGTGGGCGTGCTTGCTGGGCACACCTGACCCATAGGTGGGCCCGGGGTGGGGCCTACGAAGGGTTTCTGAAACCCTCTTGGTTTGGCAGTTGCAGTTTTGTATGAGCCTACTTTTTTGGGCTGACTTTGATGCTTTGTTTGAGGGGTCAAACAATGTCATGCCCTATTTTGCACTATACGTGTATTCTACTGAACACACGTGGTATTTCTACCTACGATGCATACGTGGACATGAAATAAGCGTAGATAACAATGTATGTGACATAGTGCAAGGGGGATTAGGCCGTAATACGTGGCTAAGGGAAGAAAATGCAAAATGTGAATGCGGGAGAAGTGCAGATGACGTCGTGAGTGTAAAACAACAGGAATGCGTTAGACGTGTGTATGTGAAGCATGTATGCATGCATGGATATGCGTGGATATGTGTAGGAAGAGACATGATAGTGTGAAAGGGGTTAGTGGTCAATGGCAACCCCCATAAATTTTTAGAAAGGCGAGGGGTAAAACGATCATTTGGACTAAAACTGTTGTATGTACATACTAAAGAGGTGTGTGTGTACAGTAATGGCAAGCTTGTAAATACCCATAAGTTGGGGTCATCTTGGTCATTTTCTTCATGGAATATTCCCTTGGAATATTCCTTTCTTGGAAGAGAAGAAGAGAATAAGAAAAGAGAAGAAAAGGATAAGAAAAGAGAAGAAAAGAAGGGAGGAGACTAGAAACCTCTCTCTTTCTCTCATTTTCTCCACACCTTCTCTCTTCTCTCTCCCCTCTCCCCTCCATGTTGCCATTCTGAAATTCTCCACACACACACAAGAAGAAGAAGAAGAAGAAGAAGAAGAGGAAGAGGAAGAGAAGAGGAGAAGAAAGAACTCTTGAGGTAGGAATCCTCTTGGATTTTGAATTCCTTTAAATTGGTTCTTGCTATCATGTTTTTATAGCATGTTTTGATCCAATATGTGATGAGGATAGTTAAATTTTACATGATATGGCACAATTTCAGAATTTCCCTTTGAAATCATAGCAAAGTCATCTCCTTTGAAAATTCTGAAATCTTGATGTATGTTGTTGCTTTGATTCTGGTTACTGTAGCTCTAATTAGGGTTCAAAAAAATGAGCTTGTAGATCTTGAAGTTCTACCTCAAAATCATATAAATTTTGATATATGTTCAATTTAGAAATTAGGAGTAACAATTCCACTTTTACAACATGTCTGTTTGATTTTCAATGTTGACACAGTTTATCAAAATTGGCCTAAACACCTGCACACATCATGAAATTTTATGATCTTGGTCTTGTTGGAAAGTTAACAAGTTTTTCTAAAATTTCATCACAGTGCTTATATGTCGAATATCCGGCTGCAACATGCCCAAAATTGGCTTACAATACAGACCCTAAAATCTGTCTGAAAAACAAATTTGACACACTTCACCAATTAATTCACTATAAATCATATACTTAATATTTTTGCCTGAAATTTTATCTGTGAATCCAGGACTAGTATATCTATAACTTTCATTTGGGATAATTTGTCAAATTCTCAATGTAAACTGATGTTATATGGCCATGTATTGTCACTACCTGCAATTCAGCAAGCTGAATTAATTAAGTGTTGTTCTTATTCATTAATTGTGGTTAATTGGCCATCATTATTCTTGCTTATTATGGTTGTGTGGTAGAATGAATGTTCATGCCCTTGGCATATGTAAATGATGTTGTGTTGCCTTGATATGTATTACGCCCGTCATGTGTTCGTTGAAATGTCTCAATGAAACAAAAGTTTAGAAACATGCGGAATGGGCATGTATATATTTGTAATATGAGAGATGATGTGAATGGGCAATGTTTTAGGACACGTATGGCACTACATGGAGCGAGAGCCACAGTAGGAGGCGGGGGAATTCGATGTGGGTCGTGACCGTGTAGGCACCTCTTGACTCCATCGGTAGTTGCCACAGATTGAGAACGGAGAAGACCACAATACACTTGCACACCGGCACATTCATGGGATCCCATTGCATTGCATTGCATTGCATCTCATGCTGCATCATGTGCATCATTATGTATCATAATATCCATTGTGTGTGATGTGTTGCATATATGCAATGTATGTGCGTTGTGTGCTGTGCATTGTATGTATATTTGTATGGTGTGCTTTGTATGTGTATTTGTGTATGTGGTTTGTGTATTGTTGTGACAAGCCTTGTATGTATAATTTATTGTTCTTTGATATAGGAGATATGTATGGACATCATGACAAGTATGGGATATCACATTGAGATACGACCACAGGTCGAAAGACATATGGATATTCGATAAGTTGATATACGGCCATGTGCCAAATGAGGCAAGATAATGACATAACGGGGCTATGAGCCAAAATGAGGCATGACATGAGAATCATTAGTAATTAATTATTTCGGTTGATGTTTTCTTTTAATTAATTCATTTATTTAGATGTTGCACTAGTTGTTCTTGTCCTCCCTTACTTAGTTGTGCACGTATCTTATTAGATAATGATTGCTTAAACACTTGTGTTATTATTATTATTATTCGTGCTAACCCTTTTCTTGCAGTAACTCGACATTGGACCGCAGGTATGATCCTCTTACTTGGCTATTCACTTTTCGCTAAACATTTAGTTTACAAGTCTTTCCTTTGCCTTGCCTTGTGGATTGATAACCCTAAAGCGATGCCCGAATCCAAGTTGGTTCCTACTGGGGGCACGCATTGACGTGCTCCCCGCTATTTTTCAGGTAGCAGGGACATCGTGGTTTGTGGTGGCTTGGAGTTGGGTTTCAGGGGTAGTCCTGGTGTGAGCTGTAGTTTGTATTGTGACTGGGCTCTCTTGGCAGATTGAGAGCGGTGTATATGTATTGTTACAACTGGACTATGTATATAAATGAAACATGTATATATATATATAATATTGTTGTTGTGTTGTGAGACTGTTGATATTATAGTGGAGTTTCTCTTGTACTATACCAGCATGTGCGTAGTGGCCTGCATATGCAGTTTCTTCTTTCTCTCCCTTTTCCTTTCTCATCATCCTCACTCTTCAGGATACTTGGAAAAAAAATTTAAATACCGGGTATTCTGGGGATCGGGGCGTGACAGTTTTTGGTGGCCCATGCAGGTCACTGCACTGCGATGTGCATAAGGATAGTACATGTAATGCTTCAGTAGGTAATCGGGATAGATTATCCCTAAGGTGGGTAGGGACCTTAGAGCCTTAAGTGATCCACCCTTGAACCCCTAACTTTAGGGAGTTCGGGGATGAACTTTCTACAGTGTATTATACTATAGGTGTATATTTGGGGGTATATGTGTGTATCTATAACTGTGTGAACCCGTGTGTATAAGTGCAGTTGTTGTGCTTAGAGATTTGAATTATATATGTTGTGGTATACTTGTGTTTAATATGTGTATTTATATTTGAAGGGCATGAAGTTGAATGTGTCTTGGATGGTTATGGTGGTATATGGATATGGGTGGGCGTTTATACTAGGTGAGTGATAATTGGCGTATATATATTGACTCTATATAGATACATGACACGTGTATGTGAGTAGATATGTGTTATCCTTGTGTGACCCTGAGACATAGGTGATATTTATATGTTTATTAGTGGATGTATACTGGTGGATACATATTAGCTATTGAAGACATATATATATATATATATATATATATATATATATATATATATCTTGTAGGGTGTGAGTGAGGATACGCACGTATGATATGAGTGCATGAAACGGTTTCCTACATGTGTACATCTACTTGTGTATGGATAGAGCAGTGGAATGTCTATATTGTTTTTGGACATGGGGGAAAGTGTATGTGAGTGTATATATGTGTATTTGAATGGGCAGTTGATGAATATATGGGTATGGAATACTGCTACATAAATATTGCTATTGTTGTATTGCTAGGGTGTGAATTCTTAACGTGTTAAAATTTTGAATAACTGTAAGTGAGTGTATGTGCTACCTATGTGCTCAAATGAACTGGTATATTGTCTTGATTTAGTATATGGTTGTGGGTTGTATTATTGCGTGAAGATAGATGTTGTGGTATGGCCAAATATGGTGTGTATGTAACGATATAGATAAGTAATGGGCGCACGGGTAGTATGAGTAATGAGTAATGCTCCAGGGTGTTTGGAGTGGATGTATCCTAAGGTGGGTAGGGGTGCTTTAGACCAGTCCACCTAAGTTGAGGCCCTTAGCTCTATACCGTACCTACTACGTGATAGGGATATAAGTGCGACGTGCATCAAATGTAGAATGTGATGAATGTGAAGACTTGAGATTTTGCGGTGCATGTATAAGTGGATGGCTATGAGTTTGCACGGTTAAGTGGAGTTATGGTGTATGTATATACGTGTGTATACGCTTACCGTAGAATGGTGCCAACAGGGCCATTTGGATGTATATGTAGTGCACGTACCCTTCCGTATATTGTGGCATGAGGGAGGGTTGTGAATTGGTATATGAGATTCGTGTATGTATGTACATGTGTTATAGCAAGCGTGGTGTGATTGTGTATATGTGTTGTTATTAGTGAATATGTATTGATGTATGTCTTATGAGTGGTTATATGTATATGCATGTGAATGATCCCTATTTTGATATGCATGTATCTGTATATGAATGTATACGTATATGGAGTGTGACTATCTACTGAATGTGTACGAATGTTGAAATACACTTATTTGTGTGTATACTAGTATGTTAGTAAAAGTGTGGACATATTGAATGTTAGGTATATGGTGGTATTGGTAGCTACCGACTACCTGCTAGTATAGTTTGAGTAGCTTGACTGTATAGGTGTGTAATAGCAGGATATGTATACTAAGTGTGAATAGGTGTGTGCGCTCATACATGGTAATGTGTGTGCATGGTGTCTTGGTCCTAGTATGTGTATATATGCATATTTGTGTGCATACCTACTATTAGAATAATAATCTGGTGTGTATGAGCAATCGTGTATTTGGCTATGTGTAGGCTTAGATATCTATATATGGAATTGATATGTATGCATCTTCGCATACATAATGCGTATGTACATATAATTGGGGTCATATAGAGTATCTGTGTGGTGTATTGATTGATGTGAATATGTGAATATGTGTTATGGTTGTATGGATTTCTATTATATGTGTCATAGCAGAGTGTATGGATGTGAAAATGCATGTACAGTGTGCAATAGAAGCATATTTGGTTGTGTGTATATTGGTTGAATAAATATATATATATATATATATATATATATATATATATATATATATATATATATATATATATATATACATACATCCTTGTTTGTTAATCTTTGAATTTTTCTGACATGGTTGTCTATCTATGTGTACCTAGGGGAAGTGTATTCTTGTTCGTATGCATGTGTATATAGGTATGTACCAAAGCTTGTGCGTATGTATATACATGTGCAATGTGAATATAAATGTGTTAGATATGGAATATAGGGGGGTGTGTGTATATATATACATATGATGAATATAAGTGAATGAAAATGTTTGGTATGTAGGTATTGAGAAGTGTGTGATTGTTTGCATATGTGTACGCGTGTGTGGGGTGTATATGGATATTTATAATTATTTGACTATCATGGCAATATGTGCATAGGATGTGCAAAGGTAGTTATATATATAACATATGGTAGGGCATGTGTTATGTTTGTGCACTCTTGTGTGTATTGTGTGTGATATATGTGCCTATCTGTGTGAGGCAGTAGGTGCACTGCTATGGATGTGAGGTTATGTGTATATTTATTTATAGTTAAGATTGTGAACCTTATGTGACTTGATCATGCATGTGTTAGTACACGCACGTGAATATATGTATGAATGTAACTAAATATTGTGTGTATATAGATATTTACGTGCCTATAAGTGTGAGTAAACTCATATGACTAAGTGTTGGGTGTATAAGGGTCTGGTGTACATACGGTGTGACACCGTGATAGTGACCCTGTCTATCAAGTAATGGTGTGTAGATTAATGTGTATTGTTGTGTATTTGTGTATGCATATAGACGTATATGTAAATATATATAAATAAGTAGAATATAATTCGTTATACTTGAATGTATAATGGTGCATATGAAAGCATGCCATGTATGAATGCCTTATGTATCGTTATATGGATATGATGTGATGTCATATCACATAGGTATGAGTAGTGATCTGGATACGTATAATGATACATATAGAGATCTATTTGTGATATGTGTGTGTATGTTGTATCTATTAGTGTGTATATGTATGCTTAGATATTAATGTGAAGGATGCCTATGTGTGTGTGTATATATATATGTAGTGAATGCATATAGTGATGTGGACGTGCTACTAGATGAATAATAGGATGTATTTGTGATATGTGTACGATGCGGATGTGTATACATGATAGTGAAGCATGTAGTGCATATAAATGTGGTGCAGATATGTAATCTTGTTTGTGTTTCATGGGTAGTAAGACCATCATACCTAGCTGACCTCGACAAGGTTCACACCCTAGGAAGTCCAAGGACGGACTTTATTTTAAGGTGGGTAGGATGACATGCCTATTTTGCACTATACGTGTATTCTACTGAACACACGTGGTATTTCTACCTACGATGCATATGTGGGCATGAAATAAGTGTAGATAACAATGTATGTGACGTAGTGCAAGGGGGATAAGGCCATAATATGTGGCTAAGGGAAGAAAATGCGAAATGTGAATGCAGGAGAAGTGCAGATGACGTCGTGAGTGTAAAACAACAGGAATGTGTTAGACGTGTGTGTGTGAAGCATGTATGCATGCATGGATGTGCGTGGATGTGTAGGAAGAGCCATGATAGTGTGAAAGGGGTTAGTGGTCAATGGCAACCCCGGTAAAATTTTAGAAACTCGAGGGGCAAAACGGTCATTTGGACTAAAACTGCTGTATGTACATACTAAAGAGGTGTGTGTGTGTGTAAAGTAATGGCAACCTTGTAAATACCCATACGTTGGGGGGTATCTTGGTCATTTTCTTCATGGAATATTCCCTTGGAATATTCCTTTCTTGGAAGAGAAGAAAAGAATAAGAAAAGAGAAGAAAAGGATAAGAAAAGAGAAGAAACGAAGGGATGAGACTAGAAACCTCTCTCTTTCTCTCATTTTTCTCCACACCTCCCCTCTCCTCTCTCCCCTCTCCCCTCTCCCCTCCATGTTTCCATGGCCGAAATTCTCCACAAAAAATGAAGAAGAAGAAGAAGAAGAAGAAGAGGAAGAGAAAGAGAAGAGGAGAAGAAAGAACTCTTGAGGTAGGAATCTTCTTGGATTTGGAATTCCTTTAAATTGGTTCTTGCTATCATGTTTTTATAGCATGTTTTGATCCAATATGTGATGAGGATAGTTAAATTTTACATGCTATGGCACAATTTCACAATTTTCCAATGAAATTCTTAGCAAAGTCATCTCCTTTGAAAATTCTGAAATCTTGATGTATGTTGTTGCTTTGATTCTGGTTACTGTAGCTCGAATTAGGGTTCAGAAAAAAATATGAGATTGTAGATCTTGAAGTTCTACCCAAAAATCATATAAATTTTGATATATGTTCAATTCAGAAATTAGGAGTAACAATTCCACTTTTACAACATGTCTGTTTGATTTTCAATGTTGACACAGGTTAGAAAAATTGGCCTAAACACCTGCAAACATCATGGAATTTTATGATCTTGGTCTTGTTAGAAAGTTAACAAGTTTTTCTAAAATTTCATCACTGCCCTTATATGTCGAATTTCTGGCTGCCACTTGCCCAAAATTGGCTTACAATACAGACCCTGAAATCTGTCTTAAAAACAGATTTGACACACTTCACCAATTAATTCACTATAAATCATATACTTAATATTTTTGCCTGAAATTTTATCTGCGAATCCAGGACTAGTATATCTATAACTTTCATTTGGGGTAATTTGTCAAATTCTCAATGTAAACTGATGTTATATGGCCATGTACTGTCACTACCTGCAATTTCAGCAAGCTGAATTAATTAAGTGTTGTTCTTATTCATTAATTGTGGTTAATTGGCCATCATTATTCTTGCTTATTATGGTTGTGTGGTAGAATGAATGTTCATGCACTTGGCACATGTAAATGATATTGTGTTGTCTTGATATGAATTACGCACGTCATGTGTTCGTTGAAATGCATCAATGAAACAAAAGTTTAGAAACATGCGGAATGGGCATGTATATATTTGTAATATGAGAGATGATGTGAATGGGCAATGTTTTAGGACACGTATGGCACTACATGGAGCGAGAGCCACAGTAGGAGGCGGGAAATTCGCTGTGGGTCGTGACCGTGTAGGCACCTCTTGACTCCATCGGTAGTTGCCACAGATTGAGAACGGAGAAGATCACGATACACTTGCATGCCGGCACATTCATGGGATCCCATTGCATTGCATTGCATTGAATTGCAGCTCATGCTGCATCATGTGCATCATTATGTATCATAATATCCATTGTGTGTGATGTGTTGCATATATGCAATGTATGCGCGTTGTGTGTTGTGCATTGTATGATATTTGTATGGTGTGCCTTGTATGTGTATTTGTGTACGTGGTTTGTGTTTTGTTGTGACAAGCCTTGTATGTATAATTTATTGTTCTTTGATACAAGAGATGTGTATGGACATCATGACAAGTATGGGATATCACATTGAGATAAGACCACTGGTCGAAAGACATATGAATATTCGATAAGTTGATATGCGGCCATGTGCCAAATGAGGCAAGATAATGACATAACGGGGCTATGAGCCAAAATGAGGCATGACATGAGAATCATTAGTAGTTAATTATTTCGGTTGATGTTTTCTTTTAATTAATTCATTTATGTAGATGTTGCACTAGTTGTTCTTGTCCTCCCTTACTTAGTTGTGCACTTATCTTATTAGATAATGATTGCTTAACCACTTGCATTATTATTATTATTTTTCGTGCTAACCTTTTCTTGCAGTAACTCGACATTGGACCGCAGGTATGATCCTCTTACTTGGCTATTCACTTTTCGCTAAACATTTAGTTTACAAGTCTTTCCTTTGCCTTGCCTTGTGGATTGATAACCCTAAAGCGATGCCCGAATCCAAGTTGGTTCCTACTGGGGCACGCATTGACGTGATCCCCCCTATTTTTCAGGTAGCAAGGACAGCATGGTTTGTGGTGGCTTGGAGTTGGGTTTCAGGGGTATCCCTGGTGTGAGCTGTATTTTGTATTGTGACTGGGCTGTCTTGGCAGATTGAGAGCGGTGTATATGTATTGTTACAACTGGACTATTTATATAAATGAAACATGTGTATACATACATACATACATATATATATATATATATATATATATATATATATATATATATATATATATATATATATATATATATATAATGTTGTTGTTGTGTTGTGAGACTGTTGATATTATAGTGGAGTTTCTCTTGTACTATACCAGCATGTGCGCAGTGGCCTGCATATGCAGTTTCTTCTTTCTCTCCCTTTTCCTTTCTCATCACCCTCACTCTTCAGTATACTTGGAAAAAAAATTTAAGTACCGGGTATTCTGTGGATTGGGGCGTGACAAACAAAGTTGGAATTGAGCCCCATTTGTGTCTATGCATTCACTGTTCAGTGCTCTTCGATTTAATATATAATATCGCTTGCGAAGCTCAATGGTGAAAGAGGACAATTTTGTTGAAGTTTGGCATTCGTGAAGGTCAACCTTAAAGTTAATTTTCTCATCAAACATTTAGTCCCACAATGGATATGGAGAAAAGGGGAGAGGTCAGTCGCCTATATAAATAGGGGCCAATCCCCCTCCTTGAAACTTGCACCGAGCTTCAGATCTGTGTAGCTCCATTAAACGTGAGCAAGCCAAGATTAAAGCTTAAATTAATATTCAATATTTCTCACATTTCTTCCTTGTTCTTGATCGGGCTTTAGCAAAGCTACGAAGGAGTTCGGATCGGATCCGAATTCTCGACGGAGGATGCACACAAGGTGAAACTTTTTGGAGCGCATGGTTGGCTTGGCGACAGTGGGATTGCTCGCCTTAGGATGCAGTTCAGCTCGGGAGAAGCAGCTCAGACCCAACGCGGGTTATCGCTTTGGGGATTAAAGATAAGTTGTTGAAAACGACGCTTCGTGTGGAAACGAAGTGACATGTATGTAGTTTAATATACATGCGTTTATAATTACAATAGTTTGATAGATATATCTTTAGGGTTGATCGAACCCAACCCCGGGTAAGTAGAGATTCTGGCTAGGGTTTATTTCATTAGGGCTTAACTTAAAACTATTTTAAGTTGTTTTCTGCTGAGTTATTTTGCTTTCATCGTCCGCCCGATTTAGGCCAGACATCAATTTTATAGCCATAAGGACCTAGAAACCCCTTTAGAGGTTGGTGGATAAGACTAGCATGAGATACTTTAATTGGCCGTAAGTGCAAGTGAGAGATGTTGGGAAATATATCCTTACGTCAATTGGTGGAATTAACACATCTCGTTCAAAAAGATATTAATCTATTTGGTCATCTTTATCTATATAATCCCTCTTTATCTATATAATCCTTATGCATTTGAGCATGCATCTATGAGGTTACAATATGATTACGTGGATAATGTCCTTGAAGATGTGTGTGACATACATTGGGATCGTGATGAGATCATGATAAAGAGGCCCAATAGTATCTCCTAAAATATTCATGTTCGTTGGAATATCGAGAAAGGGAAATCGGTGTTCCGAATAGACCATTGTGTGTTGAGCTCAATCATTGGATGATAGTAGCTGGCCTCATAGCCGCTCAATATGGAGACATCGTGAGACAACACCATGTGCTTGTAAGAAAATTTCACAGGAACGACTTGTCAAGATGCTTCTATATGATATTCATACTCTGACTGTCAACAAAAAGCTCCTTATTGACAGTATGTGCAACATTGTTCTTATGATATGAGATGTGTTAAAAGAACCTTGCACGTGGAAGGCTATATTTAGGCTTTTCCTGACCATCGGTATTACACCCCATACATAGGTACTCGCTGGGTATAGTTGGAAGCATGCGAAGGGAGTGGCCATCAAGATGGGATTCGTCTCCTATGGTATGGAAGGTTAGTGTTACATAGACTCAACTGTGATTTATAGTTAAGTGCTTGGCCAAGGCAGATAGATAAACTTGTTAGAGTGACAAGTTGTATCTAAACATCTAATTATGGGATCACATTTTACTCTGGTGATAAGGTGTAGCAGTGTCACGCCCCGTTCCCCAGGATACCCGGCATTTAAATTTTTTTCCAAGTATCCAGAAGAGTGAGGGTGATGAGAGAGGAAAAGAGAGAGAATGAAGGAACTGAATATGCAGGCTACTGCGCACATGCTGGGATAGTACAAGTGCAGCTTCATTATAATATCAAACAACTCATAAATAACATAGAACACCAACACATTTTATATAACAACTTTCATTTATATACATAACACAGTTACATCATTTCATATACACCAACACTCTCCACCTCCCAAGACAACCAAGTCACTCTACAAGCTACAGCTCACACCGAGTACTATCCCTGAAACCCAACTCCAAGTCACCTCCAACCAAGCTGACCCTGCTACCTGAAAAATAGGGAGGAGCACGTCAATGCGTGCCCCAGTAGGAACCAACTTGGATTTGGAACACCATTTTAATGTTATCAACTAATAATCCAAGCATGAGAAATAAGGCACGTAAAGTAAGTAATGTAACTGAAAGTAATCTGCCAGGTAAGGAATCATACCTGCGGTCCCATGTCGAAATACTACAAGAGAAGGGTTAGCACGAATAATAAAGCAAGTGTTCATACCAATATGATCTAAAAGGGAAGGTATTAGTGCCAAAAGTGTAACACAGTATACGATATCATCAGTATAGCAGATAAGGACAAAGGAAGTGCTGCAAGCAGAAGAAGTAACATGCAAAATTCTTATTTTATAATTGAGTTGATTAGAAACTTGGGTAAACTGTGTGATACCAGGACCTGGACATCACCCCAAATTTTGGGTGAATATAGCACACGACGCAGTGGACACGGGCACTGTACGACACCGGGCCTCTCAGCTCCCCCGTCTCTGGCAGGAGTAAGGATCTCCACATAATAACACAACCTCCGTATGACCCCTCCACTCCCGGTAAAGGCGAGTGGGTATAACTATCCCCTCCACTCCCGGTAAAGGTGAGTGGGTATAAATATAACATATCACATAATCATTTCTCCCAACTTCTCAGTCCAGGCCTCATATACACAATTTACTCAAATCCCACCTAAAACCCGGGTTTTGCTAACTCACCCTCATTAGAGAGGACTGAGACATTCCAGAGTTTCATTTTATCATTTTAGTAATGAAGGAGTCATGTTGCATGGCATCACATTCCACATTCATACCAACATGGGTCATGTACCGAAGTGTCATGCCCTCCGTCGTAGTCACATCACATATTAATATGGCCATGCATGACATACTCCCAACATTACATGTTTATATCATATTTCATATCATAATCATAGAATTGAGTATTTCTCACATTTCTGGCATTTGCCTTCACTTAGGCATTTCCACAAACACATGATATGCATCATGTTCCACATCTCAATCACATTAGTAATTTAATAGAATATCACACCAATCAAACTTTATTTGATGTAATAACAACAAGTATGGATAGTGGAGTAAAATTGACAACTATACATGATTTAACATCCAATAGAAATGGCTCGGCTTGCTGGAAATTGTAAACAGTCACCACAAATGACCATACATCATCAGTTTTCAGTGAGAATTTGACAAAACTTTCCAAATGAAAGTTGAATATATGTTAGTCCTGGATTCACAGATAAATTTCATGCAAAAATATTAAGTAGGTGATTTATGGTGGATTATTTGGTGAAGTCTGTCATATCTGTTTTTCAGACAGTTTTCAGGGCCTGTAAAGATTGCTGTTTTTGAGCATGTTTTAGCTAGAGTTTCGAAAAATATTCACTGAGATGAAATTTTAGAAACACTTGTTAACTTTCCAACGAGACCAAGAACATCAAATTCCTTGGTGTGTGCAGGGACTTAGGTCCATTTTACTAAACTGTGTCCAGTGTAACAGAATTCCAGACATGTTGTAAAGATTGAATGTTTGCTGCTACTTATTGAATTGAACATATGTCGAATTTTATATGATTTTATGGTAGGACTTTAAGATCTGCAAGAATATATTTTTTTCGAAATCTAATTCAAGCCATAGAAATCAGAATTCAAGTAATAACACACTCCAGAATTTCAGCTTTTCCAAGAGAGTGATTTTCCTTTGAATCTCAAGGGGTGATTGGTGAAATTGAATCATGGCATATAAATTGTTGGCTACCCCTAATACATATTAAGTAAAACATGCTATAAAAACATGATATCAAGAATCAATTTAATGGAATTCCAAATCCAAGAGGATTCCTACCTCAAAAACTTTGATTTCCTTCCCTTCTTCTCTTCCTTTCAATTCCTTCCACATTCTTCTTCTTCTTCTTATTCTCTCTCTTTTTAAATGGATTTTGGTCAACATAGAAAGGAAGGAGGGGGAGCACGAAATTGGAAGAGAGGGGGGAGGTTGAGAGGGAGGAGAGGGGATAATGATAATGGAAGAAAAGAGAAGAAAAGAAAAGAAAAGGAGAGAAAGAGGGAGAGAATTCTAGAATAGGGTTTGCCATGGCTTATCCCATAAGCCATGTTAATTATTAATTGACCAAACTACCCCTCACACGTTCAAGTATTTACAAGTATGCCCTTACTTTATGCACACACTTCTTTAGTATGTACACTCAGCACTTTTGGTCCAAATGACCATTTTGCCTCTCGCCTTTCTAAAATTTTACGGGGGTTGCCATTGACCCCTAACCCCTTTCATACTTGCATGGCTTCCCTACACATACACATGCATGCCTACACATGCATACATGCACCACGCACACACGTCCAACACATTCCTGTTGTTTTGCACACACGACATCTTTCACACTTCTCCCACACTCAATCTCGCTTTCTCGTCTCTTAGCCACATATTACGGCCCATTCCCCTTGCACTACGTTACATACATCGATATCCACGTTTATTTCATGTCTACGTATGCACCGTAGGTAGATATACCACGTGTGTTCAGTAGAATACACGTATAGTGCTAAATAGGGCATAACATCCTACCCACCTTAAAATAAAGTCCGTCCTCGGACTTTCTAGGCGTGAATCCTACCCAAGGTCAGCTAAGTATGATGGTCTTACTACCCATAAAGTACAAGCAAGATTACATACTTACGCCACACGTATATACACTATATACTTCACTGTCATCCATACACATCTGAATCTCATACATATCACGGATACGTCCTACTATTCGTCTAATAGCACATCCACATCACCATGTGCACTCACTACGTACACATACATATATGTCTTTCACATAAACATCTAGACACACATATCCATACACTAACATATACATTACATACCACAACAAGTCTCTATACGTATTATTACACGTATTTAGATCACTACTCATATCTATGTGCATACGACATCACACCATATCCATATCACGATATACAAGGCACTCATACATGGTATGCTTTCAAATACCTCACAATACATTCAAGTATAAACGACTTATATTCTATCTCTTTATATATATTTACATATACGTCTACATCCATGCACAGACACACAACAATACACATTAATCTACACACCATTGCTTGATAAACATGGTCACTATCACGATGTCACACCGTATGTACACCGGATCTCTATACTCCAAATACTTAGTCATATGAGTTCACTCACAATTATATGCACATAAATATCTACATATACACAATATTTAGTCACATCCAACATACATCGACGTGCACGCACTAACACATGCATGATCAAATCACTTTGGTCCGCAATCATAACTATAGATAAATATACACATAATCTCACATTCATATCGATGCACCTACTGCCTCACACAGATGGGCACATATACCACACACACACTACACACAAGAGTGCACAAACATAATACGTTTTTCTCATATGCTATATATATATATATATATATATATATATATATATATAAAACTACTTTTGCACATTCTACGCACATACTGCCATAATAGTCAAATAATTATAAACATCCATCTACACTCCACATATGCGTATACATATAAATATGCAAACAAATACACACATTCCAATACCGACATATCAAACAGTTTCATTCACTTACATTCATCAAACATATATATACACACACACACATATATCCCATATCTGTCACATTTACATCCACATTGCATATGTATATACATACACACATGCTTTGGTACAGACCTATATATACATGCATACACACAGGAATACGCTTTTCCAAGATACACCTAGATAGGCAACCATGTCGGAAAGATCCACGTATAAACAAACAAGGATATATATATATATATATATATATATATATATATATATATATATATATATATATATATATATATATATATATGTATATGTATGTGTATGTGTATGTATATATATATATATGTATATGTATGTGTATATATATGTATATATATATACACACACACATACATATATATATATATACACATACATATACATATATATATATACACATACATATACATATATATATATATACACATACATATATATATACATATATATACACACATATATATATATGAGGAGGGATCAAATGACCCCCAAAAATAATCCCCTATCAAAAATCCTATGCCCCCCATTTTTTCGGAAGATCCGAACCGTTCATCTTGATCTCCACCCTATATATATATACACACACACACACATATATATATGAGGAGGGATCAAATGACCCCCAAAAATAACCCCCTATCAAAAATCCTATGCCCCCCATTTTTTCGGAAGATCCGAACCGTTCATCTTGATCTCCACCCTCTAAATACCCGACCCACCAATTTTCAACCCGATCCCATGTGTTTTGCCTGTTCATCCATCCGACCCAAATTTAACGGTTTCGCATGAACAGAACTTTTGCGAATGGTTGATGAACGGGCAAAACACATGGGATCGGATTGAAAATTGGTGGGTCAGGTATTTAGAGGGTGGAGATCAAGATGAACGGTTCGGATCTTCCGAAAAAATGGGGGGCATAGGATTTTTGATAGGGGGTTATTTTTGGGGGTCATTTGATCCCTCTTTTATATATATATATATATATATATATATATATATATATATATATATATATATATATATATATATATATATATAGTGATCTTCCGTTGCGAAATTATATATATATATATATATATATATATATATATATATAAGTATTATATATTCAACCAATATACACATAACCATATATGCTTCTACCGCACACTACACATGTATTTTCACATCCCTACACTCCGCTATGACACATATAATAGAAATCCATACAACCATAATACATGTTCACATATACACATCAACCAATACACCACACGAATACTCTATATAACCCAATTTATACGCACATACTCATTATGTACATGCAGAGATATACGTATCAATTCCCTATATAGATATCTAGGCCTACACATAGCCAAATACATGTTTGCTCATACACACCAAATTATTATTCTAATAGTAGGTATGCACACAAGCATGCATATATACTTATTAGGATCCATGCAACCATGCACATACATTCCCATGTATGGGCACAAACACCCATACACACATACTATATATATCTTGCTATCACATAACCATACAGGCAAGCTACCCAAACTACACTAGCAGGTAGTCGGTAGCTACCCAACCGTTATATACATAACATCCAATATATCCACACTTTTACTAGCATACCAGCACATACCCAAATAAGTGTATTTCAATATTCATATACATTCAGTAGATAGTCACATCACATGTACGTACACATCCATATACTGATACATGCATATCAGAATAGGGATCATTCACATACATATACATATAATCACTCATAAGACATATACCAATACATGTTCAATAATAACAACACATACACACAATCACACCACGCTTGCTACAACACACCTACATACATATAAGTATCTCATATACCAATACACAATCCTCCCTCATGCCAACGCACTACATATACATCCAAATGGTCCTATAGGCACCATTATACGGGTAAGCGTATACACATATATATACATATACCATAACTCCACTTAACTATGCAAACCCATAGCCACCCCACTTATACATGCACTGTATAAACTCAAATCCTCACATTCATCACATTCTACAAACGATACATGTCACACTTATATCCATATCCCATAATATGCATGGTATAGGGCTAAGGGCCTAAACTTAGGGTGGACATGTCTAAAGCACCCCTACCCACCTTAGGATACATTTACTCTAAACACCCTGGAGCATTACTCATACTACCCGTGCGTCCATTACTTATCTATATCGCTATATACACACCATATATGGCCATAGCACAACACCTATCTTCACGCAGTAATACAACCCACAACCAAGTACCAAATTTAGACAATATACCAGTTCATATAAACACATAGGCAGTACATAGACATATTCACAGTTATTTAAATTTTAACACATTAGGAATTCATACCCTAGCAATGCAACACTAGTGATATATATGCACTAACGTC
The DNA here is from genome assembly GCA_030789695.1 of Scilla litardierei. Taxonomy (NCBI): domain Eukaryota; kingdom Viridiplantae; phylum Streptophyta; class Magnoliopsida; order Asparagales; family Asparagaceae; genus Scilla; species Scilla litardierei. The sequence goes on from CM061135.1 coordinate 112,374,377, forward strand.
CCTCACGTAAATCTACACCCTCTACCCATACAAGCTCACATATATTCACGCATATACACTTTCCCACATGTCCAAAGATAATATAGACATTTCCCTACTCTATCCATATAAGGATAGATGTACACACATTGGTGCATTCTCCACATGAAACACAACTGTAAACCGCATACATGCACTCATATCACATACGTGCCCACCTTCACTCACACCTCCACAAAACATATATATATCTCTCCAATAGCTAATATGTATCACCAATATACATCCACTAATAAACATATACATATCACCTATACCTCAGAGTCGCACAAGTATACCACATACCTACACATATATTCGTATCGTGTATCTATATAGAGATATAGCATATACATATACTCAAGCACTCGCACACCTAGTATATACGCCATACGTGCAACTTTCATGTCATTCAAATACAATATATATATATATATATATTTAATGAATACAAGCATACATGCAACATGTATAATTCAAATATCCAAGTACAACAACTGCATTTATATACACGAATTCACATTATTATATATGTATACACTGATACCAACAAATATACATCTATAGTATACTGCACTGTAGGAAGTTCATCCTCTGACTTCCTAAGCTAGGGGTTCAAGGGTGGATCACTTAAGACTCTAAGGTCACCAAGGGCACTTCCCACCTTAGGGCTAGCCTATCCTAATCAAATACTGAAGCATTACATATACTATCCTTACGCACATCGCAGTGCGATGACCTGCGTGGGCCACCAAAAACTGTCACGCCCCGTTCCCCAGGATACCCGGCATTTAAATTTTTTTTCCAAGTATCCGGAAGAGTGAGGGTGATGAGAGAGGAAAAGAGAGAGAAGGAAGGAACTGAATATGCAGGCCACTGCGCATATGCTGGGATAGTACAAGTGCAGCTTCATTATAATATCAAACAACTCATAAATAACATAGAACAATAACAACACATTTTATATAACAACTCTGAGTTTTGAGTGGTTGTATGCAGTGAGCAATTCTGAGTTTTTAGTGGTTGTATGCTGTGAGCAATTCTGAGTTTTGAGTGGTTGTGTGCGCTGAGCAATTCTGAGTTTTGAGTGGTTATGTGCGGCGATCAATTCTGAGTTTTGAGTGGTTGTGTGCACTGGGCAATTCTGGAAAAAAATGGTCGGAAAGGGGGGGGAGAATAATAAAAAGTGTGGTTGGGTGTGTGGAGAGGGTCTAGGGGAAAAAATGCAAAAATCGAAGTTGTATCTCTCATCTGTTATCCAATTTCTCTTGTACAAATTCTCTTATCCAACCATGTGCGTAAAAATATAAAAACATATTAGAGAAAAAAGAAATCACATATGTCACCTGGGAGGAAGAGAGGCCATCATCTAAATTGCAGGAAAAAACAACTCGTGAATCTTAAGAGAGATCCATATTGCTGGCATGAGAGAGCAAAGAGAATATCACCCTGCAACCATAAATAATGAACGAAGGTGACGGCTTGACCCCGCTTTACAAAAGGTGCTAGCTCTACAGAGTGATGGATGTTTGAATTTTGAATGTTTCAATGATAGAGGGCAAAGAGATAATGGGGTTTTGAATTTTGAAAAGGGGAGGGATATCAGCTGGCTTGAATTTTGAGGGATGTTTGAATTTTCCCCCTCATAATACAAAGTTTCCTTAAGTTTCCCCCCAAAACTTTCTCAAACCCTCATCCCAAAACTTTATCCTAGTCATCAACCCATTGTCCTAGTCAGTTTTGAGTGGTTATGTGCGGTGAGCAATTCTGAGTTTTGAGTGGTTGTGTGCGCTGAGCAATTCTGAGTTTTGAGTGGTTGTGTGCGGTGAGCAATTCTGGCACTCATCTCTTATCCAATTTCTCTTGTCCAAATTCTCTTATCCAATCTCTCTTGTCCAAATTCTCTTATCCAATTTCTCTTGATAACATCCCTCATGTTGGGTTATAGCGAATGTAAAGGATCAAAATGAGATCATAAAAATGGAGGCCGAGCTTTTTTTGGGAACATGGCTGAGCTATTCCCCCCAATTTTTTTGTTTTGAATCAGTTAATGTGACGTCCCCCCCCCATTTCAGTTTCACCTTTCAAATTTCAAGTTTTCAAATCAAAGGCTAAGCTATTCCCATCCTAGTCATCAAGCCCTTGTCCTAGTCATAACCCCTTTGTCCTAGTCAGCTTGTCCTACTGGGACAAAAATTCAAAATCTTTATCTATTATAGTGTGTGTGTGTGTGTGTGTGTGTGTGTGTGTGTGTATCTGTGTTACTGGTTTTGTAGAAAAAGTCATTAGCTTTTTTCCTTAGTTCAATGATCTTGGAATTCCATGAGGCAATTATTTTCTTGATGATCATATGAAGAAAGCATGGTAGCCTAAAAGAGGTGATCCCAGTCGCCCTGAACAATTGATATCAAAGCAATGTTTGTAAATCAAGTCCAAGGCAATGGTGGTGATTTCTTCTACAAGGCACAATTGGAGGAGCAATTGGTTCGAGTTCGTTTACGGATGGCTTGCATGCGACGGATGAGGTACACATTACAAAATTGAAACATTTGATGTTAATGGAACCTTTGAAATATTGCAGTACAATATAAAGGCAATCTTATGAAAAGATCGTGTCCATAAAGTGGTGTATGACATGAATACTTTACCAAAATAGATCTTGAAAATAGAGAAGATGGAGATTGAGACAACCATCCAGCTCAGTTTATCAAAGGAGGTTATTTATCAGTGTCTGAGTAGACTGTAAGAAAATATTGCTAAGATTTCTAATCGATTTAGAAAAGTTGAAAGCATGGAAAAAATCAAAAAATTTCTAATCCTAGCGAAAAGCCAAAGATAAGCTATAGAAAATATGAATTTAAATATGGGAAAGAAAAGTCAATATCTTTGTGCGAACATAATTTCAAAATATTCATAAATCTAAAACTCTTTCGGTGAAGACATCTGATATTTACACCAACCAATCATGATATGTAATTCACCTCAATGATGTAGACATTCATGATTCACAAACACTCAAAGAGCTTGAACTCTGTCCTAAGCATTGCTAACGCTTGAGAGAAAGAGATGGAAATTTTTTTATTTTTTAAGAAAAAGTTTATATTTTTAGACTAACTTCAAGATTGTATCTTTCTCTCGAGATCTTAGGATGTTTAGCTCTTAGATCTCATGAACTGTTAGATGCTCTGGAGAGAAAGAAAGGACCCCTATTTATAGTGCTTAGGATCCAAGAAATCTAACTAAGTTTAGGAAATCTAGTTAGATTTAACCTTATCCATGAATATATAGGATTTTTATAAAATATCTCTTGCCACCTTTTAATCCATTATGAGTTTTAAATAAGAGTCAAACTCTATTTAAGAACCAAGTAGTATTAAAAAGAAAAACTCCTAGAAATCCTACAACTCTTGAGATTTCAAATTTGAGTCAAACTATATCTTTTGGGTTGGTTGTTGACTAACCATTGGGTCAAACTCAAACCCAAAATAGACCCAAACCCCAGACCCACAAAACCATGCATGCATGCCGCTAGATGGCAGCTGTTGGCTACTGCTAGAGACCGATGGCTAGCTGTCACCAGCTACTAGTTGTCTTGCTATGCCGTAGCTAGCCAGTACGCTAGCTGCAGCCATCTTGTTAGCTGACCATTGGGGCGGCCAACCACAGGCAATTAGTCAATCGATAAGCATTTTGGTGTTGAGTTCTCGTCATTGATGATGTCTATGAGTGGGTTTTTGTCTTTCTTTTGTGATTATAAAATTTGTAAACTCTATGAATTTTTCATGTTAGTTTCCGCCACTCCTTGTGACAGTCTCCTCTCAATCAAACATGTGGATCACAACTCCTTATGATCATATACTCACATTCGAAATACCTTGCGACGAGCTCCTTTCTTTCAATCAAGTCGATCACAACTCCTTGTGATCATTCATGTATATCTCATATTCGCCAATTCGTTTTACTTCAGTTTTCATGACGAGCCACCATTATTGTGAGAACATAAAAGCCAAATTCCTACTTTGACAATGACTCAATCATACTCTACAATAATGTCATAGGTACGTCAGTGACAGTAGCAACATATGGAGATTATTTGTTTTCAGAATTGTCATTATTTGGTTAGTGTGAAACTGGATTCTCCTCAGAAACAAATCAGGACATGTTAATGGTAGCTACTATGTCATCAAGGTGTCTAGTAAAGTCTGTCAAAGCCCAATAACACCTTAATGTCTGGGTCATGTTTGTAATACCATAGGCATAGATAGATCAAATTATTACACTAATAAGTTTATCTTATTTTACCTTAGCCAAGGTCTTACTATGGATCCATACTAACTCCATATGACACTAACCTCCCATACCAGAGAAGACGAATTTTGTCTTGACCGTCACCGCCCTTCGCATGCTTTGGACTATACACAGTAAGTACCTAACAACGATCACATTCATTGTTGGTTAGTAAAAACCAAAGTATAGCCTTACACACGTAAGTTTTTAGCATGTCTTAGGTCAAAGGATTATGCTACACCAATTGGCACCTGAGAGCTTCTATTTACAGGCAGTGTCTGTTTACCATATAGAAGCTTCTTGACAAGTCATTTTATGTACTTGTTCTTCAATAAGCATATGTACACTATCTCATGCTATCTCCACATTGAGTGGCTATGAGACCAAACACTACAATCATTATAGTAAAGATCAACACATAGTGGTTTATCCAGAATATCAATGTCTTGTCTTGATATTCATACGACCAGAAACATATTGGACTTGTGCTTAAGTGGATTCATTATGCCTCATTATCATGACCTCATCATGATCCTAATGTCAGCACACAATCCAAGGACTTAATCCATGAAATTATATAGCTATGCACATGTATATATATTCAAATGCATCAAGAATTTACACATAAAGATTATCAAATAGCTTACTATTATTTTGAATGAGATGTATCAATTACAATAATTGATGTAAGGACAAACATATTCCAACAGAGAACACGACCAAAATATTATAGAAAAAGCTCAAGAAGCTTTATCTGAAAAAGTCACTCACCAACAGTCTGATCTTGCTAAAGATTTTTTTCACATTCAAGATGTGAGATGGACCTCATTGAAGGATCATAGGGATACCATCAATGGCTTAATGATGAAGATGAGGGCTAATGGAGTGACTATCACGGCGAAGCACGAGACGATGATTATGCTCCGGTCGTTTCCAGAGTGATACAAGACGTTTGTTAATACTATAGTCGACATTCGAGATACTCCCAGTCTCGAGAATGTAAAGGTAATGCTTTACAGTGAGGATTTGATAGATCATTTGGAAGGAGTTGGTTTTAGGAAATGATATTCAGACATCCATGACCCACTTTCTTCGGGGCAAAGCAATGCAAGAGGCGGTAATAGAATGAGATCGAGATTAAGAACTAGAGGCATGCCAAGCTACATTTGTAAGAAATCCAGACATTAGAAGAGTAATTTCCCGAGAGACTGAACAGATACAAGGAGTATATGCCACCACCTTCGTCAGTTACCATTATGCAGACGGAGGAGTTGAAGAGCAAGAGGCCTACGATGTGCTCTTAGCATGCTCATCAGATGTTGAGAATCATGCATGGGTCAAGGATTCAGGGGGTGTCCTTTCACGTGACACTAAGTATGGAGTGCTTCTATACCTATAAAATGAAGGAGGATGCATCAATTATTATGGGAAACAATAATGCATACAAGGCTGTTGGGGTTGGTTTATTGAGAATTGTCTATCCTAATCACTAACTCCTATGTTTTATAGTTCTCCTAGTACTAATTGTTGTTGTTTCTCTACCTTCCACATTTTTTGATTATGACAAAGGGGGAGAGAAATAACCCAAGATAATAATGTATGTCCTATGAATTTAAAAATAGTTTCCACAAAAAATTTCTTTTCAAACTTATTGTTGAAACCATTGTATGATTCAGGGGGAGTATTGAAATCTGAACTAGATTTTTTATTCCCATATTCCATTTCAATCAATTTACAATTGGTGTTATTAACATCAAATGGATTGATTCCATAATTCATGCATCATTTCCTCTGTGTGTGTATCACTATGACATATCATGAGTAGTCATTTATGTTTGTATGTCCATAATACACATATAGGCAAGAGGTGGTAATAGAAAGAGATCAAGATTAAGAACTAGAGGAATGACATGTTACATTTGTAAGAAATCCAGACATTGGAAGAGTGATTGCCTAGAGAGAATGAACAGATACAAGGAGTATGTGCCACCATCTTTGTCAGTTACAGTTATGCAGACAGAGGAGTTGAAGAGCGAGAGGCATACGATGTGCTTATAACATGCTCATCAGATGTTGAGAATCATGCGTGAATCATGTATTTAGGGGGTGTCTTTTCACATGACGCTAAGTAGGGAGTGCTTCTATACCTATCAAATGAAGGAGGATGCATCAATTATTATGGAAAACAATAAAGCATACAAGGCTGTTGGAGTTGGTTTATTGAGAATTATGGTGTTTAATGGCATGGTGTGCACACTCATTAACGTATCACATGTTCCAAAGTTGAGGAAGTTACTAGTTTTTTGGGACATTATATTCCATGGGTTGCAAGGATACAATAAAGAAGGAAGATATGAAAATATCCCGGTGATCGCTGGTGCTGATGGAGGTGAAAAAGTCAGGGATTTATATCTACTAAAAGGGGGCAATGTGTTGGATCTCCCTGGATGGCAATAGAACATTAGAGGAGGGTGAATGATGTTCTTGAAAATTATAATAATCCCTTAGTAATTCTACCTAAGTTATTAAAAGGAGTTACCAAATAATACTTAATCAAGAATATTAACTTGCAATAATAAGAATGAGTAGTGGAAGCAAATACAAGTTCACAATGAACATAAGAGAAACACAATCGTAAACAACAATATTTATATCCTGGTTTGAGGCACTTCCCTTACATTTAGCAACACGTCCACTTTTAGGACAAATGATTCTTTAACACATCTCAAACGAGACAACATGTACAAAGAGTACAACAAGTCCTTAGACAAACACGTCAACAAATGGAGAACACGTCTCAATTGAGACAACACCTCACACAAGTGAGAAAGGAATACTTATAACCTTCTTTTACCTATAACCAAATGTTGAAGCTCTTTTGTGATTGTTGTGGGGCTATAGTGAATCTCCAAATGGTAAGAAAATCAGGCTCTTTGAGATCTAGAATTTGGCCAAGAATGATTTTTGAAATCTCTTTAAAACATGGGCCAATGGAAGAGGATTTTGCTTAAAATCTTTTGGACTCTAAACCTTTATTTTTCTTAGAAAATTTGATCAATACTAATGTGAAAAAACTTAGTCAACTCACGCATTTATAGAGGTAAAAACCCGATGAAAATATTTTCCAAAAACAACCCTCCAACGGATAAATTGACAGCTTTCCGTAAATCACAAAGCTATGTTGAATCTGTCTATTAGGAAAAAGTAGTCGACTCATATACAAATGGTAGTCGACTCTCGAAATAGCTATAGTCAACTCCTAAAACAACTGTACTCGACTATTTCCTGGAATAGTGAGCACTCACTTTTTTCTCAGTTTAAAGTAGTTGACTCCTATTCAAGGAGTAGTCGACTCCTATTCAAGGAGTAGTCGACTCCTATCAGATGCATAGATATAGGATATAAAAACTTAGGAAATGTTTTTCAAAACATTTAAAAATATTTTAAAAATATTTTATTTGTGTTACTAAGTATGTGTGAGCTTCAATAAAGCCTTAACATACTATCAAGACTAAAAATGAACTTACATCAAAAATGAAATATTACATAAACTCATTGATGCAATTTTTTTAATCCATTGCCTTGATTGTCCTTGAACTTTATGGTCTCTATTGGTTCTTTTTATCCTTAATTTGCATGATTGATCTTGAGAGCACATTGTCTACACATAAACACTCAATAAAAATATTTGTACCAAATATGTTTCCCGTCATCAAAACTAACATGGGGTGACCCAATATCCAACACAAAGCTTACAGAAGATTTCAGTATCAGCGTTGAGAGTTCACAAGAGATTGAGTCGACCAGGCTGTGGCATTTTAGACTTGGACATGTCGTAGAGAAAAGCTTGGAGGCTTTAATACAGCATGGTTTGATCAAAGGGATGAACTTCAAGGACCTAGAGTTTTGCAAAGATTGTGTCTACAGTAGGTAGACGAAGGTTAGATTCAGTGAGGGGAAGTATGCCACAAGAAGGATTCTTGATTATGTTCACACCAATGTTTTAGGTCATGCATAAGTTCACTTTATAGGTGGAACTTGTTACTCCATATCGTTTATCGATATTATCTTTAGGAAATTATGTATGTATGTGATGAAGGAAAAGTCAGAGGTATTCGAGAAGTTCAAGACATAGAAACCCTTGCGGAGAGTCAAACGGAAAAAAAAGTTAAAGGTGCTAAGATCAGACAATGGTGGCGAGTTTACTTCTGGCGTGTATAAGGAAGCATTTAAGAAGCAGAGAGTAAAGATGCACTTTACTACACCAAGAGATATGTAGTCAAATGAAGATATGCAAGGATGAACATTACACTTCTAGAGAAAGGAAGGTGTCTTAGATTTATCTGGATTATTGAAGGGATTCTGAGCTGAAGCTATATCGATTGTAGTTTATTTGGTAAACAGAATTCTATCTTTAGCAATTAGGAGAAAAATTTCATATGAGGTTTGGACACGAAAGCCAGTGAATCTAAATCATCATCAAATATTTTGATGTCCAGTTTATGTTCATAAGGAATGTAGAAAAAGTGTCATGTTAGGATATATGGATGGTATGATGGTTACCGAGTTTAGAGTTCAAATGCGACGAAGATCTTGGTTGTTCGACAAGTGACATTTGATGATGTTGAGTATTGGATCCCCCGATTTGGTTTTGATGATGAGTAAACATAATTAGTTGGGACTAATCCCCTGTATTGTAGCAAATGAAAGCATCGTCAATTTACTCAATGAATATCAAATGCGACGATTGCTAAAGTCAATTATGCAAGGAAATCAAATGATGAACTCAAGAAATTCAAGTGAAAGTCTTGAAGGCATTCAATAGGAAGTGAAAGGGATTAATATGTAATTGTTTTATTTCTTCATTCATTTATTGAATTAGAATGTTAAGCCTTGAATAGACTTGATAAAATCATTTCCATGACACTTACACCATTAGAGTTCATTCATCATTTGATTCTCATAGGGATAGAACTTATAAAAGCTCGAAGTAGAGTTTTTAGCCTCCCCAGATGACTGGTGCTTGAATCACCCAGACCAGACGTCTGCACAGTGAGTCAGACGACTGGGTGATGAACTCCAGACGTCTAGCCACTCTAGAGCTAAGAACTTCAGTAGCTCTGTTTCCTCGGTCATAACTGACCAGACGTCTGATGTTCACATCCCATACGTCTGCACAGTGAGACAGACGCCTGGGTAATGAACTCTAGTCGTCTGGCTCCTACTGGCTAGTACTACTCGTAACTCTGTTTTTTACATTTTAACTGATTAGATGTTTGAAGTTATCATCCCAGACATCTGCATTATATATCAAATGACTGGATGATGAACTCCAGACGTCTGACGCTTGTCCACCAAAATTCCATTAACTCTGTTAGTCTCCCAAGCTGACTGATCAAACATCTGAAGCTTTACATCCAGACGTCTACACAGTGGCACAACCGACTGGATGATGAACGCTAGACGTCTGTCCTCTATCGACTGGCATTTCCAGAAACTAAGATTCTAAACCCAGTCTGACCAAGCGTCTGAAGCTATGGATCCAGATGTCTATATAATACCCCTGACGTCTGGGAAGCCTTATTTAGTCGTCTGAAACTAGCCGTTTGACTGCATTAATTACACTGTTAATCAATGTCTCAGCCAACTGGTTAGTCTACTCCGGTCAACTGGTGACTAGGATTTATGCCCGTTAATAGCCATTTACAACATTAAATGCAGGAGATCTTTGCTGGATTTTGGTGCGATCCTATAGCTTTATAAATAGGGTTTGTTGGCATTTATTTCAGAACTCTTAGAACATTTAGAGAACAAATTTCTTACATTGAATAGGATTCAAAGCTTCAACAACACGCCTTCAAGCTCACAACCTTCTACACTTGTCTCCCAAAGCATTCAAAGCATTCAAAGCTCATTTTCATCCCAGCTTTGATCCTCACTCTGAGACAAGTAGTAAGTGCACATACTCTCTAGCACAACACACATTCCTCTTTGCCTCATACTATTAAGTCATTATTCAAGGCATAGGTTGTGTAATTTGTTTTATATTGAATTGTACCAATTCTCTTCTCTTTACTTTGTTGAGATTACTCTCGGTTTGTGAGAGTGGACCATTCCCGGGTTGTGAGAAGTGGTGATAAAAGTGTTTTGGAGTTACACTTGCTAGTATTTGGCAAGTGAGATATTAGTGGATACTAATCACTAGCGGGATTTGCTAGTGGGTTGCTAGGGTAGGATTCCAAGGAGTCGGGAATTTACTCGGGGGAATCTAAACCAGGGTCCATAATTTGTTTGTGCTTGCAATTTCTGTGTTGTTGTTACCACATTATCTATTCCGCACATATAGTTGCATTAGGGATTTTAATTAGGCGTAAATTCCTTTTTATTATCATAAAACACTATTCACTCCCTAAAGTGTTTTCCCCCATAGTTTCAGGTCCTACAGATGAGCCAATTGTACTGCAAAGAAAGGCATCAAGGAGTACAGAAACAGGTGGATGCAATTAGGTGCCAAACCGAGATGGATGTTCTTAATCCAAATCGTATGATCAACTTTGGTGTTGGCAAAGAAGTGACGATTGATAGGGAGAGTCCACATAAGAATTCTACTACAGTTTACATTGGTAGTAGAAATTCTAGTTGAGGTGGAGATCCTAGAACCATCGTGGATGACTTTATGGATAACAGAGTGGGGCGTGTGAAAGCCCCAGCTCGCTACGAGGACTACATGAATATGGCTTATGCATTGCATGCACCTGGAAATCATACGGTCGATATGTTTGTGATGGATGCAGTGAGTTTTGATGTAAACTCAGGATGGAGGTGTGCTAAGGATGTCAACATGATAACATATCCCAAGAAAATTCACGAGAAGAGAACCCAACAGTGGATAGGTCGGTGACAAAGTTTGAGCAAGGTTCAAACTTTTCCTTGAATATATGCTCGGGTGCCACGATGTGGTACAAAGAGACATTACAAGTTTTGCGTCAGGTTACGGATTCAGGAGATGCGGTAAATTTAGAGATTCACCTTCGTAATGGGGTTCATTGAACAAGCGGTTAGTATGCGATGCTTAAAGTGAAATTCACTAGTCACGTACCGTGGCCAGGATGATGTGGTTTATTTTTGAAGGTGGAGGATATGGAGTTTGGGTTTGGCTTGGGCTCAGTGGTGTGTATGTATTAAGGAGTGTTGAAAAATGTGATACAAAACATCAAAAATATTTCTAGATTAATCTTAAGATTTATGAGGATTTTTGGGGATTCTTGAAGCCCAAAACACTGATTTTCCCATGCTCATAAACAGATTTTTTCACGGCCCAGTTAAGTAAACAGTGAAGCCCACTGAAGGCAGCCCACTGAGCCTCCGAACATGTGCAGCATGTGCGAGCCCAGGCGGGCGACCCAGGCCCACAGCGCGTACCGCAACTGTGCAAGACCTAGCGACAGACGAGTGTCACATGCACTATATACAAGCGTGTGCGTTAGCAGCCCTCATGCACGCAGGTGCAGGCCCGCATGGCAACGGGTTGTGGTTGTAGATATGAATCCGATTTGGACCCAGATTTCGAAACAAACCCATTAAGGTGTGTTAAGCATATTTACACCTTATTTTGGCTAGGTTCTTGTGCGAATTTTACTGTACAAGTTTGCATCTGGCCGTAGAAATACGGAGAGCAAGCTGAGGGGCCAAAATAGGGTTATTTGAGGGCCAAAATAGGAGTTTTCTTCATTGTTTTCTTATCTGAATTATTGACTGGTTTGGTTTTTCATTTGAACCAAATGCCATAACTTATAATCCAAGAATATTGGCACATCAATGATCTCTCCAACTAGACGTACACCCAGTATTGGACAGAAGTAGTATAAATATTAGTGTCGGGCACGCGTTTTTATTTTGTTTCATGTTACTTTTCGTATATATTGCAGTTGTGACTGTTGGTTCAACCATCTTAGAATTCCGTGATGCGATTGTTTTCTTGAAAATCCCATCAAGAGGGCATAAAACCCAAGGGAGGTGATCCCAATCACCCCCAATAGGATAGCCATCGGATGATACCGGCTGATATGTGTGGATACAGCGGGAAGCAGAAAAGGAGACGTTTTGTTCGCTATGGCACAAGCACACACATATGATGGATGCAATGTCTCTTAATCCTGAGCCCATGAATTGCGTGAACAGCCTACGACGGATCAGTAAGGAGATGTGGGGAGTGTACATTGCAGAAGCAGTGGTGGACATAGCCTACGACGGATAAGGAGATTTAGGAAGGGTACATTGGAGAAGCAGTGGTGGACATGGGAGGCGTGCACATTGTGAGTTACCCTGTAGATATTGCTGAAGATGGCACATCACCTGATACCAATACATTGATCAATGGAAGGAGATCCAAGTTTCTTCATGCGGTCTGCACTACAAAATCTTCCAAATATTTGAAGTAAACTTCACACGAGCTAAACCTGAAATCCATAGCGAGTATTGCCGGAAGTAAACAGACCACCCGCCATCATCACATATGACCAAAACCTGTTTTTCATATGCATAGCTTTGTGCATCTGATTCGTGTTGACTTGTGTTCCTCTTCATGGTCTTTGCAGTTGCCCTTAAAGACTATGTTTCTTTGAAGACCCGTCGAGTCCTCTGCATATGGAATGCTACTGAAAAGCATGCCCATATTACCGCATAAAATAAATAAATAAATAAATATATAAATATATAAATATATGAAGACAGTTTGAAAAATAGCCATTTTACAACAAATCATATTCCGATGCGATTCAATAAATTAAACAACACAATAAGAATATCAATAGCAACAATACTGTAAATCTACCCGTCTCCGGTCTCATAGAAGAGGACATACTGTGAGCATCAACACTGTAAATTGCTCCACTCTTGTCATCTTGAATTTTGATGCTTGAAGAGCCTGAGAGATCAACCATAAATTCGTCTCAGTGGTGGATGCTTATATAAAGAATGGTAGACATGTTACAGCGGTGTTGCATGTGTGAACACGATATTTCCTTTAAAAGAGTATATAGACCCCGATACCCAGTATCTAGAGAATTGCAATTCAGTTCATGCAAACAAATACCATTTATAAACTGAAGAGAGAAAACTGCAACCCCCGTTATACACGAAATAATATTTGAGTGCATTTGGGGAAGAACTGCAAAGAACATGCAGCTGATATTTCCATTTGTCACACCAGGGTTAGCATTCCACAAAGCTATAGGTGGATGTAACATGGGAAGAGATTGATCTAGTACCAAATTGTTCGTCTTCGATTTTGAGAGGAACTTTTTCAGTGATCTCAAACGTTGAACCGGGTGGGTCATGTGATTGAGAGTTACGGTATATAATGTCAAAATTTCTGCCTTTAGAGGACCATTTCCAGATATGAGTTTGTTCTGAACCGATGACCGTTGACACCATTTTCTTCTGATCCAATAAGTGAATTAACCAATCCGTCCAGTTGTGTACTTTTTAGATGAATAAAAGGTTACGCTTTTTTAAGTGCTGGACACTGATGTAGACATCTATCTTCTTCATCCATGTAAGAGATTAACAAATTTTGGTTGCTGAAAAATGCACATATCAAAGGCTTTTTCTACATAAACTGCCACTTGAAGACGATGTGTTTAAATATGCCATTTTGAACTTCTACTAAACACCAGAACATCAAATTGTGATATGTTCAACGTTGTGTCATGAGTCCATACATTATTTCTCCTCTATTCTTGTCCAAGATGTTGCCGTACTCTATAACTTGTATCATTTAGTGCATCATATTAATGAAATGGGGAGGAGTTCTCGAACATTCACTTATTTGTTCATTTTTTCTAATTTTGGTGAGTGCGTGTTGCGGAAGAGGGAAGGTGGCAGCAGCATGGGGTATTGGGTTGGTTTGAATGAACCTGGGCGACCCAATATGTAGCCTATTAATTAAATAGAGAAATATTATACCAATGAAATAGGGTGGAGTTCTTGACCTCCAACTTAATTGTTCATTTTTTAAAATTTGGTGGAGGCTTCCCTTGCTAAAGAGGGAAGGTGGCCATGGCATGGGGTGTTGTGGTTGGTTTGAATGAACCTTGATAGCCCGATATAGAGCCAATTAATTCAATGCAAAAAATATTATGGGAAATTTGATACGCCCATATTGGAGCATATCGAACCTAAACTTTACAATCACTCTTAAATGCAGCGGACACCGGACGGAGCATCAACAGAAAATATTCAACAGTTGTCTAATTGGTTACATGAAAAGGTAAGTATATGTTTAACCCCAACAGTGCAATAGCTTAAAACTTATGTGTATAATCAGCGACAGGCATGCACGGGGGGAGATCTTTTCAGCCCACATCCCCACCCGAAAATCTAAACATGTTGCTTTGTCCTTTATTTATCTCTCTCATACTGATCAGAAATTAACAATACAAGAACTGTAAAGACCATGTGCTATGAGGATAACACTAGAAGGGGTGTCGAATAGTGTTTACAAAATTAAAGAGGAAATTACGCCCTAATTAAAAACCTGACCAAACAACGCCGCAGAAAAACTTAGTAAAAATTAGAACAAACCAAACACAATATGTTCAAGGGTTCGGATTACCCAAGCTAAACCCAACTTGTTTCCGGTAATCCTACGTCCCTACCATCCGGGATACCACCCGGATACTCAAGCTAAAACCCTAGCTTGAGTTTCCACTAAACCCACTTGTAGAATACCCTACAAGTGAAATCAATACACAAGATTGATGTCCTTGATTCCCACAACCTGGGATCAAGCAAAACTACTCTCACAACCCGAGAGCAATACAATATAAAGAAAGAGGTATGAAATACTCAAATGTAAATACACACAACCTATGCCTTGAAGTAGAGAACTTGAAGATGCAAGAGTGGAGAGTGTGTTGTGGGTCTTGAAACCATATTTAGGTATATTAGAGTGGAATATGTGATTCTGATGGGACGCGGGTCTACACCCGGAGGCGAGCCCGCGCCCTTATGGCCGGCGCCCCATAGCCGCCCCCCCCACTCGAGAGCCCAATTGACCCGGTTTCTTATTAGTTGAGGGTATTTCAGTAATTGGGTTTAGATGGGGGGTCATTCTTAAGCGAAGGCTAGCCGTCGCGAATCGATTATGCTATTATTTAATTTGTGAATGAAACCCTAGATTAGACGAGTGCAGACGTCCTCTTATTGGCGTCTTGGAAGAAGGATACACCTATTTTGTATTCAATTATCTTGATTTACGCTACTTTTCTCTATAAAGATTACATCTTTGCTTCCGGATCTATCAATTTGGTATCAGATCACGTGACGATCCATGGCGGCACCAACGACGAGATCGAAGGACAAGTTTGACACCTCGGATGAGAAATTCATGGGCGAAATTGAAGTTGTGAAAAGATCGAACGAAGAGGCGATAAAGTCGTTGACGGACTCCATCAAAGAATTGGCGGCAATCAATCAAGGCACGAATCATCTTCCAATGGTCGGCGAGCAACCAAGGCGAAGGAAACCCTAAATCGACATCAAAGGCGACACCTTTGAAGAAGGGAAAAGAGAAAGAAGAGGGTTTTGACCCGGATCGTCCCTTGGAGGAGGAATTTTACGAAGATGACGAAGAGGAGCCGAGGGTGGATTATCGCAAGGAATTGCAGCGAAAGGCAGCGGAGGCGCAAAGGGGGGCAGCGGCCCTAGCCACCCCCTTCAAGTGACACCACATGAGGCGGGGGCGCGTGGGGGTTTTGAGGGCGCCGCCGCCTCCCAAGATCTGCGCAGAGGCGGCAGTGGCCCTTTTCGTGTTCGCCAAACTTCGAAGTCATCATTGAAGACCATGCTGAGATGACAGTGAACTGGAAACTTCTGCGGATAGAGTTCCAGGATGAGGGGAGAGAAATTACACTGCAAGGAGATCCCAGCCTATGTAGAGTGGTAGTAGCATTGCAGACCATGCTGAGGACCCTACAGACTGAGGGAGGAGGATACTTGGTGAAGCTGTACACTTTGACAAAGAAGGGGGACGCAGAGGCCAGTGGGGAGCAGACCGTACCAGGAGAGGTGCAACATCTTTTGGCACAGTTTGAGAAGATTTTTCAGGAGCCTCGGGGTCTGCCACCGCCGAGGGACCATGAGCACGACATAGTATTGCGAGAGGGTGCTTCTCCCATCAGTGTTAGACCCTACCGGTACCCACAGCACCAGAAGGATGAGATTGAAAGGATGGCAGCAGAGATGATACATGCGTGAGTGATTCAGCCTAGTGTGAGCCCTTTCTCCAGTTCGGTGCTATTAGTGAAAAAGGATGGAAGCTGGTGTTTTTGTGTAGACTACCGTGCATTAAATAAGGAGACGGTGCCAGACAAGTTTCCGATCCCGGTGATAGACGAGCTTCTGGATGAGTTACATGGGGCAACCATGTTCAGCAAGATAAATCTCAAATCAGGCTACCACCAGATCAGGATGCGACGGGAGGATGTGCCCAAGACGGCGTTTAGGACGCATGAGGGCCACTACGAGTTCCTCGTCATGCCTTTTGGCTTGACGAATGCACCAGCAACCTTTCAGGCACTTATGAACAAGGTATTCCGTCCGTACCTGAGGCGATTTATACTTGTTTTCTTTGACGATATACTAGTGTACAGTCGTACCTTGAAGGAGCACTTGGACCATCTGTAGGTCGTGTTCATGGAGTTGCAGTACCATCAGCTGGTGGAGAACAAGAAGTGCTTATTTGAGCAGCCACAGATAGAGTACCTAGGACATGTGGCGTCAGCAGATAGGGTTGCAACAGACAGGGGGAAGATCGCGGCGATGTTAGACTGGCCGTGCCCCACCACTCTCAGGGGGTTGCGGGGGTTTCTGGACCTGACATGTACTACCGCAAGTTTGTGGAGGGATATGGGACGATCGCCTGGCCATTGACAGAGCTACTGAAGAAGGATCAGCTCAACTGGGGGGAGGAGGCGACGGCCGCATTTGAGGCCATGAAGAAGGCCATGACTACTATGCCGGTCTTGGCGCTACCAGACTTTTCCAGGCCCTTTTTGGTAGAGGCAGACGCGTCAGGACATGGGCTAGGAGCGGTATTGATGCATGAGCAGCGGCCCATTGCGTACTACAGCCAGGTGCTGACCGCTAGAGCCCGACTGCGGTCGATCTACAAGAGAGAGCTGATGGCCATCGTCTTGTCCATTCAGAAGTGGAGGCCACACTTGTTGGAGCGGAGTTTCCTTGTACGCACATATCAGCGGAGTATGAAGTACTTACTAGAGCAGCGGATGGTAGCAGAGGAGCATCAGTAGTGGCTGCGAAAGCTGGTGGGGTACAGATTTGAGATCGAGTATCGACCAGGGCTGGAGAACAAGGCAGCTGATGCATTGTCACGGCGAGAGGAGGCAGAGTTGGCCGCACTAGCAGTGTCTGTACTTCAGGATTGGGATCCACTACAGCAAGAGGTAGAGCAGGATCCGAAGCTAGCAAGCATACGGGAGGCTCTTCTGCATGGATCGACTAAGTTTTCGGGGTATTCTCTTCAGGATGTACGACTGCTATATTGGGAGAGATTGGTTCTACCGAGGACGTCGGCATATCTACCAGCCATACTCCAGGAGTTTCACAGCAGTGCCGTAGGAGGACATTCTGGGGTCCTCAAGACCTACCAGAGACTGGCGAGGGAGGTCTACTGGAAGGGGATGAAGGAGGTGGCGAAGATTAGGGGTGGCAATTTTCGGCCCGGCACGATAGCCCGGCACGGGCCCGGCACGATAAGACCGTATTTGGGCCAACAATTTTGGCCCGAAATCCTTATCGGACCGGACCGGCCCGGCCCGGTTCATTTTCGGGCCGGACCAGGGCCAAGCTTTTCAGCCCATGGGCAGCACGGCACGGCACGAAAAGCATTTGATCGCCCCACTTCAATTTGACCACACACTGATCTAAAGCGAATGTGCATTCATTTATGGTGTTGAGTCCAATTTCATGAATCTTATCAAATCCAGGTCCAAATATCATAAATTTTAACAACTTCCCGCCAGCGCTAACTTTGATGTCTTCGGATCTTGGGGTCGATCTCAGTTTCCGAGAAGAGACAAAGAACCACCAAACATGTTACTTCATCTTGCCAAATAAATGAAAACAATGTAGGACACATCACCGTATAGAACCCACTTAATCATCTTCTTTCGTGCTCCATTTCGATGCATCTTTAAGCATATGAGACAAGTTTGTGTTTAAAAATATGATAAAATATTGTCACAATACATAATTCATTCAACCCTACCGGGCCGGGCCGGGCGGCCCGAATTTTTATCGGACCGTGCCTGGGCCTCTCTGGAATGGCCCGAAGTCTTATCGGGCCGGGCCGGGCCGGGCCAGTCCTTTAAGAAAACCGGACCGGGCCGGCACGGCCCGATAAGAATGGGCCGGCCCGAATTGCCACCCCTAGCGAAGATGGTGGCAGAGTGTGACGTGTGCCCGCGTCACAAGTACCAGGCGATGTCCCCAGGAGAACTACTACAGCCGTGTCCTTGCCAGATCGAGCATGAGATGACCTCTCCATGGACTTCATAGATGAATTGCCGAAGTCGGGTGGTTATACCGTCATATTTGTTGTGGTCGACCGCCTCAGCAAGTATGCGCACTTCGTCCCACTTCGGCATCCTTACAGTGCTGTGTTAGTGGCAGAGATATTCTTGAGGGAGGTCATCAGATTACATGGACCCCCGAATTCCATCGTATCAGACAAAGACAAGGTGTTCTTGAGTGGGTTCTGGCAGGAGCTGTTCAGGCTGCATGAGACAGTGTGTTGAGACAGAGCATAGCCTACCACCCTTAGACCGATGGACAGCCGGAGGTGATGAACAGGAGTGTGGAGACCTACCTGCGATGCTTTATTTCAGAAAATCCCAAGGAGAGAGCCACCTTGTCCTCGAGGTAGAAGTCTGGAAATTGTTGCGCCATCACGTCCATAACGCCCTACGTCCTTTCGTGATCTGGCAATCTCTTCCACTGCAGCAATACTTGGCGCTCTCTCTCGCTCCCTCGGCATACCCCCTTCAGTGCCTCAGGCTCCAGCCTCACCTCCATATCAGCAGTCAATGTCTCCAGTAGGGTGGGGGAAGTGGTGTGCTCTCCGACAGCCTGGCGGAGCTGTGAAACATGGAACACCAGGTGAATAACCAATCCTAGAGGCAATCTTAGCCTGTAAGCCACTGGTCCCACTCTCGTCTCAACCTCGAAAGGTCCATAATAACGCGGTGCCAGCTTCTCATTCCTCCTGTGAGCCAAGGATCTCTGCCTGTAGGGCCTCAACTTCAGGTACACCATATCTCCCATCGAGAACTGCACATCTCTGCATAGGCGGAATACTGGTACAATACATCATATCACATTGTAGCACAGACGACACCATTCAGGATTCTATGACAGGGACCCCCATTTACTGCATTATGGGCACGAGTCGACACCAGTTTCAGATGTGGAGCAGTACTTGACAGAGAGGGATCAGATTTTGGAGCTGAAGCTCCATCTGGCGAGGGCTCAGCAGGTCATGAAGGCGAGAGCATACTTCATCGCAGAGATGTGCAGTTCTCGATGGGAGATATGGTGTACCTGAAGCTGAGGCCATACAGGCAGAGATCCTTGGCTCACAGGAGGAATGAGAAGCTGGCACCGCGTTATTATGGACCTTTCGAGGTTGAGACGAGAGTGGGACCAGTGGCTTACAGGCTAAGATTGCCTCTAGGATCGGTTATTCACATGGTGTTCCATGTTTCACAGATCCGCCAGGCTGTCGGAGAGCACACCACTTCCCCCACCCTACCGGAGACATTGACTGCTGATATGGAGGTGAGGCTGGAACCTGAGACACTGAAGGGGGTATGCCGAGGGAGCGAGAGAGAGCGCAAAGTATTGCTGCATTGGAAGAGATTGCCAGATCACGAAAGGACGTGGGACGTTATGGACGTGATGGCGCAGCAGTTTCCAGACTTCTACCTCGAGGACAATGTGGCTCTTTGGGGGGAGTATTGATGGGACGTGGGTCTACACCCCGAGGCGAGCCTGCACCCCTATGGCCGGCGCCCCTTAGCTGCGCACGCCCCCACTTGAGCCCAATTGACCAGGTTTCTTATTAGTTGAGGGTATTTCGGTAATTGGGTTTAGATGGGGGATTATTCTTATGCGAGGGCTAGCCATCGCGAATCGATTATGCTATTATTGAATTTGTGAGTGAAACCCTAGATTAGACGAGTGCGAACGTTCTCTTATTGACGTCTTGGAAGGAGGATACACATATTTTGTATTCAATTATCTTGATTTACGCTACTTTTCTCCATAAAGATTGCATCTTTGCTTCCGGATCTATCAGATTCCCTTCATTCTTCTATTCTCTAGAAATCGTCCTATACGTAAAATGTACATTGATAAACATTTTTGTATGAAAGGATGATGGAAACACTTGCCAACAAATTTTGTTATAAATATAACAAAATATTATGTACTTTTAAAATATATTTCCTAAAAATAAATAAATAAAGGAAAAAAAGAGAGAAATCTATAACATCTAAGGAGCATGATTTATATCCTCTCCAAAACAATGGTTCTGATACTAATCCAATACGCGGTAAAGTTGTAGGGGAGCTGAGGTACTTTGGTTGTTGTAGAAGGGCAATCATTAACTGGAACCTTTCTTATTAATTTTTTAAGAGTTTTTTTTATTTCTCTCCCTGTTTTGGATATACTGATTCTTCAGTTGTTCTGACCCTAGGCCAGGTAGCAAGGTGATCTGTTTACCCATGTTGACCAAATGGCAGCTGCTGCAAAAGGTATGCTTAATGCTTTTGTTAATCCATGCTTAACTCCGTTATTAATGCACCACAATGAAGTTCCACTCGTCCCCCTGAACCTAAAGTTCCACTCGTCCCCCTGAACCTATATGAATACTAGCTCATATATTACACACCTCCACGGATTACAGTTGCTCTGATTAGCATGAAGGTCTTCGTTCATTGCTTGAGGAAGAGAAAAGATATTGTCATTTGAGACAGTCCCATGAACTTTTCAAGAAATCCTATGAAACGACCCCGCTTAGCTTCGACATTTCTTCAGAGGACGATTTTTTGCATTTAGTCTAATTTTTAAAACATATTAATAAAATCGACCAAGTTGTAAACTATTTACAAAAACTGACCAACTCTTGGCCAGCTCAGCGCGCGTGTGTGGAAGGGGTAATTGTTTGGACGCGGTTTGAAACCGCGTCCAAAACGCAATTTGGACGCGGTTTCAAACCGCGTCCAAATTGAAACGACACCCAGCCAGCGGCAGCGCCGTTTCTATCTTCTTTCTTTCTTTCTTTCTCGTCAAAAAACCCCGTATTTTCCTCCTCCTTTCTGGGATTGAAATCTATCTCTTTTAAGTAATAATCTCATCAAGGAGTGAAAACCTTCATTAGGTATGTTTCTTTTATCTTTTTTCATGATGATCTTGTTTTCTACCAAATGTCAATGGGTTTAAGTGTTGATGAAATTTTTTGTGGTGTGTTCTCTTGTCAACAAACGAGTGATGAATTGAAATGTCATGTATGCACTTGGAATGCCATGTATAAATTGAAATGCCAACAAACTATTTCTTAGGTGGTGTGTACATGATATTGATGATTTATGCAATGATAACAATATTAGTTTAGTGTAACAGTTACTGATGGCAACCCATCTTCATGTTAGTTGATTGTAACATTCATCATTAACATCAACATCCAATTTTTTTCTTTTTCCAATATCAATTTTTTCATCTTATATATTTTTTTCTAGCAGATATGGACCAGGGACCCGTTTCAGATTCGGTCTTGTATGACCAAGCTCGACATCGTTCAGCACATATACAGCCTGGGCAGGTATGAACAAAACTAGTGAATTAATAGTTTACGTAAGGTATCTGTCGTCGTAATCTTTCATGAAGTATATTAACATTTTGTATTTATTGGTTGCAGGAGGATATTATATTAGTAGTGGACCACACGAGGAAACATACTGCATGGGTTTTAGATGAGCGTGCAGCACACTATATGGAAATTGCCAAGCTTGACGTATGTGCGAGGTTGAAGCGGATACAGTTGGATTGGGCGTTACTTTTTGCATTGGTGGATAGATGGAGGCCCGAGACCAATACCTTCCATCTCCGCCAAGGAGAGATGACGATCATATTGCAGGACGTGTCAATCATCACGGGCCTTACTGTTGATGGCATTCCCATATGGAGAATGCCAAGCTGTCCCAATTGGGCGGATTTGATGGAGCGGCTCCTTGGACAAGCATCCACAGAAAACCAAGGAGCTAAGGTAAAACTGAGCTGGTTGCGAGAGACGTTTATAGAGTTTCCTGAAGAAGCCACCCCTGAGGAGATTCGGCAATATACTCGGGCATATATTTTGCATATGATAGGCACATTATTGGTGCTAGATCCAAGTAAAGGTTCGGTGCATCTCAGATGGTTGACAAAGATGGAGCATATAGAGACCATTGGAGATTATTCCTGGGGTAGTGCTGTGCTTGCTCACCTGTACGCAGAGCTAAGTAAGGTGACAAGAAGGGAAACAACTGGGTTATACGCATGCTACACCTTGTTGCAGGTATACAATTTGAAACTTAAGTTCATTGTAATATTTTTTTATATAGTAACAGTCACTGACAAATTCATATTCATAGGTATGGTCATGGGAGAGATTGCATATAGGCAAGCCGACTTGCTCCCAAGACATATTGTATGGCACCCTCCCTTTAGGGTGCAGGTGGAATGTGCCATTATCATTCAGAGAAAACCCTCAGCGGCAACTGGATTTTTATAGAAACGAGCTTGACATGTTAGAGCCTACGCAGGTAAGAAGTTGTCAATTTTATACATTGATGTGATGAACGATGGATTAATATTACGAATTCTGATAAGTTGTTCGTAATTTTCATTTCCTTTAGGTGATCTGGGAGCCATATCTTCATAGATATAAGAATCTTCCTGATTTATGTGTTTTAGAAAATCAGAGCTGGCGTGCGCGTGTACCGCTAGTTTGCTTTGATGTATTGGTGATGCATGTCCCAAATCGTGTTATGCGCCAATTTGGTATATCGCAGTATATTCCAGAAGCGGTTCCAATCATGCTGGTGAAGACCAGCATGAACCCTAGATCATGGAATGAAACCAATGTGGAGCCTCTCATGAAGTGGTACGACATGGCTGCACATATTATTGAGCAGGTGGATGCTGTCAGTTTAGATGTATATATGGAGTGGTATTGGAGGATCACACGGATCTGGGAGCCATATTGCTGTCTTGACGTTGCGACGATCACATGGACAAATGGCATATGCTGAAGCATAGGAATATTACACGTACATGTGCAACAGTCGCCTTCTATTGTCACGGTATATTCTTGTGCATCTGTATCTATCGCCTGCCACTAAAAGTCACCAAATCTTGTGATGTAGCAACACCGGGCTGCTTGCACACGTGCACCAATAATGTTCTCAGTTTTTGGGGTGAAAGTGGTCATCCAACGGAGTCCATCAAGCCGTTGATGATAGAAATACTTGTTTAACCTATAAAAGGTTCTTGCAATCAACGATTGTATCGGAAGCGCTCTATCTCCTTTAAGAACCCCATTGAAGCTCTCCGAACAATTGGTTGTCATTATACAATAACGTCTACCGCCATCTTCGTGTTTCGCCCGCCTCTTTGTGTCTGCCCGCAAGTTTGCAGTAATCCAATCATCAGCTGCAATAACTCTTTTCTAATCTTTGCACGAAAAAAATTATGTCATTAAGTCTGATGCATTGCCAGCTTTCCATAAGTGATTTTCCAATGTAGCTGTTCGGTATCCTTTCGCCATGTAATTTGCAATAATATGTCGCAGACAATACCTATGGTGTCTAGAACCTGGCCATCCCTCTCGTAATGCTCTCGAAATACCTTTCATTCTATCGGAAATGAAGGTAATCGTTCGGTTTCTACGGGCACTCGGTACCAACTCATAGACGCAGCAGAAAAACCACTTCCAATTTTCTACATTTTCAGCTGATACTACTGCAAATGCTAACGGAAATAGGCCCCCATTTGCATCCACGCCTGTAGCAACCAGTAAGCACCCTGCATATTTTCCATACAAAAGTGTGCCATCAATACTTAGGACCGGCCTGCAGTGTTTGAGCCCTTCAATTGATGGTCCAAAAGACCAAAACACTCCTGTAAACTGTGCCAATCTTGGCCCGATAGTTTCATATGAAATCTTATACACTGTTCCAGGATTGCTTTCCTTGATGGCTTCTAAGTACTGTGAGAGCCTCTTGTATGACTCCTCCCAATTCCCAAATATCATCGCTAAAGCTTTCGATCTAGCCATCCATGCTTTGTGATATGCTATTCTGATGTGTAACATGGCATGCATGGCATCTTGTATTTCTGCAGGTGTCATATCAAGCTTTGTCTTCACCTGAGGCATAATTTTGTAACTTATGAAAGATGATGTGGCTTGACTATGATCAGTATTTAGAGTGGGATTGTTACAGGTGTGTCCATTACGTACTTTTGTTATCTTGAACCTCCCAGCTGTTCTTTTTTCCACCGCTGCATAAATCCTCCAAGGACAATTCCTACTCCCCTCATGTTGAGTATGCGGATTCACTTCATGATTCAAACCACATATCACGGAATAGCAAGTTTTGTTTGTCTTGATTGGTTTAAATGAGACATTGTGCTCGATGCTCCATTCCGTTATTGCTTTTATCAAGTCGGTCTTTGTATTATACATATCACCGACGTTGAAAACTCCGGTACTGCTGGAAAGCCTTGGCTCTATCAGATGCATTTCTTGGGTATTCCTCATAATTGTAGTGTTTACCCATTGTTCATTATCCTCTCCATCTGGCAACGGCTCTTCAAACTGCACATTTGTATTGTCTGCAACAAATTGATGTATCCAGTCTGTATCATCTGCATTTAGATCGGCAACAACCTGCATGATATCCTCCCTCACATTAGGATGTTCATCATTATCTGTGCCATCACTTTCGTCATCCACCTGTCTCGCTATAGACGTCGATGCTCCAATATATGTGGGTCTGTCAATATCTTCAGGAATCACATTTGCTTGCGTGGGCATCGTCTCTGGTACAGATGGACCTTGCATATAAGTGGAGTAAGTTGCATTTGCATCACCTCCTTGTCCGGCAACATTCCAACTGCAAATGTCATATGAATAATTGAAATGTTTAGCATATCGAATTTACTTAAAACAAATATAACATAAACGTATTTATTACTTCAAAACTTTCTATACTTACGTATCATCTTGTTGGTTAACGAACACCCTACTCCCGCCATATTCTCTATAGGCATAAAGTCAGCCGAATCATTACCAATTTCCAGCATACGAGTAAATGTGCCATGTGGTTCACTCACTCTGGTGTTGATTATTGCTTCTTTTTCCACATATATTTCAACTGATCGTTGAACTTCACTCAAGCTAAATAGAATCTCCATGTCCCCGTCATCTGATATCTTAACCGCTGTAAACCTTTGATCCGTTATTGGCCATTTGCACACCAGATTCAATGCAAACTCCTGCCTGTTTATCCGTGTGCATATGTATAACCGATCTACTAGCTCAGAATATGTTGACGGTCTTCTCACAGTAATTGGTCTCACATCACCCCCGACATACTTCAGTTCGTGATTTTCATCAATCATTAAATCTCCATCAAAATAGCATGTAACAAACATCCTATCACTTGCCATTATTTTAACCCTACACATAATTGACATTCAGTAATTTCTCTAAAACCATCAAAATTTGAATTATTTCAAGAACATATATAATATTATGAAGTATATTTCTCACCTCAAAATCACCTAGGAGAAACACCAATTCGCAAAAACCTCCGTGAGATAGTGAGAATTTTACTTCAGAGTTGAAGACTTCGCCCAAGGAGTAAAAATCGCTGATGTGCGAAGAAGAAAGAAAGGAAGGTAAGATAGAAAGGGCAGCAGCTGGCAGCTGTCCTTATTTTGAGAATTGGACGTGGTTTCAAACCGCGTCCAATTCTCAAAAGCGCCCCCACACACGCGTGCGCTGATCTGGCCAAGAGTTGGTCGGTTTTTGTAAATAGTTTACAACTTGGTCGATTTTATTAATATGTTTTAAAAATTAGACTAAATGCAAAAATCGTCCTTCTTCAGATTGCATTGTAACTTGTCGGATTCCATTGAACACTTCATTGCCAATGGCTCTATTTTACCCGCTTATACAATTGGTCAAGTCTAGTCGGCTAACATCAAGACCCACACGCGTTGCAGTTAACTTTTGATATATCCTTCTAGTGAGAGTTGAGGTTGTATACATCAATGAGGGATGAGAATGGGCATGCCCCATTCCGATATTAATCCTTCATTAATTCTTTCATAAGACTTAATGAAGGATTAGTAGAGATATGAATGGGGCATGCCCAATTGGGATCCCAATTGGGCTTTGGGCATGCTCATTCTCATCCTTATCAAGTTTAGAGGTTTCGGTTTCGGTTTCGGTTTCGGTCTTTCGAGAACTTTAGATTTCGGTTGTTTAGGTGATTTCAGAGTTTCGTTTCGTTTCATCCGTATCGACGGTTTTGGTAGTTTTTCTACATGGATAACGTGCTTAAAAATTTGTATGAATGACAGGGTTAGAATTTTGCTAACAATTTCCTCTGTAATGATTGTTGCGGCGATCAAAAATTTGGTTTACCTTTTCATATTAATACCAAAGTTAGAGATTTGCTATTAACGTTATCCATTTTGCTAACATATTACACTTTTTTACAAGTTTGGCATTCCATTGCTAAAAGATAATGGCAAGATTGTAAATAAATGCAACATGATTAGCAAAATGTGCAAGGTGAATAGCAAAACAATTAGCAACAGCCACTATAGTCAAATTACGTATTTGGATAACAATTTACATTTATTAACAAGTTTGTCATCCCCTTTTGTAAACGGTTTAAAACAGGTTGGCAAACTTGTAAATAAATGTAACATGATTAACCCAGCACTTTGACAGGTTCTCATCTCTTCCAACAGCGTGCAGCACATGCACTGCACGCGTTAAATCATTAAAGGTAAAATTGACGGGCTCCTTCATTCATTGTCGATTTTTGGAGGCGGCTCTCCGTGACGATGACGACGTGATCTCGGTTCCACTTCAAAGCGATGACCACAGAGATGTCAAATCTACTCAACCACGATAACGAGAAGCATCGTCTACTGAAGAAGATGATGACAATGAGGTTAGATCTACTCAAATTTCTATTTGATTTTTTAATCTCATCGTGAAATCGGCCTCTGATGAATTTTTTTCAATTTTGATTAGAATTTTAGGTTTTTAGTAGAAAAATTAGGTTTTTAATCACTTTTTCCGATACTGAGATTTTCCCTACGTTTTGGATCAGTCTATTCCGAAACCGTTTCAGATAGGTCTATTTCAAAACCGATCCAAAACATCCGAAACAGTGGGGTTTCATCCGAAACCTTGATCGTTGGTACAAGTAATGGTGTGTTGGTATCTAGATGTGCAAATATGAGTGTGCAATATTAAGAAGAAAACAGGCAACAAGGTACACCAATGCATTGAACCTACTAAATGATCAGTAACTTTACCATTTAAACCATTAACTATCCTATATAGTACTGTATCAGAAAGTTTAATGGAAAACCCCAGAAAATATTCTGAAATATAGGATAGACAACATTATTTAACTTTTAACACAGTTTATACTGAACAAGAGAAAGCTAAAGAACATAAGAGTTTATATGTAACTTACAGTTATATTCCATCCAACCTATAGCCTGATTCACCAGATCGTAAACAACTAGCTTATTTGATAATGCTAAATCTACACGAAAATATAGAAGTTAGAGAATTAGTATTTAAAAATGAACGAATTACATGGGATGGATCATGCATATTGAAATAACTACTAAGCCAATATATAAGATAAACGTAACTACAGCAAAGCCCAACTGTTTCCATAAAGGGAAGATTCTTGCTCAGAAAAGCTGAAAAGCAGAAAATACTGACATTACATCTGTTAAAAAACTGCCAGCATAAAAGATTGAAGTATACTACAGTGGCATATACCAGATAATGGTAAGCAAAGCTATGGCACTTCCATTTTCCCTGTCAATGGTTCATTGAAAGGTTTCTCAAGTTATAATATCATATGTAAACAAAATGTCTCAATAAATATATTCCGCATTGTCATGGTTTATCCGTAAGGAAATTTTTCGTGGTTCAATGTCAGCGAGAATAATGGGTATCAGCTGCCATAGAAGGAAATCCCTTCCGAGGGTGATCAAAAAGTTCTCCATAATTTGATTCCATGATCACCATTCAAGTTGGTATTCATGTCCTAAAACCTAAATACACCAAATATATATGAATCCCATACTCTTTTCTCATGGATCTGGAGGTTGAAAAAGCTCTATTACTAAAACCATTAAAATTCCAACCATCAGAAGCATGGCAAATAATATGAACATAATAATATCTTTTGTGGACCAATGTTTTGAATACCCTAGAGTGTTGAGTGAATATGGTTTATGGCACATATTTAAAATTGATTTCAATTTTACTGTATTATAGATTAAATGATAAAACTAATCTATACGAAATAAATCAAATAAACTAATCCAACATAAAAAATATAATCAAATATAGGCATGCACAAACATTGAAAAATTTGTTAACAAAATTCGGCGCACTGCCTACGTCTCTGGACCTCTCCCTAAGGATTTGCCTCTTTTCTTTTCCCTAAAAAGTATCTTGACTTGTACCGGTGAAGATCTAAATAGTTACAAAAATTTAAAAAAAACAAGTTCAAAATTAAACACAGATAATCCTTAAATACGGGTTGGGATTAATCAAAAATAACTGCTAAAATAATTAATCTAAACAAAGCAAATAGCAAATAATCAGATTAATATCATTGAAAGAAATCTTAAAGTTCTTGATCTTTCTTGGTTGATGTGTCAACGTTGATGAAGTCCTCTTTTTTGCTCTTGTTGCATAGTCCTCTATTGAAACCTCCGTAATTTTTTGCTCAAATTTTTGCTCCAACCACTATATCTCTCTTAATCTTTATGTGTGCGGTGTTTGAAAAGAGCAGCTACCTTTTTATATATGGGTTTTTGATAAAAATTATCTTAATTTATGCATGACGCTATTTAATAAACGAGGATGCTTTAAAAATCCAAATAGAAACAAAGGCATCATCTGTCTTAAATATCTTCTAAATAATAATCTTTAGTGTTAATGCATTGTTTAAATTCATATAGCAAGTTTTGTTTTGACAACAAAATGAGTTGTATTGAGAAACCAACTCCTTTAATAAGTGTGTGTGTTTGCACGAAGCTATCTCTATATGTTAGATTCTTTAGTTTACCTTTAAAAACTGAAAACGCAGTCTTAATCAAAACCTCTCTTAGAAATCTTTGTACCATTAAAAATCTTTCTTTCAATAAGAAAGAAACACCCCTCAAATTATACTTCTTTATATTTTAGGTTTCAATTTTTTGGACCAAGCTTAAAATAACTTAACTAAATTTTGAGCTAAATTTTAAATAAGTTTCACATTATTAATTTAAACCAATTTTAATTAAATTTTAAATCAATTAAATTTGCCAAAAAATAAAAAATTACGCTTTAATAAATTTAATTAAACCTATTTAATTTTACCATAAAACATCAATTAAATTTAGGCTAAATTTAATTAGTGGTAATAAAATTAATTTAAGCCATTTTTAGTTTATTTTGGACTAAATAAATTTACCAAATATAATTTAAAATAGGCTTTAATTAATTTAATTAAACATAAGTAATTTGATTATAAATTTATTTTATTTTGACCTCAAAAATTAAATTAACATATCTTAAAATTTTCTAATCATTAGTCGCAAAATAACTTATTTGTTATCATAAAAATTTAAGTAACATAACAAACTAAAGAACTAGTTAAGTCAACAATCTTTTTCTTTTGATGATAAAAAATAAATATAAAAATGAGAATAAATTTTGAATGAAAATATACATGCACATGAATATCCTCCCCCTATCTATTGGCACTAGCAAAATATGACTAAAATATGACAAACTCTCCCTTAATTACTCAATGTATACACTCATAAGTTATCACATTTACCATTCTTCACCATTTGACATCAATCGAAAAGGCTAAAAATCATCAAAATTAAAACTTCTTTCGCTTTAGAGTAGGTAGATCATTAAATTCATTGAAATTAACATTCAAGTCACCATAAGATAATATTAGCATATCAAAAGTACAATAAATTGATCATGTTCCTAGATGTAATATTTATTCTCCATAAACTCAAATTGTTAAAAATATCTAGATTACTACACTAGTAAATAGTAGTATTAATAGCATGATATCACTTTTCAAAGAAATACTAGAAGTTAACTATTTCAATCAAATTTGTAAAATATTTAGTAAAAATGAAGTATTAAAGAAAAATCAAATAGATAAAACATTCTAATAGATCATCGTATCATTTTAGCCTTTTTTTTTAATATGATATATCTATCGTTTGGTCTCTCAAGTAAATACTTAGTAGGGAAAAAATAACATTGAATATTATGATCTTAGATTTCAATTCCTTTGGATTTGAAATATGCAAAGTGTTTATTTGATCTATCATTGGGCACATGCATTGTTCATTAATCATTGTAATCTAGTTATTAACCGTTAGTATCAATAATCTACTTTCAAAACAAATTTTTATTATTGTTTTTCCATTATCCTTGTTACTGTTGCAAAATATCGATGCATGAAAGCATCAAGTATTGAACACATACAAACTCAATAACCATAATAATAAATACATATAACAGAATAATTTTTTACTTAAAAGAAAAAATTTGTAGCAAAATCATGTACTATTAGTCGTGTTTTAAATATCGAGTATCGGTCGCATATCGGCTTGGAAAATTTGATATCGGATTGTGGATATTGGGGTTATATCTGAGATATTGACTTAATATCGGAGTTTTGTATCGAATACTATGTAAGTATAGATGTATCTAAAAAGATATAAACTATATAAACTCAAATGGTTATACATATCTCATTAAGCGTGAATATCACCAATTCACCCGGTAAAATATTTCTTTAAGTAGTTACGAAGCAAGCTTCTACAATACCTACAAAATATGCTTTATATTACATTAAGGATGTTGACTAGGATCCACTCGGATGGATCAAACATGCAGATCCATCCAAGTCAAATTTAAAATTAGACCACCAAAATAGAAAATCCATTCAGTTGGATGTGATCATATAACGGCCCGTTCTTTTCCCTTCCCCTCTTTCTTTTCATTGGGCCCAGTCCACCCTTAAAGCCCACGAGCTCCTCCATTGCCCCCGCATAAGTCACGGCCTAGGATTGGTTCACTTAGCTCGTACCATCTTTACAGTAGTTTGTGCTCATTTTAATCTTCATAACATGTCACTCCTCTGTACCCTTTCTAGTTGCTGTCACATCGCCTTTTTGCACCTCCTTACTCTTCCGTTGTGTGGGTTCGTGGATTGCCAGTTCAGGTTTCTTGTTCAGTACTATCATATATGTTGTTGTCGTGGTGTTTTCTTTTGTGCATGCTTACCTTTCTTGTCTCTTATTATATATTGTCTACTCTATTGAGCATGGTGCGACCTCTGTTGCCCACCAGAAACAACGCACATGACCACAGAGATGTTTGATGACGAGGAGTTGGAGCTTTCGGAACATGACCTTGAGAGGGGTCAGAACTTCCAGTGCAGGACTGCTTGAGCCTTGACGTTGCGACAGGTACGTGTTCCAGTTACATTTCAGCAGTAGTGTACCTTTTACTTGTCTCTTTCCTATTCAGTACTGCCTTACCTTGCCTGTTTGTTATTGTTTTTTTCCTTATTTAGAACTGTGTTACTTGTCATATCTAGAGTGTTCTTACTTTCTGCACTGCTCCACATTGACTTCACTGGCAACTGCGGGACCTGCACTCATGTTTCAATCGTAGCGGCACCTGTCGGGAGGTGGGGCGTTACAAAGTGGCGGCCCCATGCAGGTCCACGCAATCGCCTCGTGAACAGTGTAAAGTAGACATGAAGTGTGATACTCGATTGACTCAATCTTGCTTTGTGAATGCAGGTGTGTATATACGTAAGAGACATAGACCGTCCAGGAGAGCGCTCATGGCTTTGGGATCATGATCTGGGTCCAGTGACGCCAGATCCAACACGGTGTATCAGATTTCAGACTAGGCCTTGCGAGAGTTGATCCAGGCTATACGGAAAGGACCCAGTCACGATGGAGGCATGCAGCAGTTTCGATCTCTTCGGCCGCCGGTTTTTAATGGACGAGGAGACGCTTTGGCTGCAGAGGTGTGGATGCGCTCGATCACCGACATGTTGAAGACAACAGAGGCACCTCTAGCGTTGTGGGTTAGCATGGCGAAGCTACAGTTGACTAGAGATGTCAGAGACTGGTGGGATGCTGCAGAGAACCGATTACCTCAGCTAATCTCTTGTGCCACGTTCAGGGAGACGTTCAACGTCCAGTACTTATCCCCAGAGGCATAGATGGAGTTGGAGGCACAGTTCATGGACCTGAAGCAAGGCTCCATGACTGTAAAGGAGTACGACGCTGAGTTTTCTAAACTGGTGCATAACTTGATGCAAAATCGCTAACCATACCTTACATTTGTGTTTGCTAACAATTGATGTTTCAGGTTCGCTAAGGACGCAGTGTCTACCGCTCAGGCTCGGGCCAAGAAATTTCAGTAGGGCCTGGACATCGACATTCGCGACATTCGCGACAAGCTGGTGGGGCTCAGGATGACAACCCACGCTGATATACTCTCCACAGCTCGAGAGTACGAGTACGTACAGCGGGAGCGGGTACGACAGCAGCAAGCAGGAGACTCATCAAGACGATCGCCACCACCCCAGAGGCACCAGACGTTCACCATGGAGGCGATAAAGACGGACGATCGTGACTTTTAGCTTGTATTATCAGTTGCTCGAACTGATCTTTTTTTTGTTGTAACCTGTTGTTGGATTTCTGTTGTATACTGTTTATATTATCATGTTCTAGAATTCCGAGGACGGAACTTTTCTAATGTTGGTAGAATGTAACGGCCCGTTCTTTTTCCCTTCCACTCTTTCTTTTCGTTGGGCCCAACCCACCCTTAAAGCACATAGGCTCCTCCATTTCCCCCTCATAAGTCACGGCCTAAGATTGGTTCACTTAGCTCCTACTATCTTCACAGTAGTTTGTGCTCATTTTAATCTTCATAACATGTCTCTCCTATGTACCCTTTCTAGTTGCTGTCACATCGTCTTTTTGCACCTCCTTACTCTTCCATCGTGTAGGTTCGTGGATTGTCAGGTCAGGTTACTTCTTGTTCAATACTATCATATATGTTGCTGTCGTGTTTTATTTTGTGCACGCTTACCTTTCTTGTCTCGTATTAGATATTGTCTGCTCTATTGAGCATGGTGCGACCTCTGTTACCCACCAGGGACGACGCACATGATCACACAGAGGTGTTTGAGAACGATGAGTTGGAGCTTTCGGTACAGGACCTTGAGAGGAGTCAGAACTTTCAGTGTAGGACTGTTTGAGCCTTGACGTTGCGACATGTACGTATTCCAATTACATTTCAGCAGTAGTGTAGCTTTTACTTGTCTCTTTCCTGTTCAGTACTGCCTTACCTGTTTGTTATTGTTTTTTTTCGTTATTTAGAATTGAGTTACTTGTCATATCTAGAGTGTCCTTACTTTCTGCACTGCTCCACATTGACTTCACTGGCAACTGCAGGACCTGTACTCATGTTTCAATCGTAGCGGCACCTGTCGGGAGGCAGGGTGTTACAGATCAACATGTCTAAACCACCACCAAACAAAATTTCAACTAATTTGGACATGTGTACATGCATTAAGTGGTTGCAAAATCAATGTTTTAGAATAGTCATAAAATCGGCTAATTTTGCAACCACTTAATGCATTGGCAAAATATATCCAAATTAGTTGAAATTTTGTGTAGATGTAGTTTAGACATTTTAGATCACATCCAACGGAACGGATTTTCTATTTAGGTGCTCTAATTTTAAATTTGACTTGGATGGATCCGCATGTTTGATTCATTTGAATGGATCCTAGTCGACCTCTTACATTTAGTATGAACAATTTTAATTACATAACTATATTATTAACTATTAAGCAAAAATTAACACTTTCACCGCTATTACACAAAACTCCTATTCATATTACATTAATGGGAATCATGGGATATCAATTTTTGATTAGCAATCTAAAAATGAGCCACAACAGTAAGATAGTATCATAATAGAGCAATAAAATCAATTGAAAGTCTGAAAGTTAGGAAAAATCAGCATGCTATTATCACCGAGATATTTATACACGAAATTCATGTCACCAAGACATAACATTGTTTGCTAGCCTATATCATATATCAATTTTTCTGATAGTTAAAATTACATGCAGATTTGAGAGCGAAAGAGCAAGAAAGCGTCAAACAGTCGAATAGAGAAAGGAAGATGCCAACTAATTCACTGAAGCATTGATTGCAAACATAAGGATAATGATGTCAGAAGAATAATGATAATTAGAAATATTTGTATCATTATTGCGAGTTGGAATACCTATGTTCCTAATTTTTTGTTTATACATTTTCTTCTTTTTTACCCTTTGAGGTGGATGTTGATGTTCAAATCCTAATTCATATTTTTTAAATTACTTTTCAACTCATCCATTAATTTTTCAAAAATTTCATAACTTCTAGTGAACTTGTTTATTATATTGTCAAGATTTAAAATTTAATTCTCTAATTTTTAATCCTAACTTCAAGTTTCTTTTCATTCGTGCTCATTTCAAATTCAGTAGCAATATCTTTACCTCCTAAAGATTAGATTTTTTATGTTCAAAATTGAATATTTTAATATTAGCATTAGACACATCAAGAGTCAATTTTAAAATTTAAAATCATTATCTTTTAACATGTTATTTTTCTCATTAATCTCCCGGTCTATGCTTGAATTTTCCCTTCAGATTACTTATTTAAATCTTAACATTATTAACTTCTAAAATTCTATTTTTAAGTTAATTTTCATGTATAATTTTACATCTCTTTCCCGTTTATGAACATATCTTCGGTTTCATTTATTGCATAATTAAGTTGGGTTTTGAAACATACATGTTCTTTTTTGTTTTTATGTAATTAGGCCCAAGTTCTTCTAAATAATTTACTAGTTTTTCATAGGCATGGTTCAAATCAACAAATTTTTTTATCATGCACATTATTAGAATTAGAATCAGAAAAATATTGGTTCGAATTTACATTCCTATCATTGGTAATAAAGCAAGTTTTGAGTCTTTTGACCTCGCATCTTGAGTCATCCTCTGAGCTTTCTGTAACAACATGTGTTCAACCTATGTGATCGACATTCTTCTTTCAAAGCTCATTTTGATATACATTGGTTTCTTACCTTTTCCTTTTATCAGTGGAAATTCAATTTTTATATGCACCTTTTTATTCCATCGAAAACATTGTTGTATCATCATCCTCACCATTTTTATCTCGTATTTCCCCATATGTTCCTCGTTCTTTTTTATTATTTTTCAAGAAGTATTTGAAGTTCTTAGTCAGAAGATTGATTTCAACTCTTGCTGAGTCATCATCAATAAGAATATGTTTCTTCTTGGATACTTTGAAAGCAACATTTTTTAGTCTTCTCTTCTTTGGAGTATCTTCCCTAAGCATTTGAATAAGCTTGTCCATAAATCTTTTGAAGGAAATGTCTGACACGTCATGATGCTCCTCGATGCTCCTCGATAGCTATACGCTTTTGAAACCTATCGCTTGAAAAAGAGGATACCACTTTTCCTACAAAGTCTTCCACTATGATATGCTTGCCTAGAGTGTTTATGGGTTAACAATTTCTGCCAAGCGAACAAAATAGCATCAATAGATTCACTAGGCAATATAATAAAATTTTCATATTTCATGTGAATGCATGTTTTCTTTACTTAGGGGGTTCCCTCATGAGTCACCTTTAATATCTGTTCTGCAATGATGCATGATGAGACACAATTAAATTCATTCTTGTAAAGCCGCAAAACAAGATGTTCATGACTTTAGGATTAAGTATTCTATCATATCATTTTCTTTTAATTCTTCAAAATTTGGCCTTTTCAATTATGATGGATCTATCGGTTATTATTTTCCACAAGATCATAACTTTGCCCTTGATTGGGATGGTTATGCGTTATTTCTAATAACTATAATCAATTCCATTAAACAAGGGTGATTGAAAGAACAATGATTCTTTTTGAATCTAGGACCGACATGTTAGGTGTATGGTATTTGTCCCAAAATAATCAAAATTCAACTAGATATGAATCTAAACTGAATCCTACTCTGAGACCAATTGAATACTCTGAAGGGTGTGAATTTGGTTTATGGTAGAAATTTAATGTTAATTTCAATTTCACTTGATTATATATTAAGTGATTACAATTAATCTATATGAAATAAATCAAGCAAAATTACCCAATACAAAATATAATGTAATACAGGTCGACACGAACATAAAACAAATTTGTTAACAAAGTGCAGCACTTCGCCTACATCTCTGACCTCTCTTGAGAACTTACCCCTTTATATACCCTAAAAAGTGAATTCATCAATCCTATGGATAGTGATCTAAACTGTTACACAAAATCAAAAAAATCACAATTAAACACAGATAATCTCTAAATGCAGTTTAAGATTAATCAAAAATAACTCCAAAGTATAGAGCAAATAATTAGATTATTATCATATAGATATCATAAAGTTCTTGATGTTGGTTGATGCATTAACGTTGATGCAATCCTCTTTTTGTTCTTGTTGCATCTTCCTTCTCTATTGAAGCATTAACAAAATCTATCTCTGAAATTCTTGCCCTAACCGTTATAATTTTTCTCTGTTGATTTCTGTGTGTGTGGTGCTTTAAGAAGAGAATTTACCGATTTATATAGGGTTATGTCTTCTTTTTCTCTCAATGTATGTGTCACTCCATTTAATAAACATTCAAACTTCTAATAGCCTTTTGGAAACAAAATCAGTATCCACATCAATCACCATTTAATTAATAATATTAAGTGTAATCGCATTGTTCACCTTCACCCGGTAACTTTAGCAACATAATAAGTTGTATTGAGCAACCAACTCTTTCTCCTTTACTAACCTTTTTCATGAAGCCATCTCACTCTGTTGAAATCTTTTATTTACCTTTAAAAATCGAAAACACAATGTCACAATCAAACTCTTTCTCTTAGTAATCTTTGTACTATTAGAATCCTTTCTTTCAGTAAGAAAGAAACAACTTTTAAATTCAACTTCTCCATATTTTGGGCTTCCAATTTTTGGTCCAAGCTTAAAATAGCTTAATTAACATTTTACGTAAAATTTGAAATAAATTTAACATTATTAATTTAGACCAAATTTTATTAATTTTTGGACCAAATAAGTTTGCTTAAAAATAATTAAAAACTAGGTTTTAATTATTTTAATAAAACTTATTTAATTTAACCCCAAAACTTCAATTAAATTTAGGCTAAAGTTTAATTAGGTTTGACAAAATTAAGTTAAGCCACTTTTAATTTATTTTGGCATAAATAAATTTACGAAAAATAATTTTAAAATAGGCTTTAATTAATTTAATTAAACCTAAATAATTTGATCATAAATTTATTTTATTTTGACCTTAAAAATTAAATCAACATTTTTCAAAAATTCACAAATATATTAATCACAAAATGACTTGTTTGATATAATCAAAATAAGAAACATACCTAACGAAAAACTTAGTCTGGTTAACATATTTTATAAAATGAAAATAATGGAGAAACGACGGCACTGACCATATTGGCCATGTACCATTTGACCCACATTAATCCTTTACAAAATATGAGAGATATATTCAGTTCATCACAATCAATATACATCCTAAACTACTTATGTAAAAGTTCATACACATTTTACACTATTTAACCATGCAACGAGTGTTAACAAAATAAAGAAAATGTTTGTAACAAAACAAGAGCGTTTGATCAATGATGGAGTTGTCTAAATCATAAGGTTTTCCATACATCCCCATTTTAGGCAGATACATTACAATGAACAAGCTATCCTCTATATGGATAGTATTTCAAGATTTTAGGCCGACTCAGTGATGGGCCCCCACCCGGGTTTACACCCGGAGGAAGCCAACGCAGGCCCAAGCCCAGGCCGCCTCTGCTCCTTAGCCGCGCGCGCGCGCCTAGCCCCCCCCCCCCCCCCCCCCCCCCCCCCACGAAACCCTATTTTCCCTTATAAAAAGAAAGGCTAGCCGTCGCTTGGAGGATTATGATATGATTTTGATATTGGTGTGATTCCATAGGTAGACGAGTGCGGACGTCCTCTTCGGCGTCTTAGGAGGAGAATACACCTCATTTGTATTCACTTATCTATGTTTTTGCAACTATTTCTCTATAAAAATTGCATCTTTTGTTGGATCCTAACAATTTGGTATCAGAGCACGTGACGATCGATGGTGGCTACGACGAGATCACAAGACAAAATTGAGGCGTTGGAGGCAAAGTTCACGAGCGAGGTCGAGGCTATCAAGAAATCGTTGGCGGGAAACGATGAGTCCATGGAAAATTTAACTACTTACATCTCCCAATTGGCGTCAAATAAAGCGAAGCACGACGATCAATTCGCGCAATTGATGGGAGCCCTAAATCAATTGGCGATGAACAACAAAGGGGATGAAAACCCTAAGTCAGTGGGAAAGGCAGCACCTTTAGCCAAGGGAATGGAGAAAGTTGAAAACTTTGGCCCGAAAAACGACTTCGAGGAGGAATTTGTCGAAAATGAAGAAGAGAAGCCGTGGAAGGGCGACTATCGAGAAGAAGGAGAAAGGCAGCGGAAGCCCAAGGATGGACCGACGGCATCACCCAACCCCTCCGGAGTGCGCGCGAGGAAGAAAGGGGGCCGCGGCAGCCCCCCAGGGCCCCGCCGCCCCCCAGGAGGGCCGCCGGGGATGTGGCGGCCTCCCCTGGACTCGCCCAGGAACGGCGAACCCCCCAGGGGGGCCGGCGACCCTCCCATGGGCTCGCCCAGGGGCGGCAAACCCCCCAGGGGGGACAGCGACCCTCCCCGACCCCAGGGGGCCGCTGGGGCCCCCAGGACTACCGGGCAGGGCCGGCGGCTCTGCCCCAGGCAGGCCACGGCCCCGCTGACCTGCGCAGGCCCCTGCGCGCGGACTTCGAGGCCACAGGCGATGAATTTCAGCCTTTTTGCGACGGACAGCCGCGTCGAGAGGTGCCGGCACGTGACTTCGAGGAGGAATTGGGGCCGGGGGGATTTCAGGAGTACATGGACTACGACGAGGGTTATCTGGACCCTTCCGACCCTCGATTTGACGATGGAAGGTGGCAGCCACCACCCCACCACCCGGAGGGATGCACAGTAGGCGCAGGTGGAGGCTACGGATACTTCCAGGGGAGGCCAAAGGGCAGGTGTGGAGGCGACGAAGGGGGTGTGTAAGGAGACCGAGGAGTATGACCCTATGGGGGTTATGAGCGGCGCCAGAAGAGGTATCAGCACTACCACCAGCCTAGACATGGCGAAGGTCGCGGGGACCAGGGGGATTCAATATAGACCGACTAAAGAAGCTGAAGATGCCTATATTCGATGGAGGGGACCCGGTCTCGTGGGTCTATAGGGCGGAGAGATTTTTTAGAGTCTCGCATGACAGAGGAGCAGAAGTTGGAGGCTGCTGGCATATGCTTGGATGGAAAGGCACTGGCGTGGTTCCAGTGGAAGGACGCGAGGCGCCCTTTTCGCTCATGGGAGGAGATCAGGGACCATATGGTAGAGAGGTCCAAAAACCCCCACGTGGGGAACGTACGGGAGCTGCTGCTTTCTCTCCGACAGAAGGGAACGGTGAGAGACTACTTAGAGAGGTTTGAGGCCCTTTCGGGACAGGTGCACGGGGTGACCGACGAGACGATGGAGAGCACCTTTATGAATGGGCTGAAGGCCACTATTCGAGCAGTCGTTCGCATGCATAAGACTCAGAGTCTGATGGAGGCCATGGAGTACGCTCAGATGGCAGAGGACTTTCAGCTGGAGGATAGGAGGGCCCGGGAGGTTGGAGCGGATCGACAGTTCGTAGTCAGTCAATGACAGGTGGACAGCAGAAAGTCACTACGGGGACTGATTCGGTGGTCAGGGATTCAGAAGGGTAGCGCACGGCAGGCTGGGGCCAGTTCAGGCGCATGACGGACGCTGAGATGAGGGAGAAGAGGCAGAAGGGCTTGTGTTTTGAAGCGATGAGCGATTCTCACCGGGCCATCGGTGTGCGGGGCGCAAGCTCCAGGTGCTGCTATTGGAGGATGATGATGAGTCTGACGTCGAGGAGGCAGCTGAGGCGGAGGAGGAGCTGGAGGGCCAGCAGTTGGACGTGGCAGAGGTGTCCCTCAACTCCGTGGTAGGGTTCACACCGAACCATACCATGAAGCTGAGGGGGGAGATCGGCGACCAGGAGGTGACCGTGCTCATTGACAGATGGGCTAGCCACAATTTCATCTCCAAGAGGGTGGTGCCACAGCAGGGACTCCAGCTGACAGATTGCGGCAGCTTCAGTGTGATGATGGGGACGGAAAAGAAGGAGAGCAGTCGGAGAGTTTGCAGGGGGCCGGTACTGACCATGCAGGGGATACAGGTGATCACAGATTTCTTACCTCTAGACCTGTGGAGCACCGACATCATTTTGGGCATGACCTGGCTGCAGACTTTAAGGGACATGACAGTGAACTGGAAGCTGCTGCGGATGGAGTTTCAGGAGGCAGGGTGAGCAATGATACTCCAGGGGGACCCCAGCATATGTCGAGTTTTGGTCTCCTTGAAGACCATGGTGAGGATCATCTAGACTGAGGGAGGAGGCTATTTAGTGGAGCTATACTCGTTGACAGGAGAGGGAGGCGCAGAAGCCAGTGCAAAGCAGCTCATTTCAGGAGAGGTACAGCAGCTGATGGAGCAGTTTGAGGAGATCTTCCAGGAGCCTTGGGGTCTCCCCCCACCTAGGGACCACGAGCATGCCATAGTACTACGAGAGGGCGTCCCCCATTAGCGTGCGGCCCTACCGATACCCCCAGCATCAGAAGGATGAGATAGAGAGAATGGTATCAGAGATGGTACAGGCGGGGGTTATTCAGCCCAGTGTGAGCCCGTTTTCCAGCCCAGTGTTGTTGGTGAAGAAGGATGGGAGTTGACGGTTCTGTGTGGACTACAGGGCGTTGAACAAGGAGATAGTCCCAGACAAATTTCACATACCGGTGATAGACGAGCTCCTGGACGAGCTACACGGAGTAGCCTGGTTCAGCAAGATAGATCTTAAGTCTAGATACCATCAGATCAGGATGCGATGGGAGGATGTGCCCAAGACGGCGTTCAGGACGCATGAGGGCCACTACGAGTTTCTTGTCATGCCTTTCGGCTTGACAAACGCACCGCCACCTTTCAGGCTCTTATGAATAAGGTATTCCGTCCCTATCTGAGGCGATTCGTACTAGTTTTCTTCGATGACATTTGGTGTACAGTCGTACTCTGGAGGAGCATTTTGGACCACATGCAGGTCGTATTACAGGAGCAGCAATACCATCAGTTATATGTGAACAGAAAGAAGTGTCTTTTCGGGCAGCCACAGGTGGAGTATTTGGGTCATGTAGTGTCAGCAGAAGGGATGGCAGCAGATAGAGCAAAGATAGCGGCAATGCTGGATTGGCCGCGCCCCACCACACTCAGAGGGTTACGGGGTTTCTTGGGGTTGACTGGGTACTATCGCAGATCGTGGAGGGGTATGGGACGATTGCATGGCCGCTGACAGAGTTATTAAAGGACCAGTTTCATTGGGAGGAAGAGGCGACGACCGCATTTGAGGCCCTGAAAA
Organism: Scilla litardierei; assembly: GCA_030789695.1. Classification (NCBI taxonomy): domain Eukaryota; kingdom Viridiplantae; phylum Streptophyta; class Magnoliopsida; order Asparagales; family Asparagaceae; genus Scilla; species Scilla litardierei. Next base: position 112,416,759 of record CM061135.1, read on the forward strand.
GGACAATAACCACTGTGCCAGTATTGGCGTTGCCCTACTTTTCCATACCTTTCGTGGTAGAGGCGGACGCATCGGGGCATGGGCTGGGAGCAGTCTTGATGCAAGAGCAGCGGCCCATTGCTTACTACAGTCAGGTGCTGACTGCGAGGGCCCGACTGAGGTCGGTCTACGAGATGGAGCTGATGGCCATAGTCCCAGCTATTCAGAAGTGGCGGCCGTACTTATTGGGGCGGAGTTTCCTGGTACGCATCGATCAACGGAGCTTGAAGTATTTATTGGAGCAGCGGATGGTAGCAGAGAAACATCAGAAGTGGCTGCGGAAGCTGATGGGGTACATGTTTGAGATTGAGTATCGCCCGGAACTGGAGAACAAGGTGGCTGATGCATTATCCCGACGAGAGGAGGCAGAGCTGGCGACCCCAGTAGTGTCTGTCCTTGAGGACTGAGGTCCACTACAGCAGGAGGTGGAGCAGGACCCAGAGTTAGCATGTATACGAGAGGCTCTTCTACATGGGTCGACCGAGTTTCCGTTGAATTCTCTTCAGGATGAGCGGCTGTTATACTGGGGGAGACTGGTGATATCGAGGACATCGTCATATTTACCGGCCATACTCCAGGAATTTCACGACAGTGCCATTAGAGGACATTCTGGGATCCTCAAGACCTACCAGCGGCTGGCGAGGAAGGTCTATCAGAAGGAAATGAAGGAGGTGGCGAGGATGGTGGCTGAGTGTGATGTGTACCAGCGTCACAAGTACCAGACGATGTCCCCGAGGAGACTACTACAGCCGCTATCTTTACCAGACCGGGTGTGGAAAGACCTCTCTATGGATTTCATAGATGGGTTGCCGAAGTCGGGTGGATACACTGTCATTTTTGTTGTGGTCGATCGCCTCAGCAAATATGCGCACTTTGTTCCACTTCGGCATCCTTACATCGCAGTCTCGGTGGCAGAGGTGTTTGTGAGGGATGTCATTCGTCTGCATGGACCCCCAAAATCCAGTCTCGGACCGAGACAAGGTGTTTCAGAGCAGATTCTGGCAGGAGCTTTTCAAGCTGCAGGGGACGGCATTGAAGCGGAGCACGGCCTACCATCCTCAGACCGATGGTCAGACGGAGGTGGTAAACAAGAGTGTGGAGACTTATCTGCGGTGCTTCATTTCAGAGAATCCTAAGGAGTAGGCACGTTGGCTAGCATGGGCGGAATATTTGTATAATACTTCATATCACACGGCGGCACAGACGACACCCTTCAGGATTCTGTATGGCAGAGACCCCCGCACTTACTACAATATGGGTATGAGACGACACCGGTGTCAGATGTGAAGCAGTACTTAGCGGAGAGGGACTGGATTCTGGAAGAGTTGAAGCTCCATTTGGCGAGGGCACAGCAGGTGATGAAGGCTAGGGCAAACTTACACTGTCGTGACGTACAGTTTGAGGCAGGGGACATAGTGTATCTGAAGCTGAAGCCCTACAGGCAGAGACCGGTGGCTCGCAGGAGGAATGAGAAGCTGGCACCGCGATATTTTGGACCTTTCGAGGTCGAGGCGAGAGTTGGGCCAGTGGCCTACAAGTTGAGCTTGCCCACAGGATCGGCCATTCACCTAGTCTTCCATGTTTCACAGTTGCACCAGGCCATTGGCAACCACACACCTTTTCCTTCCTTACCCGAGACCCTTACTGCTGATATGGAGATAAAACTGGAGCCCGAGGTGTTGAAAGGGGTTCAGAGGAGCGACACAGGAGAGCAGCAGGTATTGTCGCAATGGAAGGGCTTGCTAGAGCATGATAGCACGTAGGATGACATGGACGAGATGGCGACACGTTTTCCAGACTTCCACCTTGAGAACTAGGTGGCTCTTTGGAGGGGAGTATTGATGGGCCCCCACCCCCACCCTTGCGGGTGTAAACCCGCAGGAAGCTGACGCGGGCCCAAGCCCAGGCCGCCTCTGCTCCTTAGCCGCGCGCGCGTGCCTAGCCCCCCACGAAACCCTATTTTCCCTTATAAAAAGAGGGGTTAGCCGTCGCTTGGAGGATTATGCTATGATTTTGATATTGGTGTGATTCCATAGGTAGACGAGTGCGGACGTCCTCTTCGATGTCTTGGGAGGAGAATACACCTCTTTTGTATTCACTTATCTAGGTTTTTGCTACTATTTCTATATAAAAATTGCATCTTTTGTTGGATCCTAACACTCAGCTCCTAAGGTATCACCTTACCGAACTAATATAAATATGTGGGTATATATATTCAATGAATCAAATTTTGGGCAATCTAAATCACTCATCTTGATTTCCTTCTCTTTTGATGTTACTGTTTAAGGGGAAAAATCACACTTCAAAGATCTCTAACATGAACATCAAGTTGGCCTAGAATCTCGCAATAAGCTGATAGGTGAGGTGACACTGTGTATTCACATTTTTATATCGTCATCACCAATGACAATGCTTTTCAACTATGTAAACTAAAATCGCGCTCTCAAGGCATCCCCCAACCCATCCACAAATTGGTTGGTAAAATGTTAGCCTAATGATACTTGAGCCAATAACATCTTAAGTTTTGTTGATTAAAAAATCTTAATTAGTAATATTCCAAGAAGTTTGTGGTACATTTATGAGGTTATATCATATCAAGAAGACCATGAAACTTTCAAGGAAGATGGCTGGAACAAGCTTATAATGTAAAACTAAGATTGGAATTGACAGCAATGGAAAGCTCTTAAAGAAACTCTAGTGACATATCAATTTGGAGCTTAAGTTGTAAAGATTTAACAAGCATATGATAAGAATATCAATCGATACTTCAATTTAAAGCAAACAATTGAAGATTGAAGTTATGAAGCTTGCATGTTCAAATTCATAAATGCTCTACTTCAAGAGATGAGAACTCATGGAACTTAAACTTTTGATTCTCATTAGGGCTTCATTTGTAAGGTGTGAAATGACGAAATAATTTGATTTTGACACTTATGATTTGTTCTCACTCTAGGCATGTACTTGTATACTAATGATATTTTCAAAAAAAACATATTTCAAGTTTCTTAAAGAAAGTGTTTTTGTATCAACTTAATCGATTTGAGCATGCCAGGATAAGTGCTAATAATTCTAGTGCATTCACATCATGCTTGGAGCTATGCATGTTGTGTGCAGCTGTTGTTTTTGTGAGACTAGTTTCTATTATGTTCCCAACCCTTGCACTAAAACCTACATATTTTTAGATATCAAATTGAAACCCTATCAAATCATTCGTCATTGGATAACCCTTGAACTCTACTTTCTCATGAAATTTGTTTCACATTAATATGATACATGTAGTAAAAGGTATGGCTTTCTGCGAAGACTATACATTGGTCTATTGGATTAGTAGGAATGCAACTGATACAGCGATCGATCGGACCACTGCTGTGTTTTCTCTTAACAATTCTGTTAGGACAAATGCATATTACTTCATGAATATTGGCTAAATAATCATGAAATCTAATTTGACCAAAAAGAAAAAACAACTTATTGGATTTTTAGGCCAATCATAATTAACCATTATCCATCTCCTATTTTTAACTAATATGGAACTAAACTTCACCTTTTACATATTGCCTCTTCTTTTTTGATGAATGCTTGTAAACTAAATTCGATCTATAATCTCATCAATCTCCACCTTGGCTCGTGTCTGGGAAGAAGCCGAACAGAAGAAATGAAACTTTTTAAAGATCAACTGTCACAGTGTCAGTCTTCACCTAAAACTATGTTTTGTCACGTACTAACAAATATCATGCTATGAGGAAGCATATTGTGTATTACCCGAAACTTAGTGTACTTTTCTTATAACACGTGTACAACCGTCTCAACAAGCAGCAACCGAATATGCCTGATTCTTCCTCACAACACATGTATTTTTCATAAATATTACCAATTATGTAAACCTATTCACAACTATTACTAGTTGTGAACACTGTGACTTGATTAGTTTTATCACTTAATTAGATTTAGCACCAACCAAGAGTATGTACCATAAGTTCTGATGTCACTTATTAAGATAAACGCACATTTCTTCATGGACATTGACTATATAATCATGACACCTAATTTGACCTAAAAGGAGAACTCTCTGAAGTCTTGTGTCCAATCATATACATCTCTTATTTACCAATGTAGGGCAAAACCCCACCATTTTGATTATTGTATCTTTTCATTTCTTCAGTGGGTGTTTTTAGACGAGATTCAAGGCATAATTTCAACAAATTCATTGCTTCCCTTACACTGATCGACCAATGTTAGCTTGATCGACAATCTGTACTACCAATACTTTTTGATTCTCGATTTCCAATGCTATATATTGATTATATGAATTTCTATTAAGTGATCAATCTATATTTCACACCTATACACTTGATCAATGACTAACTCCCTTTATAAATCTAATTTTGGTGCTCTATAACCACTGTTTTAACCCCACTGGCCAATCCTTCAGCCAATAGCAGATTCATGACTTTATTGCAAGTTGACAATAGTATATTGTATTTTGAATTTTATTTGGGCATGTTCACACCTTTACCCGATGATTATTTGGTCCTTGTTTCTCATTATAAATAGGAGTGCTTGGGGACTCATTTCTTTATACAAGAGATGAGAAGTTAGGAAAAATGTAGCAATTAAGAGTGCTTCCATTCTAAATATTTTTTCTTGATTCCATCTTCTTCCTCCACTTAAAAACTCATTAGCCTCAACTTCTACATTGTTTCAATATTTAACTCAATCCTTGAGCTTTCTTTTATTATATCATATTAGTTTGATTTACAATATCATTCTTTTAGAGTATCTCTTTCAGATTGATTTTTATGGAGTTTGGAAAAACTCTTCCATGGTCAACGTCGCCCATAACATGAAAAAAGCCTGATATGTGTTCTCCAAAGCATCCCTAACGTTGGAAGTTGATCCGGGTTACATCTTTTCTACCTCTCCCTCCCGAGAAAGGATGAATTAGATAGACACTATCTAGAGAAAGGAAATGATATTTGTTTGCCCCCAACAATTTTTACATCGAGAGTGGAGTTCGACGGAGCCTTCCATGGCAAGTGACAGAGAGGACGAGGACATATTTACTCTTTATTATTCAAGAAATATATTTTACAAGTTTTCACGTTTTCTTCTCATGAATCATTGTTTTGGAGTTTTCTTTTAAAATGATATTTTCTTGAAAATGATTTTAAGGTAAATAACACTCAAACCTCATGTTCTATGAACACATATAAGTAAACGCCCTTAGTCCTTGATACTGACACTTAGATCCTTGAATTACATTTAAAATTCTAGTTTCAATAGGTATAAGTGCAACTTACCCCTTAACAGTAAGTCAACTCAGTAGATAAGTGTTATTCTTAAAGTCCTAGTGCTAGTATCAAAGATTTGGGTGTTTAGTTACATGTACTCCATAAAATAGAGCATCTAAGTGCAATTTATCCATGATCATAACTTTATGAAACTCTTTCAAGCTTGCATCTTTACATTTAAGATGATATGCTTTATATGATTCATTATATTCCTTTGAATCTATCAAATAGATTAAGATATCAATAGCTCACTTTGATAAGTGATGATTCTTATCTATGAGATTTTTTTTATCTTTGTTCCAAATGTGTTTTGCATTCATGCTTAGATTCAAAGCGCCAAGTCAAGTTTTTTATTCATTATCTTAGTATTAGAACATCATTTTGTAATCTTTCTTTTGAGAAGTGAAAATCTTAAGTTTAAATGTGTTCTCATTATGTTATTGAGAACAATCTTATTTTGTATCGAAAGAGAAATACACAACAATCACTTAAGAATGTATTAATTGTGTGCATTTTCTTGAAGTGGATTGTAGTAACGTACGTGTAAGGGAACCCAGTGACTTGGTCAATAGTCATAGTTTAAAGTTAAATAAAATGGGTTGTGAACAGCCAATGGACTAGAGAAGTTGATTGATAGTTGCGCTTGTAATACAACTACTTGGGAAGTGATTTGATCTTTATATAAATTCAATTGCTTGCGTATGTAGATGAGAATTGCAGTCACCAAGTAACCTGGAAATATTCAAAAAAAAGGAACAAATGGTTAGTTGAAAATCCTGAGAAAGAGGCATCCAGATCGAAGGAGTCGAACCAATATACATGCTTGTGTCACAAGCATCGGAATGTGTTTTTGTTTTCAAAACTATATACACCTTTTAATTATTGCATTTTGTTCTCCATCGTATTAGTTGCACTACTACTTATTTTGTGCATTGACTGCATTCATATATTGTTGTATCAAATAAGAATTGTGTACCATATTGCTTAAGCAATATAGAAACCCTATACACCATCTGTCTAAGGTTGCCATATTGATTTACATAAAGGACTTTGTTCCCATTTGATTAGTTGATTGTAATCATTATATCCAACCATATACTTCTTGTCTCAAAGAAAAATCGCTCATTTCTACCATAAAATACTTGCTAGCATCGGTGTCCATTTTGCATGATCTTATTCTCATTTCCAAACTGATGAATGTCTCTTCGAGAATGATCACATCTCATATAAAAATCTTGTGTCCTTGTAGTAACAGAAGTAGATAAACTTTTCAGCCTTGCAGAAATTTGAATTTGCCACGGAAATTCTTCCAATGCTCACAAAACCCCCTCCCCATTCAAATATTCAATCTCCTGCCCTTCATCCCTTCAATAGAATTTTCGTCAAGGTCATGCAGAACATTAACATTCACCTTGGTAGCAGAAGCCTCATGTCTCTCATATGAGATACAACATTTCGTCAACTTTGTAATGCTGCAATGGCGCCATTGTTGGTTGCCCCAATAGTGAAGATGATCTCACAAACTCCATTCTTCAAATTCACTTTGCCGATGTGATATTGATAGGATTTTCTAGCTTTTGATTGATGATAAAAATAGGGGTTTTAGGGTTTTTCTATGGTTTTAATGGATAAATGAAGGATTTTTGGTGGAAAGATGGGGGTTTTGGGTAAAGAAAGGATTGTTAGGGCTAGAAAGAGATTATTTTGGGGGAAAATTGCTGTTTTTATTGATAAATACCTGAAAATAGAAAAGATACAAGATGATGGCCACGTTCGAGAGGTAGACCGCTCTCCCAAGTCGGCCGATTCAAGAGGACGACTGCACTGTCCCGTAGAGAGGGAATTTTCAACATTTCTTATGATTTATCTCCCAAAATAAGCCTAAGAATCCCCTCACCCCTACCCGCATATAAATAGAGCTCAGAAAAATACAAAAAATGCAAAAACCCCCAAAAGGTCTAAAAAATTACGAAAAGACCACTAAAATTACTAAAATTACGAAAATGCCCCTAACGGGCCAAAACTACAAATCTGAAATTCTGCTAACACATAATTACTCCACCCCAAAAAATCCACCTTGTCATCAAGGTAAAGGAGATACAAAGGAAAGGTTTAACCCTTTCCAAAAGACCATAGCACATCTTCCGGGAGAGAGGAATGCTAAGACCATGATGCAATCGCAAGAACCAGTGACAATTTTATAATTTGAATTTAGGGACATTTTCATAATTTATGTAATATTAGGATAAAATCAACCATTATAAATAGATGGTGGCTAGGGTAGGATTCAATGCTGAATTTTGTGAAGGAAATCCTTTAGGAGTTGATAGAACCCTAAATGTTGGAGAGTTAGGCTTTGCTCTCGAATCTAAAGCTAGAAGAGCGGCCTTCTCTTGAATTGAGGCCATCTATCTTATTATTTCCCTTAAAATCCAATAAAAATCTTACCTTTTCTCAAATTCTACTTCAAAACCTTAATTTCATATTCAATGCATATCAATTTCACATCAAATTGGTATCAGAGCACCCGATCTTGGCATCCATGGAGACGACAACGAAAAAGATTGAAGCTTTGAAAGTTAAATACGAGATTAAGATGGGAGAATTGAAGAAATCGATGGAAGAGATTAGATCGTCCATGGCCTCAATCGGATCAGGGTGAAGGCATCGGAAGTGATGATGAATGCAACATTGGAAGCCATCATGCAAGCAAACCAATAGATCTAGTAACAAGTCGCGGCATTGTCAAGGGCTAAGGATTCGAATCTGAGCATAGGCAAGGGCAACTGATCAGATCCGACGTAAAAGGCACGATCTTTGGCGAAAGAGAAGGAGAAGGTTGAGGAATTCATAGAAGAGCTTCTTTCTGACGCAGAGGTGGAGTCCAATGAGACGATGGAAGATCCCACGAGGGCAGCGACCCCCTCCACCTTTGCCAGGGCCCCCTTGGATGCCCCGCCTATGGCTGGAGAGACCCGAAAGGGCCACCATGAGCCATGTGCCCCATGGCGACCCGCTAGGATCCCCACGGACTCCTGGTAGCCTGCCAGGTACCTAATGAGCCCCGGAAGGTCCGTGCGGGGCCACGCAGCCCCTTGGCAGCTCACATAGGCCTCACCGAGCCCCGGCTGGACCACTTGGGGCCCTGTAGCCCCTGGCAACCTGCCAAGACCCCGGCAACTACTTGGGAGGCCCTCTGGGGCATGTCAATCACCTGGAAGACTTCCAGGGGCCCGCAGCCCCTGGTTTGCTGGAGAAAGACAACGGCGACCAGATCTGGACTATGGGGGATCTTGACGAATACTACGATGAGGCGTCGGAGTACGTCGAAGATGGAGGAGGTTCTGATTGGAGATTGGGAGAACAATGATAGAGCAGAGGAAGGTCGATTTGGAGACTTTGATGCACCATGGGGCCCGCACGAACACTCTCTATTATGACCAGTACTGAGTTAGAATAGCACAATGGGTCTTCAATACGGATAAAGAGTCAGAAATTAAAGATGTCGATATTTGAAGGGGGTGATCCTTATGGGTGGATCTATCGGGCAGAGAGCTAATTTGCGGTGACTCGCATAACTGAAGCAGAGAAACTGAAGGCAGTTGGGATATGTTTGGAGGGTGAAACCTTATCTTGGCATCGATGGAGAGAGCAGAGGCGACATGTGCATTCATGGTAGGTATTTAAGGACTGCCTGCTTCTCAGATCTACTGACACTTAGGGAGGAGACATGCATGAGCAGCTCTTTGACCTCAAGCAGGGGGTTACCATCAGGGAGTGTACATAAAGAAGTTTGAGATGCTCTGAGATGTGTAAGGGGATTGTCAGAGGAGTTCTTAGAGGGAAGCTTCATGAAGGGTCTCAAACAAACATCCAGGCAGAGCTATGCATATAGAGACCAAGAGGGCTATTGGACACAATAAAGCTGGCCTAGATGATAGAGGACATGCTCGTAGAGGAGAGGCAAACAAGGGAATGATGAGCGGTGTAATATTCCGCACTAATGCTACAACAAAGATACAAAAAAGCCAGAGTGCAGGGGTCCAAACAAGCCAGCAGAGAAATAGCATGCCTCAAGCTGACAGTAAATTCAAGCGTCTTACCGAGGCCAAGATCCAGAATAAACACAAATAGGAAATATGCTTTTGATGTGATGAGAAGTTCACGTCAAGACATCATTACCGATACCGCACTCTCCATGTCTTTATGATCAAAGAGGATGAAGGCATAGCTGTTGTGGAAGCGGAACCAGGAAGGGACGTACACCTTTATTTGGAGTAGTATGTCTCATGGACTTCATGCACCAACTTGAGGACAAGATAGTTTTTTAGTGACGCATTAATGATGCGATCGCAAGAACCAGGAGCAATTTTGTAATGTTGGACTTTAGAGGCATTTTAGTAATTTCTGTAATTTCAGGGGGAAACAACCATTATAAATAGATGGTTGCTAGGATTAGGGATTCCATGCTGAATTTTGTGAAAAAAAATCCTCCCGAAGTTGATAGAACATTATATCTCGAAGAGTTAGGCTTTGTTCTGGAATCTAAAGCTAGAAGAGTGGCCTCTCAAATTGAGGCCACACATCTTGTTATTTCCCCTAAAATCCAATAAAAATCTTGCATTTTTCTCAAATTCTTCTTTAAAACAGTAATTTACATCTTCAATCCACATCTGGTTCACATCAGAACAACATGCAATGTACTCTATTAAAACATAGTCAATGCAATTTCCCATAACATAAACAGGAAGACCTCCTCGAAACAATAGGGATGCTGGCTAGGACTGGTTCAATTGGTGCACTAATTGGGTTAACTACTGAGTCGAATCAACAATTTACATTAGCTTAGATGTAACTGTATCAACATTTCTATTGGGTCAATTAAATTTGAAATGCTTCCCCCTCACTCAGACCCTTTGGATGCTGTTAAAACTCCCTTTGCTACTTTTTTCCTTGGTCAACTTAAATTGGCAAAGCGTTGGCATACTTAATTGCATTGAGGTAGTGATAGCATATTGAAATTGGAATGAGAGCAGAAATTAAGGCATCTTACCGAGAGTACTTGCTGGCGGGACACATGTCCTTGATTGGCTATTGCTTACGGAAAGAGAGGCTACAAAAAGCTGGGTTGCGATTCAATGTAGGATAGAAGTTCGTTTAGAAGCAACCGCATACGTTGACTCTGGAATTTCTTCATTAGATTTGCCTAGATTTGTCTCACTGGTCCTCCAAATTCCTTATTGTATTCAAAGATAAATGGTTTGATAATGGATCAAGCGTCGGTCTTTCTTTTTCTTTTCAATCAAAGAAAAATTTTCTTCGAAAGCACTAGAATTAGTTGAGTAGAATGAGTAATAGCTTTTTAAAAAGCTAAGGGAGGGAAGCCAAACGTCAGATGCCGCACAATAGAAACAAGAAACAGAATACATATAGCAGTATGTTTCGTAAATCTCATGGTTTCATCGAGGGAGTTATAAGTTTGACTAAAGTAAGAAGCTGGATTGGGCCATATTAGGAAGCAATTTCAAAAGGTAGGCATCTAAGGAAGAGAAGGCAATATAGGCTTGAATCTTTCAGAGTTGTCAGTCTGGTCAATGTAAGTCAAAATAAGATTCTCTTCTTACCCAGCTGAAAGTGATGAAATCCCTATTGATATCGACAAGCCCCTCACGAAATTTCTTATGATAAGAAAGAATTTCTCTTTATTTCCGTCTATTTTCCCACTATCTTCTTCCGTAAGTTATATGAAAAAGAATGAATCTACGGGGTCACAAATGAATTGACTTATTCCAAAAAAAACCTTGTTCTTTGGAAGATTTATCTCGTATCTGGTATTGCATGGTTCAACTCTGCAAAAACTCCAAATCGTTCTTTTGAAGCTCATTCTCTTTATAATAAATGATCCGATTGTCCTGAAATGATCCTGCCCAATAGGAAAATCCCACTTCAGTGGACCTTTCGATAGGCCTTTTCTCGACGTGCAGATTCTGCATCAAGAGGCCGCTTATAGAGTTCATCCTTCTACATGATGAACTTGGTAGCATGCCTTCCTTCATCCTTCCGCCCCTCCGACGTTTGGGGACAATCAGTCGTACGTGTCTGATCAAATTGGAACCGCTCATGGTAGATCCCGTACTAATTAGTTTGAGTTTAGTTTGTTGAACCCTCTCTCAAATGTGGAATACTGGTGTAGGTGCTACCCATGAAAACTATTTTCGATCCCTTATATGCATGGTTTTGGTGTCCTTATGTTTACTCCTATTACCAACAAGAACATATTAACCATGAATCCCGCATTTCACACTTTACAGAAGTTCTACAGAAGTTCTTTTTACATGGGATCTTTGGGTTAAATTTTCTAACAATCTGAGGCCGATATTCATTTTTTTTTGTTATGATTGAAATATAAAATAGGTCACACCCTTAGACTAGGGTATGAGCCTTGTTTATATAGCTTGGAAAGGAAAGTACAATTAAAATTCCTACTCAAGTGCTATTCCTTAAAAGGAAACTATAATTCATTATATCTAAATTGAACACATGCCCCAAGCTGGAGCACATGTATCGTACATGTCCAACTTGTGATAAATAAATTGAACTCTCATTCTTCTAAGTGGCTTAGTGGACGAATACGCCAACTGATTGGTCGAAGACATATTTTGGCATGATCAGATCAACATCGGACTTTACCAAACTGAGAAAAACTCCATATTAATAAACGTCGTTCACTCATTGAATATATGATGATGTGCAAAATAAACAGCAGTCCAAGCGTCATTATGGACACAATCAGACTACAGCACATAGAATTCTTAGGAATTGGTCGTGAAGCATATATGAACTGATTCCTATGCTCTCTTGATGTGCAACAGAATATCATTGAAAACTCTAAATCAAAACTCTCTTCGAGACTCTTTTTTCTCACTTAACCACCAAACAATTCCCTTAAACCAAAAAAATAAAGAAATTACCAATAAGAGTTATTGTTTTCTGTTTATTTACCATTTTAGTGTGAAACATTTTTTGTTGAAAATCTATTATACATTTGACAACCTTTTTGAATCCTAGGGCTGACTAGGACAGGCTGACTAGGACAAGCTGACTAGGACAAAGGGGTTGATAGAAAGAGGGTCAGGATTAATTCTAGGGAAATGAACGGTTTAGATGATGTTTTTGAGATAGTTTTGCTTGATTCGTGGGTCCCACTTCTTTGTTAGTGAGATCAATACACTTTTGCATGGGGGAGAAATCCAATAGGCGTAACAGGCTTTTACACATGGGAGAGATCAACAGGCTTTTTTTGGGGATAGCAACAGGCTTTTTTGGGGGAGATCAACAGCCATTTGAGCTTTCCAAGAGTTGGTTTACAGTTTGAGCTTCCCGTGAGATCAACAGGCATTTTAGAGTGTCGCAAGGCATTTGAGCATTTGAGCATTTTCAGAGTGGCGCAAGGTTGGATTTCAGGTTGGCTTTCTCAGTTTTTCTCCTTCCTCAATTTTTCTCCTGGCGCCAGGCATCAAAATTCACAGTTTTCTTTCTTTTCTAGCCGTGGTTCACAGTATTGCCTTGAGGGGGGGTTCTTCTCAATCTTTCTTTTTTCACCACTTTTTTAGCTTTCGTTTTTTCTCATCATCATCCACATCACGGTTCCATAGCATGCCCACTTTCATTATTGTTAAAATCCACAGCAACAATTTTTAAATCCATGCCTAAATCTTAAACAATTGGGCATGAGTTTTTGGAGCAAGGGAATTGTTTTCGCATGCCTAAGTCCATGAGTTTTTGGAGCAAGGGAATTGTTTTCGCATGCCTAAGTCCATGAGTTTTTGGAGCAAGGGAATCTTAAACAAGTTAATCAATCTACAGCGATCGTTGACCTCGACGACAGCTAGCAAGATGAAGAAGGCGCTAGGGATTAAATCGTCGAAGATGAGCCCGTCGAAGGACAGCAGTCATCGTTTCGTTCTTCTCATGTTTTCTTCCTTATGGTGCAATAATTTTGGTAACAATCAGCAAGTGCGTGTTCTGTCTTTCAAGTTGTGCAGGTAAAGTTTGTCAAATTTGGTTGATTCAGGTTGAGCTTATCGAGACGCCTTCCATATATACAGGGAACGTGATATTTTCATTGGATGTTATCGGTATATAAGTTTGAGGGCAGTGTTTATTGATTGAACTTATTTTCTGTTTATCTTCCATTGAATGTTGTATCTTCCTTCGTTTCTATTTCAACAAGGGGCCTGGATAAGTCTTTGATGGTTGTTGCCCTTTATTTCTCATGTGTACTTGCAGGTCGATAGGGACACTGATGAGATATATGCTCAACTGACACTCCAGCCGGTGATTTTCGTAATCAAATTTGTTTCTCTGGATCTACATCTTCAATGTGTAGGATTTGTAGTAACATGGATTTGGTTCACGGTATGTGAAAACAATACTAAAAGAACAGTTCAAGATTTCTATGTAATCATTGCCCTTTATTTCTCCTGACAAGTTCTCGATGGTCCTGGCAGAGCTCGAATCAATGAGAGAGCATATCATGGCGAAGACGATGGCGCAATGGGTCCGCTTCATATGCGACAACTCTCGGGACCGGGTGCCCATTATCGTCCGGCCCAAGGAGGCGGCAAAAGCGACGGAGGTCGTCAGGAAGCTGCCTACGGGGGCGGCAGCGCAGGCCGAGGAGAAGAAGCGGGAAGTCGAGAAGGGGAGCACGAAGCATGAAGAGATCAAGGAGGGGGAGGTGAGGTTTGGTTGTTTGAGCTTGGGGAGGTGGAGGGAATCATATTATTGGCCACTGGTTGTGGTTTTGATATTGTTGTGCCTGGTGATGTTTGGGAGAGTGTTTGCAATATGTTGCACTTCCATTTGGTGGTACATGGTGCCTAGCATGAATGAGAGGGGTGTTAAGGAGGAGATTGGGAGGAGATTGAGTGATAAGAGATTGGGTTCCCCTAAAGCCCATGGAAATGGGAAGAAATGACCATGCTGATGATTTCATCTTCTGTTTGTAAATTGGTTTCTCTCTCTTTCTCTATTTTTTGGATTAGTATGTGTGTAAATTATCTATGTTGCTGATGGGTTCTCATTGGGGATCAATCCCCAAAACCCAAGTTCAGAAACTGTGCTTCTATTTTACTATGAATTTTTGTTTTTTCGGTTTCAATGTGTTTGGCGATTGAAAATCTTAAATAAACCGTGCCCACGGGCACGTGTTATGACTAGTATAATACAAAACACACAAACCAACTAGTTTGGCCAAGGATTTTTGGGGATTTTATTTTGGAGATTTTTGAAACCCAAAATCATGGTTTTTTATGCCCAAAACATAAATTTTTTTGAAGCCCGGATGCATTTATTTCTTTGTTATTCATGTCCCACGGCATCCCACTGGCAAGCTGTCTGCCATTGCACAATAACGTAGCACGCATGGCGACCTGGCTTATGTACATCGAGGGCCACGCAACATGCGCATGACAAGCGGGCGGGCGAGAAATGACGAGTCGAGGCGTGTGCAGGTGGCAGTGAATAGTATCAGATTCAGATTCCAGACTCCATTAGGATTCTAATTGATGTATATGGTTTTTTAAACACCCGATTAACCTAATTTTTATGTGAATTTCGGAAGACATCTTTGCAGATATTGTAACAAAAACAGATGTCAAAAAGAGGGCTGAGAGAGTGTAATTTAGGAGAGCCATGTGTTATTTTTCCATCGATACTCTCTAAAATTCTTAATGTGATTGGAACCCTTAAAACCAATTACCATATATTGTAATTTAAATTGATTGAAGCATTGGTGATCTCTCCAATTGAACCGTACACCAAGAATTAGATAGAACTAGTATAAATCTTGATGGCATGTGTGTGACTCTCTTTTAGTTTGCGATTATTTCTTGCTTGTAGTTACTAGTTTTGTGTAGATATTACCCTTAGGTTTGGTGGATGATTCACGATTCTTATTTTTTCATGAGGTGTCTATCTACTTAACAAGGATTCACCCAACCCCTATAAGTTGTATTAAACTATATGTTTGAATCAAGATTAAGGTTAATAGAAAGGAGTTCTCCAAAGAGCAATGCAACCGAAGGAGCAATAGGTTTGAAATCATATACATGTAGCTCATATACGACGGTTAGTGGCATGCAATACAAGATATAGAAATTTAATCGTAAGGAAAATTTTGAGATATTGGAATACAAGATGAGAGCAATCTTGATAAAGGATCATATGTATGGAGTGATGTGCGACACAAATATATTACTGGTAGATTATCTTAGAGGGTAAGAATATGGAGATATAGAATTAGGCTATAACGAATATCCAGTTAAGCCTATCAAACAAGGTGATCTATCATTTATTTAAAAAGATTACGGCCAAGTATTTGGGATAAGATGGAGAAGCTCTATATGAAAAAATCACTCACCAACAGGCTAATCTTAATAAATATTTTCTTCACTTTTACATGTGAGGCAGTACCTCATTGAAGGATCATCGGTATATCTTCAATGGTTTAGTGATAAAAATGAATGATTTGGATTGACTAGAGAGGCAGAGCATGAGATGATGATTATGCTCTTATCATAACCGTAACGATACACGATGTTCGTCAACATCATGATTTATAGCAAGGATATTTTGATTTTTGAAAATATGATGTGACTCTACAGCGAAGAGTTACGTGATCAGATGGCAAGAGTAGTTTGGGTGGAAGAGATTCAAAAAGTCACGGCCTATTTACTTCAGGAAAAAGCATGAATTGGTGGAAATAAGAGAAAATCGAGATCGAATACAAAAGACACATCGTGCTTTATTTGCATTAAACTCAAAACATTTGAAAAAAGTGCCCAGAAAGAAACAAGGATAAAGAGAGTGCAAATTATGCATCAATTTAGTTATAAAGACTGAGTAGGTTAGTAGTGATAAAGCCTGTGACGTGCTGACAGCGTGTTCATCAGATGTTACGGATAATCATGGATCATGAAGTTCCAATGCATCGTTTCGCATAATACCAAATAAAAAATGTTTATTTACCTATGACATGAATGAGGATGATTCAATCCTTATGAGCTATAATAATAATGCATCTAACGTCGGATTTGGTTTAGTGAGAAACAAAATTTTCAATGGTGTAATGCCCACACTGATTAATATTCACCGCATTCCAGCTTTATTTGGGATATTGGATTCCATGGGTTACAAGGTAACAATTGAAAAGAAGACTGAAGATTTAAAATGGATGATTATGGTTATGAGAGAAGAAAAAATCAAGAACTTATATATGCTTTCAATGGTCTACTATCTTTTGAGATTCCCGCATTGGAGTTAAAAGTTGCATGATATTGAATTGACACAGTTATAGCATCTCAAACTTAAACATGTAGAGAAGAAAAACTTAGAAGCTTTAAGGAAACATTGTTTGATCATATAAGCAAACTTCAAGGAGCTGGAGTTTTACGAGGAGTATATCTATGAAAATCAATGAAGGATAGTTTTAATGAGTGAAAGCATGATACAAGCATGATGCTTAAATAAGTTCACACTCGCTAGGTGAAGCTCGTTAATTCATATTATTCATCAACGATCCTTTCATAAAAATTTTGCTATATGTAATGAAAGAGAGGTCGGAGGTGTTTGAGAAGTTCAATAAGTGGAAGATCCTTATAGAATCAAACAAGTAATCAACTGAAGGTGCTAAGATCTGAAAATAATTACAAATTTACTGAGTTTACGAAATTTTGTAGGAAACAGAAAGTAAAAGGACACTTCACTGCATTGGAAGATACGTAGTTGAATAAAGTAATGGAGAAGATGAAGAGAATATTTCTAAAGAAGACTATATGTTTTAAAATTTACATCTGTTTGTTGAAAGAATTTTAAGCCAAAGCCAACTGTAACATATTTGATGTATAGAATAACATCAGCAACTAGTTGATGGGAAGATTAAAATAGGGAAGACAGTGGAGTAATGATATCTTTATGTACTTGAAAGTTTAGTGCATATTCATAAGAAAAGTGATAAGTTTGATGCCAGAGAAAAGAATCATGTTGGTATACATTAAGGGTTAGAACGTTATAGTGTTTGAAATCAAGATATGAAGATGATTTTGATTTGTCAATGTGTTGTTTAATGAGTCGACGATGCTAGAAAGCAATGTTTCAATTAGTACTAAAATAAGTGAGGTAAGGAGGTGTCAAACAAGGTGAAGAAGCTAACTCCAAATCATATGATCGATATAGGTATTAGGTGGCGGTTAATGGAGTCCACATAAGATTACTACTACAGATAATGATGACAATGATGGAAGTAGAAGTTCTAAATGAAGTGGATATCCTAGAGCTATTATGGCTGACTCGATTGCTAGCAAATTGAGCCGACGCATCATTAAAATCCTAGCTTACTATAAAGATTACATGAATTTGACATATGCATTGCATGTGCTTGGAGATCCTATAAATGATAGGGATGCAAAGGATACTTTGAGTAAGGACACAAATTCAGGATAGAGGTATGCTAAGGAAGATGCCAATAAATTGGCACCTCTAAAGGAAATTCACAAGAAGAATCCATCAGTGTATTGGTTGGCGACAAAGTTTAAATGGGCCTCAAATTTTCTTAGAAAGGTACTAGCATGTGATGATTTAGCATGGGGAGACATTAGGGAATACTTTGTTTTATGGATATGAGTTGATGTGGTGTTGAATTTGAAAATTCATCCATGCCAGGGGTTTGTTGGACACTCGGTCATGATGATGCTAAGTAAGAAACTCACTAGCCAAGTATACGAGCGTCATGGTGAGGTTGTTATTTTTGAAGGTGGAGTGGTTTGGCTAAAATTTCGGGGGTATGTTTGTATCATTGTAGAGCGTTAAAAATATGATACAAAATACAGAAAACAAAGAAAACAAAAACAACGAAGTTGGCCTAGAATTTTTTTGGGAATTTTTGGATATTTTTGAAGCCCACAATCATGGTTATTTAGAAGCCCAAAACATCAAATTTTTCGAAGCCTAACACCATCTTTTCCATTTGGGGTTTTTCCCTCGGCACGATGACCCATGGGCGAACAGCCTGTGAGCACGCACACACAAAACATGATAGTGCACAGGCCTACAAGCACCGCGGATCACATGTCTCATACAAGGCAAGCAAACAGGACAACAACAATAGGTCGAAGTGGATGTGGGTTACGATGAACAATATCTGGTTTAGATTCGATTTTCAGATCTGATTAAGATTATAATTAAATTCTTGAATTATTTAAACACCCGATTAACCTAGTTTTTGTGTAAATTTATTGCAACCATCATTGCGGATCCTATAGTAAAAACAAAGTGTTATGAGATGGCTGAGAAAGTGTAATTTGTGAAAGCCATATGTATTATTTTTCTATAGATATTCGTTCTTAACAAGTTTACTTTTCCCTTGAAACTAAGTACCACGCATTGTAATTAAAGTTGATTGAAGTATTAGTTATCTTTCTAAAAGGACATCAGCAAAAATTGGATAGAACCGTATAAATCTTGATGTCATGTGTGTGATCATTTTTTATTTGCATTTATTTCTTAGATTGCCTATGGTTGTGAGTTTCTTGTAAAACTAACTGCTAGATTTAATTATTGATTCATGATTCTTCATTTTCCATAAAGGGCATGTTCTTATGTCCGATAGTTGGCAAGGAATCTTGGTTTTGTCACTGTTGATGCACTGTTTCTAAGAATCCAATCACAAATTCAGAAGGCCTGTTCTTTTGCAGTCGGGCTTTTTTGGGTGTATTTACTTACGTGTCCTGTGTCAGAATGATTCTCGCCTGCCTTTTGCATTTCGAGCATTGGGGTCGGATTACAGAAGAATCCGCAAGGTGGTGGGCCCTGCTCTCTCCGCTTCGCGCTTTGCTTTGCTCCCGCGCGTGAGCTGTAATGGGCCCCCCGCTATACAGACGTTGGATTAGCAATTTTGCATCCAATTAAACATTTTAATTATTAATCAGTTAATATATTAAGTAATTAATTTAGTTTTTAGTTTTTAGTTTAGGTATAAATAGAACAAATTAAATTTGGGTGGACCCCACACCACTTTCCACCTGTAACTTTCTTCAACAAAAAGAACACACTACACGGAATGGGACCCACCTCAACTTTCCAACTCTACAATCCAACCCCTCTTTCCAACAAAAGAACACACTACACACCATTTTCTCTCTTATCAGATTCCACAATTTATTAACTTTCCCAAATATACTTTCATGGAAAAGAACAGGCCCAAAGTCATTGTATACATGTCAAGGATTCACCCAATCCCTGCATTTTTATACTACAGTCAAATCTTGAAAGAATAATCTTGAAAGAATTGACCGATTTAGAAACAAGAAGTGCAAACGAAAAGAAGAGAGCTGAGGCAATGGGGAGGCACATAGCCACATGGGTGGAGTGAGCTTATGTGGGGCTCGAGAGTTGCTAGCAGCAGGATTAGAGTGGTGTTTTGACTTAGGGAAGAAAAAAAGAATAAATAGGGATTTGTATTTGTTTTTGTTTTTGGGTTAGGATTGGCTTAATTGGGTTTGGATTTGAATTAGATTGAATTAGTTTGGTTTTGATTCAATTGGGTTTGGGTTTGAGTATTAGGAGAGGTTAATTTTGAATATTGAGTCACCCCAAGTAAGTTTTGATGATGAGCAAACATATCATATATTGGTGCATGTATAAAGTATAAATAAAAATCAAAGCTAAGTAGATACAATCAAGACCTGAGGAGTATAACATTCAAAGGAATCAAGACTATGAGAATTCAAGTCTACATTAAGAGGAAATCAAAGCAAAAGTATGTTTTTGATGTAATTTTATTGTCTTGTTTAGAATGTTAAAGTCTTGGTTGAAGCTCTCGCACACACTTAGGAAATCTAAAATTAAGTCTTAGGAAATCTAAAATTAAGTCTGAAAATATTCTAAAATATTTTGAAAAAATTTCCTAAGATGTGTGGCCAAAACTATGTTTTTCAAAGCTGGCTATCGACTAGAAGAACCCCTCAGTCGACTAGGAATCCTAAAAACCAACGGGTATTAGCATGTCAGAATTAGTCGACTATAGTTTAAGGGTTAGTCTACTAACACATGGCTTAGTTGACTAATCCAAGAACTTTGGTCGACTAATAGATAAACAGAGAACTATCAAATTTCCTACAAGTTTTTGACTGTTTCTAACTGATAGCTAGTCGACTAGGAACTTTGATTAGTCGACTAGATGACCCATTAGTCGACTAATCAGCCTACTATAGTCGACTAGAATATTACGATTGGTCAAAATAGGATTAATGCAAACTAGCACTTTGTGACCGAGGTGTTTTTGGGATTTCTTTTGACATGAATTTTCATCTATAAATTAAGAAGAGTTTTGGAAGTTTGATATTAAGAAAAATCTTTATTTTGCAGAGAGAAAATTGTTTTTGTGCTCTAAAGTGTTCTTAAGAAAAAACCTCTTCTTGGCCTATTGCTTAAATATTTTTCTAACTTTCTTGGCCAATTTCTCTGATCTCTCAAGCTTCAAGTTTCTATATTTTTAGAGATTGATCCACATATAATCGCATCACTACTACACAAGCTTCAACGAAGGCTATATGTAAATTGTTCATAAAAAAATTATAAGTATTCATCAATTGTGCTTGTGAGAAGATTGTTGATTGTCGCTCGAGTTTGTTAGAGTATTTTAGATCCATACACTGGGTTGTGATGTAGGGGGTAGGTTGTATGAGTCCTCTAGTTGGAAGAGGTTACTGGATTCTTAGATGAAAACTAGGGACTGGATGTAGGTCAGGGTTGACCGACCAGGATAATTACCTTGTGGTTAAGTTTGAATTTGTGTTGATATATTCTCTTGCAATCTTATGTTTACATTTCCACATTTTATATTTGCAAGTGATTTGTTGATTAAGAAACAATTCGATAACCCAATGATTTCTTAGGTAGAAGTATTAGAGTTTTTATAAGATTTCATAAAACCGTCTTCACCTCTCTCTAATATTTCTGCTTACCATCTCAGGTCCTAACAGTTAATGTGGTTTAGACTTGCATTAAAAAAAATTAAGATGGGGGTGATAAAATTGGTAATCATAACATCATATATCGGTGTTATAATACCATGTTGAAATAGAAAATAAGCCACATCCTAAAGCTAGATTATCTGTCTTATTTAGCTAAGGAAATATCATACAATTACAATTCTTCTTCAATTCCTATTCCAAATAGGAAACTATAATTCCTTTTTGCCCCAAAACTTGAGAACTATAATTCAGATTCCCGAATAATTACCATTTATCTCTTGAATATTTTTTCCCCTTAGAGATTTGGTTTTGTTTGCTCTCTTTTGTTGTTTCGTAGACTGCATTTGTTGTGTATCAACGGTCCATAAATGAGGGAAAGAAAGAAAAACTTGGATTAGTGCAATCAGAAAAGACAACACCTAAATTCTCTCAATTTTTAGAGCATGAATCGATGAATATGGTTATGGTGCTCATAAGTTTCTATAACAGTTTACCGATCTATTTAGATAGATTATACCTTTGTGTTCCAATGCATGCTTTTAGAATGAGTAATTTCAATCAATAGTTTCAACTTTTGGAAAATAATTATTGGAAGTATACATAATCCCCAGTACACAAACTCTTCTGTACAAGAAAATTTAGTAGGCAGTATACATAATCCCCAGGACAAATACTCAATCTTAGAAGGCGGTCGAACTCTCTTACCCCCCAGAAGAACCCTATTTTTTCCATCGTTAGATTGCACTCCACCATTTTGCCAGCCAACACACCAGACATCATCCTGTGAGATTACCAAACGTAATTAGAAAACTATCTAACATGACAAAAAAAGATGCACTACAAAAATCTGAGTGGAAAAGAATAAATATGTATCAGAAACAAAAAAACTATAAGAGCAACAAAGCTGTATGTTGTTCCACACTGTTTCTCACAGTAATAGAAAAAAGTTACTAAAGACTAGCCAGTACAGTAAAAGATATCTGCAGAAAATGGTGGTCGATATATAAGAAAAGTTGACCCTGTCCAGGAACCAGAAAGACATTGGCAACCTTTGAGATCTAATTTATATGATAAAAATCGTAACATTGTTGATGACCCATCCCAGATTTACTTCAGAGATGTGTGAACCATGTGAACAACTTCAAGTAATCAATCTATCCCCAGTATGCTAAAATTACGTTATGAAATTAAACAGTGTAACATGACATTCATGTTTTCTTTGTACCATTTGAAAAATATGAAATATGACAACGTCGAGATAGAATGACAAGCATCGAAATGAACTCAACATCCATCCTCCATCTTCTATGAACAAGTTTGGTTAATTACATGTCTTGTCTGGATCTTCTGCTGTGATAATGCAAAAAAAAATTAACAGTTCAAATTGAGTATGGCATGTGTGATGTATTCGCTGCTTTTTATAGGTCATTCTCAACTGCAGTGACCAAAACCTACTGCATCTACTATATAAAGGACAGCCTTCCTTAATTCTAGTCATTTGCATATCTTCTCTTCCCAATTCTTTTCTTTGTTAGGTTCTCTTCTCATGTCATTGTAGCTAATCAAATAGACCTTCCCTTCACATGACAAAGTCAGACTCTCAAGTCCAAGAAGCTCATCATGTTTCCCAACATATTTGGTTCTTTAGTTCAGATTGTACATTTTTCATCATTTCTTTTTTCTTTTTCTTTCTTTTTTCTTTCTTTTTTCTTTCTTCCTTTTTCTGGGGAGGGGGGAGGAGGGATTAAACTATCAGGCAAAATGAAGGAAATGGAAAACCCCATCTGTTAATATTTTCCTTTTGAAATTTTTTGTTAATAGCATGCTTTATAAAACAAAGAGAGACTTTCTTTGGAAGATGTTATATCAACTTTTCATTCTTAACAGGACATTTTGGTGTGAATGTAGGACTTTTGGGCAGAGGCAGTCAACTTGATACTTACATCAATTAATCCCAAGACACTCGAAGACTTATATGTGCATCCCCTCTTGATTTTATACTAATTAAGCGGGGGAGAAAATGGCATATGGTTGCTTTTCATATTGATTAACCCTTATGGCTTAAAATCGGTTAGGATTTTCTAGGGTTTTGAAAGATAAGAATCTGATTTGTATAGAAATAGAGAGAAATACAAGGGTAAATGGCCTCTTTCGAGAGGAGGACCACTCTCTCAAGCCACCAATTCGAGAGGAAGTGCCAATACGGGTACACTGGTCATGGCCCGCTTTAAGGCCTTAAATGCTCTTGTCCCATCATGACCTCACTGGAAGTTGTCCTTTTTGAGCTGCTTTGTCAGTGGCCAAGCAATGATGTTATACCCTAGACGAACTTCATGTAATATCCTGTCAGTCCCAGAAATCTTCGTAACTCTCGCAAAGTGATAGGAAGTGGCCAATCAATCATCGTTGTAATCTTTTCTATATCTGCCGTCACTCCCTCTGCTGAAACCAGGGTTTGAGGTAGGGGTGGCAATTCGGGCCGGCCCAGTCTTATCGGGCCGTGTCGGCCCGGTCCGATTTTCTTAAAGGACTATAAGACTTCGGGCCATTCCAGAGAGGCCCGGGCACGGTCCGATAAAAATTCGGGCCGCCCGGCCCGGTCCGATAGGGTTGAATGAATTATGTATAGTGACAATATTTTATCATATTTTTAAACACAAACTTGTCTCATATGTTTAAAGATGCATCGAAATGGAGCACGAAAGAAGAGGATTAAGTGGGTTGCATAAGTTGATGTGTCCTACATTATTTTCATTTATTTAGCAAGATGAAGTAACAATGTGGTGGTTGTTTGTCTCTTCTCGGAAACTGAGATCGACCCCCAAGGTTCGAAGACATCAAAGTTGATGCTGGCGGGAAGTTTTTAAAATTTATGATATTTGGACCTGGATCTAATAAGATTCATTACATTGGACTCAGCACCTTAAATGAATGCACATTACTGAAATCTGCTTTAGATTAGTGTGTGGTCAGATTGAAGTGGGACGATCAAATGCTTTTCGTGTCGTGCCTTGCCGCCCATGGGCTGAAAAGCTTGGCCCGAGTCCGGCCCGAAAATGAACCGGGCCGGGCCGGCCCGGTCCGATAAGGATTTCGGGCCAAAATTGTTGGCCCAAGCACGGTCTTATCGTGTCGGGCCCGTGCCGGGCTATCGTGCCGGGCTGAAAATTGCCACCCCTAGTTTGAGGTATCGGCCGATACCATTAGGCATCGACCGTAGCGTATCGGTATCGGCAGTTGACGATACCGAAACCAATGGTTAGTTTCAGTATCGGCCGATACTGACCGATACCGGCCGAAACTGACCGATACCATTCAGTACCGGTCGAAATTGGAGGAAAAAGAATGTGTAATCAATAAAAAATTTCTAAAAAACCCCAAAAATTTTCGTGAATCAATAGGTTGCATAGAAAGCTCGGTTAAAAGAGAGGAGAAAACCCTAGGATTTCGGCTTGAAAATGATGAAGAATTAGACGAAGAAGAGTCGGAACCAAGAAAAAATTGCTAAAAAGAAGAAAATGGACAAAAGGAAGATGATGAAAAAATTAAACTCATCTCATCGCGTCGCCGACTCGCCAAACATGCCTCCTGCCTCGCTGAATCCGGCTCGACCATCTAGCGGAGAGTGAGAGAGAGAAAAGGGAGAGAGAGAGGCCCGAGTCGCCTTTCAGGAGATGATGTGTTCTTTAAAAGGCAAACTTGTAAATAAGTGGTATGTGCGTAAAGTAGAATAGTTTGTGCGCATATCAAGTGGATATTTTGTGGCAACCCTTTAAATAAGTGGTATGTGTGCAAAGCAAAATGGTGGGTGCACAAAGCAATGCCCAGCGTTTTTTGGCAAGCTTGTAAATAAGTGGTAAGTGCACAAGGTAAAATGGTGGGTGCGCAAGTATTTAAGTATTTAATATTTAGTATTTAGTACTATTCATTTATCTAATATTTAGAATTTAAGTACTAAACTTTAGGTATTTAATATTTGATATGATTACGACCTCAAATTTAGTTTATCTATTTAGAATTTAGTATTTGATGGTATATGATAATATTTTAGTTTGTTAAGTATTTAATAGTATTTGATAGGTTTAGATTTAAGAACCTCTGAAACCATCATAGTGTATATAATATATACATATTTAAAATATCTCCGAAACCGAAACCGATATTCTAAATGAAACTGCCGAAACTAGCGATACGGACGAAACCGAAACTTGCTTACGAAACTGCCGAAACTGGCGATACCGATACCGAAACCTAAATTTTAAGAAGAACGATACCCAGACCAAAACTGAGACCTAAAACCTTGGTTGAGACCACATGCCCCAAATATTCCACTCCCAATTGTGCAAATAGATACTTCTTATTGGCAAATAACTGGTGGTTCTGTAGCTCCTGTAGTACTATCTCCAAATGCCCCACATGCTCCATAGATCGGCTGTACACCAAAATGTTGTCAAAGAAGACCAACACAAATCTCCTTA
The DNA here is from genome assembly GCA_030789695.1 of Scilla litardierei. Taxonomy (NCBI): domain Eukaryota; kingdom Viridiplantae; phylum Streptophyta; class Magnoliopsida; order Asparagales; family Asparagaceae; genus Scilla; species Scilla litardierei. The sequence continues at coordinate 112,442,601 of CM061135.1, forward strand.
AGTATGGACGAATTACCTTGTTCATGATAGTCTGAAAAGTAGCAAGTACATTGGTCAAACCAAAAGACATGACTAAAACCTCGTAATTGCCCTTGTGAGTCCTGAAAGCAGACTTGGACATACCCTTTGCTTGTATCCTGCTTAGGTGGTAGCAAGACTTCAAATCAATCTTGGTGCAGACTGTCGCTCCCATAAAGCTCATCTAAAATTTCGTCGAGCACAGGGATAGAAAACTTGTCTGGGACCATAACCTGGTCAGCACTTGGTAATCAATGTAGAACCTCCAACTACCAACCTTTTTCCTCACTAACAGGACTGGACTCGAAAAGAGACTCACGCTGGGATGAAAAACTCTTGCCTAAATAATCTCCCCTACCACCCACTCGATCTCGTCCTTTTGCACCTGGGGTAGCAGTAGGGTCTCACGCTGATGGATGAGACTCCCTCTTGTAAGACTATAGCATGCTCATGGTCACATGATGGGGAAAGACAACAGGGCATCTGGAACACTCCCTCGCACTGAATCAATAGCTGCTGCACCAGGATCAGAAAAGCATCGAGTTTTTTTGTCGTTGGTTGCTATGTTACCAATTTGTTAGGGTTGTTAGGGTTTTCAAAAATAAAGTTCTGATTTTTATAAAAATAGAGAGAAATACAATGGTAAATGGCCTCTTTGAGAAAAGAACCGCCCACCCAAGCCACCAATTCGAGAGGATGACCTGCTGTCTGCAAATTAGGATTCTAATCAATCTCCTAGTGTTTTCTCTCACAAAATTCAGCATGAAGACAATAGCCACATCTATATATTGGACTGATTTGTCCAGAATTACAAAAATACTCATGAGCCCTAAAATTACATAATTGTCATTATTTCAGCCCTCTCTTTGTGTCGCGCCCTGCTCTTGCCTTCGCCTCCGCCGCGAGTAAGTTAGGATCCTATCACCATCCTAACGCCAGCCAAAAGTGTGGGAGTTCCACATAAAGATAAGTGATGCACACAGTAAAGTGTCTTGACACGCCTCTTGAATATGTGGGAACCGTATCTATAATCCATGTGGCCACATTTAAAATCCCACATCGCCTGATAATATGACAAGGATGTCATACTGTAAAACAACAGTATGTAACACAACAACAATATGTAACTGTTAATAAAAATAGCCGAGTCATATGGAACACATGCATTTCAAAATTTTCTTAAATGTGCCCATGTTGTATCGGGTCATCTCTGTATCAGCATTTCCATGTTCGTGCAACAGAGTTTGAGAGTATAGTCCCATATCGGCTATGCGATAAGAGAGTCTAGCATATAAGAACTCTTATTAATTCAAGCATTAATCATTGCTAGCATTTTTAAAGAAAGAAATCATGTCTATTGCTAAAATTTTCTACTCAAGACATTACGCTCGTAGAAACAAGTTTGTCCTGCAAATATAGCTTTAAGGAAAGAAATAACAGGCATATATGGTATGAAATTAAGCTTTAGAGAGGGATGTCTACGGACACTCATGCTGAACCAATTAATGATGCCACAATTTGAAGTTTGAATGTTGAAAACCTCTACATCAAGAGTGTTGCAATGCCAGAAAGAAAAGAAGAATGTAGATCCAACCTTCGCAATGTGCAAATGTGTATACTGTTACTTAAGCTCTAAGAACAGTAAAGTTGATGGAAAGTCTTCTAGCCACACAAATAGGGTATTAATGACAGTGGGCTACAAAGTGATTCTTTATTAGAAACAATATGAGAGTTAGAAAAGGGGACAAAAATAGTTTGATGTAAATTGCTCTTTCAGAAGAAAGAACTCCAGGATTGGAAAATGTGTGGTAAAAGGCACACATGGCAGCCAAAAAATATAATAATAGTAATGGTCGGTATTTCAATAGTGTCCAACCATGAATCACACCTGTAATTGTCTTGCTTTCCATGCAGTGATTAAAAAGTGTGGGAAAACGTGAAGCGATTTGTTCATCTGGTTGCTTAAGTGTCCGCTTATACTCCTAGGAAACCACTAAATGACTAGGCCTCTTCAGTCTATTAGTAAGCCACTTCTCTCTTTTGAAAATAATGTTGAATGCTTGAATTTAAATGGATCTTAGGTACTATGGAAAACCACTCCAAGAAGGCTTTTAAATTAAGTTACACAAGCAATAATCATTAAAAACTACAGTAGTGTACATACCACTCTAAACCCAACGAGATAGATAGAAATTTACAAGCCCATTTACTATAATTGATAGTGGAGACTGTTGGTTGTGTACAATTAAGATATTGATAAAAGTAAATATGAATTTGATACTGCCATCAGTATTATAATTAAATAGGCACTTATAAGGATATAATTGTATATAACTAATGAAATAAGGACAATTTTTGGGAAAATGCCAAAAATTAAAATTAATTAGCAAAATCGACCAAAAAATAAAATAATTAACGAAATCGACCGATTTTTGCCACCTCGGCTACTAGGACGCTGACTGGACGCATTTCTACTTGGTCGATAAGTGAAGGACCCAGTAAATCGGCCGGGGTTGCCAACCCAAGTCAATTCCCAACCCTACTTCGTTAAAGCAAGGCAGCAACGCCGCTTCTACGAAAAGTGCTGCTTTACTTCTACGAAAGCCAAACAAATGCGCCACACAAATGCGCCACACGAACCCATCCCCGCTAGGCCAGCCCCCTTTCACGTCTCAGCCCCGACCTAAGCCGCCACCAGCCTCACCCAATGCCGCACATTGCCGTGAATCTATGCTTCGTGAGTTTTTCATCACCCAAATTATTGAATTTTTAGTTAGCTATGGTTTATTTAGAAAAAGAAATTTGTTGCTATGTGCTATGGTTAGAGCAATTAGAGAATAATTTTTTAAGAACATATTGGATGATGTAGAAGAAGGTTTTAATTGACATTGGGTGAGAATGTGTTGATAATCTTTATCGCAAACAGATATGAACAACTTCTCTAAGAATATGAAGGCAATTGTTTTTGTGTAAGATGAAGGTTAAATATAAAGTTGACATGAAGCCATTAATGTAGTTCACTTCAACATGGAATTGCGTTATTGTATAAATGAACATGCAAAGATGTCCTTAAATTCTTGCTTACATTTGGTATGTCGATATTTACTATATTTAATGTGATTGAAAATTATAGAATTTCATCTCATGTAAGATGTTGGACCCGTATCTAATGCGGTATTGTATGAACAAGCTCGCCATCATTATGCACATCTCCAACATGGGCGGGTATGAATATTTAGAGTGATACTAATGTTACTAATTTGCATTATACATGCATGAAAAAAATTAATTTGCTTAGTGATTGTTTTGCAGGAGGCTATTATAAGAGTTGTTGATCAAGCGCACAGATATTCCAAATGGAAATTAAATGAACGGGCGACGCAAATATTGAAATTGCCCATTTCCACGTATGTGCAAGGTTGAAGTGGATAAAGTTGGACTGTGCATTACTGACAGCGTGGTTGAGAGATGGAGGCCCGAGACCAACACATTCCATATGCGCCACGGTGAGATGACAACCACACTGCAAGTTTTGAATTTTATAGCGTAAGTTGAAATATTGATATAAATATTCTGAACTCTAATAATTTATGTTTGTCATTCGTGTCTATTAGGTTATCTGATAGCCATATAATGGTCGATTAAAGAATATTCATGCTTTAAGAGTGGCAAATCCTAATATCTGGCGTGCAGTAATACCCATATTCTGCTGAGAGGCTGTGAATATGCATGTACCAGACCGTGTTTTGCAACAATTCGGTATCTCCCAGCATGTCCCAATTGCGGTCCCAGTCATCGGTGAAGACCGGTATGAAACATGCACAATGGATGCAAGTCACTTCTAATCAGTTGGGGTATGGATGAACATAGATCAACATGTTGCTAATCATGGGGATGTTGTATCAGTAAATGAATATATGGAATGGTAATATGGGTTCACGAGGCGGTGGATGTTTACTAGGCAGGAGCCCCCGTTATCGTACATGTCTCGTGGTCCCATCGAGCGACTAATGGTAAATAGTATCTTCATAATCAAATTTATGTGGTTATTTTGCACTTGGTGTATCTTATATTCTTGTTTCTTCTTGGTTTTCCAGGTCGACATATTATTTGACGTAAAAGAGATGGCTTCAGAGGGCTTAGAAGAACCAGGTCAACCCATAAGAACCATGTCTCTATTTAATTCAATTAAGTAAAGGATCCAATAGGTTTTGCATCGTACATGGCACCTCCCAGAAAACACTGAGACGAGTCATATGCAGCAATTAAATAGGAGCGAATCAACTCAGCAAGCGAGAGTTGGGGATGTCGCCGGCCCGTCTCAGCAACAAACCCAACCAAATATGGAAGGTGAGACCGTAACCCAACAAGCACGGTTGATAACGTACACTCATCGTTCGCGATCAACCGTCCAATGACGAAACGATGATGAAGCAGGACTGTGTCGAGGGCCCAAAAGTACTTTCTGTCAACAATTGATGTGATCACCGACGAATTATTATGTATTGAATTAAAGAAATACGAAGATAAACTTGTATTGATATTAAATTTAAATTTTGCATTGTAAATGGAATTAATTTAATATTTGTGATGGTTTGTGATTATTTTCGAATTTTATATATTTGATTGTGTTTGAATAAATGTTAGTGTGTTTGAATGTGATATGTATGATATATGTGATATATGACGATGTGTGATAAATTTTGTGTGATGGCGAATAGGGAAGGGTGTGATTGGGTGTGATGAAGCAGCAGCAAAATAGTTGCTACTCAGTTCAAGGAGCTGATTCTCCCATAACAAAGCAGCAGCTGAGTTCTGGAAAAATCAGTTCAAGTTGGCCGGGGTTGTCAGCTCACAGAACTTAGCAGCAACTGATCTGCTGATGTTGCGCAGCTGCTTCAACCCCTCACCTGATCTAGGTGGATTTTAAGTGTTGGTTTCGGAAGCATCAAGTTTTTGGCGCCATTGCCGGGAGGTAACGGTGTTACTTGGGTTATTTCTTCATTGACAAATTTGTTAGCAAATCTTAACATCTCTTATCTTTCCACTTTTTTATTCTGTATTCCTTCGCTACTAACACTTTTCTCCAGCAAATCTCCTCTAAGAAAGCAAACAGATATTATGAATATGAACGTAGAGATGCAAGTGTACTGGAGTAGTGATTCTGATAGTGACCCCGATGGGTTTGGCTTCTCCCCATACCGCATATGGTCTTCAAGACTCGCGCATGGATGGAGCCATTGTTGAATGTGCGGCAAGGGAGCTGCTGGATGCAGTCCGGTTTATTGGAGCAGGAACCTACGCGGCAGGTAATGAGAATCAACAAATGGTTATGGGTCATATATTGTTTCTGATGCAGGTACCATTAAGGATGACGTCCATATAAGCTTTGAAGATGTGATGCATCTCTGCGCTATTGAGACTCCGCCAGTTGAGACATACTATCGAGCGATTCCAAAAATTGAATTACTAAGTGACTCCAAATTCTGGAGTATATTGGAGAGCATGGTGGCTGATGTATAGACCAACGAGATAGTATGGTTCCTGTGGAGGACCCAATTGTACGATGGCTCTCAATCTTCATTGCACGTACCTTCAAAGATGCAGTCCTTAGATGGCATCCCCCATCTCTGACGGAGTCTGTACGGTTCGAAGGGACGCTCTACACTTCTATGATGACAATATCCCCCAACCCGATACAGAGGACTACGCCCACGGAGAGTGTGCAGATCTTGAACAATCTCAAGCCAAACTCATTCAGGGAAGCCCTCCTGACTCTATACCTGATAATGCGTGCGCAACTGAATGCCTTATTCCTATTGACAGTTGCATTACGGAGCCCATTCCTATGAAGGTGGACCTTGCGGACGTTTATCACGATGCAACATCATCACCTTGCTCATCCTATGAATCTGCCGAAGAAGAGTTCACCTTAGCCGAACCCACAGTTAAGGACGCCTTATCACAGGCGAGCGATGATGGGGGTACAGCGCCCCCTCAGGTAGAACTAAAATCTCTTCCTGCTAATTTAAAAACGCATTCATAGGAGAGAACTCCACTTACTCCGTCATCGGCAATGCCTCCATAACCGAGCCACAATTAGAGAGCATCCTGAAAACCCTCAGAACACATAGGAAGGTGATAAGGTATAGCATTGCTGACCTAAAAGGCATTAGCAAAACCGTATGCACCCATAGAATCCACATCGAGGATAATGCAGCTACCTCTATTGAGCCTCATAGGCGATTGAATCCCAATATGAAAGAGGTAGTCAAAAGGAGGTGTTAAAATTACTAGAAGCCGATATTATCTATCCCGTTTTCGACAGTGGATGGGTTAGCCCGGTTCAGGTCGTCCCCAAGAAGGGGTGCATGACGGTTGTAAGGAACAATGAAAATGAATTGATACCCACTAAGACTGTCATTGGTTGGCGCATGTGCATTGATTATAGGAAACTTAATAAGGCCACCAGAAAAAACCATTTTCAACTCTCATTCATCGACCAGATGCTTGAGCGGCTTACCAAGCACAAATATTTTTGTTACTTTGATGGGTATTCCGGATTCTTTCAAATCCCATTGCATCGTGAAGACGAAGAAAAAACGACGTTTACATGTCCTTACGGCACCTTCGCATACCGAAGAATGCCATTTGGATTATGTAATGCACCCGTGACATTCCAAAGGTGCATGACGTCCATTTTCTCGGACTTCATTAAGAATATAACGGAAGTTTTTATGGATGACTTTTCTGTCTATGGCACCAACTTTGTTGCTTACTTAGCTAACTTGTCGAAAGTCTTAGAACGATGCCAAGATAATAACTTGACTTTAAATTGGAAAAAGTGTCATTTCATGGTAACGGATGGAGTTGTTCTTGGCCATGTCATCTCCTCTAAAGGGGTCGAAGTTGATAAGGTCAAGGTTGAAGTCATTAAAGATTTGCCACCCCCCACTAATCTCAAGAGCATCCGTGGTTTTCTAGGTCATGCGGGATTTTACCGTCGCTTTATAAAAGATTTTTCTAGCATTGCTCGCCCTCTTACGGAGCTCCTTGCGAAGGACGCTCCTTTTGTGTTTTCTGACGCTTGCCTGCTAGCTTTTAACAGGTTAAAAGAAGCTCTCATTTCAGCTCCTATTATACAACCGCCGGATTGGAACCTACCTTTTGGGTAGATGTGTGATGCTAGTGACCAAGCAATTGGAGTTGTTCTAGGATAAAGGAAAGAGGGAAAGCTTCATGCAATATACTATGCTAGCAAGACCTTGGATGATGCTCAGAAGAATTACACTACAGAGAAGGAACTACTAGCCGTGGTGTACTCCATCGAAAAGTTCAGATCTTATCTTCTGGGATCCAAGGTAATAGTGCACACGAACCATGCAGCGCTGAAGTATTTGCTAAGCAAGAAGGATGCCAAGCCACACCTGATACGATGGATCCTCCTCCTCCAAGAATTTGATATAGAAATCAAGGTCAAGAAGGGGGGCCGAAAATGTAGTAGCAGATCCTCTATCAAGAAGGTTGATTCATAAGCATAGAGACGACAGCTTACCAATTGATGATTCTTTTATCGGGGAATAGTTATTTGCGGCATCCTCTTCTGATACACCTTGGTACGCCGATTTAGTGAACTATCTGGCGAGCGGCATACTCCCCCATGGGATGGGAACTCATCAAAGGAGGAAATTCATACATGACGCCAGAAATTATATTTGGGACGATCCATACTTGTTCAGGACATGTGCCGATGGGATTATCAGACGTTGCATCCCAAAAGGGGAGGTCAACTCCATTATCTCACACTGCCACGATCAACCTTGCGGGGGGCATGCAACGGTTACCAAAACCACAGCAAAAATTCTCCAATCCGGTTTCTATTAGCCTACCATCTTCAAGGATGCGAATGATTACATTAGAGCATGCGACAGGTGCCAAAGAACGGGGAACATCACGAAGAAGAATGAAATTCCACTACAAGGTATCCTGGTGATAGAATTGTTCGACTGTTGGGGTATTAATTTCATGGGACCCTTCCCGCCAAGCAACGGCAACAAGTTTATCTTAGTTGCAGTTGACTATGTCTCAAGTGGGTGGAGGCCATAGCCACCCAAACGAATGACACGAATGTAGTGGCCAAGTTCTTCAAGCATACAATCTTTCCCCACTTTGGAGTTTCAAGAACGGTTAAAAGCGATGAGTGGGAGTCGCTTCATTTAAAAGAAGTTCGAGACGATACTTAAGAAGTATGTAGTACATCACAAGGTTGGTCTCGCCTATCATCCCCAAAGTGGCCAAGTTGAGATCTCCAATAGAGAGATCAAGAGCATCCTAGAAAAGACGGTGAGCGGATCAAGGAAGGATTGGTCCCAAAAATTGAGCGACGCCCTTTGGGCATACCGCATCGCCTTCAAGACTCCAATAAAAAAACACCTTACAGGTTAGTATACTGGAAAGCATACCATTTACTGGTGGAGTTGGAACATAGAGCATATTTGGCAATAAAGAAATTGAACTATGACTACAAAAGCGTCGCCACACGCCGGTTTTTGAGCACCAACGAGCTTGAAGAAATCCGGCAACATGCATATGAGAACGCAAGGATCTATCAAGGAGAGGACCAAAGTCTACCACGATAAGCAAATCAGGTGAGACGTTATGACGTAGGTTAGTGCTTCTCTACAACTCAAGGCTACGACTCTTCCCGAGAAAGCTAAAGTCAATGTGGTCTGGCCCTTACAAGATAACAAGTATGCATCCGGGAGGTACCATAGAACTTGAGGGGAAGCATGGAAAATTCAAGGTGAATGACCAAAGGATTAAGCCATACGTGGCAAGCGAGCCGATTGAACGAGGAGAAACCTACCTTCTCCAAACATCCCCCATCATTGATTGAATACCTTGAGGAAGTCGAGCTTAAGACTTAAAACAAACACTTATCGGGAGGCAACCCGGTTTTCTTCCCCTTAGTTTTGTTTTTTTTTTCTTTTTTTCCTTCTTTCTTCTATTCAAAAACCAAATAAAGACGTTTTTAATTCTATATAAATACAAAAACATAAAAATTTGATGAGTTCTTCCTTCTACATGTTGAACAATGAAGAGAGCGCGCTAAACAACGAAAAGGACAAGGAACCAAGAGTAGAGTACCAAAGAACAATACATAGCATGGAGGGCATGGAGAGGCCACTCAACCGAGTAGCTACCCTACTCGGTTGAGCTACAGAGAGCTGGAGAAAGATGCCAAAAGTGGCTCTGAAAATCAATTGTGACTCGACCGAGTAGCTGCCTACTCGGTCGAGCTACAGTCAGAGTCCCACGAGGTCAAAAAGAGCACTCTGTTTCTAATTCGACTCGACCGAGTAGCTTCCCTCCTCGGTCGAGCTACAGGAGGAGTCCAAAAGTACTAAAAAGAGCGCTCTGGAAAGCTAATGGACTCGACCGAGTAGCTACCCTACTCGGTCGAGCTACAGTGGGATGAAAAGAGAGCTGATTCAACACCATGCTTCAATTCAGCTCGACCAAGCTGAGTAAGCAGCTCGGTCGAGTGATAGGGCGTAAATTCTGGATTCAAATTTCAAATTTTGTATATCTTTTCAGCTCGACCGAGCAGCTATCTTTACTCGATCGAGCAGCTGTCAGCTGGGGGCCCACAACTTAAAACCGAGTTTGATTCACTTAAAACCCAACTCGGGTTATACCCTAATCCTAATCTAATTCGAAAATCCCCAATCACCAGCCCGAGCTCCCCCACTTTGCCCTAATCTCCAGCTCGTTCTGATCGAGTTCGCCGCAGCTCAGCCGCCTCCGCCCGAGCGCCGCCTCCCTCCGCTGACCGGTCCGCCTCCTGCGCCTCTTTCTCCACCCTCTCTCTATTCCTCTCTCTCCACATGTGCCCCAACACCCGCAACCCCCGCTCATTCCGATCGGCCCGAACGCTGCCGATGACTCGGGCTCGATCGAACCCTCTGCACCCCTCTTTCTTCTTCCACATTCTCTCCATATCTCTCTCATTCTCCCCATTTCCCCAAATCCAAACCTCAACCCTAATTCTTTCCAATTTCGAACCATATTCTTAATTTTTTTCTAATTACAAACCACAAACCCAATTAAATTCCTCAATTGCCTACTGATATTATCTTCCTATCTTATTGCATGTACATTTGGAGCTCTACAGGAGGAGCTTGGTTTGGAGTAGCTTGGGGGATCATTTCGGTACGAGGCTTCGCACGAGCACCATCGTTTTGCTTTCGCAGCGACGCTCGGTTTCGGTACATTTGATCCACTACTTATTTTTATTACCGTACGTCGTTTGCTGCACCACTTGCACGATGCCTCCTAGTCTTAGGCCTAGGAAGCCTCCGCTAAAGAAGAGGAATGCCGACGCCGGTCCTCTTCTAGGCCAGCACGACGCTCCCGTGATGCACGCTTGCCCACACCCGAGGAGTAATTGAGCGATTCGTCGTCCTCGTCCGACTCATCCCGATCCACATCCCCCCACGCCTCTAGCGATAGAGGCCACACCCACCCCACGCACTACCGCACCTCCACCCCTACCCACTACCGCACCTCCACCCCGTCCAGCTCCTCCTCCACCCATCCTGAGGACGTATGATATCGTCTTCAGGGACGACGCTCACCACAAGCGTTTCGTCGCCATCTCCCACCGCACCATCGTCCCTACCCGATTCATCTACGTTCCCACCCTCCAGCGCATTGGCATCCTTCAGGGTGTCCATAGGCTCTACCAGGTCATAGGTTTTGACCGCCTTCTCGCCACCCACGTGCGCACCTACACGCGTCTCACTCTCGAGGCGCTGAGCTCCATCACTCTAGAGGGTGATGACATCCTCTTCAGGCTGCTTGACTGCGATGTAGTGGTCACGCACGCCATGATCCGTGCCCACTTCCGCTTTCCCGCCATCCCCGACCCTATCCTCGCCTACTCCCAGACTACGAGCTCCCATGTTCGATGCCGAGAAGTTCTGGCATCGCATTACAGGTCTGCGAGGATATCATCCTAGTAGGGCTAAGTCTTCTTATATAGTCCACCAGTGTCTCCGCTACACCCAGCGCCACCTCACCACCACCCTTTTCTCCGGGCCAGAGGTCGGGATGCTCTCCCTGCTTGAGCTTTCCCATCTTATGGGGATGACTCGACCTCTGTGCCGCCACCCCGACGGTTCTCCACAGACAGTCCTTCTCTCTGACGCAGCACACTAGCTATGTCACCGCCTCATCCAGACCACCCACGCCACCGCCAATATCTGCTGCGACGGATTTTTCACCATTTTTTCTTCCATACTCGGCCTTGCACTTCCCACAGGTCTGGCGATACCTACGGGCCTACACGCCTGACATTGGACGTGCTTACCCGCATGTCCATCATCAGGCCGCACGGTGCGCGTCACTGGATCTACCTACTAGACGCCCACCGAGAGCAGCACATATACCTGCCCCGCCCCGATCTCACCCGTGTAGAGCCAGTCATGCTTGACTGGCTCAATCCTCGCATTTTTCCGATCCCTCCCATCTGCGAGCTTGAGCCCCAGGAGTACCATTCGTCGATGACAACGATGACTGGGTGCTCAGCTCCGATGCGGAGCCTGATATAGCTGCCATCTTAGACGCCCAGCCACCTCGCACTTCTGTCCCCACTTCTATCCCCACTTCTATCAGTGCGAGCACCACTTCCCCACCACCACCGTAGAGACCTCCGACTGTCCACAACTTTTCCCTTGAGGTCACTACTTCTATTTCTGTCGTGCCTGGACCTGAGGGCACTTCTGTTTCTGTTGCTCCCGAGCCCACCGCTTCACCCATTTCGGAGCATGTTTATGCCAGCACACTTACATCACCTGTGGACCTCCTCCCTTCCCTTCCTACCACTTTAGGGTCCACGGTCACTCTTTCTGGCACCACTTCTGCACCAGCATCAGCCGTATTTTCTGAGAGCGTCGTGGTGTCTGTCACCACTTCTGTTGCCACGACGTCTCCCTTTTCTGATGTTGTTGCTGCTACTACCTCTGCACCGGATCTCGGATCCATTCTACTCCCAGCTTCTTCAGCCGAGATCCCCGCTAGACCACCCTCTCCTGACTTTCAGTTCAGACCCCGTGGATCACTTTCATGAGGCCATGCTACGAGAGTGGTTTCTAGCAGTTCACGTCCACCTCCTAGCTCCCGCACCACGGACGCACGTCTTACTGCGGTGGAGACCGAGGTCGTTAGCTTGAGGCGTGCCTTTGACACCCTCTCGAGCTCGGTCGCTGCCTTCCAGCAGTCAGTGGAGCGGGATCTCACCGCCATTCTCGATATACTTAAGCACCAGTGTGCACCCACTGTTATACGTGCACCTGAACATCCTCCTAGGCCAGACCCCGTTCCTCTTGTTACTGCCACACCGCTAACTGTGCCCCATTCTCAGGCTTCTGCAGAGCCTGTCACCTTTTCTGTTGAGTCGATTGCACCACTGGTGGACGCTTCTATTGTTGACACACCCATTCGCACACTTGTCGACACACCAGCTGTTCCACTTTCTTCTGAGCCTTTTGCACAATCTGTTGACATGCCAACCGATACACTAGTCGAGCCTGCACCTATTGTGCCTGATGTTCTTATTTCTGGTCCTCAGCAACGAGACCCATCACCACCTCCAGAGGGTGGTGTCCCTGCTTGATCGTTATATTATTTTTGCTCATACCCCCCATATTTTGTGCACATTTGTCTCTTTGGGGCCCCATTCTCTCATAGCTTGTGGGAGGGCCCATTTTGCACCACTTGTATATATCCATCATGTTGCATTTGCATATATTCCACTCACATCATGTCATCATTTGCATCATATGTCTGCTTGTCCATATTTTTGCATCTTAGGCATTAGGTCATGCATCTGCATCTGCATTTTTCCTTTTATTTGTATAGTATCATTTTTCGTTTATTTTCCTTTTATTTTCCACCCACCCACCCACCCGAGCCTCATTTTCCCGTCTTTCACACGTGTTCTCGTCAGTGGAGACACTGCTGTGTTTAGCTTGGGGGATGAGCGCTATCGCTTTTTTACTTTCATTTTTTATACTTTCTTTCATTTTACACCTTTTTATTTTCGTTTTCCGCCCATTTTTCCACCATTTTCTTTTTTCCCGTTAGCATCATATTTTCCATGTTTTGGTGTGCTTACATGCTTACTTTTATTTCATTTTCTCCGCTTTTCTCTTCCCACCCTTGCTAGATATGTTTCGAATGATGATATCTCTCTTAGCTTTAGTAGCTATCACGATGCTTGTATCTTTTGCCATGCTATTTAGAGTATTTCAGTGTCTTGCTATCTATATGCTTGCACGTATGTTTCTTTTGATGATTTCTCTATATGAATGTATGAAATGAATTGAAACTGAATGTATTCAATAGTATTTAGTACGCTTTTGTTGGAAATGCACCAAGATTCACGCATCATTAGAATATCTGAAGCATTTGCCTTGTTATCTTATTCTCTTTCTATTGCATACATTCTATGATTGTATGCCTTACCGCTTGACTTCATTATTCATTGAAATGAATGAAAATACACATGCTTGCTTATGAGTTTAGTTGAAGTATTATCTTATTGAACCGTTGTGCACATCTTATGAGTGAACCGAGTGTTATATTAATTCTTTCTCCGCATATCTTATTATTCTCCACATGTCACTTGAGTTCACCCCCTTGCAGCTACTTATACCACATCAACTTCCCAAAAATCTCAAAAGAAAAGGCTAGCTTTCAAAAGGCCAAAAAAGAAGCCAAAAGCAAAAATACATATCAATAGCTCCTATAGAAAAAAAACCAAAAAGAAGAGAAAAGAAAAATATTGCTCTATTTTACTACTTGGAGCTACAAAAATACTTGGAAAAAAGCCACAAAAATTCCATTATTATGCCTTAGATGTGATGCATCAAGCTAAGCTTGGGGGTGAATTCATTTGATTAAATGAGTGAGTATGCCATTAGAGTGGAGTTGTGCACAATTGGAAATATTTGATAATACTTAGACTTTGCAAAATATATTAGCTATGGAGATTTTTTCATGATTTGAGATTAATATATAAAAGCCATGATCCTTATTCTATTGTCTATTGCATGCTTGATTTGACTTTTGTATGCTTCACTTATAACTTTTGATTGAAAAGTGCGTCGTCAACATTTGTATATTTTACTCTATGAATTACACGATGTGGATATGAATTGATTGCATGAATTTAGACAATCTCTTCCCTTGCTCTTAAATGCTTGCAAGTAATATGTTTAGTTAAGATATGAAATTCTTATTAGCACGTGATCCATCTTCGAAGTATCGTGATATGTAGCTATAGCCTCAGATCTGATTGAATGCTCTCGCATCGCCCTCCATCTTCCATTCTTTTTCTATTTTTTTTATTTTTATCACCCGGTGAGCCTCGTGTTCGTCTTCCTCGAGGACGAGTAAAAGGTAAGCTTGGGAGATTTTGATATGTTCATATTTTACATGTATTTATTGCATCATGCATGTCATATTCGCCTCCAAAATCCACATTTTCATACATTATCGCGCTTCTAACGCCATATTCGAGTTTTGTATAGCTTAAGGAGTATCCTATGGTTTTAATTAGGGGGTTAGTGAGTTCAATTAGGGCATGTACCGCCTATCGCGAGAGCGGTGCGATCACATGTGCCTTAACGGGATCCACCGACGTCCTATATTACTAATTGACGGCTACCGTAATTGCATCAATAAGAGCCACCATAACACATTGAAGCTCTAATCCACGAGTGTCGTGAGTTGAGATCATTTTATCCACGAGAGTGGCATGAAAATTGTCGATTCTAAATGCATGGATCGTGTGCGCCTATTGCGAAAGCAGTGTATAGTAGCGATATGTTAGATTCATGACGCTTAGAGTCATGTGTTCTACATCTTAGATGCGACAATCCCTAATAAAGACAATGCAACGTAAGAGTCCTTAGCCTGCATCGACATCCGACGATCCTAGTGGTGAGTCCTAATGTCCCAATCTTTTATTATTGATTACAATCTTCCAACAAACAATCTTCTGAAACCGACTGCTAGCTTTATTCTAAGATCTAGATATCACCCAAGACAATGTCACTTACCTCCCTGTAGGATCGATATCTTTTATATTATTACTTGACACCGTACGCTTGCGTTAGGTACCAGAAATTCGCACTTAGGATACATCTAGCCCTCAGCATTCGTGCCTTTGCTAGGTGGGTTTTAAGTTTTGGTTTCGGGAGCACCAGTTGGCAACCCACGTCAAATGAAAATGCACCCAGTTAGCGTCTTGGTTACTGAGGTGGCAAAAAATTGGTCAATTTTTCTAATTATTTTATTTTTTGTCGATTTTACCAATTAATTTTAATTTTTGGCCTTTTCCCAAAAATTGTCCATGAATAATGGGCTCAGAATACCTGTCCGCATAAGCAAAGTGGCCATATGCTCCAACGGCCTGCATGGAGAGCTTAAACACATGTAGATGCTTTAGATGCTTTTTAAAATGATATTTACCAAGGTTTTTTAGTTAGATTTAGATCTCAAACAAAAGTGAAGATAATTTTACTATACTCTAAAGCTTAAGAAGAAAATTTTGTAGTGTAAATTATTGGTCATTACAACAATTCTATTTAAAATATGGATAATTTTACTATTTTAATCTCTTTCTTTCTCATTTAAATGAGCCCACAGCCCGCAAGCTCATTGGGCCGCCTCCTTTATAAAATCGGCCCAAGCCTTTCTCTAAAAGACTTTGGCCTTCTCTCTCATTCGAAAACCAACAGCAACGCAACACTAAGTCCTTCGAGCTGCCGCCTCTCTTTCTGCCGAAACCCTAGCTGCTGCCCCTTTCGAAAACGAGATCCGATGGTGGATTTCGGGTTTTAAGATTGATTCGAACTCTTCTTACGCGCTTTCTTCTCTATTTATACTCGATGTCGATGGTTTCCAGGGTTTGTATTGCATACGAAAATCATTTCTTTTCCTCCCTAAATTTCTGATTTGATCTAAGATTTTCCGAGATTTCTGATTTGATCTGATATTTTTCGAGCTCTTCGGGTTTGGATTTTTAGGGCTTTTGATCTTGGGATTCCTTCGATTGAGGTATATCTGTATTGTTCAAGTTTTCAATTTATTTCTTTTAATTTTCTGAAGTTTATTTTAGCAAACTTCAGCCTGAGATCTGTGTCAAACCTGTTGGATTTTCCGATTGAATGGAATATGATGATATGAGAATAGTGGAGCGGTTTTTCCTGATGATGCACTGTTCTCCGGCAACCTATTTGGGTATTTTGGCCATCCTCGATGTTCCTCTGTTCTATCCCCTTCGCTTGGGTTTATCCGCTCTTTGGTTGGCCACCAGGGGTCGATTTTGTCGTCACCGGAGTCAGTTCTCTGAGTACACAGCCGTGCTGGTTGATCGATGGTCCCGCAGTTTGATGGGCTCGCTGCTGTTGGTGTATTGGGTCATGCTCTGTTAATTTAATTTCTTGGGCTTCTTGCCCAGCTGTGTATTATTTGTTGAGCTTTCTCTCTACAGTGTCTTTTAGGTTAGGCCTTGCTTTTGTTTAATGGGTTCTCCACCCTCTTATGTCTGTTTCGTGGGCTATGGCCTCCTTGAGGGCCTTTTGGGCTGCTGCACTGCTGTCTATTTTTTAGGGCCGTTGGTTGGATTCGGGCTTGGTGGTTGGAACTATGTTTGTATCCTATTCATAGATTGCGACAGGACCCCCTCCGTGCTGGTAGACTATAAAACTTCCAATCGGTTGCCAAATCTGATCCCCATGGACTTTCTAGTCTCTTAATTTTCAGACCTTGGGTCTTTAAGTAAATTCTGGTTTTAATTGTTTCGTTTACTTTTCTTACAATTGTTAATTAATTAGTAAAATGATGACTTGATCGATATCGTCCTTTTTCAAGAATTGTGGAATTGTTTAACAAGCATGCAAAAGAACGTATTTGTTAGTTTGTGTTATTAAATTACGTAGTTAAGGGCTGTGTAAAATAGAATAGATTGATTAAGGCTTGATCACGGTATTGAACACAGAACTTATACATCGATTGAGAACATGAACTGGAACACACAGACTTGGTGCATAAGCCCAATCTACGCGATGTAAGATAACACGAACCATAGACAACTTGAGGACAAATAGACAACTAGAACACGGACTACAGAGAAACACTTGACATTGACATTTCAATACTGAACCAACATCTAGGATGACATACACTTAGCTCACTGTCTAAAGGGCGTGGAAGTGATAATGGTTAATGTATTTGTTTTACCACTCTCCTAATAAAAGTGGGGTTTATTACAAAAGTACATTTCTCCTCCTTTTAAAGAATGAGGGGTCATATACAATTTTCTTCTTTCTTATGTAACGAGGGGTTACAATATTCAATTATCCGATATTCACACTAATAACAAGGTTACCAAACTTGTTAATGTACATCACCCCTTGGACATGAGTCACGGTCTAGAAGCATTAGTTAAATTTTAACCTAAACTTAAGGGCATTCATAACTTGTATTGTCAGTTCAGTAGATCATTTTCCTTGCCCAGTAATATTGTAACTGTTTGGTGTATATAAGCTGTTAGCTTGGTGTAGATGTAATCTACTTTATAATTCCATTTCATTTTTTCTTCTACGGGTTTAGTAGGAGATCTTTTAGTGCTGGACATTAGTTCGTGGTGCATAAGTTTCTAATATTGCTCGTGCATGTATAATTCCAATTTAGTTATTATTTTCTACGTAGTCCTATTTTGTTTTCACTGATACCCAGCAAGATCTGTATACTAATTGTAAATTGTGATGGTCATTAGTATTGGAAACAACGGTCTAGCATTTCTTGTTTAATGATAACAAACCTTCATGAATTATTTTAATGTGTTTGTTAAGTATTTTCAGGTTGAAAAGAGTTTTTGGTCATTTTGGAGATAAAAGCCACTTTGAACATAAACAGGCAATTTGGTCATTTTCACGACGTTATAAAATATCAAGTATGATCATGGATTATGGGGGAGATAACAATGAAGTCACAGAAATTTTCGGATCTGAAAACGAGTCTAAAACGGCTTTTTATACGATACGGAAGCTTGGGGGTAATATTGTAAATAACTAAACTAGGGTTTTCTAAAATCCCTATAAATATCACATGTGGCCGGCCATACAAAAAAAATACCCCCTCCCAAAATTTCACGCGGCTGTGCATCAAAGGAGAGAAAAATTGAAAAGAAAGGGGAGAGAGATGGAAGAAAGAAAAACAAAGAAAAAAGAAAAGGAGATATTTTATCACTTCATATGTTTTTAATCTGTAACTCTTTTTTTTGTTTTGTGTCTTTTTGCAGGGAACGCATGCAGCTACACATGGAATCTTGTTGGCATGCTTTGTAGAGAAATTGAGAGAGATATATAGAAGAAAGTAGAAGAAAGTAGGAGAGAAAGAGAAGGGTTTGAAAACTCATTTTAATTATTACCTTTATATTGTTTTTCTTCTTCTTTGTTGCTTTGCAGGGCTAACAGGAGTCTGCATGCTTTGTATGGGTCAACCATGTGGTTATGAGATTCTCTTTGTGAAACAAAAATACTAAAGTTGGGAAGAGAATTGAAAGAGAAAAATAGAGAAAATGAGAGAGCTTCAAACGGTAAACTGTTTTTTGAAAAGGAAAAAAACAATGGGGGCATCATCTTTTGTGCAGTAGAGAGTGCCAGCACAAAAGGCACGCACATAGCAACCGGCCAGATCAGATATCAAATTTTGCACTAAAATCCTGACGAATCAGAAATTGCAAAAAGGACCCAGTAACTAGTCGAATGTATATCTTTCAGCATAGACCTCCTATTGACAAACGGTCATAACCATTGCGGGGCCGTCTACGAACAGATCAACGATGACACATCGACGCCACAAATTGAGCACTCTGAACTTTTTATTAATATTTTGTGGTGTATTTCGATTTGTTCCTTGTATTTTTATTTGGGGAAATCACACAAAAATACCCCAACGTATGGGGCCTCTTTCATATTAATACCCTGAACTTTTAAGTCATACACAACAATACCTTTTTTGATTTTTTGTTTAATTTATTCCCGTTTTGCCCTTTACCATATTCACAAAAATAATACCCTAACGTTTGGGGTATCTTTCAAAAAAATACCCAAATCCCACTAAAACCCAAATCACATGGGTATTTTTTTGAAAGTTACCCCAAACGTTAGGGTATTATTTTCTGAATATGGTAAAGGGCAAAACGGGTATAAATTAAACAAAAAACCAAAAAAGGTACTGTTGTGTATGACTTAAAAGTTCAGGGTATTAATATGAAGAAAGAGGCCCTAAACATTGGGGTATTTTTGTGTGATTTCCCCTTTTTATTTTATTGTTATTTCTGTGGTGAGAGTTACGGGGAGTAGTTCAGTAATTCTTGATTCACGGGGCATGGATTAAGGTCAGAGTCCAGCTAGACAGGTTAGTTCAGTCGAGCATGAGATTTGCGAGTCTATAGAGCTTGTGAGCGTGGAGCATGGGATTTGCGAGTTCTGAGTGTCTGTAGGCGTGTTGAGACTGATTGATCTATTAGTGGACTTTGGGGGTTGCTAGAGTATGTCGAGATTCGACCGAACCATGGTACATCTGGTGTTATCTGTGATTGGCTACGCTTTCTGTGATTTTATTTGCATGTGTGTTGCACGTATTTTTTATTTTGTCAATCACCCTATTCACCCCTCCCCCTCTAGGTTGTACTTTTTGATCATACAAGTGGTATCAAAACCTAGGTTGGCCAATTTTAGACCTAGATGGTAGGATTGCGCACACAAAGTCATGGGTATTTTAGATGGTGCTTTTGCTGAGATACACTCCATTGATAGACTTCATATGTTTATCGGACATGATTATATTTACTAGAAGGCTATGATGAAAGCCTACTTGTTATCTGTGGATTTTGATACTTGGCATATTATTAAAACGGATATACTGAAATTTCTAAGCCTAAAAGTAAATGGAATTTCGATGATAAAAATTTATGTGCTCTGAATGGTAAAGCAATGAATATTTTATTTTGTGGTTTGGAAAGAAAAATATTTAACTATATTTCGCATTACTCTTTTGCACAAGAAATATGGAGGACTTTGGAGACGGCATACGGAAGCAAAAATTGTTTTTGTGATCATGCCTCAAGTGATGAATATATAGTTAAATATTCATCAGTCATGGGTATTTTAGATGGTGCTTTTGCTGAGATACACTCCATTGATAGACTTCCTATGTTTATCGGACATGATTATATTCACTAGAAGGCTATGCTGAAAGCCTACTTGTTATCTGTGGATTTTAATACTTGGCATATTATTAAAACGGATATACTGAAATTTCTAAGCCTAAAAGTAAATGGAATTTAGATGATAAAAATTTATGTGCTCTGAATGGTAAAGCAATGAATAGTTTATTTTGTGGTTTGTAAAGAAAAATATTTAACTATATTTCGCATTACTCTTTTGCACAAGAAATATGGAGGACTTTGGAGACGGCATACGGAAGCAAAAATTGTTTTTGTGATCATGCCTCAACTGATGAAAAGCGCCTACACAATAAGAATAAAAGAAAAGGAAGAAAAGTCCTTTTAAATAAACATGATGCTTATATATCTAAAGAATATTTCTAATGATTCTAATAATAAAATTATTTGCCATAATTGCAGAAAATCTGGACATATCAAAGCCGATTGCCCATTGTCGGAAAAAGACAACAAAAAAAAGAAGTCATCGTTAGTGACTATATCAGATGATGACAGTGAAGATAATAAAACCATATAGCAGGACTTTGTTTGATGGCACAAACTAATTCTAGCGCTGACGATTCAAGCGATAAGATAACTATCTTATAAAGATTTAGCTAGACGATGTAATCACATGACTGAAGAAATTGAAATCTTAGAAGTCAAAATCAAGACACAAAACGGAAAAGAAAAAATTGCTTAAAAGTCTTGTGAAATTTGCTTGATTTTAGAAAAAGAATTGCATGGTCTAAAACTGAAAATGAAAAACTTGAAAAAGATTGTGATACCTTAAATAAAAATATAAAAAAGATGATAGTTTTGTAACTCGTTGTTCCATGCTTGTATATGAGAATCTATTTCTAAAATCAAAAGTCCAAGAGCTAAAAACATGTGTGAAAAAGTTTGCAATTGGTGATAAATCATTGAAGATGCTCAATTGGTGATAAATCATTGAAGATGCTTCTTAATAATCAACTATTTGACAATAGAAAAGAACTTGGTTTTGGAAAAATTGAACATGAGAACAATCTTTTTGGTAAAGAAAAAAGTGTCTTTCTTAAATGCATTGGATGTGGTAAAATTAGACATATATTTAATCACTGTTGGAATAGGAACAAGAACAAAAAGTTTAAACAAATTTGGGTTCCTAAAGGCACTTTTACTAACATTGGCGGACCTATATGGGTTACTAGGTCACACATAACATCTTTCGTGTAGGTGCGTTAGATGGAGAGACAATGAACCATGGTTTTAACATTGGACATCAATGGAGTTCCTTGGCCCAAACGATGACGTGAAGGTATGATTTCTTGTTTGAGCTTATTGTTTACCTTCATAGAATATTTTGGTGTGTTTTTTCATTTTTAGTGTGCTAGTTCATTTTTGTGTGTTTTTTTGGCATGCTTTTTCTTTTTCTTTGGGTGTGCTTTTTCTTTTTCTTTGGGTGTGCTTTTTCTTTGGTGTGCTAGAAAAATAAAAAACTGAAAATGTGAAAAGAGAAAAAAAATTGAAAAAGAGAAAATTATAAAAAGTGAGCTTAATGTATATCTTTCTCTTTTGTTCATTGGAAAAAGCCATTTTGGATTAAAATCATATCATGTATGGAATTCTAGTACTATTTTCTTGACCATCTTTGCATAATTGACTTTATGAATAGTTAAGACATGTTCGATAACGAATAACTAGATTTCTACATCTTCGCCTTACACTTTCACGTTATCAATTGTTATTGTTATATGGTGTTTTCAAGAATAATTGGAAAGTGGGTAAATGTGGATTAAAAATGCAAAGTATGCTACTTGATGGGATATGTAGTGTCATACCATCGATGAAAAACAAAGTTCTTATAAAAATATATTGAAAAAGTAAATAAAAATCATATAAAAAGAAAAAGAAAAAGTAAAGAAAAAGAAACGAGCTTCGTATGAAAAATGGATACACGGTCCATGGCTATGATCCAACCCACGGGCATCTAACTTATGTTATAGATTCATATCTTTTAGTGTTAGTGTTATGTCCGTCAAGCAATGCCACCCCTCGTCTAATAGTCCTAGGCTATGTATGGGTGGGGTATCTTGAACTCGTGTCTTATGAGGTGGGAAAAAACAATCCTTGTTATAATACATACAAATTTGGATAGTTGGTTTGAATGGTTGAATTTCATGATGACTTCTCCCTATGACCTTAACTCTTGATCATCACACAAACACGAAGATGTTTTAATCATAGTTATGAATTATTGCATATCAATTGACTATTCATGATTGTCATAATGTAATCGTAGGTCTTGGTTAATAATGCTTTATTTTCTATATGACATATGTTTTTTTCTTGTGTTCTTTTGATGATAACAAAAGGGAGAGTTGAGATTTGATTCATGATTGTGTATATCGATAAGGAGAGTTTATTGATAAGGTGTCAATAGGGGAAGTTATTTGCATATGAACATATCTCGTTGACAGGCATGATGGTTTATTGATAAGTGTTAACCATCATGGCTTTACAAATTAATGTTACAAATAAAAAGAATTGTTGCTTATACATATAGGTTAAATGTCTACCCATGACTTAACATATACTAGAATTTCAAGATTTGTTGTATCCGTGTACCAATGTCGTGTCATAAAGTACTGTAACGTCTCCTTATCCTGTAATCATGCGAGTGCAGCATAGTTGTAGGAAACACAAGCCATATGCTGACAATCTTGTGGAGTCTTTGGTGCCATCTCAAATATTATGTCTTTTTGTGAAGAAGTCACAAGATTCTACCCTTGCATTCTGAATCCTTAGGGATCCCTCTCGTGTAAATATTTTGCAGTCCACCAGCATTCTGTGTGTCAATGTTCACTTACAACCATTTCTGTATGGCAATAAGCAACTCAGCTTCATTCCCAGCCAACAAAATGTAGCATATATAGTGACAAGCTCAGAAATTTGCCTTCAAATTTCTTGAAATACATGCAGTGGTCGCCATGAATCGTCATAAATCCATCAAAAATTTGCAATCAAAAGTTAGAGCTAGATTGACTCTTTAAGGTCCCACGGCCTCGCATAATTGCTGCAGCCCATAAATGGGTCCTTGTAGCTTGCAAACCTTCTCTGTTTGACTCTTCGTTCGAAGCTGAGTAGATTACCCGTATAATATTTCTTAGTGAGCCCTTTGCATAGAAACATATAAACTGCCCTTATAGTTTTTGGCAAACACATGTGCCTGTCAATTCAAGAACCTCTGAATTCCAAATTGGGTTTCAACCAGATGGCGAGCAGAATTTTGAAAATTACTCTTTTTGATTTGTTCTTGACCAATCAGCTGATCTACCAGATCCCAGACCCGATTACTCTCATTTGAACATCATTTTCCTTTATTTGTTTTTTGACCAATCTGCAGATCTACAAAAATCCGAGACTGGAGTTATTCTCATCAACCCCCATCTCATCTAAGTCGGCTTTTCATTGTTGCTAGACATAGATAAAATCAGGGTTTGAGGTATCGGTCGTATCGTATAGGTATCAGGAGTTGACACTACCGAAACTAAGGGTTAGTTTCAGTATCGGTCGATACTGAATGGTATCGGCCAGTTTTGGTCGATACCTGCCGAAACTGACCGATACCGTTCAGTACCAGTTGAAGACGGAGGACGAAAAATGTGTAATTAAATAAAAATTCTCTAAAAAACCTAAAAACTTTCGTGAATCAATAGCTTGCATAGAAAGGTCGGTTAAAAGAGAGGAAAAACCCCTTTGATTTCGACTTGAAAATGACGAAGAATTAGACGAAGAAGAGGCAGAACCAAGAAAAAACTGCTGAAAAAAAGAAGAAAAAGGGCAAAAGATAGATGAAAAAATTGAACTCACCTCATTGCGTCACCGCCTAGCCGAACCAGTCTCCTGCCTCGTCGAACCCGCCTCAACCATCTAGCGTGAGAGTGAGAGAAAGCAAAGAAAGAGAGAAAGAGGCCCGAGTAGCCTTTCAGGATATGCTGCGTTCTTTAAAAAGGCAAACTTGTAAATAAGTGGTATGTGCGTAAAGTAAAACAGTCGGTGCGTATATCAAGCGGATATTTTGTGACAACCCTGTAAATAAGTGGTATGTGCGCAAAGCAAAATGGTGGGTGCACAAAGCAATGCCCAGCGATTTTTTTGACAAACTTGTAAATAAGTGGTATGTGCGCAAGGTAAAACGGTGGGTGCGCTAGTCAAGCTTTAGGATCTATTTATTTATCTAATATTTAGTATTTAAGTAACAAACTTTAGGTATTTAGTATTTAATATGATTACAAACTCAAATTTAGTTTATCTATTTAGTATTTAGTATTTAATAGTATATGATTAATATTTTAGTTTGTTAAGTATTTAATAGTATTTGATAGGTTTAGATTAAGAACCTCCGAACCCATCATTGTGTGTATATAGTATATACATATTTAAAGTATCTCTGAAACCGAAACCGATACCCGAAACGAAACTGCTGAAACTAGCGATACGGACGAAACCGAAACTTACTTTCGAAACCGTTGAAACGGACGATACCGATACCGAAACCTAAATTTTGGGAAGAACGATACCCAGCCTGAAACCGAGACCTAAAACCTTGGATAAAATGACCCCTCTTGAACAGACTTCGGTTCATTCACATCTTGACTGCAAGTCTGCAATGCTGAACACTCTCCATCAATATTAAATCTATAATGAGGGATCAATCTACATTGCAATCTGCGAAATTGTCTCCTTGGCTTATCCTACCGCTACCCTTAGGAGTCACATGAGTTTCCTCTACGGGCATTCTGGGCATTCTACAGGGACAACTGATTCTGCTTCGCCTAGGATCATAATCATCCTCACTGCCTATATTCCTTCATCCAGCAAGGTACCAAAATTGCTGTTCTACACATTATTACAAGTCTTATGAGGATTTGGACATTAACCAGCATCCTCAGTACAGGCACTCCATCATGTGTGCTTATTGCAAAGGTGTAGGCTAATCTGCTACATGTAATCGAGTCATTTGAACCTCTGCTCCTTCCATGCCTCCACTCTTTAGTGTCAGCATTATGAGACCTTTGCTTCTTGTTTCTTCTTTTTTTTAATTTGCATTCTTAACAATGCATTGATGGGAACACGGAAGCGGAAGGGTTTAAGATCTAGGATTTGTGGTGGAAATTAAGAAAGAACTAAATTAAGATTTTCGGAAGTATAGGATAAAATATTTTGGATCTCTCTTCCCTGAGATTGAATCAATCACCGACTTCAACATCTCACATGCGGAAGATTTATTCTGACTTCATGTGCAAGCTCGCATGCAAAAGGTTCATTAACCATAGAATTTACGAACTCAAATTTTCTTTATTCGATCTTTTTCTTTATTCAACCTTTCCTTGTAAAAAGTTCAACTATAATTTCATGTTTATAGCAAAAGAAATAAAGTACTACCTAAACTAATATTTGGACTTCTCATAGGAATCAAACTCTAAAATAAAATAAGAGACTTTCCTTAAAAGAAAACTCAAAAGATCTGGAAATTCAAAAAGGACTCATAAAAAGAAATACAAAAAAGTTTCATAAACTAAAAGTCCAAATCGCCTCAAACTCTTAAATAAAATCATAATCAAATTCTAATTTATTTTTCTTCTTCAATCATGAATCCTCCCAAACATAGGATTTGCTCCAAGCTTAAACTTTAAAAATTGTGCACTCTTCCTCCACTTCAAACATCCTTTGGTTAGAGAAAACTTGACCTCGAGTTTTGAAGTAGTGTAACAAGAAGGAACCCATGCAACCACGTCGGAAGTAATGATCCAATAGTCACAATGACGAGTATATGGAAAGACGCAATGCTTCAAGGTTTGCAGGCAATGGATCAACATGAATAAGGAATAATACAATCTGTGCTTTACCTCCGGTTCAATATATAGCTCAAATGGATGATCAATTGTGGACTCTATTTAGGGTGGTGATTTGGACTATGCCTCTATTTTATTATCTCCAACTTTTAGCCCCATCTTGGTTTTAGGCCTGAGTACAACATTAGGATCTAACTTGAACTGTCTCTAGTCCTAAGTCTGACGTATACTAGAATGCTAACTCTAGCTCTCCCTAGAAATTTGATTAGGGCTGTGAATATCTCTAAAACTTTGATTAGGACTCTGATTCAGACTCTAGCATCACTCCTGGTTCTGGTAGCTCTGATTCTAATTCTTTTTGGATTTACATCTTCCAGTATGCATCCATCAAATTATTCAGTCCAGACTGTTTTGTAGCTTGTAAACTTCCATCCTTACCTTTAGGCTTTGTGGTGGGCTCCGCGTGTAGCTGAGGAGGCGGACCAGACCGCGCGCGCAAGGGGAGACCGGCCGAACCTGATTTGAGGCAAAAGGGGCGTTTTCGACTCTTTCTAATTATATTATAATTTTAATGGCAAACTTGTAATTAGATTAGAGTGGGGTTTTATTCTTAAGCTATGGTTAGCCGTCATCTTTCTTTTATGCTTGATTATTGAATTGTGAGAGATAATTCTTAGGAAGAGTGCGGACGTCCTCTCTTTTGGCGTCTTGGGATGGTGATTGCCCCTTTAATTGTAGTCAAGTTATCCGTTTTATTCACATTTTCATCAATTTAATTTCAGATTTGCTTGAGTTCTATCAATTTGATATATGAGCACGTAACAATCCATGGCAGCGTCGACAAGATCACAAGATAAGTACGAGACTTTGGAAGCGAAGTTCAATAGCGAGATCGAAGTGGTAAAGAAATCTGTGGCAGGAAACGATGAGTCCATGGCAAGATTGACGACTTCCATTGGAAAAATTGACGGTGAAGCAATAGAAACAAGATGAAGCGCTCGCGCAATTGATCTTTCAGTTGACAATCAACGCGGGAAAAGATGGGAATGTCGATGGAAAGCCTAAATCAGCGACAAAGGTGCCACCTTTAGACAAGGGGAAGGAAAAGGTGGAGAAAATTAGCGAGAGAACCGTTCACGAGGAGGAATATAACGAGGAAGATGGAGGACCGTGGAAGGAGGATTACCGTGAATCGATTCATCGAAAAGCGGCAGAGGCAAGACGGGAGGGAGGCTGGTCAAACCACCTCCCCCATCAGGCGCGGAAGGAGGTGGGGGGCCGCGGGTCCCTTTTCAAGGCGCCCGCGGGAGATGCGGCGGGGGGCGGCGCTCCCCCCACGCTCGGCCAAGGCCGACGAAGGCTCCCAAGGCCCCGGCAGCCCCGGCAGCCCCGGCCGACCAGCGGTAAGGCTGATGGGGCCCCGAGAACCCTCGGCAGGGCCCAGCGAGCCCTTCACATGGCCGTTGGGGCCCCGCCAAGCAGCGACAAACCCCCGCGGGGGATGGGGTGCACAGCTAGAGGAGGCGCCGCCTTACGGTGATTTTCAGCCCTATTTGGAGGACCCGGCACAGGGTTTCGACGATGGATTTGACCCGGGAACTTTTCAGGAGTATTATGATGACGGAGGAGGATTTCGGGACCCTCCCGACCCTCGATATGGCGATGATAGATGGCTTCCTCCACCCCACACCTATGAGGGGCGCCCCGGAGACGGTGGAGGAGTGTACAGAGATTATCAGGAGCATGGGGGGGCCAGACTGGAGATTACGATAGGCGAGGAGATGGGCCCCGAGGGGGCCATGGAGATCAAGGGAGAGAACCACAGAGACGACATGAGACACATCAGGAGAGGTGGCAGCACTACCATCAACCCAGATATGACGAGGGACGAGGAGACCAGGGAGCATTCAATACGGGCAGGTTGCGAAAGTTAAAGATGCATGTAGTCAATAGGGTGGACCCGGTGTCGTGGATCTACAGAGCAGAGAGATTTTTTAGAGTCTCTCGCATGACTGAGGAGCAGAAGCTGGAGGCAGCAAGTATCTGTCTAGATGGAAATGCCTTCACTTGGTTTCAGTGAAAGGATACGACGCGTTCTTTTTGCTCAAGGGAAGAGATCAGGGGCCAAATGGTGGAGAGGTTTAGAGATCCCCACTTGAAAACGTGAGGAAGCAGCTGCTATCACTCGGGAAGGAGGACACAGTGAGAGATTACCTAGAGAGGTTCGAGACACTATCAGGACAGGTGCACGGGGTGACGGATGAGACGATGGAGAGCACCTTCATGAAGGGATTGAGGGCCACTATTCGAGCAGCGGTGTGCATGCAGAAGCCCCAGAGTCTGATGGAGACCATGGAGTACGCTCAGATGGCGGCGGATTGGCAGATGGAGGAGAGGAATGTGAGGGGAGGTTGGAGTGGCCCAGATTTTCGTAGTTAGACAGCGACATGAGGGCAGCAGAGAGCCACTACAGGAGCGGATCATGTCATCAAGGAGAAGAGTGTGGAGAATGATAGTGCACCGCAGGCTGGGTGGACAGTTCAGGCGGATGACTAACACGGAGATGAAGGATAAGCGTCAGAAGGGCCTATGTTTTAGATGCGACGAGCGATTCACACCAGGTCACAGATGTGAGGGGCGCAAGCTCCAGGTGCTGCTACTTGAAAATGAGGACGACGAAGTTGATGTGGAGGACGAGACCGCTGAGGTGTAGGAAACTGAGGGCCATCAGCTAGACGTGGCGGAGGTTTTTCTTAACTCTGTGGTAGGTTTCACACCGAATCATACCATGAAGTTGAGAGGGCATATCGACGACCAGGACGTGACGGTACTCATCGACAGTGAGGTGACCCACAATTTCATTTCCAGAAGAGTGGTGACCCAGCAGGAACTCCAGCTGACGGACTGCGACAGCTTTAATGTCGTGATGGGGACAGGAAAGAAGGAGAGCAGCCGTTGGGTTTGTAGAGGTCTGGTGCTGACATTACAGGGGGTGCAGGTGATAGCTGACTTCTTGCCTCTAGACTTGTGGAGCACAGATGTCGTCCTGGGTATGGTGTGGCTACAGACATTAGGGGAGATGACAGTGAACTGGAAACTTCTCACGATGGAGTTCCAGGAAGAGGGAAGAGCAGTAGTACTACAGGGAGACCCTACCCTGTGCAGAGTTCTGGTCTCGCTGAAGACCATGGTGAGGACCATCCAGACGGAGGACAGAGGATACTTAGTAGAGCTATATTCGTTGACGGGAGAGGGTGGCGCTAAGGCCAGCAGGGAGCAGCACATTCCAGAAGAGGTGCAGCAGCTGATGGAGCAGTTCGAGGAGGTTTTTCAGGATTCACGGGTTCTCCCACCATCGATGGATCACGAGCAAGTCATAGTTCTACGCGAGAGCGTGTCTCACATAAGTGTAAGGCACTACCATTACCCCCAGGCACAGAAGGACGAGATCGAGAGGATGGTGGCAGAGATGGTACAGGCTGGAGTGGTACAACCTACTGTGAGCCCATTTTCCAGTCCAGAGCTGTTAGTGAAGAAGAAAGATGGGAGCTGTCGCTTCTGCGTGGACTACGGGGCATTGAACAAGGAGACAGTGCCAGATAAGTTCCCCAGCGATCGATGAGCTTCTGGATGAGTTGCACGGAACAGCCATATTCACAAAGATAGACCTCAAATCGGGCTACAACCAGATCAGGATGTGGTGCAGGATGTGCCCAAGGCGGCGTTCAGGACGCACGACTGCCACTATGAGTTTTTAGTCATGCCCTTCAGCTTAGCTTGATTAACGCGCCAACTACTTTTCAGGCTCTCATGAACAAGGTATTCCGTCTTTACCTGTGACGATTTGTACTAGTCTTTTTCAATGACATATTGGTGTACAGTCGTACCTTGGAAGAGCACTTGGACCACATGTATGTCGTTTTTCAAGAGTTGCAGTACCACCAGCTATTAGCAAATAGAAAGAAGTGCTTGTTTGGACAGCCACAGTTGGAGTATCTGGGGTATGTGGTATCTGCAGATGGGATGGCAGCTGACATGGCGAAGATTACAACGATGCTGAACTGGCCACGCCCCACCACTCTCAGGGGACTGAGGGGATTTCTGGGCTTGATAGGATATTACCGCAGGTTTGTGCAGGGTTATGGGACGATCGCCTGCCACTCACAGAGTTACTGAAGAAGGACCAGTTCATTTGGGGTGAGGAGGCGACGACAGCTTTTGAGGCCTTGAAGAAGGCCATGACCACAGTGCCAGTAATCGCGTTGCCGGATTTTTCCAGACCTTTTGTGGTGGAGGCGGACGCTTCGGGGCATGAATTGAGAGCAGTGTTGATGCAGGATCAGCGGCCAATAGCGTATTACAGTCAGGTGTTGACAGCTAGAGCCAGACTGCGGTCGGTCTACGAGAGGGAGCTGATGGCCATTGTCATATCCATTCAGAAATGGTGAGCGTATTTGTTAGGGCGTAGTTTCCTGGTGCGCACGGATTAGAGAAGTCTTAAATACTTACTAGAGCAGCGCATGGTAGCAGAGGAGCATCAAAAGTGGCTGCGGAAGCTGATGGGCTATAGGTTTGAGATTGAGTATCGCCCAGAATTGGAGAACAAGGCGGCTGATGCACTTTCACAACGAGAGGACGTTCAGTTGGTTGCCTTGTCTGTTTCCGTGCTACAAGATTGGGAACCGTTGCAGCAAGAGGTTGAGCAGAATCAGGAGTTGGCAGCCATACGAGCAGCACTGTTGCAGGGGTCTACAGAGCATCCAGGATATGCTATTCAGGATGGTACGCTATTGTATTAGGGCGCTTGGCCCTACCAAGGACCTCGAGACACATCCCCGCCATATGACAGGAGTTTCACAGCAGTGTAGTGGGAGGACATTCTGGGATCCTCAAGACATATCAGCTACTGTTGAGGGAGATATACTAGAAGGGGGTGAAGAATGATGTCGCGAGGATGATTACAGAGTGTGACGTCTGCCAATGTCACAAGTATCAGGCGATGGCTCCAGGAGGGTTGCTTCAGCCCTTGTCCTTGCCAGGTCGGGTCTAGGATGATCTCTCCATGGTTTTATTGATGGCATGCCTAAGTCAAGAGGGTACACTGTCATATTTGTTGTGGTAGACCGCCTCAGCAAGTATGCACACTTTATACCGCTTAGACACCCCTACAGCGCAGTGACGGTGGTGGAGACATTTGTGAGGGAGATCATTCGTCTGCATGGACCCCCAAAGTTCATTGTCTCCGATAGGGACAATGTGTTCTTGAGCAGATTCTGTTAGTAGCTTTTTAGGCTATATGGTACAGTTTTAAGGCAAAGCACAGCCTACCACCCGCAGACAGATGGCCAGACTGATGTCATCAACAGGAGCGTTGATACATATATGCGGTACTTTATATCATAGAATCCCAAAGAGTGGGCCCGTTGGCTGGCATGGGCAGAGTATGGTACGATACATCTTATCACAACGCAGCTCAGACGACACCATTCAGAATTTTGTATGGCTGAGAACCTCCACACTTATTACACTACAGGCAGGAGACAACCCCCGGTTTTAGAGGTGGAGCAATATTTGGCTGAGAGAGACCGGATTTTAGAGGAGCTGAAACTCCAATTGGTTAGAGCCTAGCAAATTATGAAGAGGAGGGCAGACCTTCACCGCGGGGATGTGCATTTTGCAGTCGGGGACATGGTGTACCTTAAGTTGAGACCTTACAAGCAAAGATCCTTGGCCCATAGGAGGAATGAGAGGTTGGCACCGAGATATTTTAGACCTTTCAAGGTCGAGACTTGTGTGGGTCCAGTTGCTTACAGGCTGAGGCTTCTCCCAGGATCGGTGATTCATCCAGTATTCCATGTATATCAGCTTTGCCAGGCTATTTGGGACCACATCGCGTCGCACACGCTTTCAAAGATGTTGACAAATGATATGGAGGTGAGATTGGAACATGAGGAGTTGAAGTTCACAGAGGGAGAATTAGAGAGCAGTATGTTCTAGTGCAGTGGAAGGGCTTACTAGAGCACGAGAGCATGTGGGAGTCCATGAACATTATGGCACAGCAATTTTCAGACTTCCACCTTGAGGATAATGTGGCTCTTTGGGGAGGGAGTAGTGGTAGGCTCCGCATGCACCAGAGGAGGCGGACCAGGCCGCGCGTGCAAGGGGAGACCGGCCGGACCTAATTTGAGGCAAAATGGGCGTTTTCGACTCTTTCTAATTATTTTATAATTTTAATGGCAAACTTGTAATTAGATTAGAGGTGGGTTTTATTCTTAAGCTAACGTTAGCCGCCATCTTTCTTTTATGCTTGATTATTGAATTGTGATAGATAATTCTAAAGAAGAGTGCGGACGTCCTCTCTTTGGCGTCTTGGGAGGGGGGTTGCCCCTTTCATTGTAGCCAAGTTATCCTTTTTATTCCTATTTTCATCAATTTAATTTCAGATTTGATTGAGTTCTACCAATTTGCAATTCTACTTTTAAGTTATCTAGTGAATCAGTCTCTGATTTTGAAGATGACTATGACAAACGGTAGCCTGGTTGGTGGCTTGGGGGATAATGATGATAAAGTTGAGTTTTTTACAACATTGCTGACATCCTTCATTACAATCCTTATACTAAAAATAAACATCTCTTAGTTTGCATCGAGCATATAACTTTTTCCCTAGGTTAAGTTACTCCAGATAAAATTTCAATACATAACTCCCAATCTTTATATCTATTACCACCATCAAATCTGTAAAAGATTGAAACATGCTGTATTTGTCAAGCTGATATCTAGATATGTAGTTCTTGTAATAAGCCAAAGAAAATATGCACAAAATGTGACCTAACATATTTCAAATTATTTAAAATTCAAATGGCTTATTTTCTCTTAATTCTGGCTAAATTCTAGCTTCAAACAGCTCAAAATCAATGGTTGCTATTACATGTCAGGTTAACGTAACTGACAGCTCAAATAAGAACTAGAAATAGTTTACTTCTAAATCAGATTCAATATCCACAAACTAAAATAGTCTTGTCTCTTGAAAACAGGTCGAGCCCTCTAAACTAAATCTGAGTGAGTTTAAATTTAGGTCGGATCTGTTTTCGGTTCGAATCGAATAGGATTTAGTCCACAGATCAAATAGAAGTAATTGCATCTGCAAGAGTTCAAATCCTCAAAAACAGTGGCAGAAGACTTTGGTGATGAAGACAGCAATTGTGAGGAAGAAGCAGTCGAAGATGACGAAAAGGTCAAGCTAGCTCGACAAATGATGCAGACGATGGCGATACTGTTTCCAGGGCAGATCAAAGATGATGGCAATGGTGGTAATGCGAGAGATCGAGGTCGACGGCAAAGTCAATAGTGCTAGGATCCAACTCGATAGCAAAAATATGATTTGTCAACGAAGTCAAAAAGGACAACACCAATCATCAATGACGATGATGATTTTGGATGAGTGGTGGTCGACAAGGTCCTATGATCACGATAAGGATGACAAAGGCAATTTTGATGATGATCAACAACAACAAGCTTGCCAAGGGTGATGGGTTGCTACG
This sequence comes from Scilla litardierei, assembly GCA_030789695.1. Lineage (NCBI taxonomy): Eukaryota > Viridiplantae > Streptophyta > Magnoliopsida > Asparagales > Asparagaceae > Scilla > Scilla litardierei. The sequence goes on from CM061135.1 coordinate 112,476,302, forward strand.
TTCGTAAGGATCTTCGAAGATGATGATGATTAATGGTGTTCAAGAGAGAATGATTGAAAATGTTGTTGTCAGAACATGGTAGGGTTAGGGCTTCGAATTCTTGTTGTTGTTGTTGAGGGGTTGGGATTTTTTTTATTTTGGGTTTTGACATGGGCAGAAGAAGAAAGTGAAGAAGATGAATAGTAGGATGTTTCCCACAAAACTATGGTGGACTAACCCTAAATAAAACCAAAGAAAGAAAATATGAAGATAATAAATGTGAAAAGGTAGGATTTTTAGCTCTGATAATAATTGATGAGGACACAAAAGCGAAATGGTTTAAGAATCTAGCATTTGTGGTGGAAATTATGGAAGAACTAAATTAGGACCTTTCAAACTAAAGGATTAATATAGGCTTTTAGGGCTTTCACCTCGAAGATTGAATCATTCAGTAACTTCATTACCTCACGTGCGGAAAATTTCTTCAAATCTTACACCTAGATGAATAGCTCACCCACTACTGCACCTCGCATGCAAAAGATTCGGTAACAATAGAGTTTATATCAAATATTTTTTAGTCAATCTTCCCTCTTAAAGTTCAACTACAGACTTATATTTATAAAAAAAAATAAAAACATATCTAAACTCATATTCCAACTCCTAACAGGACTCAACCATTAAAATAAAATAAGATAAGATATGACTCATCGAAAGGAAACTCAAAAGACTTAACAGAAAATTTTAAAAAGAACTCCATAAATGAAAATACAAAAAGGGCAAAAACTAAAAATCTTAATCGACTCAAATTTCTAAAAATCCTAATCAAATTCGAATCTCTTTTTGATCGTCGATCATGAGTCATCCCTGGTTAGGCTTTGCTCCAATCTCAAGCTCCAAAAATTGTCGCACTCTTGTTCCGCATCATGCATCATTTGCTTTTGTATTGGAAGCTTTACCTCCAGCAATATTGATTGTGTACATATTCCTAAAGCACCATCCGCTAAAAGGGCATAAGGTTTCTTTGTCCTGTTATGCATTGCTGCTTTAATACAGCTTCAGCAGTCTACAATCACACTGACGCTGAGCATTCAGTCTCAGTGTGATACACACATCCTAGATGCTATTTCTCCATGGTTTAAGGAATTTCTCCATGTCTGAACAACAACAAATACATCATCCCTTTAATGTTTACCATGTTATCCTATGCAACTTCCCTTTAGCATGCATCAACCATATTCTCACCGGATGTATGAAACTAGCCATCCATTTCTTGTATTGCGAAACCTGCTCTAGTGCCTCCTTTTATATATATTGTTACATTGTTTGGGCGTCATATTGGCTCAAATTCCAGATCTATAGATACTATCAAGGATATGTGCAGCAAGTAGGTCACTACTCAGTTACTTGTTATCCATTGATCGCTATTTCGTTGGTATTTTGCCTCTACCATACAGGGTTACCCACACTGAGTGTAAGTCCTCAAAACCAAGACATGGTAACATGCACTAATGGATGAAGCAAAGTTACTTATTGATCCTGCTTCTCTCTGCCCGTCACCAAATTCCACAAGGAAACAACTTTTAATTACTATAAAAGCTATTCTATATTTACATACTAACAAAAACCCGTGCACTTTGTGCACGGACACCCCCCCCAAAAAAAAAAAAAAACCACACAGAGTGTGGGACCCACGTCCATGTGTGAAGTAGAGGGATGAGTGAGTGAGTGAGTGTTGTCTTGGGGGTAAAAGTAGGAAAAGCTAGGGGTTAAAGTGCAAAATGCTGGGGGATTAAAGTGGAAAAGGCCCAATGACAAACCTGTAAACTCTGTGCACCTGGGTGTGTTTCTGGGTGTGGTTTTTTTGGGTTTTTAAAAGTTTAATGGCAAAACTGTAGATATGTGGGATGTTGGGGCTTTTTTGGGTGAGAGGGTTTCCCCAAGGGTGACGTGACGTGCCACGTGGGACACAGCCGTGGGGAAACTCCCTCAACTGTATAATAGATATTACATGAAGCATGGAGATAATGGCTCAAAAATCCCATTCAGCATATGTTTACATTCTACAATGTTTATACCAACATTTTTGAAGAAAATTCGTGTGGTCCTGATTGCCCAGAGGCTCTCAGCAGCTTAACCAAAATGCCTGAAATTTGTACCGCTTAAATGGCAACTTATGTGCCCAACTCTGCCATTTTTTACAACATTCCAATAAGAATAATGATATCGATAATAATAATCATATTTAATATCACTTGAATGTAACCATAGTGATTTGGCAGACCATCATGGATATATCACTGACAGTATCAAATGTTGTACTGATAAGTAACTCAGGAATCAACAAGAAGCATGAATTTCCAAGAATAAAATTAAAGGAGCTACCAGTATGATGCATCAAGATTCAAAATGGATGAAGCCGCAGATCATGCAAGCATATTTGAGAAAACAAATACATCAGCTGAAACAATGTGTTTCTACTTCATGTCTGACCATTACCAAGAAAACCACGGTTTCAAGCAAAGGCAGTTAAAAAATTACATCAGATAAAGCAACATATGTACGTGTCAACAACCAACCACACACTGTTATAGATCATACTCACTTCATTTTGGAAAAAATAATCATGGGGATATACTTTTAACGAAAGAGACTCGTCAAAATGTAATGTGACAAGTGGAAATCCATCATCAATACTGCAATAAAAAATGGAAAGCTAATTAGCACGGGAAAAAAAGTTTAGATCAATGTATCTTATAAACAAAAAACATCTTTTTTTTTCATACGTAGTGTCATGCACAATATAGCATACTTGAATTTTGTATTGACCGTTAGCAGTCAACATAAAGCTAATTTTTAGATATATTGACATTGTAGCACCAGAAGGTAAGTTTTCCTAATGTTCGTTGATAGCATGATTAATTCTTGTTTCCGTCCTGAAAATTGGACAATAGTAGTGTTATTTGATAGCTGACACTCTTTCGAAAAAAAATACTGATAAAATTATGATGCTGCATTAAACATGGAGACTTCCTTTTTTATTCTAATGGATTTAATTTTTTGCTTTTTTATGTTTCTTGAATGTCTAATAGACCCATGCAGTCTTAATTGCATGAGAAAAACATGAAGTGAATGGTGGAAATAGGAATAGCTTCCCATACTATAATGGGCCTATCCTAACTTTTTTCTTCCATAACAGACCCTATTCCTAAGTTGTTTCCTTCAAAGTAGAAGCAAGAATAGGCACAAAATAAAAGGTAAGGGCGATTTTGGGAAAGCAATCTAGAGAGTTTGATAGGTGGATTTCAATTTGAGCAACTAGGGTTGGTGCCTAGCTTCCAGGGGCTTATGGATCTCATTAAAGTTTGGATAAATTTTAAAATACTCCCTTAACTTTGCTACATTTTCACCCCCCCCCCCCCCCCAAAAAAAAACAAAAAAAAACTTTTTTTTATTTAAACCCACCCTACCCAACTAAAAAAAATGAGAGCTTTATCCATAGAGTCATTTTGTTTCACTACGGTATGCAGGCATGATGCTCTTTACATATTTACTTAAGTCCAACAAATAAAATCATGGACATAAATGAATAAACCGGGTTTGAAGTTAAATTATATGAACTCATCCAAATAAAAAACCTAAAGAAAGCATTAAAATTCTTACTAATGAATACCTTCCACTAAATCTGAAACACTGAAAATCCTGAACAGTGAAGTAGTCTAAACTTTGATGGTTGGAGAAGATCTAGAAAATATACAGAAAGTAAGATAAGCAAATGAATATGATACCCGAAAGACGTAATGTAAAGATAAAGAAGAAGAATTACCGCGTCCAATAATGGCTTGTATACTGCATCAGGAAGATAAGCCAAGGTTGTTCCACTATCAATTATTGTCCCACTATTTTCTCCATTTTCAAATAAATCGGTTGGTAACCTTAGCAACTCGCCTCCAACATCAATTGACTTCATGTTGACATTGTAATGTGGCCTAAAGCAGTGATTAAAAACATTTATATTGCAGCTCAAATGCCTAAACTATTAACTAAATTAGCTCAAAATGTCTGCAGATTTGAAATACACTAAACAGACATACAAGGGAAGAAAGTTAATGCATAAGAATATTCACCAGATAAAACAATGTATTATCATTATCTTAATTAAACCCATACTATGTAAACATGGAATCTTCTCATTAAAGATCAACCTGATACACCTCAAACATGAATGGAATATGAAGAACAAAAATCATGATGTTAGGAACAAGGGGCGTCGTGTCAACATGACAAACTGATAGGAACGAAGGCAAAAATCTGATTTTTATTGAATAAAAGCTGAAAATAAAGATACCTTGATCGTGAGATAAAGGGGCAATCACCCTACCAAGACGCCGATTAAAGAGGCCGTCCGCACTCTCCCATAGACGAGGGAAGAATCTCACCTCTCCTTTCACAAAATCACAAATTCGGCATGTCGTAGGGCCGGTCGCACCCTCCCCTCTAAATACAATCTAATTTCTTGCAATTTACTAATAAGTCCCTATAATAATAAAATAATACAAAAAGGCCTAAAGTTACGAATATGCCCCTGAGTCATGCGATCGACCCGGTCCTCCTCTGGTGTGCAGGCAGCTGTAGGTGATGAGCACATCACTACTCCCCCCAAAAGAGTCACCTTGTCCTCAAGGTTGACGTCAGGAAACTTATGCGCCATGACGCCCACCAACTCCTAGGTGCTCTCATGCTCTGGCAAGCCCTTCCACCGTACCAACACTTCTCGCTCCCCAGCGCTCCCCCTACAGACGACCTTCAACTCCTCATGCTCTAAAATCACCTCCATGTCTTCCGTCAATGTTTCTGGGGTGATGGAGAAGGTGTATAATCGCCAATCACTTGACGTAGCTGGGATACATGAAAACCCGGGTAGATGACCCATCCTAGTGCAACCTCAATATATATGCAACGGGTCCCACCTTGGCCTCTACCTCATAAGCCCAAAAATATCGAGAGTATAGCTTCTCATTCCTTCTGTAGGCAAGTGATTTCTGCCTATAAGGACGCAACTTCAGATATGCCATATCTCCCACGTCAAACTGCATGTCCCTACGATATGAGTCCACCCTAGCCTTCATGATCTGCTGAGCTCTGGTCAAATGAAGCTTCAGCCCCTCTAAAACTCGGTCCCTCTCTGCCAAGTACCGCTCCATATCTGAAACAGGTGTCGTCTCTTGCCCATAATACAAGTGGGAAGGGTCCCGTCCGTACAGTATCTTGACAGGCGGCATCTGAGCAACTGTATGATAAGATGTGTTATACCATTACTCTGCACATGCTAGCCTACGTGCCCACAATGTCGGAGTCTCTGAAATGAAACAGCATAGGTAGATCTCAATACTACTATTGACGACCTCAGTCTAGCCGTCCGTCTGAGGATAGTATGACGTGCTCCGCTTCAATACCGTACCCTGCAGCCTAAAGAGCTCGTGCCAAAACATGCTCAAGAATACCTTATCCATATCAGAGACAATGGACTTTGGCGGCGCATGCAAGTGAATGATCTCCCTTAGAAACACATCTGCCACTGATATTGCACCGTAAGGATGCCGAAGTTGTATAAAATGTGCATACTTACTGAGGCGGTCTACCACGACAAGTATTACTGTAAATCCTCCAAACTTGGGCAACCCATCAATAAAATCCATGGACAGATATCCTCCCAGGCCCGCTCTGGTAAGGATAGTGGCTGCAACAAACCTCCAGGGGCCATCGCCATATACTTGTGACGTTGGCAAACGTCACACCCCGCCACCATCTTTGATACATCCTTCTTCAAGTCCTTCCAATAGACCTCTCTCGATATCCTCCTATAAATCTTAAGGACCCCAGAATGACCTACGACACTGTTGTGAAACTCATGTAGAATAATGGAAATGTGTGTGGATGTTCTCGTTATCACCAGACGCCCTTGATATAACAATCTCGCGTCCTGTAAAGTATAGCCTAGGTGATCTTCCGATCACTACAACAGTGCTGTCCGAATCTCTGCCAACTACTGGTCCTCCTCAATCTCCCATCGCAATGACTCACAGTCATGCAGTACAGAAACAGACAAGGCTGCTAAGTGTATATCATTATCACGACGTGATAGTGCATCTACAGCCTTGTTCTCTAGCCCAGGAGGGCCAGGACAATATTCTATCTCAGATTTGTATCTCATAAGCTTCCACGACCATTTCTGATGTTCCTCTGCCACCTTTCAGGCTTTGATGAACAAGGTATTCCGCCCATATCTCCGACGATTTATACGGGTGTTTTTCGATGATATTCTTGTGTACAATCATTCCTTGGAGTACTTTGATATGAACGAAGGCAAAAATCAGATTTTTATTGAATAAAAGTTGAAAATAAAGATACATTGATCGCGATAAAGGGGCAATCACCCTACCAAGACGCCGATTAAAGAGGATGTCCGCACTCTCCCGTAGATGAGGAAAGAATCTCACCCCTCCTTTCACAAAATCACAAATTGAGCATACCCTAGGGCCGGCCGCACCCTCCCCTCTAAATACAATCTAATTTCTCGTAATTTACTAAAAAGCCCCCATAATTACAAAATAATACAAATAGGCCTAAAAGTTACGCATACGCCCCTGAGTCATGTGGTTGGACCCAGTCCTCCTTTGGTGCGCTGACGGCTGTAGGTGATGAGCACATCACAAACATCACTTTCCATATGTCAGAAAATATCATGCATATAATTATAGGGATTAAGCAACTACTATTAATGGTTTCAGAATGCCAAAAAGAATTAGAAATTAAAACAATTAATCAGCATCATTTTTTGTCCGACACTTTAATAACTAGTATCTTATCTTCAAAATAAAAATAATCTTCACCAAGAATGATACATCATATAAGCCTGCTTAAAGGGACATTCCACGGAGATGACAAACGCCCCTTTCTACATCAATGTCTTGACTAATATCTTACTCATCGGTTATTATTGGAGTTGGTGAAGAGATAATGTTATGCTTCTCAAGTTGGCAAAATGGTTACACATTCTGTTGCTATCAGCCAGAATCAATGACTTACTTATTTCCAACCCCCCCCCCCCCCCCCCCCCCCCCCAAAAAAGGCGGGTGGTAACATAAAAGGTAAAAGACATCCAAAAAATAATGAAAATGATAGTAGAAGTGGTTGCGGTGGTGGAAGTGGTAATAAATAAAGAGAGAGACTCATAATTTGGTTCCATTAAAATAAATTCTTTATGAATCAACAACGTTTGAAGTTTTAAAAAAAGTATGTTATAAGTAAACAAATGATTACGATCTTAACAGTAAGTTGATGTAATGGCGCAGGTCAGGAACTGAGAGACCTAAGAAAGCATCTCAACCCTAGATTGCACGGACTCGATACAGAAACAAGTAAGATAATTCCAACATTGTCCTCTTGTTCAAGAAAGCACCCAATTTATGTAAGCCAATAACTGAGGGACCGGCATGCATACTTGAAAAGAACGTAATCATTGTGGACTCATAAGGCAATGGCACAGGTAGCTACCATGTTATTCAAGCAGGGAAAATATGAATGATAACGGGCAATATGGTCTGCATGCCTGTCATTTACAGTAACATAATGTCCACAAAGATAGTAAAGTTTCTACTATACCATAAAATAAATTTAAGAGGACATTGGTGCTGCATGAAACTTGAAAAGAAAGGATTTTCTTGGAGGATTAATTAACGATGGAGATAGATACTTACTGATCCGGAACCAGCGGTGTTGTTTGCACTTTTGGATGCACTACATGTCCGATAGCAAAAATTCCACCTCCATTCTTAGTATCTAAGCAATGAGCGAATTCCTTTCTGACTTTTCCAGAGGAAGCCAGCTGCGAGAGCATGGAAGAATTAGCCTGCCCGAAACCAAGAATTCCATCAAGTGCTTCACTTGAAGAACCAAGATCCCCTGACTGCTGACCACCACACCTGTAAAACAATGAGATTATGCTTGAAGAAATTATATAGCAAGATCAGTTGAAATATTAAAAATGCATATTCCCAGAAAATATGGTAGTAGAAAGAATCACACCAACACATGATGGAGGGCATTGTATCTGCATCCAACACATATTTGCACCAACATGTGCAAGATACTGGGTAATACATTTCTGCAACATACGGCCTGTGTCTGACCTTGAACCAACTTGGACAAAATTAAGGTCGGGGTGGATGGTCTGTCATTTCCATGGTTTATATGATTGGGTATTTAGACCTTAAGTTAAATTGCATTCATATGACTCATTTTTTATGAACCATGAAATTATACCATGCCTTGTCATATTATAATTATACAGAGAGAGAGAGAGAGAGAGAGAGAATAATAGCAAAAAACGACACATGAGAAATTTTCTCAGGTGCAGCTGACATGCATCCTCTAATTGGGTGAAGTAAAAGAAACAAGTACAAACTCATGTACTTCCTTTTACTCTGCCCACTGAGAATCCTTCGTGTCAGGGCACCTAAGGTAACTGCTCAGGGGCCACCTGTTATCCGTTAATCTCATAAATATACACACATATATACACAAACATATTCATACAAATATAGGAAAGCGAGCCTTTGAGAATAGTTCTCAAACCAACCTTTGCGAAAACTTTACAGTGGACCATCCATGACGATCCGAATTGTTAATGTTAATTTACAAGCTTAAATTAGCATAATAATCAAAAATCAAAAGATTTCGAGCTTATTTGTCCATGCATCGAATCATATCTTTTTAAAAAATAATGCATTTCTTTCCTCCATTTGATCGCAGTCATTTGTTTTTTTATCAGAATAATTTAAGCATGTAGATCAACTTGAATGGTTTGAATCATTCATGTGACAACCCAACGTAAAGTTTGAGAACCGTTCTCGAAGGATCGCTTTCCTATATATGTACATACATATGTGTATATGTATGCCTATATTCATATAAGCTTATTTATCCATGGATCAAACGATATCTTTTTCAACGGTTGAAAATAATGCATTTCTTGCAGCCATTTAATATATGGGCAAACAAACCTGCATTCATTTGTTTTTATTATCAGGCTAATTTAAGCATATAGATCAACATAAATGGTTTTAACTCGTTTTATAGGATAGCCTTCCATGACGTTCTCCTAAAGCTCGATTGAATAACCATTCTCAAAGGGATTACTTCTGTATATATGCACATAAATATGAATGTATACATACACATGTAAGAATGTACCTATATTACATTTGATGACTGTTTTTGAATTCTTGGGCTGACTATGACAAGCTGACTAGGACAAAAGAATTGATAGAGAACGACTGAGATTTAATCTTTAGGAATGATTGGTTGAGATGAGATTTTGTGAAAAATTTTGGAGGGAAAAATATTTCTGGGGAAATGAAAATTTCTCGGAAATGAAAGTTTCTAGGGAATAGCAGAGTGCACGCAATTAATGCAATTGGGAAAAAAACTTTAACTTGTACTTAATGCTGCAGATCTGCATATCGAATGATATTCTCTCCCTTAACGCGGGGCCCACCGTCTCTTCGACGCATGGAGTAACAAGATGAGAATAATTTCATGTGCCGAAGGCACCCCTAAATGTTTTTACGCTAATTTGTTATTCCGTGCCTAAGGCACCAGTGCCGAATTTGTTGTTCTACGCCGAAAGCATCCGCGCCGAATTTGTTGTTCCGCGCCAAAGGCGCCCGTGTCGCAAAATATTTTTACACTACTTTGTTGTTCCGCACAATTTTGGTTATGGAAATAATTTTTTGGGGAATAAAGATTTCACGAGGGAAAATCTTAAATGAACCATGCCCGCGGGCACAGGTTATGACTAGTACATTAATATTTATGAACATATACATACGTATAAATACATATGTATGTTTGTATACACATATATGATTATATGCATGCATGCACACACACATACATAGATATGTATAAATACATACACATATAGATAGATATGTGTGTAGGAAGAGAAAAATGGATGTGCTGATAGCGCTAGAGAATTTCCTACATATGTGTACAAAATTCAATTTTTCTCTATTTTATGATCGGTTGCCTTAAAATGATCTAGACATACTAAAACATTACCAAAAATCCAATGAATCTCAGGCTATTTACTTGTCAATTTGATCATTAAAATGCAATGGTTTTATGATAACATAACATTTTTCAATGATCCATATTCAAATTTGTTGTGCTATAGTTACACACACCTCTACGTCGACATTTATGTATATGAATATACATGTGTGTGTACATATGAATATGTGTGCGCGCGCGCGTGTGCGTGTGTGTATATATATCAAAATATGTATGTACATATATGTATGCATCATGTGTGTGTACATCTACGTGTGTATACATACATACAATTAGATACATATACATATTTACATACACACACCAATACATATATTCTTAGCAGTGTTCTAAATGTCAGTAATTTCTCAAATATATCACCTGACATGTCAAAAAATTTTAGCTATGATCATTCGATACGTAATTTTAGGACGAACCTCATTTTTAACCTAATGTCAATGACATTTCTAGTTTTGGGTGGCATACATTAACTTCTTTCATTTTTTTTCTTTTTTAAAAAATTTTAAATTCTCTCTCTATTCTTCTCAGTCTTCTACAGATCTCCCTCTCTCATTCTCTCTTGATCTCTCGTGCGGATTCAATTCAATAAGATTTTTTTTCATTTTTTTAAAGGTAACATTTTTCTTCCTCACGGTCTTCTACCGAGTATCGGTATCCCTCTCTCGATATCTCTGTCTCTCGGGCAATTTGAAGGTCAGTTTTTTCTTTTTCTTTTTCTTTTTCTTTTTTAATTTTGAAGTAATTTTAAACTGATTTTTTATTTCTTGTTTCAGTTTTTAATATAAAAGCCAGTCTTTTTATGTTTTGTAGCGTCTTTCTGTATTTTTCCTTTTTTTTTTTAGGTTTTTTGAAATTTTTTTCCAATTTTTTAGATACAAAAGCTCTTGAAGTTCTTTAGACTTTACATAATTATGACAAACTGCACGAAGATGAAGTATGAAGACAAAGCCTTTTTATTATTAGCTTATCACTTTGTAATTATGTATTTGTTAACTTGCTATTCTATGATTGGATGAAAAACATGAATCTTGACTATCACTAAACAATCTTATTTTGTAACTACGACACTTAACAATCTTATTTTGTAACTACGACACTTGATGGGTTTGTATTTTGATAGGTTTGTATCCATTGTTCAATGCGACTTATCAAGGATTTAAGGTAAATATACGCTAAATAATCTTTATATAAGTTTATGTCATTTATATATCCAGGTATGTGTGTGTCGGTCTGTGTGTGTATGATATCTATATGACATACATCGTTAGCATTCGACATGATATCTCAAATTTTGACAAATGACGAAATTTCACTAACATCTGGCATGTGACATTAATTTTTAAGGCTCGTATGAAACATATTTAGACACTAATTCCTAATATAAGCACATTGGCATCGCTTTCGGATATTACTTTCGCAGCAATGGCATGCCATATTATTAGGAGAGGCAAATTGGCATTGTTTTCGCATATTGTTTTCACAGCAGTAGTATCATATTTGTAATGCACGCAATAGGGTTGTTCATGCTCAACATCATCATAAGTATTAGTCTTTTATGAAAACATTTCAGCCATTATAAAGGGAAAGAGTGGTTGGTTGAAAACTTGGAGAATAATATGCTATTAGCAAATTAGAGTTTGTCATGATTTATACTTTACCAGCTAGATGCTAAACAAGAGCTTTGAAGGGTGACGATAAAGGTTCAAACCCCCACCGCCCTTGTTAGGGGTCTTTCAATTAAGTATCCTTATACTGTAATAAATTTTGTTGTTGAATGAATCCAGTTTATTACCTTTCATATATGAGAATCATGAATATCAAACGACATATGAGAGATCTCTCTCATATATGCACATGGTATATTCTCTTTCACATAGTAATATAAATCACATAGGATGTATATTTAATCTCTCATGTACTATGTAAAAGAAAACATATCATGTTTGCTTATATGAGAGATCTCGCATGTTACATGATACCAATTTTCTCTTCATATATATACACACATACATGCATGTAGATGTGTTCAATTAATGGGCCTCAAATGACATAAAAGAGATCTCTTATGTGCGAGATCTCTCATGTCATCATATATAATGAACATTACATGATCTTTTATGAGAGATCTCTCGTATCATTATATATAGAACGATTTTTTCATTAGGTCTAAATTTTAAAAAATATTTTAAATAACGACCAACTAAAAAACTAATTACAAAAATAGACCAAGTTTGGTCCAGCTCAACGTGCGCACGTGTGGGAGGGAGCTTTACGCTTGACCGTGGTTTGAAACCGCGCCAAAATGCAATTTGACCGTGGTTTCAAACTACGGCCAAAACGCAATTTGGTCGTGGTTTCAAACCGCGGCCAAAACGCATAATAGAGGCTCATGCATCACAAGTTGCTAGCCATGCTCATGTTCACTCAGCAGCTCTATTATGCGTTTTGGCCGCGGTTTGAAACCACGGCCAAATTGCGTTTTGGCCGCGGTTTGAAACCACGACCAAATTGCGTTTTGGCCGTGGTTTCAAACCGCGGCCAAGTGTAAAGCTGCCTCCCTCACGCGCGCGCGTTGAGCTGGACCAAACTTAGTCGGTTTTAAGAAATAGTTTTAAAGTTGGTCGTTTTTTAAAATATTTTTAAAAAATAAGCCTAAATGAAAAAATCGTCCTTATATATAAGATAGATCCATGTTATCCCTTATACTATACGAAGATGAATTTGTTTCATCATCGTATATAAAAGAGATCTCTTATATGATATATGAGATCTATTAATATACATATGTACATACATACATACCAGTGTTCTAAATATCAGACCGATATCCGATATATCGACCGCAATATCGGTTTTATCAATAGGCCGATACGATATAAGCTTACATATTTATGGTTTCCGATATTTGGGAAAATATCGCCGCAATATCAGGTTGCAGCCGATATTGCGGCCGATATATCCCTTTGAAATATCGGTCGCAATTCACAGTTTTTTTAAAAATAAAGTTAGCGGGTCTGGCCACTTAAAAGTGGATCCAATCCGAGTCACCCGACCCAATCATTTACTTAAAACGACGAGAGGTATCAAGATTTTTGAGAGATAATCGCTGCTTTGCCCTAATTCTAATCGCTTCGCTCCGCTCCTCTCGACCCTCCGCTCCTTACGTCGCTCAGCTCATCTCTGTCCAGCGAAAATTTCCGACGACAATCGATTGAGCTTCGGAGTCCGACATTAAATCTTTGCAAGGAAATGTTTTCCAATCAAGGTGAGTAGCCGAGCCCTTTTTTCAGTTTTTCTTTTTTTTTATAGTTTTTGATTTTTTTACTTCCAGTTTTGGGTTTTTTCCGTCGATCGAGCTTTGATATCCGGCGTTCGATCTTCACAAGGGATTTTCCGATCAAGGTTAGTACTTACTCCTTAATATTCTTTACCGTTTTCATTTTTTCATTTTTTTCTTTTTCTGAGTTTTTTCAGTTTTCGGTTTTTTTAGTCCAGCGTTTGTTCTTCTCAAGAGAGGATTTTTCGATCAATGTGAGTATTCTTTCCCTTTTATATTTTTACATTTTTTACATTTTTTTATTTTCATCTTCACACAGTTAATATTGATCCACATGAATAATATGGGAAGTTGCTTAGTTGAGCTATCACTATGTGTCCATTTGAATAATATTGATCCTCATGAATAATATTTTTCAGTTTTTAAAAATGTTTTCAGTATCGGCCTAGCGTAAATTCCCAACTTGTAATTTTTTACATGTTTCAGACTTTAGGGGAATAGATATTTTGCTTTTTTTCCAGTTTTACGCACTTAAAACAACACCCCCTACTACATCAACAATCAACACAAAGAAGGTGGTATCTATTATACAATTGACGACCTTTTTTGAATTTTGTCCTACGTGGCATCAAAAATATGACTAGGACAAAAATGATGACGGTGCTTGATGACTAAGACATGTAGCAAGAGTTTAATGTAACCCTTTACATATATAAATTGCATACTAAATAATGCATATTAAATAAAGTTTAGATAACCCGTTGGCATAATGGATTGCCATTATCCATCAACTTAAAAATTGGCATTATGGAGTGCCATTATCCAAAAACGTTGAGATAACCGACCACCTCTAATTATCATAAACCACGTGCGCACAGAATCTTAATGGGCAATTTTTAGATTTAGGAAATTTTTTAAAAATAATCTCAATTTTCGACCAAGAAAAAAAAATTTCAAAAACCGACCAACTTTGGCCACGTCAGCGGCGGAACGCGGCTGGCGGTTGTTAATCGATCTGGCCGCACTTGGCAAGTGCGGTTTTTTTTGGCCGCACTTGCCAAGTGCGGCCAAGATGGGTGGTCCGCTGCGGGAGAAATATGACAAAGTGGCCGCACTTGGCAAGTGCGGCCACTTTCAGATGCCCATGACTTAAGTTTAAGTCATGGGCTCGTACAGCCGTGCCTCTTACTGGCCGCACTTGGCAAGTGCGGCCAAAAAAAACCGCACTTGCCAAGTGCGGCCAGATCGAATAACAACCTCCAGCGTCAAAGCCCGCTGACGTGGCCAAAGTTGGTCGGTTTTTGAAATTATTTTTTTTCTTGGTCGAAAATTGAGATTATTTTTAAAAAATTTCCTAAAACTAAAAATTGCCCAATCTTAATTGGGGTTATAAATCTTAATAAAAATTATGAATTGGGGAATAACCGCCCACTTTGAGATAACATTATCCAAAACCATTGTCTTATGATAACCGCCCACTTTTGTGGGCACACTCAAAAAATACGCTTTTGACATGGGAATATCTTAACTGGACCGTGCCCTACAGAAACGGGTTATGACTAATACATATTTAAAGAGCATCCCCTACATCAACAAATGGATGGCCGGTATTCACGTTTAATGAGGTAAGTATACCCACAACATACTTTTATTTGAATTTCTATAGTTTATATTTTCTTAGACACATCTATGTTTTTAGTTGACATCATTTTTTAGCCTCTGATATGACACTCCGATATTTAGTAAATATACCAGCTATTCATGTGTAACGAGAAAAGTATAACCAAACCATACTTTTATTTAAGTTAGTATGGTTTATATCTTCTTACATACACCTATGCTTGCATATGTCATCATTTTAAGCCTCCGATATGACAATATTTGGTCAATATCCCCGATACATCCCTGATATCCGTAATCCAATATCAAATTTCATAGGCCGATATGCGACCGATATCCTATATTTAGAACAATGGTACATGCGTATATATGTATAAAGAAAATGAGAGACAATGGTTTACTTGAAACGTTCAAAATGAGGATTATATCACTCCTAACTTCGGATTTGACAATCCAAATGAAAATTTCATTCTATTAAATGTGATCTAACAAATTTAGACTACTTAAAAATTAAAATCCAAATGACTTCAATGTGTTTTATCCATGAATCAAGTGGTAACAAATTAATCAATTTTATGACAATCCAAAAACATTGATTTGTCGCCACACTTTTGCATGGATAAAACATCAAAATCATTTAAATTTTCATTTGTAAGTAGTTTAAAAGTGGTAGATTTATAGTTTATTGACATATATAGTGATAAATGTATATAGTGATATTTATATTTTATAGTCCTATCCACAATATATTTATTTCCTAGGCTTTTTAAAATTATAAGTATCAGTATCTTGCAATGTCTATGTCCCGTGTCCATATAGTGTTATTATCATGCAAATGTTAGGAAGCAACAAAGAACTTTATGGGAAAAGCAGTGGAAATTAGGAAGTAAAACATTTTAAATTCTTTTATTTTCTATGGAATAAAAAATGGGGAGTTGGTTTGAAGCTTTCAAATTTGTATGGATAGTATTTTCCATAAGCAAACTAGATATTTTCCATAAGCAAACAAGATATTTTCTTCAATTTTGGCAAAAAGAGACTTGGTCTATTACAAATGCGTCTATCATTCTAAAGATAGATCAAGCTACCGATCAGCATAGCCTCTTTCATTAGAATATTAAAGGTCATCTGCATAGTAGCATCTGAATGATCAAGATTGTGCTTTGTTATGACAAAGAGAAATTGGAAGAACAAAATAAAGCATAATGTTTGTGGATGATTTTCGTTAAATTTATTTAACAACACAACCAAATTTCCAAAAAAATACTCATAGAACTATAAAACTAGTGTCTCAAAACCACCACAAGTAGCTCACGAATTCTTAGAAACTTCGTGATAGCAAGTGAAGCCAAGATCACTTATTTACATTAGACTTAAGATTTTTAGGCCAAATCAAATTAAGTGCTCATAATTCTAATCAAACTCGGATTCCTAATCAACATAAGACTCATACAAAAGAAAATACATAAAAGGAAATCATATTTTAACTTGGATCATGTAAAATCATTGGGC
This sequence comes from Scilla litardierei, assembly GCA_030789695.1. NCBI lineage: Eukaryota > Viridiplantae > Streptophyta > Magnoliopsida > Asparagales > Asparagaceae > Scilla > Scilla litardierei. Next base: position 112,492,824 of record CM061135.1, read on the forward strand.
TGGCACTCGAGAAAGGAGAAAATAAAGTTGCCAAAAAGCCTACGAAGATACCGCCTGGACCCACTAAGCCCACCAGACCCATGAAGAATGCTAACCGTTAACCTGTTCAAAGCCCGCATGACCATTTGCCTATTCAGCTTCCGTCGCTTGAGGAAGCGGTTGATAATGGGCTCATAAATTGCGGGAGGAGTGGACAACGGTTATACATATTTATGAGGAATGAGCGTGCCATCATAATGAGTGACCGTAATTCCCCAACGTCAACGTCAATGAACAGACACTTCAATATATAAATAAAGGAGAGACAAACAGAAGAGAGGACAGACTCCCAAGGTACGAAAGACCTGATACTCTGACATTTTATTCTTCCTCCACTCTTATAATTCTTCCTCCCAATAGCTTGAAGTGATTGTCTCGAGACGAACCTCTAAGGGTCAATCTTGACAGCCCCAAGCCTCTCTTAAGTCCCGAACTTACTTAAGTATCGGAGGAGATTTGTGACGGAACCCAGATCCGACCCCCCTACGACTGTCTATGGTGCGGGAAGTTCGAGTCTCAACCCAGCACTAAGGTGCAACAGTCGTCATATTCGACCGAGAGATCGATCGAGCTCCAGTCCAGCCGTCTTAAGCTTAACCTTCATCGACCACGGTTCTTCCAACCAAGGGCCTCACTTCACCCGATGACTAGGCTCCAGCCCGATAGAGGAGTCCACGTCAGCCCCCGAGGCAACCAAAGCCATGTGGACTGGACCCGACAACACTAGACAAATTCTTGTTCTGAACGAGGAAGCTCCAAATGAAGACGCCGAAGATTCTGGATCTTCGTCGAAGGTGTCCGACGTACAATTGGTGACTCAGGAGCAATTCGACAAATTCAATGAACAGGTCAAAGACAGTCTCGCAGTATTGGCCGTAGCCATTCAACGAAACATGCAACGTTCTCAACATGTGGCCGAGGAGCAGCCGCCCACCAATTCCATGCAAACACCAGGCGGGGAGCGAGCTACTCCCAGGAACCAGAAGGCTAACAAGCAGGGACCTTAGCGACAGGTCAACCAACAGCTCAATACCACTCCTGCATCTCAGCGAAGTGGAGAGCTGGTGAACGACAATCGCACCTCCAGACGTAACATGGGTCCATGGCCCTCCAACAATGGGCGAAACACTCGCAGCATTGTTGATCATGTGAGAGATCACCTCACCCAGGACCACAACTTTAGTCCCCCGGACCCACGACTGGCCAAAAGAGGAAGGAGAGGGACGCAAGCCATATCCAGACCTCCACCGCTTCACCTCCTCCACGTAGGGAGGAACGAGTTTCATTTGTCATTCTTGCTAACCGACGGCTCTCCAAGTTTAAGATCCCACCTCTGTAGATGTATGATGGCACGGGTGACCCATGGGAGCACGTCCGCAGATATCAGAGCGTAATGCAGCTGCATGTAGCCGACGAACCATGTCTCTGCCGAGCTTTCCATACCACATTGACAAAGGCAGCTGACGAATGGTACAACCGGTTACCAGATGAAAGCATCGTGTCATTTGATGATTTTTCTCAAATCTTTTACATGCAAATCATTGCAAGAAGGCGCCCAAAACGAAAGTAATCTCACCTTTTCACTTTGGAACAAGGTAAGGAGTCGATCTGAGATTTTGTCCAGCGCTTCAACGAAGAAAGACTGCAAGTTGAGGACATCCCGGATGGTACCATCATTGGGGCACTCACCCAAGCGGTTCACAACAAAAATCTGCTGAAATCCCTGCATCAATACCCATCAAGCAATCTCAAAGAGCTGTTCAATACGATGGATTGTTTCATGACCTCAGATGAGGCACTCGCGGGTAAGAAGAAAGGCACCCTAAAGCGTCAAGAAGAAATAAGGCGAGATGCACGACCTCGAATAAACCCCCGTCAGGACCATGGGATCGACGGCAAAGAGACAAGAATACCTGGAGCAAGGAGCGTCCTACTAAAGATGCTTACATCAGGCCGAATGCCCACAAGGCAGAAGTCATGGCATATGCTCAACGAGAAAGACTCGTCAATGAACTTGTTAAAAAGAACAAGTATAAAAAAGAGATGACCTCAAATTCTACAGATAACACAACGACCACAGCCATGACATTGATAATTGCTGGACTCTGAAAAAAGAGATTGACGCATTGGTCAAGCGTGGTCATCCAAAGAAATATGGTGACGACCCACAAACCAAAGAAGAAGCATCGAAGCAGAAGGACAAGGGGCTGATAATATGGTCGCCAGTCACCAAGGTAGTCGATTAAAGCTTTCGAGCAAAGATCGGATAGCGTGAGGCGAGAACAGCTTAGAGAGAAATAAAAACGCATGTACGATTTTTCTTTTATCAAGCTGTTTAAGCTTTTTTTTCAAATAAATAAAGTTTATTTTTCTTCAAAGACACTTTATCTGTATGACATGTATGCTTTTTGTGTCTTGAGAAAATTATTCCATCTAATGCTTAATTAATCTTCGAAAGCGTTCTTCTCACAAGGATCTGATCCTTAGAGATTTTGGATGGTCCAAGATTCTCTCCGTCCTTACTATCTTGAGGAAAAAGGGCGTGAATGACTATCGTCGTCAGCCATAAGTCGAGGGACCATACTCCCTCGCCACTGAACGACCCACCTTTGTCGTCGGTTGTAAGTCGAAGGGTCCATGTCCCTCGCAACCGAACGACTATCGTCGTCAGCCGTAAGTCGAAGGGACCACCCCTGGCCACTAAACGACACACTATCGTCGTCAGCCATAAGCCGAGGGGACACCTCCTCGTCACTAAACGACTATCGTCGTCAGCCGTAAGTCGAAAGAGACACCCCCTCGCCACTGAACGACCCACCTTTGTCGTCGACCGTAAGTCGAAAAGACATGCCTCTCGCAACCGAACAACTATCGTCGTCAGCCGTAAGTCAAGGGGCCATGCTCCCTCGCCACTGAACGGCCCCACCTTTGTCGTCGACCGTAGGTCGAAGGGGCCATGCCCATCGCAACCGAACGACACCATCGTCGTCGACCGTAAGTCGAAGAGGCTATGCTCATCGCAACCAAACGACACCATCGGCATCGACCGTAAGTCGAAGGGGCCATACTCTCTCGCCACTAAGCGACCCACTATCGTCATCAGCCATCAGCCGAGGGGACACCCTTCGCCACTAAACGACTATCGTCATCAGCCGTAAGTCGAAAGGCCACCCCCCCTCGCCACTAAACGACCCACCTTTGTCGTCGGTCGTAAGTCGAAGGGGCAATGGTCTTGGCATCCTCAACGTCAACCTAGAGGTGCTTCTTGGGTCGCCTGGGGAGCCTCATGAACCACCCGGGATAGACCCTCGATAGCCTCAATTGCTCCACTCTCCAGAAGATCCGTCTGAAGAGAATGCACATCCTTTTCAGCTTCTCTAATGAGCATTAAGCGCCGCCCGCACACCTGGTTCGATCTGGTATTCTAGTCTGACCATACCTGCAAAGACGTGTTAAAGTTCAAGAAGAAGAAAAATAGGTTAAAGGCGAGCGAGGGATTCGACTTTTCGTCCACACGGTCCTGACCAGCATCTGGTCAGACAACATCCATTTTGTCGATTTATGTCCCACAGGCAACTTCAACAGAAAAGCAACAACATTTTCTTCCTCCTCGGAAAGGGGCTTGTCTTCATTCATGGCAAACTCGGGATTCCCACATCGGTTGACGAAACTTGCCTCCTCAGGAAATACCACAAACACAAATTGGTCTTTACATTTTGGGTTGGAGGTAGAAGATCAATAAACAATCTTCTGCTGCAACGAGCGGTGATCAGGTACTAACCCGGAGACTGAAGAGGGGATACTCTGAAAAAGAAGTTGAACAATCACATGGATGGTTCGACTCCGTTCAACACGCACAGCGCAATGAAGCTAATCAGGATGCCCACCGCATTCGGCATCAATTGACAAAGGGAAAGACCCAGTGTCTTCAATACACATAACATGAAGGTGTGTATGGGAAATCAAAACCCATGGTGAAAACTGACATAAACCACAACTTCACAATCGCCAGGAGAATAAACCCTCTCCTCTGCATGGGGCAATCTAATCTGGTAATCGCACCTTACATATCTTCTTTGAAAGTCAGGGATTTGGTGAGCTACCACTCGAGAGGCTTGGCCATAAACTAGGTCGGGTGCAATACTTCCCCTTTGTCTTTTCGAGGGACGAGAGCCGAAGTACCAGCGGTGACGCAAGGGGATAAGGAAGCCATGGTCAGATGTTGAAGTTCGATTCAAGAATGCCTGAGACGATTAAGTTTCTTTCTTTCCAAAACTACCTTATCAAGATAAAGGTATATCTAACGACGATCTGTGTTAATCTCATCATCCAGGGACACGTGTCGATGATCCGAGTGTCCCCATATCTCGGATTTTGAACCGACGCAACGTCCAAATCAGATGAATGGCGTTTTTTGCGCTTAAACTCAAATACTCACGCCTCGACTGTCGTGCCCCATTAATGAGATATCACGTCACTTGACCCCAACAGGCAAATCGTCTGAGCCCAAGTGACGGGGGCCATTGTTAAATCATTGGGTTGGCACTCGAGGAAGGGGAAAATATAGTTGCCAAAAAGCCTACGAAGATTACGCATGGGCCCACCAAGCCCACCAAACCCATGAAGAATGCTAACTATTAACCTGGTCAAAGCATGCATGACCATTAGCCCGTTAAGCTTCTATCGCATGAGGAAGCGATTGATAATGGGCTCATAAATAGCGGAGGAGTGGACAACGGCTATACCTATTTATGAGGAATGATCGAGCCATCATAATGGGTGACCGTAATTTCCCAACGTCAATGAACGGACACTCCAATCTATAAATAAAGGAGAGACAAACAAAAGAGCTGACAGACTCCCGGGATACGAAAGACCTGATACTCGGACATTTTATTCTTCCTCCACTCTTATAATTCTTCCTCCCAATAGCTTGATGTGACTGACTCGAGACGAACCTCTGAGTGTCGATCTTGACGACCACAAGTCTCTCTTAAGCCCAGAACTAATTTAAGTATCGGATGGGATTTGGGTCGGAACTGAGATCCGACCCTCCTAACGACTGTCTGTGGTGCAGAAAGTTCGAGTCTCGACCCAGCACTAATGTCAAACGGTCATCATATTCAACTGAAAGATCGATCAAGCTCCAGCCCAGTCGTCTTAAGCTCAACCTTCATCGACCCTGGTTCTTCCAACCGAGGGCCCCACTTCATCCGCTGACCAGTCTCCAGCCCGACAGAGGAGTCGACGTCAGCCCCTCTACAGTTGGCGGGACTATTTAGTAAGGTCATGAAATATTTCGACGAACCTATCTGTCAACAGATCAGATTTAAATTTGAATCAAATCCAACATACTTGGATCTTTCAGTGGACACACTGACACACTAGAAGTGATATGGGAGGTGACGAATAATATGGTAAACTAAAGCATTTTGTTTCCTACCGAAGACATTTCAATATATTATTATTGGAGAAAATGCATACACACCTCAAGAATTATATCATATTATTATGTGATCCACGACACTTCTTTCGTTTCATAACTTATGTATTGTCAATTTTAATTTTTATTGTTGTTCTTAATTTTAAATGATATGGTTGTATTTTTTTTAAAATTTCAAATATTCTGTGTTGCATTTATATTGAACATAAAATATTTGTTGCAACATTTGATTAGTAAAGTAGAGGCTTTTATGTTTCACAAAGAAAACCCTGATCTATTTGGCTCACAAGGAAATCACATATTTCAAGCCATAATTCAATTCTGTCCCCAGTTGCGATTTCTTGTCCAACCATAAGGAACTAGATTTGTCAGCACGAATGGTCCATATAAAGGTAGCATTTAGTTAAAATCACAAATATGTATCTCAAGAAGATAGCCTTAAATAACATAACCGGTTACTCACCCGAACGAAATACTTGCATTGGAAGGTACAGTGTGATGATCACCGGAAACCTGGTTATATGTCACAACATCTGTCACATAAACTCCCCCGCTCGAGCTCCCATCACCATACATCACTCTATATGGACACGGCTTGTCGTGATAGCATTCTGAACTCTCACCTCCATATGCAACAGTGCAGAAACCATCATCACACGCCACCGAGCTCCCGCTGGATGAACTTTTCGGATCATAAAGTGTCAATTCTATCTAAATGAAAAGACATCGAACAAGAATCCACCAATAAATCAGAACAAAACGAGCAGGAAATAAAACAATTCAGCTTTACATAGGGGAAAACGTACCCCAAGGTTGCTCTTCCTAGGGCAATTCCTGCAAGTGATGCAATTTACCCACAAAAGGTCGCTTCCGGTGTCCACCTGCACGTAGTAGTTCTTGACCGGCGTGCCAATCCCAATCTGAGCATAGTACAGCCTAATCTCCATCAAGATCACCAAAATACATAAGATTGAGAAGAAAACTAGAAAAAGTTTGAAACTTTGATTGGATGAGATGAGAAGAAATTACCCAGCTTCAGTGGGGAGGCCGACGCCGCCCATGGGGAGATCTACGGCGTCGGACGGGGGAGCGGCGACGAGGATCCGAGCGTGCCGCTGTACATCGTGATTCTTGAGATCGGCGATCGAGCGGTGATGGCGGCCAACAAATTTGCGCTTCACCTTGAAAACCCCCGTGCCATTGACATTCGAAACCGAGAGCATCATCATCATTAAAAAGAACAACAACAAGAAAAAATCAGAGACAGAAGGCGGACGGCGTCTCCAAAAATCCATGACAATCCCTTTCCCCCTATTATTCCTCTCAAACTACAAACAAATTCACATAAAGAAAAGAAATTTTCTTTTTTTTCTTTTTCTTTTTGCTTGCAGGCTCCCGACGTGGCGGGTCGGAGTCGGGGATGGCGAAGCGAATCCCGAGAGGGGAAGGGAGAGGAATTGACGGTGACAAGGAAACCGCGTTGGACGGTTGACGAATTATACGGTACTAAATAATAATAATACTGTTATGAATCAACTAATAGGAAAAGAGCCCTCAGCTCTCTATTTCTTGGTAAGTATGAAGAATACAAATATGGGCTACATTGATATGGGCATATCTCTAAGATAGCCCAGAATCTTAATCAATTCCGGTATTTAACCGTTCACAACACTCCCCATTATCCAGTTATAGGAGTGGACTCTGCTCGTGAATACTTCGGGATTCTGAGCATAGAAGAGTCTCACATGGGGTGGATACTTCAGGATCCTGAGTTGGTGAGATTTGCCTTGTTAAAACCTTTAGCTATGAAAACCCCTGTGAGAAAAACCATAGTTAAGGAAAAAAAGTATAGACAAACGACTGATGCAGCATTGACAGTCGACTGTTCCAATGGACAGTCGACTGTAAATTCAACATTAGTCGACTGGCCATAAAAGACAGATCAATAGATTTTGGGCAAAAGACAGACAGGCGACTGATTTACGAAACACAGTCGATTGTCACTAGGACAGGTGCCTGTGAATCATTCATGAGTCGCCTGTGGGAATTAAAACAGAGAAGCCCAAAACTAAACTGTAAAAGTTTGTGCATAACAGGCGACTGTAGAACAGAACACAGTCGACTGTTTTTGAGACAAGCGAATGTAAAACCTTCACCAGTCGACTGTTATAAACAATACATGCACAATCAGAAAAGAAATGAATTGAAGTCTAAGGACGATTGATCTAATGATGTCCAAAGACTGAAATGAAGATGTGAGTGTGCTCTAACAATGTTCTACTTCTAAGCTACACACTAGAAGAAATATAAGAAATTTACATTGACGAATTCTCTCTTCTATCAAACGCATGAGCTTAAAGTCCTCTAGGAGCTTCAATCACCATCTACGATCATCCAATCCATTTCATTTGCTTTCAATGATATTTGAGTGTCATCCATTGCAAGTATATCTTCATAATAAGCTTAGTCATGGATTAACTGCAAAATAGGGGATTAGTCACAAGTATTTATTTTTGCTCATCATTAACACCAATTAGGGAGAAGTCCAATACTCAACAATGTCATGCCACGTTCCCCAGAATACCCGATATCTATAATTTAAATTTTTTTCTTTCCAAGTATCCTGAAGAGTGAGGGTGATAAGAGAGGAAAAGAGAGAGAAAGAAGAAACTACAAAAGCAAGCCACTGCGCACATGCTGGGATAGTACAAGTGAAGCTCCACAATAGTAATAAAACAAAATCAAGAATAATAAGAACACCAACAAGATAACATATAGATAACAGTTTCCATTCATATACATAATCCAGGTACACCACTACATATACACAGTCACTCTCCACCTCCCAAACGAATCATATCACACCGCAAATACTGCTCACACCAAGTGCTACCCCTGAACCCGGCTCGAAGTCACCTCAACCAAACTAACCCTGCTACCTGGAAAATGGGGAGGAGCACGTCAATGTGTGCCCCCAGTAGGAACCAACTTGGATTTGGAACGCTATTTTAGGATTATCAATTCCATAGGTAATGCAAGAGAATGTGCTAGTACAATAATGAAAATTTAAAGAGCTAAACAAAGAAATCATACCTGCGGTCCAATGTCGAGTTATTGCAAGAGAAGAGGTTAGCACGAATAATAATAATAATAACACAAGTATTCAAGTTATCATTATCTAATAACATAAGTGCAAGTGCTTGAGGCATGACACAGAGGCACACCAAAACAGGCAAAGGGGAAGGGAAGTGCTGCCAGTAGTAGAAGTAACACGCAAATCTTATTTTATTATATCATAATTGACTTAATTCGAACTTGGGTAAACTGTGTGATACCAGGACCTGGACTTCACCCCAAATTTGGGATGAACTAGCACACGACACAGTGGACACGGGCATTGTACGCCGGGCCTCTCAGCTCCCCCGTCCCTAGCAGGAGTGAGGCTCTACAACCCCCTGACAGCTCCACTCCCGGTAAAGGCGAGTGGGAAATAAATATGGAAATCCCCTCCACTCCCGGTAAAGGCGGGTGGGTGTAAACTCCACACATCACATAATCATCTCCCAACTTCACAGTCCAGGCCTCATATCCACAATTTACTCAAATCCCACCTAAAACCCGGGTTCTGCTAACTCCCCCTCATTAGAAAGGATTGAGACATTCAAGAGTTCCATTTCATCGTTCTAGTAATGAAGGAGTCATGTAGCATGGTATCATATTCCATATTCACATCAACATGGGTCATGCACGGAAGTGTCATGCCCTCTATCGCATTCATATCAACCCATCATCACATCACATATGATATCATGCATTACATGCTCCCAACATTACAAGTTCATATCAAATTTCATTTCATATCCACATGATTGAGCATTCATCACATTTCTGACATTTGCCTTCATTCAGGCATTTCCACAAACACGTGGTGAGCATGACGTGCATGTCCATTAGAACATCAGCAAATCAATTGACAAAACATATCATTAATCTAATTTACATGCAAGAACAATAATCATGTACCATAGTGGGTAGAATTACAACAATACACAACTTTAACACAGCACTTAACCATTCAGCATGTAGGAATTTACAGAATGTCACGCCCCGCTTCCCAAAAATGTGGAGGCGAGACGTGAGAAGGTCTGCACAAACTTGAAGCTGTAAAGCTCCAAGTCTGATAAGCGTAAAAAACACTTATTATGGCAGGTCCTTGCAAAGAGAAACGAAACAACGATGATAATAAGAAAATGAGACGACATTTTATTGAATCTCCAAATGTCCATAAATAAATTACAATATCACAGAAAAGCCACCAGGCTAAAGGAAAAAGAGTCCAAGGCCCAACATGGCCAACAAGGTATAACATACATACAAAGGTGCCACGCACCAACAACTAACAGCAAACCTAAACAAAGAAGTGAACACGAGCGGTCTTCAAGACAGGCCTCTGGTGTTCACTCACCTCCACAGCAAACATCAGCATCAGCATCACCATATCCCCTGCAACAAAGCTCTGGCTCTGGGTCTAACATGTGACACCCAAAAGAGAGAGGGGCACATGTCAGCAAGTCTGGAAAGACTTGTGCAAGGAAACGGAAAGAAAGGTAAACTAGCAACCTAGCAGTTAAAGTATGGTGCATGGAAAGTAAAGTAAGGTGGTAACAAGTAAAGTAAAGTAGCAAGTATCAAGTGGTAGGGGTGACATGTAATGTCAAGTACAAGTAAAGTACAAGGGATCACTCAACGAGTGCCCTATCGCCCGCAGGCTGTGTTCAAGTATCAAGTACAAGGGATCACTCAACGAGTGCCCTATCGCCCGCAGGCTGTGTTCAAGTATCAAGTACAAGGGATCACTCAACGAGTGCCCTATTGCCCGCAGGCTGTGTTGAGCTCGTCTTCTGGAACACGAGCCAGAAAGTGTATTTAACAAGTATGGCGTAGGGGTGCACCTAACCGGAACAGGTAGCACTAGTATGTAGCGATGCTACGCAATCACGATGAGTATTCACGTATGCAATGACATGAGCAGATATTCGCGTACCGTTAATTGAAATTAGACATGACAGGCAAAATGCAATGGCATGAACAATATTCGCGTACCGTTTTATTTAAATTAAACATGGCAGTTAAAGATGCATGGATGACATGAACAGTTAATACGCGAACCGTTTATTGAAATTAAACGTGACAGGCGAAATGCAATGACATGAACATGTTCGCGTACCGTTAATTTAAATTAAACATGACAGTTAAAATGCAATAGCAGTTAAGGATGCATGGATGACATGAACAGTTAATACGCGTACCGTTAAGAAAAGTAAACGTGACATACAAGCATGATGAAGGTGACGGACCAAGCTTCGTTGTCAAGCTGGGTCAATGGCGTCTAGACGGCTATCCTTTCACCGTCTAGTCTCTTTTACGCTAAAGCAAGGGAATGGCCTAGGACATGGCCCAAATCAAGAGATGCAAGTTTCACTTGCCTCACGCCAAGGAAGATGATCAACGAGGCACGCCACAAAAGTTATCTACGGAGAGGAAATCGCTGCCACGGAGAAACAATCATCAAACAACATCCACCTAGTTTATTATTAGGGTTTCAATAAAATCACAAGGAGAGTTATGAGAAAACCAAATGATCGAACCCAACCGTATAGAAGCGGAAGATCGATGCCGAGCAAGCACGGCAACGGAAGAACGATCCGGGGAAACCTAGGGTTCAGATCTGGAAATGGATGGAGAAGTTTGGAGAAATAGGGTTTTGGGGGATTTTGGGGGTTTGATGAGATTTTGAGGAAGATGAGAGGTAGAATGTGTTAAGGGAGAGTTTGGATGATGGATTTTGGGCTTGGGATGAAGGAATAAGGGTTTGAGGTAGTAGGGGGCTCAATGGGGGAGAAACTAGGGTTTTGGGTCGTGAGGAAGGAGAAGAAAACGTTTGGGCGGGGTTTAAATAGGAAGGGCTGGCGGCTGCCCAGAAATTAGGGTTTTGGCACTGATTAGTCGGTCAGAGAACAACCACTGACCGACTAGTTTGGGAACTAGTCGGTCGGTTGACCAACGCAGACCGACTAAGTCCAAACAGTAACTCCTGTACAGAAATAGGATTTAGATTTAGTCGGTCAAAGAACAACTACTGACCGACTAGTTTCTCATCTAGTCGGTCGACGAACGTTCTTAGACCGACTAAGAATGAACAGTACTCGACTGCACAGAAGAACTAAGAATTAGTCGGTCTGAGTACAAAACTTAACCGACTAGTTTAACAACTAGTCGGTCGAAAGATGAACTTAGACCGACTAAACAGAAACAGTAACTTAAGTTAAATTAATCCAAGGAACTAGTCGGTTTGAGTAGAGTTGCCGACCGACTAGATCTCAATCTAGTCGGTTGGTTCCCCTTCTCGAACCAACTAAGATGCACTAAAAGTGCCGATTCGAATCGCAGAGCTTCGGGAAGATTCCTATGGCTTCTAAGATCACTCTAACTCTAAGATATGAGCGATTTGAAGCTTGTCACGAATGACTTACTCCGAAATCGACGATCGAAGGAAGAAGCTAGAAAATCACGACGAAACGATCGAAAGTGAAAGCTATGGCGACGAAAACCACACATCCAAGGAGAAAATCCACCAAGCATATATTTTAATATAGATAATCCAATTACACGAAAACCAGTCGTTACATCCTTCCCACCTTAGAATAAAGTCTGTCCTCGGACTTTCTAACATATCTAGTCGCCCTAGTTACTACCCTCAATCAATATCACATCAAAATTTCAACCAAGTACATTCATTTCACGTGCTTATATATACATGCACTAGAAATCAAATATTACGACCAGTACACACATATTTTCACGCACATAGTACACTCATACTTATTATAGTCAATCAATTTCATACACGTATTTCAATCACATATATATAGTCAATATATTTATACAACAATAAACACTTATTATTTACTGTAAGAAAACAACCAAGCCTCTCTTATTTGAAAATAATTTCACATTTATTTAGTCATTCAAATACATGCAAATATTTCACCATATTTTCACCTCACATATAGTCCTATAGCTATATATTGGTATAGCCACCCACAATCGTGTGCATAACACAACCAAGCACAAACAACTCCAACACCATACATACATCATCCATCACTATTCACCACCACATACAATTATACCAAAGTACATAGAGTATACCCACTCAAGCTTGAGTGAGACTCAAATCATAGCAGGACATTTATATGCGTAACACAGCATCCATACACATACCAATACCACTCCAAGGCATACACATCCACGTATCACATATTTTCACACCATATCCATCCATTTATAATTACCATATCAACACATCAACTACATACAAGTTTAAGAGATGCAATAGTCGGGTATACCTCCTGATATACACGCATACGACATCTCATAAAACAAGTAGTACCAATCAAAATCATCATTCTGTTATCATACGTATATCACATTATACTCAAGCAGAAAATTACCTACACACAACATACAATTGCCAACACCCATACCACTATATACACACCACGAAATCAACACTACGACGACATAACCACTTAACTAATGGGCCCACCAAACTATAACAAGGTTGACACAGGCAACGACAAGCTCTATGGGCTAGACAATAGGAAAGAACCGAACCTAGATCATGACGAATAGAAAGATCGAAAAACATGGGTTCAGCTAGGACGAAGATAAGGAGCCAAATTTGGTTAGGGGAATCAGGGTAAGACTGTGAATGTTTAGGTGGAAAGATGATGCAATGATACCCTTAAGGAATACGTAAAGAAGGTAGTGTAAACAACATAAATTAAAATACGTGAATTCAAAGACCGTTGTACTTCAAAAAGTCGGAGTCCTCGTTTGTATAAAATTATTTAGAGGTCGATAAACAAGTTGTTTGAAAGCGAGTTTGAGACGAATATACGTAATAAGAGGAAAAGTGGTTTATTGGCTTAAATAAAATCATCATGAGGAAAAAGGAAATCATTTACTCGAACATTAAAACATAGGTCAGAAATGTTATGCGGCAGCAATCTAAAAATTTTGGAAAAGTTTTGAGATTTGAAGATTGAAATCAGATCAAGTATAGCGTGGAGAATTTAAGCGCATGCTAAAGGTTTTCCAAATCTTAAAACTGAAGAGAAATCCCAAATAAACCATATCGAAAATACTTTTGGAGAAATCCGGATTTGCCAACAAAATTGATTTATACAAGATCTTAATGTACGAGCAAAACGAACGTGGAACCGATATATAAAAATAATTGAAGTCATATTTTAGAAATTATCTTAAAAGTGTGTATGGTGAATGGAAAGATAATATCTTAATAGTATGGAAAGAGAAAAGGATATTTAAACTCATCAAGTTAGTATTAAAACTTTTAAACCGTTTTAAAAAGGGTCTAAGTCAGGAATGATTTCGAAATAGTAATAATTTTTTTATTACAAAAATCTGAAATATGGAAAATGTTGAGCATAAAATCGACTTGCTAAAAGCCGAAGTCCAAAGGGACTTGAAAAGTTTATTAAGAGTAAGCACGAGGTGTTTTCGAATAAAATTTTAATGGCACAAGTAAGAAAAGAAATTATGAATCGAGTTAGGAAAATAGAAATACGGTTCAGAATGAAATTGGTATATGAAAAGGGACAAGACATTTATATCGATACGAAAATATATGCAGAAAATATTATAAACTTCTAATCTAAAAATCTCAACACAAGTTTCGATATTTAAAAACATAAATAATTTAAGTCGGCGAAGGGGCATGAAACCTTACATATATCAAAAGTGTTTCGAACAAATTTAAACTTAACGAAAGAAGAAGATCGAAGATACTTTTAGGGAAATAAGGATTTGCCAAAAGAACGTGTTGGTATAAAAACTTTTGAAGTACAAGTACGACGAATCTATAATTGATATATACAAAAATTAGTTGAAGTCCATTCAGTTTTGGAAAAATACCCCTAAAGGTATGTAAGATAAGTGGTTAAAAATAAATTTTTGTAGTTAGGAAAAAGGACGGTATATCGAACCATCAGGATAGTAATAAAGTTTAAAAATCGAAATGTGAAAGATACATTGTTAGAAAAAAATAGTACAAGATAGTAATTTTAAAATTACGACCAAAAGTCTTCAAAATTCAAGAACGACTTTTAACTCCATCGAAATTTAGGGAGACATATTTAAAGAAGTTTAGAACAAAATTTAAATTGAGTGAAACTTCAAATAAGGAAAGCATTCGAAAATAACTTTGGAAGAATCAAGATTTGCAACGGAAAACATTTGAAAGATCAAGGATAATTGTAATGAGGTGGTCATGTGAATTGAGGACAAGGGAAGTGGTTATGGAAACGTAATTTTCCAAAAATCTGTAGTCGGGAAAATGTTTGAACATAACTTTGATTTTGTTGAAAGCTGAAATCATCTGTGACTTGAAAAGTATATTAAGGGAGCGCGACGAGTCATTTGAATAGCATAAATAAGAAAGAAAAATTCATAAATCGAATTTGGAAAATAGAATTGTGGCTCAGAATTAAATCGATCTATGAAAAGGGACAAGATATTCAAATAGGTATGAAAGGTATAAACTGTAAAACATTATAAAACAGTAATCAAAATCTCGTCAAAACTTTCGAATTTCAAAAATTAATTTAAGTCAACGAAAGAGTACGAGATATAAGTATACATATAACAATTGAAATTCCATTTAGCTTGGAAAAGATTTTAAAGTATGTATGCCATGCGATTAAAATGGATCTCATAGTTAGAAAATGGTATATCGAATTTTCCAAAATAGTATTGGAGTCTTTAAACCGAAATGCAAAAATATAGACAAGAAAATGGTTACGAGATAGCAATTATAATTACAACCATTAGACTCCGAAATCGAAAAGGAATTTGACTCAATCGAAAAGTGAGAAATTTTAAGTATATACGTAGCGGGTTTAAAACAAAATTTAAACTTAAGGAAAACTTTAATAAGGGAAATCAAAAATAACTTTAAAAGAAATTAAGCCTTGCGAATGGGGACATTCGAAGGATCAACGATTATCGTAACGTGGTGGTCGTGGGAATCGAGGCAAGGGATTTGGTCGGATGATCAAAACATAAATACGCCTAGGTTATGACTTAGGAAAATCTACGGAAACTCCTACGGTCAACCAACTAAAGATTATGGAACTAAGCGCTAAGACTCCCTAAGGGCTAGACAGCGATGAAATGAGTTCAGCTTGGTCCGAAATCGATGAACCCAAGCGAGAGACCAAAGAATTCTAGAAGTCTACCCTAGTCAAAGCTAAACAGGAACCACTAAGGTAACTCCTACGACGACCAAATCAACTCCTAGCGGGGAGTCTAACTAACAATTAGGGGCCTCTAACTAGCAAGCACGGACGTCTAACTAAGTCTTCCTACCACCTAGTGACATAGGAAAACTACTAGACTCAAGGCTTATAAATTGGATGTTCTAATTTATTTAATGGACATTCCATAATTATTATCATTGTTCCGATAGTTCACATTTGCAAATGGACCTGCATGGGCCACCAATAAAACCTGTCATGCCCCGCTTCCCAAAAATGTGGAGGCGAGACGTGAGAAGGTCCGCACAAACTTGAAGCTGTGAAGCTCCAAGTCTGATAAGCGTAAAAAAACACTTATTATGGCAGGTCTTTGCAAAGAGAAACGAAACAACGATGATAATAAGGAAATGAGACGACATTTTATTGAATCTCCAAATGTCCATAAACAAATTACAATATCACAGAAAAGCCACCAGGCTAAAGGAAAAAGAGTCCAAGGCCCAACATGGCCAACAAGGTATAACATACATACAAATGTGCCACGCACCAACAACTAACAGCAAACCTAAACAAAGAAGTGAACACGAGCGGTCTTCAAGACAGGCATCTGGTGTTCACTCACCTCCACAGCAAGCATCAGCATCAGCATCACCATATCCCCTGCAACAAAGCTCTGGCTCTGGGTCTAACATGTGACACCCAAAAGAGAGAGGGGCACATGTCAGCAAGTCTGGAAAGACTTGTGCAAGGAAACGGAAAGAAAGGTAAACTAGCAACCTAGCAGTTAAAGTATGGTGCATGGAAAGTAAAGTAAGGTGGTAACAAGTAAAGTAAAGTAGCAAGTATCAAGTGGTAGGGGTGACATGTAATGTCAAGTACAAGTAAAGTACAAGGGATCACTCAACGAGTGCCCTATCGCCCGCAGGCTGTGTTCAAGTATCAAGTACAAGGGATCACTCAACGAGTGCCCTATCGCCCGCAGGCTGTGTTCAAGTATCAAGTACAAGGGATCACTCAACGAGTGCCCTATTGTCCGCAGGTTGTGTTGAGCTCGTCTTCTGGAACACGAGCCAGAAAGTGTATTTAACAAGTATGGCGTAGGGGTGCACCTAACCGGAACAGGTAGCACTAGTATGTAGCGATGCTACGCAATCACGATGAGTATTCACGTATGCAATGACATGAGCAGATATTCGCGTACCGTTAATTGAAATTAGACATGACAGGCAAAATGCAATGGCATGAACAATATTCGCGTACCGTTTTATTTAAATTAAACATGGCAGTTAAAGATGCATGGATGACATGAACAGTTAATACGCGAACCGTTTATTGAAATTAAACGTGACAGGCGAAATGCAATGACATGAACATGTTCGCGTACCGTTAATTTAAATTAAACATGACAGTTAAAATGCAATAGCAGTTAAGGATGCATGGATGACATGAACAGTTAATACGCGTACCGTTAAGGAAAGTAAACGTGACATACAAGCATGATGAAGGTGACGGACCAAGCTTCGTTGTCAAGCTGGGTCAATGGCGTCTAGACGGCTATCCTTTCACCGTCTAGTCTCTTTTACGCTAAAGCAAGGGAATGGCCTAGGACATGGCCCAAATCAAGAGATGCAAGTTTCACTTGCCTCACGCCAAGGAAGATGATCAACGAGGCACGCCACAAAAGTTATCTACGGAGAGGAAATCGCTGCCACGGAGAAACAATCATCAAACAACATCCACCTAGTTTATTATTAGGGTTTCAATAAAATCACAAGGAGAGTTATGAGAAAACCAAAGGATCGAACCCAACCGTATAGAAGCGGAAGATCGATGCCGAGCAAGCACGGCAACGGAAGAACGATCCGGGGAAACCTAGGGTTCAGATCTGGAAATGGATGGAGAAGTTTGGAGAAATAGGGTTTTGGGGGATTTTGGGGGTTTGATGAGATTTTGAGGAAGATGAGAGGTAGAATGTGTTAAGGGAGAGTTTGGATGATGGATTTTGGGCTTGGGATGAAGGAATAAGGGTTTGAGGTAGTAGGGGGCTCAATGGGGGAGAAACTAGGGTTTTGGGTCGTGAGGAAGGAGAAGAAAACGTTTGGGCGGGGTTTAAATAGGAAGGGCTGGCGGCTGCCCAGAAATTAGGGTTTTGGCATTGATTAGTCGGTCAGAGAACAACCACTGACCGACTAGTTTGGGAACTAGTCGGTCGGTTGACCAACGCAGACCGACTAAGTCCAAACAGTAACTCATGTACAGAAATAGGATTTAGATTTAGTCGGTCAAAGAACAACTACTGACCGACTAGTTTCTCATCTAGTCGGTCGACGAACGTTCTTAGACCGACTAAGAATGAACAGTACTCGACTGCACAGAAGAACTGAGAATTAGTCGGTCTGAGTACAAAACTTAACCGACTAGTTTAACAACTAGTCGGTCGAAAGATGAACTTAGACCGACTAAACAGAAACAGTAACTTAAGTTAAATTAATCCAAGGAACTAGTCGGTTTGAGTAGAGTTACCGACCGACTAGATCTCAATCTAGTCGGTTGGTTCCCCTTCTCGAACCAACTAAGATGCACTAAAAGTGCCGATTCGAATCGCAGAGCTTCGGGAAGATTCCTATGGCTTCTAAGATCACTCTAACTCTAAGATATGAGCAATTTGAAGCTCGTCACGAATGACTTACTCCGAAATCGAAGATCGAAGGAAGAAGCTAGAAAATCACGACGAAACGATCGAAAGTGAAAGCTATGGCGACGAAAACCACACATCCAAGGAGAAAATCCACCAAGCATATATTTTAATATAGATAATCCAATTACACGAAAACCAGTCGTTACACAGAACATCTGTAAAGATCAACATATTATATTCATTTCTCTTGGGAATTTGACAAATTAATATAAATGAAAGTTGAATCTATGGAAGTTTTGGATTCACAGATAAACTTTCATGTAAAAATGTGAACTATATGATTTATAGTGAATTAATTAGTGAAGTGTGTCAAATCTGTTTTTCAGACAGATTTTCGGGTCTGTGTTCAAAGCCAATTTTGGCCATGTTGGAGGCAGAAATTCGACATAGGAGTACTCGGATGAACTTTTAGAAACATTTGTTAGCTTTTCAACAAGACCAAAATCATTAAATTTCATGGAGTGTGCAGGTAGAAATCCTCAATTTTCTAAACAGTGTACATCTTGACAGAATTTAAGACATCTTGCAAACAATGAATTTTTACTCCTAATTCCAGAATTGAACATATATCAATATTTATATGATTTTGGTAGGATTTCAAGATCTACAAGCTTATATTTTTTTCGAAGCTTAATTCGAACCACAGTGAGCAAAATCCAAGCATGAACACAAAACAAAATTTCAGCTTTTCAAAGGAAGTGATGTTGATTAGAATTTCAAAGAAATATTCATGAAAATTAAAACATGGCATATGAATTTGATTATTACTAATCCATATTGATAAAACAAGATGTAAAAACATAATAAACTAGAACCCTAATTAAATTCCAAATACCAAGTTGGAATCCTACCTCACATCTTGATTTCTCTTCTCCTTCTATTTCTCTTCCTCTTCTTCTTTTCTTCTTCTTCTTCTTCTTCTTCTTTTTCTATCTTTCTTTTTTTTCTTGGTTGAAGAAATTGGACATGGCATGGGAGGTGGCCGGCCATAGGCTAGGAAGGGGAGAGGAAAATGGGAAAGGGAAGGAAAGAATGAGAGAAAGGGAGAGAATTCTAGATTTCTTTTTTTCCCATCTTTTCTTATTCTTTTCTTATCCTCCAAGAAAGGAATATTCCAAGGGAATATTCCTTGTGGAAATGACCAAAATACCATCCCATGTTCCAAGTATTTACAAGTTTGCCATTACTTTAGGTACCGACCACTTAAGTATGTACGCACAACAAATTTAGTCAAAAAGACCGTTTTGTCCCTGACCTTTCAAAAAATTTACGGGGATTGCCATTGACCCCCAACCCTTTTCACACTAGCATGGCTCCCCTTATACACATCCACACACATCCATGCGTGCATACAAGCATCACACACACACACACACGTCTAATACTTCTCTGTAGTTTTGCACCAACGACGTCCTTCGCTCTTCTCCCGCGTTCACATTTCGCATTCTCTTCCCTTAGCCGCGTATTACGGCCTAATCCCTCTTACACTACGCTACTTACATCAATATCTACGCTTATTTCATACCTACCTATGCATCGTAGATAGAAATATCACATGTGTTCTGTAGAATACACGTATAGTGCAAAATAGGGCATGACATCCTACTCACCTTAATGTAAAGTCCGTTCTCAGACTTCCTAGGGTGTGAATCTTGCCGAGGTCAGCTAGATATGATGGTCTTACTATTCAGGAAGTACAAACAAGAATACATATCTACACCACACTTATACACTATATATGCTTCACTAACAGCCATCCTCATCCGTAACGCACACATGTCACAGATACATCCTATCACTCATCTAGTAGCACATCCATATCACTATATGTATCATCACATACACATACATATATGTTCTTCATATAAACATCTTAGCACACATATTCACACATTAACATATACATCACACACCATAATTAGGTCTCTATACGTATTATTATACGTATTTAGATCACTACTTACATCCATGTGCATACGACATCACATCATATCCCATCATAATACCTTCAAGTATAACAATTCATATTTTACCTGCTTATATATATATATATATATATATATATATATATTCGTCTATATCCATGCACAAACACACAACAATACCCATTAACCTACACACCATTACTTGAAAAACAGGGTCACTATCACGGTGTCACACCGTATATACACCGGACCCATATACACCCAAAGCTAATTCATATAAATTCATCCACGATCATATGGACATAAACATCTACATACACACGATAATTAGTCTCATCCAACCTACATAGACATGCACGCACTATCACATGCATGATCAAGTTACCTAAGGTCCACAATTATAATTATAGATAAATATATACATAATCTCATATGCATAACAATGCACCTACTGCCTCACACAGATAGGCACATATACCACACACAATTCACATAAGAGTGCACAACATCATACATCCCCTGCCATACGCTATATATGTATATACATAACTACCTTTGCACATCCTACGCACATACGGCCAAAATAGTCAAATAACTATAAATGTTCATTCATACTCCACACACGCACGTATACATATAAACGTGCAACCAATTACACACGGTCCAACCCACACATATCAACAGTTTCATTCAGTTACATTTATCAAACATATTACACATATACATACTCCTTATCTATCACATTTACATCCACATTGCATATGTATATACATACACACAGGCTTTGGTACATACCCATATACACATGCATACAAACAAGAATACCTTTATCCAAGGCACACCGAGATACACATGGATAAACAACCCTATAGGAAAGATCGGCAGGTAAACAAACAAAATACGTATAAGTATTTATATATATTCATTCATCCAAAATATACATCATTACGTATACTCCCATGCACATCACATATGCATATACACATCACACGTATAATGGAAGTTCATACAACTATGATACATATTCACGTATACACATCAACCAATACACCACACGAACACTCTATATAACCTAATTCATATTCACTTACTTATTATGTATATACAGAGATATACATATCAATTTCATATATAGATATCTAGGTCTACACATAGCCAAATACACGTTCACTCATACACACCAATTTATCATTATAATGGTAGGTATGCACACAAACATACAAATATATACTTATTAAGGTCTATGCAACCAGGCACATACATTCCCATGTATGGGCACACACCCGTGTACACATGTTATACATACCCTACTATCACATACTCATACAAGCAAGTTATCCCAGGGTACCAATATGTAGTCGGTAACCATTCGTACCATTATATACAGAGCATTCAATATATCCACACTTTTACTAACATACTTATGTACACACAAATAAGTATATTTCAACATTCATATACATTCAGTAGATAGTCACACTCCATGTACATACACATTCACATACTAATACATGCATATCAAATTAGGGATCATTCACATACATATACATATAATCACTCATAAGACAGATATCAATACACGTTCAATAATAACAACACATTTACAGTCACACCACGCTTGCTACAACACAATACATACATACAAGTATCTCATACACCAATACACAATTCCCCCATCATGCCACTATATACGGATGGGTTCATGCACTATATATATATCCAAATGGTCTTACAAACACCATTCTACGGTAACGTATACACACACACACATACTATAACTCCACTTAACCGTGTAAACCCATAGCCATCCCATATGTATATATATACGTTGTATAATCTCAAATATTCACATTCATCACATTCTACATATGATACATGTCGCATTTACATCCCTATCCGATATTAGACACGGTATAGAGCTAAGACCACAACTTGGGTGAACGGGTCTAACGCATCCCTACCCTCCTTAGGATAAATCCACTCCAAACACCCTGGAGCATTACTCATACTATCTGTGCATCCACCACTTGTCTATATCGCTACATACACGTTATATATGGCCAAAACACAACTGTCTTCACGCAATAATACACACACGACCATATACCTAAGTAAAACAATATACCAATCATTACATGCCCATTGGTAGCACATACATATATTCTCAGTTATTCAAATCTAACACAGTAGGAATTTACACATTAACAATACAACACTAGCGATGGATATAAACCAATATTTCAACCCATATCTACACCACATATCCATACAAGTACACATATATTCGCACACATGCACTTCCCCCACATATATCAACAAGACCATATGAACACTCCACCACTCTATCCACACAAGGATAGACATACACACCTTGGTACTTTCCCACACCGGGAAACAACCATAACGTAATAGATAGGAAAACGCTTACATGCACTCATATCAGCTATGTACATATCTTAACTTACACACATACAAGACATATGTCCCCACTAGCTTATATGTACTCACCAATGTACATCCACGAACAAACAAGTATATATCACCTATGTCTCGGAGTCGCACAAGTATATCCCATACCAGCCTCACATACCCGTGCCATGCACTTTAATACGGACGTAGTATACATACACTCTAGTATTCACCCACCTAGTATATACTTCCACGTCTATCCATACATGCAGCTTTCATGCTATTCAAATACAAATATGCATATATACTGAATACAAGTATACATGCGACACATGTAATTCAAGTATCCGAGTACAATAACTGCATTTATACACACGAATTTTCATTAGTATATATACTGATACCAACAAATATACTTCTATAGTATACTACACTGTAGGAAGTTCATCCTCTGACTTCCTAAGTTAGAGGTTTAAGGGTGGATCACTTAAGGCTCTAAGGTCACTACCCACCTTAGGCTAATGTATCCCAATCACCTACTGAAGCATTACATGTACTATCCTTACGCACATCGCAGTGCAGTGACCTGCATGGGCCACCAAAAACTGTCACGCCCCGTTCCCCAGAATACCTGGTATCTATAATTTAAATTTTTTTCTTTCCAAGTATCCTAAAGAGTGCGGGTGATAAGAGAGGAAAAGAGAGAGAAAGAAGAAACTACATAAGCAGGCCACTGCACACATGCTGGGATAGTACAAGTGAAGCTCCACAATAGTAATAAAACAACCTCAAGAATAATAAGAACACCAACAAGATAACGTATAGATAACAGTTTCCATTCATATACATATAATCCAGGTACACCACTACATATACACAGTCATTCTCCACCTCCCAAACGAATCATATCACACCACAAATACTACTCACACCAAGTGCTACCCCTGAACCCGGCTCGAAGTCACCTCAACCAAGCTAACCCTGCTACCTGGAAAATGGGGAGGAGCACGTCAATGCGTGCCCCCAGTAGGAACCAACTTGGATTTGGAACTCTATTTTAGGATTATCAATTCCATAGGTAATGCAAGAGAAATAGAGTATGTGCTAGTACAATAATGAAAATTTAAAGAGCTAAACAAAGGAATCATACCTGCGGTCCAATGTCGAGTTACTGCAAGAGAAGAGGTTAGCACGAATAATAATAATAATAACACAAGTATTCAAGCAACCATTATCTAATAACATAAGTGCAAGTGCTTGAGACATGACACAGAGGCACATTAAAACAGGCAAAGGGGAGGGGAAGTGCTGCCAGTAGTAGAAGTAACACGCAAATCTTATTTTATTATTTCATAATTGACTTAATTGGAACTTGGGTAAACTGTGTGATACCAGGACCTGGACTTCACCCCAAATTTGGGATGAACTAGCACACGACGCAGTGGACACGGGCACTGTACGCCGGGCCTCTCAGCTCCCCCTTCCCTGGCAGGAGTGAGGTTCTACAACCCCCTGACACCTCCACTCCCGGTAAAGGCGAGTGGAAAATAAATATGGAAATCCCCTCCACTCCTGGTAAAGGCGAGTGGGTGTAAACTCCACACATCACATAATCATCTCCCAACTTCACAGTCCAGGCCTCATATCCATAATTTACTCAAATCCCACCTAAAACCCAGGTTCTGCTAACTCGCCATCATTAGAGAGGATTGAGACATTCAAGATTTCTATTTCATCTTCTAGTAATAAAGGAGTCATGTAGCATGGTATCACATTCCATATTCACATCAACATGGGTCATGCACCGAAGTGTCATGCCCTCTATCGCATTCATATCAACCCATCATCACATCACATATGGTACCATGCATTACGTGCTCCCAACATTACAAGTTCATATCAAATTTCATTTTATATCCACATGATTGAGCATTCATCGCATTTCTGACATTTGCCTTCATTCAGGCATTTCCACAAACACGTGGTGAGCATGACGTGCATGTCCATCAGAACATTACCAAATCAATTGACAAAACATATCATTAATCTAATTTACATGCAAGAACAATAATCATGTACCATAGTGGGTAGAATTACAACAATACACAACTTTAACACATCACTTAACCACTCAGCATGCAGGAATTTGCAGAACAGCCGTAACGATCAACATATTATATTCATTTCGCTTGGGAATTTGACAAATTAATATAAATTAGAGTTGAAGCTATGGAAGTTTTGGATTCACAGATAAACTTTCATGTAAAAATATGAACTATATGATTTATAGTGAATTAATTAGTGAAGTGTGTCAAATCTGTTTTTCAGACAGATTTTACGGTCTGTGTTCAAAGCCAATTTTGGACATGTTGGAGGCAGAAATTCGCCATAGAAGTACTCTGATGAACTTTTAGAAAAACTTGTTAGCTTTCCAAAAAGACCAAAATCATAAAATTCCATGGAGTGTGCAGGTAGCAATCCTCAATTTTCTAAACAGTGTACATCTTGACAGAATTTCAGACATCTTGCAGACAATGAATTTTTACTCCTAATTCCAGAATTGAACATATATCAATATTTATATGATTTTGGGGTAGGCTTTCAAGATCTACAAGCTCATATTTTTTCGAAGCTTAATTCAACCCACAGTGAGCAGAATCCAAGCATGAACACACAACAAAATTTCAGCTTTTCAAAGGAAGTGATGTTGATTAGAATTTCAAAGGAATATTCATGAAAATTAAAACATGGCATATGAATTTGATTATTACTAATCCATATTGATAAAACAAGATGTAAAAACATAATAAAATAGAACCCTAATTAAATTCCAAATACCAAGTTGGAATCCTACCTCACATCTTGATTTCTCTTCTCCTTCTCTTTCTCTTCCTCTTCCTCTTCCTCTTTTCTTCTTCTTCTTCGTCCTTTTCTTTCTTTCTTTTTTTTCTTGGTGGAAGAAATTGGCCATGGCATGGGAGGTGGCCGGCCATAGGCTAGGGAAGGGAGAGGAAAATGGGAAAGGGAAGGAAAGAATGAGAGAAAGGGAGAGAACTCTAGATTTCTCTCTTTGCCCCATCTTTTCTTATTCTTTTCTTATCCTCCAAGAAAGGAATATTCCAAGGGAATATTCCATGTGAAAATGACCAAAATACCCTCCCATGTTCCAAGTATTTACAAGTTTGCCATTACTTTAGGTACCGACCACTTAAGTATGTACGCACATCAAATTTAGTCAAAAGACCATTTTGCCCCTGACCTTTCTAAAAATTTACGGGGATTGCCATTGACCCCCAACCCCTTTTCACACTAGCATGTCTCCCCTTATACACATCCACACACATCCATGCGTGCATACAAGCATCACACACACACGTCTAATACTTCTCAGTAGTTTTGCACCAACGACGTCCTTCGCTCTTCTCCCGCATTCACATTTTGCATTCTCTTCCCTTAGTCACGTATTACGGCCTAATCCCCCTTACACTACGCTACTTACATCAATATCTACGCTTATTTCATGCATACCCATGCATCGTAGATAGAAATATCACGTGTGTTCTGTAGAATACACGTATGGTGCAAAATAGGGCATGACAAACATTCTCCCCCTTTTTGATGATGACAAACAAACATAAACAAAAAGATAAATAATTGTGCTTAAAAAAACTTACTCCCCTACATAGATGCCAATCAAGTTAGTCAACAAATATTAGGGCATCTATATATCAATTGAAGCAAGTGAGTAAAATATGCATGAATGAAATGAATTCATGAAATCTAGGATTTCAAATCCCTATTCATTGTATCTTACTCCCCCTGAATCTAAGGCAACTTCAATCTTAGATTCAAGTGTTATTAGTACATACTTAGCACATTCATTATGGATCTATATGTTTATTTCTCTCCCCCTATGGCATTATCCAAAAGGTGGGAGTAAATAACAACAACAATCGTGCTAAATAAGAACTATCAACAATCAAGGAGTATAAAGATATATAAAACCAAAACTCATAAAACCACATCATATACTTATGTGAATAGATGAATGAAAGTCCAACATCAACATTTGAGATATATGAAGAGAATATATTGTCTCAAAAATAAATCTTATCACATATGGCATGTATAATCCAATATCAAGTCAAAAATAAATCACATTCAAGGAGACAATATCTCAAAATTCACACAGATACGATAAGCAATTATACAATGTGTGAAACATAAGGTGAAACTGTAATATCATATATACATAAGAGATATCACAAGAGTACAAGTCATAAGGACATCAACATGTCCAACAAAATACAACATAATCAAAAATACAACATCATGATCTCAAAAATACATCATCATATATGAGACTAAAAAAAGAACAAAATACATCATGATACGCAGACATCATCACCAAATATCCACCATACAAACATCACTCAAAAACTAAAAAAAATATGAGTGAGTGTCTCCAGGAGCAGCAGATGAAGAATCAGGCTCTGGGTCAACAGTGGTATCTTCTGGAGGAGGAGCAGCAGGAGCACCCTGAGTAGCAGCTACGCCAGGATGCACAACGAGATCAGTGATGATGGAAGGAGGACGCTCACGAGTCTGGGGAGGAACAAAACGTCTCAGATGCTCAGGGAAGGGTAAACCCTGATGCTGGAATGATAGAAAAGCCAAACCATATAGACCAAACACCATCTCAAAGAGAATGTCAAGAGCGAGAGGAGAAGATGAAGATGGCTGGTCAGCAGGTGGAACCGTGGAGGAAGACGGAGCAGACATAGATTTCCTCTTCTTAGATGCAGACTGCAGAGCCGAAGAGGACTTCGACTTTGCAGAAGCATCAAGAAGATGACCAAAAGGCACGGGCTTGTAGGGAGACAAGTCAATCCCAAAATGACGAAAGACGAGTGTAAGAAGTCCACCGTAGGGAATGTGAGAGGAGGAAAAAGTAAACTCGACCTTGTCCATCCTGTCAAGGAGGACACCGGCCCAGTTCACGGACATCCCGGAAAAGATCGCGCACATACACCTCAGTATCTCCTGGGAAGGCTGGTCAGAAGATCCGTATTTCGACAGGATGTTGGACTTCGCCACGAGGTGAACATCCCAACCCCTAGCCGAGAACATGGACGAACTAACACCAGAAGATAGAGCTGAGGGTATCTCACAGAACATGTCCCGGAGGACAGACTGATCAAGCTCATCAATGTCAGAAATGGAAATGTCTGAAGGAAGGGATCCAGTTGAGGGAATCCTAAGAATGGTCCCTAAGAGAGTGGGATCAATGCGAATGGAAGTCCCCTGGACAACAGTATCAATAACTCCAATGGTAGAATAATCACCGCGAATGCGGTTAGCATAGAAGATCTTAACCAAAAATGGATAAGCCCGAGGAGATTCGCTCTGGGAGAAGCGAAAGAGGTCAGCCAATCGGGTGGCAGATAAAATCTCTGAAAGTCTCTCAGCGGTGAAGGCAGGAAAAACGATATATCGCTCTCTAAGAAATTTGATCCCTATGAGACAATGAAATTTTGCAAGCATAAATCATCTCGGCAAATGGGAACGAGGGGATCAGTGTTGAGTATTGTTTCCCCTGATTTGGTTTTGATAATGAACAAACATAAATGTCGTGCACTAATTCTCTTTGAGCGCAGTTATGGAGATCGTCGCCAAATTACTTCGTACATCTCAAGCGACGCCCCAAGACTTCTTAAAGCGCGTGATCGTGTGCCTGAAGATTCGTTGAAGCTCAAGGAGTTATTAATGAAGTCAAGGGATTTGGATTGAAGCTTTGAAGACGGTTCGTCATGTTTATTTTATTGTCTTCTAGCTTCATCGTATAGAATGTTAAGCCTTGAGTAGGACTTACTTAACAATCTTCATAACGCTCATGTCTTAGATCTAGGATTGCCTTAGAAGCCATTAGAAACTTTTCCGAAGCTTATCGCTTCATTTCACGGCTTCTTATGCATCTTAGTTGGTTCAAGAAGAAGAACCAACCGACTAGATGACAATCTAGTCAGTTGGAAATCCTTCTTGAACCGACTAGTTATCCTAGCTTCTTTCAGCTTAAGCACTGTTGACAAGTTAGTCGGTCAAAGAAGAATCACCGACCGACTAGTTGTCAAACTAGTCGGTTGGTATCTTTTCTCAGACCGACTAGTTTTCCTTGTGAAATTCAGCTCATTTACTGTTGATCAATTAGTCGGTCCAAGAAGGTTCACCGACCGACTAGTTGTCAAACTAGTCGGTTGGTGTTTCTTCTTAGACCGACTAGTTCTATCTCCTTATTTCACTATCTTCCCTGTCAACCATCTAGTCGGTCCAAGAAGGTTCACCAACCGACTAGTTGCAAAACTAATCGGTCAGTGATCCTTCTTAGACCGATTAAGCAGCTTCAGAAATAGATCCGTTGGGCATTTATTGCCACGATTTTTGCTGAACTCTTTTCTCTCTTCTATATAAACTTGATGAGCTTCAAGCTTGCATTCAAGGCTGCCATTATTGAGATTTAGAGAATCAAAGAGAAGAGCATTCAATTCTCATTTCTAAGCTCACTCACTTCACAAGAATCTCTCCCTCACTCTTTGAGCCCTAATTCCTCAAGAGAGATTCTCATTCATTGTGAGCTACTCAAGCTAAGAGCTTGAATCCAAGTCACCATCTTCACCCTAGCCATCTATTGCTGTTCATCTTGGTGGAGCTAGGGTTTGGTGCTATCTTCTTCCTCAAAATCCTTCTTGCCCTAAAATCTGTAAGTTTTACTCAAGGCATAGGGTTTTGTGGTAAGTGTTTCATTATTACATTTCATTTGATATTTCAGTTTATCTCTCGGTTGTGAGAGAAGATCGTGATCCCTGTTTGTGGGAGTCACATTTCGTTTTGTGTATGATTTGATCTGGTACTAGTTTCTACAAGAATTTCATAGTGCAAATTTGAGTTAGAGGATTCTAACTCAAGTAGCCAGAGGGGATCCGGGTGTTTGGGATGTAGGATCACCGGGAACAAGTCGTGGAGACTTGGGTGGATCTGAACCCATTAAATCACTTGTTTGCGTTGCTTAGTTCTTGTTGTTATTATTCATTCCGCATTTTTGGTTGTGTTTGCACAATAATTAGGAATTATACTCTTGATTATTTTAAAGTACTATTCACCCCCCCTCTAGTACTTGTGCAGTAGCTATCAGGGCATTACATTTGGTATCAGAGCCAAGTTCATAGCTATGACTACCAACGACAACAAGACCGTTCGTCCACCTTCCGACTACAGCACCTTCAAGAATCGTGAAGGAGCTTCTTCAGTGATGGAAGGACACTCCTCAACTAGGCCTCCTCACTTCAATGGTGCCAACTATGGGCACTGGAAATGCCGGATGGAAACCTTCCTCCAGAGCACTTCACTTTGGAGAGCCACGCTAACGGAGTATGTCGAGCCCGATGCAGAAGACTTCACGAAGTGGACTACCGCGGAGGTCGCCGCGGAGGTGAACAATGCCAAGGCAATGAATGCCTTTCAATGTGCATTGGAGCCTGAAGACTTCAACAAGATATGCACATGTAAGAGTGCATATCAAATTTGGAACCAACTCCAAATCTTGCACGAAGGAACGAGTAGGGTAAAAGACTCCAAACTCACTGTTGCTAATAAAGAATTCAAGTTATTTCATATGGAACATGGTGAAAAGATGAAGGAGTACTATGCTCGCTTCGTGGATATAACCAACGAGTTGGATGCTCTTGGGAAGACCTATACCCAAAAGGAGAAAGTCGCGAAGATTATTGACGGACTTCCTTCGAGTTGGGAAAAGTGTACTTACGCTATCGAGGAAGGTAACGATATGAATAAATATACTGTCGTTCAACTAATGGGTACCTTAATGTCGCATGAGGTACGGAAGGACGGTAAGATAAAGATGCAGGACAAGATGAAGTCGTTCTTGAAGCAAGAAGAGCCAAAGAAAAAGGCCATTGCTTTCAAGGCCGCTCCTTCTACATCTACCGATGGTGAAGAATCGAAAGACGAGTTGGACATAGAATCCTTTGCCCTTATGGCAAAGAAGTTCAACCGATTCTTCCGAAAAGGTAACTTTAGGAATAAATCTAAAGTTAATTCGACTAATGCTTCTACTCCTTTTTGTTTTAAATGCAACAAGCCAGGACACATCAAGGTGGATTGTCCTGTCAACAAACACAAGGAGAAGTGGAAGGCACCCAAGTTCGACAAGTCAAGAAAGTACAAGAAGGGGTACAAGAAAGGGCTTGTCGGCACATTCACTGACTCAGAAGAGGACTCCTCAAGTGGAGAGTCGGATGATGAACAAGTGGAGCAAGCACACATGTGCTTCATGGCAAGAGAGGAACATGATCAAGAGACCGCTTCCGATGAAAGCGATGATGAAGGCGAAGAGGTAACTATGGATGAACTTAGATTAGCTAACAAACAAATTGAGTCTAAGTATTCTAAATTGGTAAATAGATATACTAAAATTAAAGATGAGCTAACTAGTCTCCAAACCTCACCTAAGCCTATCATCAACAACGACACCGTTGTTGAAGGCTTGAGAAATGAGATTGTAAATCTCAAATCTCAACTTGAGCATGTTCACATTGAGAATTCGGATTAACGCGAGATAGCGGATTTGATTTCTCGAAACTCAACTTTGAGTATTGAGAATGAGAATCTCAAGTCTCATGTTTGTGTACTCACAACTAAAGTGTCCACTTTGGATACTTCAATACCTTCTCTCACCGAGAAGTATGAGTCCACATTAGGCCAAATTGACAAATTCAACAAAGGCAAGGACCATTTGGATAATATCCTAAATGATTTACATCCAGCCAATCATCGTATTGGCTTGGGGTATAAAAAGGAAAATTCATCCAAATCTTCCACCACCTTTGTAAGGCCAACTTCCGATGCCTCAACTAGTGGGAGTAAACGCCCCATGGGTAGTTCATCTACCAATGGTGCTTCCACTAGGTACACACCCCCTCTTGGAAAGAAACCCACTTTGGGTGTACCTCCAAAGAAGGGTCATGCATTTATGTACACCAATACTATGCCACGTAGGAACACACCTCCTACTCCACATGTTCACACGTATGATGATTTCTATGCTCCACGTCCACGAGCACGTGCACACCAAGTGAGACACACTCACGCACGTGTTCCTCCACATGCATATGTTCAACCACATCATTACTATATGAATGATTACCATCATGCACCATATCATATGTCGCCACCACCATTTCATCATGTGCCGTATGCTTATCCACGTCATGCATACCCTAGGCCACTTCCTCGTAGCCCACATGCATCACGTAGAAATCAACCACATGTGCATGCTCCCAATAGGAATATGGCTCCCAAGATATTCACTATTTGGGGCCCGAAGGACACAAGCATGCATGAAAAACACGCATACATTAATTCTTATTTCATGAATGTAGTGCACAATGATAATTATATTGGGAAGTCTAAGTCCAATTGGACTTGGCTTCCAAAGGTCTAATCTCTTAGGACCCAATGACCTTGGGTACCATGATACAATATTTTTTATCTTCAGGTACTCAAGAAAAAAGAAAAGGAGCAACAAATCAAAATTTAGCTCCAAGGATGGGTGGATACTTGATAGCGGGTGTTTAAAACACATGACTGGTGAAGCTCAGTTGTTATCTGGAGTGGTGCCCATTGAAAATGGAAACCGAGTGGTCTTTGGAGGCAACGAGAGCGGAACCATCATTGGTGTTGGAAAAGTTGGTAACCCCTCTAAACCCCTTGTAAGTGATGTTTACCTTGTTAAAGGCTTAAATCACAATTTTATTTCAATAAGCCAACTTTGTGACAAGGGTTACAAAGTTAGCTTTGCGAAATGAATATGTCATATTTTGAGTAAAGATAATAATAATGTGTTATTATCTGGCACACGCCATAAGGATATATATATATATATCCTAGATATTCCAAAATCACATGAACAATGTCTCATTGCCAACACAAGTGAATAACACTTATGGCATCGACATTTTGGTCATGTGAACTTTGGAACACTTTTCAAACTATCCAAATTAAACTCTATAAAAGGATTTCCTAAGCTTGCCTTTCAAAAGAAAAGCTTTTGTGACTCGTGTCAACGAGGCAAACTTCCAAAATCGTCATTCAAACCTAAGAAGAGCATATCCTCTAAATGGCCTCTAGAGCTTTTACATCTAGATCTTTTTGGTCCAACTAGAGTTGCTTCATTAGGGAATACTCGATATGGACTTGTCATCGTTGATGACTTTTCTAGATTTACTTGGGTATTTTCTTTAACTAATAAAAATGATGCTTTTGAAAACTTCACAGTATTTGTTAAGAAAGTACAAAATCTCATTGGAACCACCATTGTCACTATTCGTAGTGATCATGAAGGGGAATTTGAGAACGAGTCTCTCTCAAATTTCTGTGATGAAGTTGGTATTACTCACACCTTTTCTTTCCCTCGCGTACCCCCTCAAAATGGTGTTGTTGAGAGAAAGAATAGGACGCCAGTGGAATGTGCTCGCACGATGCTTGATGATAGCCAACTTGGCCATCAATTTTGGACAGAAGCGGTACATACCGCTTGCTATGTGTTTAATAGGATACTCTTGAGGCCCGGCACCAAACAAACTTGTTATGGATTGTAGTTTGGTAGGTTGCCTCAAGTTAAACATTTTAGAGTTTTTGGTGCAAAATGTTTTATCAAAAACATGTATGGTAGTTTGGACAAATTTGATCCAAGATCCGATGAGGGGATATTTGTTGGATATTCCTCCCGTAGCAAAGCCTATCGGATATACAACAAAAGAACCTCAATGATCGAGGAATCTCTTCATGTTTCATTCAATGAAAATTTTGTCCCTCCTAGAATTATCAATGATGATGATTCTATGAAAGTAGTTTGTGACTCTATTGGTAAATCTAATCCTATTGATTCTGTTGATACTAACCTACTGATGATTCTTTTGAGAATGTTCCTAGTGATCAGGGAGTTTCCAAACGGCTTCATATAATTCGTGACCATCCCTATGAGCAAGTCATTGGCAACATACTAGATAGTGTCAAGACAAGATCTCTAGTATGTTGTCTTGACACTAGGGATCAATGATGATGATTCTATGGAAGTAGTTTGTGACTCTATTGGTAAATCTAATCCTATTGATTCTGTTGATACTAACCTTACTGATGATTCTTTTGAGAATGTTCCTAGTGATCAGGGAGTTTCCAAACGGCTTCATATAATTCGTGACCATCCCTATGAGCAAGTCATTGGCAACATACTAGATAGTGTCAAGACAAGATCTCAAGTCAACTTCTTCACTCATTGTGCCTTTGCCTCTTCAGTGGAGCCAAAGAATATCAACGAGGCGTGCGAAGATAGTTCTTGGATCCTAGCCATGGAAGAGGAACTCATTCAGTTTGAGAGGAATGAGGTCTGGAGCTAGTTCCATTGCCTTCGAAGAACAAGACCGACGAGAACCAAAACGTCGTCAGGAACAAAGCTCGGTTAGTTGCTCAAGGCTACAGGAAAGAGGAAGGTATAGATTTCGAGGAATCTTTCGCACCTGTAGCTAGATTAGAATCTATTAGGTTGTTATTATCGTTTGCATGCCATAAAGATTTCAAACTCTTTCAAATGGATGTAAAAAGTGCGTTTTTAAACGGAGATGTCGTTGAGGAAGTTTATGTTTCTCAACCTCCGGGTTTTATAAATGAAAAATTTCCAAATCACGTTTTCAAACTTAAGAAAGCACTTTATGGTTTGAGACAAGCTCCTAGAGCTTGGTATGACCGCCTAAAGAACTTTCTTTTGGATTTGGGTTTCAAAATGGGTGAGGTTGATTCAACACTTTTTGTTAAGTATGCCAATCATGATATTATTTTAGTTCAAATTTATGTTGATGATATCATTTTCGGTGCTACTAACTTCACTCTTTGCGAAGAGTTTTCTAATGTCACGAAGGACCAATTTGAGATGAGCCACATGGGTGGGCTCAAATATTTCTTAGGACTCCAAATTCGCCAAATGCACGATGGAATCTTCATCCACCAAACCAAGTACACGGTGGAGTTGCTAAAGCGATTTGGAATGGAGAATGCTTCTGGCAAGGAGATTCCAATGAGCACTACTACACATCTTGATAAAGATACGGGCGACATAGATGTAGACATTCATCTATATCGAGGTATGATAGGTAATTTATTATATCTTACTGCCAGTAGGCCTGCTATAATGTTCGCCGTATGTGTTTGTGCTCGGTATCAGTCACAACCTAAGGAATCTCACTTAGTAGCAGTTAAACGTATTTTCCGCTATTTAAGTTATACACTCGACTACGGATTATTCTATCCAAAGTCTAGCACATATGAGTTAATCTCATGTAGTGACGTAGATTATGCTGGATGCAAATCTGACAGGAAGAGTACTAGTGGCACTTGCCATTTTATAGAAAATTCTCTTGTCTCTTGGTTTTCCAAGAAGCAGAATTCCGTATCACTTTCAACCACCGAGGCGGAATATATTGCCGCCGGTGCTGCGTGTGCACAGGTTCTTTGGATGAGACACACTCTTAAAGACTTCGGTATAAACTGTGATACTTGCCCTATTATGGTGGACAACCTAAGTGCAATATGTCTCTCTAAGAATCCGGTACACCACTCCCGTACCAAACACATAGATGTCTGTCACCATTTCCTAGATGATCATGTTACTAAAAAGGACATCATTTTAGTGTACGTTGAAACCCAGAAGCAAATCGCCGATATTTTCACGAAATCACTCAAGGAAGATTCCTTTGTGCGGTTACGTCGAGAATTGGGGATTATGTGTGAATCCGAGATTTAGGATTCATATTCTCTATAATCATGCATGATAATGTTTTTCATATGCTCATGCTAGATTTGTTGTGATATTCTGGATTTATGATTGGTTTTTCGATTTGCGCGTCGAATTTATGATTTTCTAGTTTTATGGGGTAGAATAAGAACGTATGAGAGTGTTTTCGATGAATTGTCCAAGTGTTCTTTGGAGAGAACTCAAAATTTCATTGTTTCAAGTTTTTGGACTCTTTTAGTCGGTCCAAGTTCATTTGCCGACCGACTAGTTTCTCTTCTAGTCGGTTAGTGATTGAACTCAGACCGACTAGTTCATGCCCTAACTTTGGCCTCACTTGTTGTTTGCATTTAGTCGGTCCAAGATCATCGGCCGACCGACTAGATTGAATTCTAGTCGATCAGCACTTGTACTCAGACCGACTAGTTGTGCGGGGCATTTGTGTCTTTGACTCCGTAAATCGATTATAACCCCCCCTCCGCACCGATTTGAATTCATTCTAATCGGTGCGGCCTCTCTCCTAAAACCCTAAACCCTAAGCCCGATCACCTTCCTCCGCCGTGCGCCGCCGTCTCTGGCCGCCGTCAGCCTCCGCCGACCACTTCTCTTCCTCCAGAGTCGACCTCTCCTCCTTCCTAGGGTATAATTTCTCACTTTCACTCCAGTTTTAGGGTTCTATTTCGTTCGAGTTCGATCAATCTCTTTCAATTTTGTTCGATTGTGTGCGGTCTCGACTCAAGCTTATGGCGAGAACACGCATCCCTGTCCATCCTACCACTCCGTCTCCCATGGCCATAGAGCCTCCATCCAACCCTCCTCAACCCAAACGCCGCGCCAAAACCACTCGTCCATTCTCTTCTTCGCCTCCTCTCAAGAATAATAAGACGGCTCCCTATAGGCCTACAGCCCGATCATCTTCCAAGCCCCGGATTAAGCCTTTGACCCAGGGCACCTTTCGTGCTCCCACTCCCCCCGCAGCCTCCTCTGACTCTGACGCTGACTATATTCCGGAGACTGAGCCTACCGAGAAGGCTCCTACTCCTCCTCCTCGCACTTCCTCTCGCCAGTCAAAGGGGAAGGCTCCCATGCCTTCTGGTGGGGGTGGATATCTCTCTTTGTCGCGATGACCCATTGTGTCTTGCAGCATTCACCTGTATTGAGCACTGTCCGTTGATTCTCGAGCATTTCGTTCAGTTCTCTAACTTTCCTCAGCTTGCGGATTTCCTCTCTTATAGCGGCCTCCTAGATTATCTTCGCCATGATCCCAATGCGAATCCTCATCCCTATCCTAGACTCGTCAAACTATTCTATGCCAATCGAGTTCGGGGTGAGTATGATGACACCCACTGCATTGAGACCACGGTCTTGGGAACACCCATTGTCCTCACGACAGAGATCTTAGGGTAGTTGCTTGGTGTCTCCTCCTCTGGCCTGCTCGCCTCAGATATCTCCGTGGATAACATCCACGATCTTGACCAGTCTATTCTTGCTGAGATGTTCCATGTCATTCCTCTTGCCATGATTGGCGTTCCATCGAAATCATTCAAGCCTAATGCATGGGTCCTAAATCTCATTCTGAAGTCATGTCTTCTCCCGAAGTACGGCTCCTCCAGCTTGCCCTCTCAGCCATTCCTGAAGCTTATCTTCGCTCTCTTTTCTGGGAGCGAGATAAATTGGGCCCGTATCATCTTGGACAAGATGGATTCCTTTGAGTACATCAGGAAGTCCACCAAGTCAGCTCATATTCCATATCCTTGCTTGTTGACTCTTGTCTTCCGTCACTTTGGTGTTCCTCTCCCTCCTGATGATCAGCGTCCCTTGGGTCCTCCCCTGAACGCGACTGCCGTCAAGAAGTCTCTTGCGGCCTTGCGTCACGTTCAGAGGACTACCCATTCAGCTCCTCATCCGCCTTCACACCCTGACGTTTCAGCTTCCATGAGCCGTCAGGAGGCTCGTATTGCTCAATGTGAGGAGATGCTTGCTCGCATCTGTGACCATCTGGGCATTGAGGTTCCTCCTACACTTTCTGACGAGGAGGCCATGGATGCTGCTGAGGATGAGGAGCTTGCTGCTTCTCCAGTTCGTGCCCCCGAGGGTACTTCTGTTGGCACTTCTTCTGTCAGTGCTCCCGAGCACTCCTGCTGCCATCCTTCCTTCGGTGGACACTCCAGTCGATCCAGAGACCACCACTTCATCTGCACAACCTGCTGCTGGTGCTGATCCTGCCTCCGCCTCCTGAGCTTTCGTTGGAGGACTCTCCCATGAGCATTTGGACGATATATTTGTTATGAGAGAGTGGGGCTAGGATAGATGGGTGGATGTGTATTTTTTGTATGTTTTTTGTGATACATTTCAATGTATGTATGTTTTGTGATACACTTCGATGTATGTTGTGACATGTGTTGTATAATGTGCACCGACCTACTGATGGTTTATATTTTTGTTGGCTGATGTATGATTTTTTGTTGTATCCATATATATATATATATACATCGTGCTGCCATTCGTTTCTTGTGCACATTGGAGAGTATGTTCCTTTACTCAATACGTGAATTTGATTTTGAGTTTTGATGATTTCTCTTTTCGTTTTTCGATTATGGTCTCGTTGGCACGCTTTGCTATTCTTCGATATTATTTCCTTGGTGTCATTTGGACCGTTGTCGTATTCTTCGACTCTCTTGTTTAGATTTCTTGTTTAGCCATGGTTGTTGTCGTTGATCTCCTCCCCCTCTTTTTGCTAATGGCAAAGGGGAGAGAATTAATAATGACTTTGTGCTAAATGATAATTTAAAGCAATTTACCGTGAATCTAATTTGATATGTTAGATTCAGGGGGAGTGAAGATATAAAAATGGATTCCGATCCTATATTTCAATAATTGGATCATGTTTTATACTTTTCACTTCTGCTTGATGCTTATGTTTATTATTTAATACGGAAACTAACGAGCCATCAATGCAGGGGGAGTAAGTAAATTTCATTTGTATCATTATTATTGATTAATATT
This sequence comes from Scilla litardierei, assembly GCA_030789695.1. Lineage (NCBI taxonomy): Eukaryota > Viridiplantae > Streptophyta > Magnoliopsida > Asparagales > Asparagaceae > Scilla > Scilla litardierei. The sequence continues at coordinate 112,531,543 of CM061135.1, forward strand.
TATGTTGGTTTGTCATCACTAAAAAGGGGGAGAATGTTGAGTATTGTTTCCCCTGATTTGGTTTTGATGATGAACAGACATAAATATCGTGCACTAATTCTCTTTGAGCGCAGTTATGGAGATCGTTGCCAAATTACTTCATACATCTCAAGCGACGCCCCAAGACTTCTTAAAGCGCGTGATCGTGTGCCTGAAGCTTCGTTGAAGCTCAAGGAGTTATTAATGAAGTCAAGGGATTCGGATTGAAGCTTTGAAGATGGTTCGTCATGTTTATTTTATTGTCTTCTAGCTTCATCGTATAGAATGTTAAGCCTTGAGTAGGACTTACTTAACAATCTTCATAACGCCCATATCTTAGATCTAGGATTGCCTTAGAAGCCATTAAAAACTTTCCCGAAGCTTATCGCTTCATTTCACGGCTTCTTATGCATCTTAGTTGGTTCAAGAAGAAGAACCAACCGACTAGATGACAATCTAGTCAGTTGGAAATCCTTCTTGAACCGACTAGTTATCCTAGCTTCTTTCAGCTTAAGGACTGTTGACAAGTTAGTCGGTCAAAGAAGAATCACCGACCGACTAGTTATCAAACTAGTCGGTTGGTATCTCTTCTCAGACCGACTAGTTTTCCTTGTGAAATTTAGCTCATTTACTGTTGATCAATTAGTCGGTCCAAGAAGGTTCACCGACCGACTAGTTGTCAAACTAGTCGGTTGGTGTTTCTTCTTAGACCGACTAGTTCTATCTCCTTATTTCACTATCTTCCCTGTCAACCATCTAGTCGGTCCAAGAAGGATCATCGACCGACTAGTTGCAAAACTAATCGGTCAGTGATCCTTCTTAGACCGATTAAGCAGCTTCAGAAATAGATCCGTTGGGCATTTATTGCCACGATTTTTGCTGAACTCTTTTCTCTCTTCTATATAAACTTGATGAGCTTCAAGCTTGCATTCAAGGTTGCTATTATTGAGATTTAGAGAATCAAAGAGAAGAGCATTCAATTCTTATTTCTAAGCTCACTCACTTCACAAGAATCTCTCCCTCACTCTTTGAGCCCTAATTCCTCAAGAGAGATTCTCATTCATTGTGAGCTACTCAAGCTAAGAGTTTGAATCCAAGTCACCATCTTCACCCTAGATATCTATTGCTGTTCATCTTGGTGGAGCTAGGGTTTGGTGCTATCTTCTTCCTCAAAATCCTTCTTGCCCTAAAATCTGTAAGTTTTACTCAAGGCATAGGGTTTTGTGGTAAGTGTTTCATTATTACATTTCATTTGATATTTCAGTTTATCACTCGGTTGTGAGAGAGATCGTGATCCGGTTTGTGGGAGTCACATTTCATTTTGAGTATGACTTGATCTTGTAGTAGTTTCTACAAGAATTTCATAGTGCAAATTTGAGTTAGAGGATTCTAACTCAAGTAGCCGGAGGGGATCCGGGTGTTTGGGACGTAGGATCACCGGGAACAAGTCGGGGAGACTTGGGTGGATCCGAACCCGTTAAATCGCTTGTTTGCATTGCTTAGTTCTTGTTGTTATTATTCATTCCGCATTGTTGGTTGTGTTTGCACAATAATTAGGAATTATACTCTTGATTATTTTAAAGTACTATTCACCCCCCTCTAGTACTTGTGCAGTAGCTATCGGGGCATTACAATCAAATGGTGGCACGACATGGGTTTCTTCTTCGGAACTCGACTCTGAGGGGGAAGGAGGAGCCTCAGCGCTAGGCTCATTGATGCAAACACCAATGGGCTTGCGCCGACGCTTGATGAGGGGCTCAGTGTCAGAAGAAGAAGACCCAGCAGGGGAATACCCCTGCGAAGTAGAGTGAGAGGGAGATTCGACTTGCTTGGAACGATACTTATAGGGTTTCTTGTTTTTGGCAGCAGTAGGTTAGGAACCCTAAGACGCTTAGAAGCAATGATATTTTCCTTGCCCTTAGTCTTGGGAGGCATTGCATAGGCAATCGAACAATTTGAAAGGAGATGTACGAAATAGACAATGAACGAGAGAGCCAACGAGTGGAAATCAAACCTAGTCGAAGGACAGGAAGAGACAACGATGAAACAATCGACAGACGAAGAAGAGAAGATCGACGGCGGAGAGATCGACGGCTGTGGATTTAAGCGGGGAAGACGAACGGTTTCAATCGGAGGAGAGAGAAAATGTGCTGTCGAAATGAACTGACTCGATGATTTAATGAAGGGGCGAAATAATCTGGGCCGTTGGATCAAATAATCGACGGCTCAGATCAAAGCAGTGAACCGCCACAACAGGAGACAGTTGACTGATGAACAAAAGTCAGTCGACTGGCTGAAGTGATAAGAAATAAGATTAGGATGACAGACAGTCGACTGTTGAGTAACATACAGTCGCCTGTCCGTGGGACAGTTGACTGTATTATACACATCAGTCGACTGACTGAGAATCAATAAAATTGACGAAAAAGACAGAGACTACAGATAAAATTGACCGAAATGACAGGCGCCTGATGACTAAAATGCAGTCGCCTGTTGAAACAACAGTCGATTGTAAAATTGTCACCAGTTGCCTGTGCGAAAGATACAATCTGCAGACAGAGAAGATAGAGTAGGGCAGTCGACTGTCGAAGGAAAGACAGTCGTATGTCCTGGTCCAAAAATGCACAGTGAGGTTAAAATCCAGAGGATATACACAACTCACCCTAGGGCCTATACTCTAATCATAAAACTCATCATAAAATCAATATAAAACGATAAATCATTTATATCACAAATCTCTAAAAACAATCTCAAAACTCATGTAATCAATGAGATCTTAATTGCCTTTCTTAAAACACATAAATGATATATCAAATGAAGAGAGGCAACATGATGATATGAGTTCAAAATATGTAAATAACAAATATGATGAAATCCTAAATCTCAGATTCACCTATAATCCCTAATTCTCCACGCAACCTCATAAATGAATCTTCTTTAAGAGGTTTTGTGAAGATGCCGGTGATTTGTGTAAGGACCCTGTCTATGGGGAAAACACTGGAAGGGGGGTTGAATAGTGTTTATGCAAATTTAAAAGGAATTTACGTCAAATAAAATGCAATCCAACAAATAGTACGGAATAGAAAAACAACCCAAAATGAAACACACTCAAACGCCGAGATGTTTCAAGGGTTCGGATTACCCAAATCAACTCCCGACTTGTTCCCGGTAATCCTACGTCCTTACCACCCGGATACCACCGGATACTCAAGTTAGAACCCTAACTTGAGGTTTTCTTAAAGCCCACTTTGTAGCAACCCTACAAGTGCAATCAAATACAATCGATGTCCTTGACTCCCACAACCAGGGAGCAAGCAAAACCACTCTCACAACCGAGAGCACAACTCAAATAACGAATGTTATGAAATAATGAAAAACAACACTTACAATCACCTATGCCTTGAAATAGAAGGAGGAGGAGTGTGATGTGTGTTGAAGAACTCTCTTGGAAGAGAGGAGAAGCCCTTTCTCTTGACTGCACCAATTGCCTAGATGATAACTCTTTGGTTCTAGGTTAGAGAGCAAGAGAACAAGATTTGGAAATACTTAGGGCTTTGGATTTGAGAGCTTTGATCTTTGGAAATAAAAGCTTGAGAGATTTTGCAATGAATGAGTTACTCTTCCAATGGAACAATAAAATATCTATTTATAGTTTTCTCAAATCCACAAAACAGTTTAGGCAAAACCCAATTGGAATCCGTGAGAAAAATCTCAACTGATAGAATCTGAACTCGCGACAGTCGACTGATGAACAATCCACAGTCGACTGATGCACAGTCAGCAAGGGTAGGTGAGAAATCATAACGGTAACTTACTACGTGGACAGTCGACTGATGAAGCAAAGACAGTCGACTATTAAACCAACAGATGACTGTAATTTCTTCGACAGGCGACTGGCCGAGAGATGGGTAAGTTAGACAAATACTGGAAATCTCACAAGTAACAGGATAGACGACTGATTCAAGTAATGCAGTCGACTGTTAATCAGAACAGGCGACTGTAAATCCTTAAACAGACGACTGTCAAAAGCAAGAGAAATTTCCAGAGAGATGAGTCAAAGAAATGACTTACAGACAGGCGACTGTGGCAGCATAGACAGTCGACTGATCCAATAGATAGTCGACTATATATACAGCATTAGTCGACTGTCCGTGAAAGTCAGATCAAACAAAGTTTGGGCAAGGATAGACAGGCGACTGATTTACAATACACAGTCGGCTGTCACTTGGACAGGCGCCTATTTATCGTTCATCAGTAGCCTGTGCGAAATAATCAGAGAAGGCCCAACACTATATTGTAATCGTCTGTGCATAACAGGCGACTGTAGAACAAAACACAGTCGACGGTTTTTGAGACGTGCGACTGATAACTGTTCAGCAGTCGGCTGTTATAAACAATCCTAGCACAAACAATAAAGAATTGAATTGGGATCAAAGGACAATTGATCTAATGAAGTTCTATGACTGAATGTAGATGTGTGTGAGTGCTCCATCAAAGTTCTACTTCTAAGCTACATACTAGAAGAGATAAAAGAAAAATTACATTGACAAATAATCTCTTCTTTCCATCGTATGAGCTTGAAGTCTTCACGGAGCTTCAATCATCATCTACGATCATCCAATTCATGTCATTTGCCTTCAATGAAGTTTGTGAGTCATCCATTGCTAGAAGATCTTCATAATTAACTTAGGCAATGGATTAACTGCAAAAATAGGGGATTAGACACAAGTATTTATATTTGCTCATCATTAACACCAAGAAGGGAGAAGTCCAATACTCAACAATTTGTTTTTGGGTTTCAATGTACTCTAAGATGATGTCCTTCTTAGCTACATGATCATTGATAAAATGGTGTCTCACATCTATGTGTTTGGTACGGGAGTGATGTACCGGGTTCTTGGAAAGACATATAGCACTTTGGTTATCAACCATGATAGGGCACTATCACAATTGACACCATAGTCTCTAAGAGTGTGTCTCATCCAAAGGACTTGTGCACATGCAAGACCCGCGTCAATAATTCCTCTTCAGTCGTGGACAATGATACCGAATTCTGTTTCTTAGAAAACCAAGAAACTAAGGAATTTCCTAGAAAATGGCACGTGCCACTAGTACTTTTCCTATCGGACTTGCATCCGGCAAAGTCGGCATCACTATATGAGATTAACTCATATGTGCTAGATTTAGGGTAAATTAACCCATAATCTAGTGAATGATTGAGATAACGAAAAATTCATTTAACCACAATCAAGTGTGACTCTTTAGGTCTATCTTGATATCTAGCACACAAGCATACGAAAAACATGATATCGGGCCTACTGGCGGTTAAATAAAGTAAGCTATCGATTATACCTCGATATAGACGAATGTCTACATCTTTTCTATTCTCATCCTTGTGTAGATGTGTTGTGGTACTCATGGGAGTCCTTTTGCTTGAAGACGATTCCATCCCGAATCGCTTAATAAGCTCCCCGGTGTACTTGGTTTGATGTATGAAAGTCCCATCCTTTATTTGTCGAATTTGTAGTCCAAGGAAGTAATTGAGCTCTCCCATGTGGCTCATCTCGAATTCATCCTTCATAGACTTATAAAATTCTTGACAAAGATTAAAGTTAGTAGAACCAAATATTATATCGTCTACATAAACTTGAATCAATATGATGTCATTTTCATAATCTTTAATGAAAAGTGTTGAATCAACTTCTTACAAATTAAAACCTAAATCCAAAAGAAAGGTCTTGAGTCGATCATACGAAGCTCTATGAGCTTGTCTCAACCCATACAACGCTGTCTTAAGTTTGAAAATATGGTTTAGAAATTTTTCATGAATGAAACTAGGAGGTTGAGAAACATACACTTCTTCATTGACAATCCCAGTTAAAAATGCACTTTTAACATCTATTTGAAATATTTTGAAATTCTTATAAGATGCAAAAGATAAAAGTAATCTAATAGCTTCTAATCTAGCTACGTGAGCAAAGGATTCTTCGAAATCAATACTTTCCTCTTGCCGGTAGCCTTGAGCTACTAACCTTGCTTTGTTCCTTGTGATTACCTCGTTCTCATCGGTCTTGTTCTTAAAGATCCATTTGGTCCCAATAACTTGATGACCACTTGGAAGAGGAACGAGTTTCCAAACTTCATTTTTCTCGAATTGCATTAGTTCTTCTTCCATTGCCAGTATCCAAGAGCTATCCTCACAAGCTTCTTGGATGTTCTTTGGCTCAATGGTAGAGACAGATGCGCAATGAGAGAATTCTTCAATTCTTGACCTCGTTCGAACACCCACACCAATATCTCCAATAATTTGGTTATGTGGATGGTTGCGAATAGTTGGGTAAGCTTTGGGTATTCCTGCATCACTTGGAACATCTTCAACAATCTCATTAGTAGTGTTAGTCTCAATAATCGAATCATTAATCTTAACATTACTAAGAGAATCACAAATAGCATCTACGCTATCATCATCAACATGAGGAAAATCAAAATCTTCATAAAATGATACATGTAATGATTTCTCAATCGTTGAAGAAGTTTTGTTGTATATCCGGTAGGCTTTGCTACGTGTTGAATATCCAACAAAAATTCCTTCATCAAATCTTGGCTCAAATTTATCTAAATTACCAAAAGTGTTCTTGATAAAACATTTTGAACCAAAAACAAGCACACACAATAAGAGTCTTATTCTTTCTCTCTACAACACCATTTTGTGGTGGTGCCCGAGGAAAGGAAAAATTGTGAGTTATCCCGGTGCATCACAAAACTTTGTAAACGACTCATTCTCAAATTCTCCTCCATGATCACTACGGATAGTGATAATGGTGGATCCTAAGAGATTCTGAATCTTGTTTGCAAATATGGTAAACTCTTCAAAAACTTCATTTTTATTAGTTAAGAATGAAACCCAAGTAAATCTAGAGAAGTCGTCAACGGCAACTAATCCATAATGAGCATTGCCTAGAGAAGCGGTTCTAGTTGGCCCAAACAACTCTAGATGAAGTAGTTCTAGGGGCCTCTTAGAAGTAATGCCTTCTTTAAGCTTAAAAGTTGATTTACTAAGTTTACCTCTTTGACACGAATCACAAAAGGTTTTCTTACTAAAAGCAATTTTTGGAAAACATTTGACTAGATCATGCTTAGCTAACTTGTATAAGTGCTTGAAATGAACATGACCAAAATGGCGATGCCACAATAGTTGTTCATTTGTATTATCAACTAAGCAATGTTCTACGGTTTTAGGCAAGCTCAAATAATAAATATTTTTACGCCTAATACCGGTAAATAAAACATGTAAATTAGAATCAACAATTTCACACATACCCTCTCCAAAGTTAAACTTGTAACCTTTGTCACAAAGTTGACTTATGGAGATAATGTTGTGACATAAACCACTAACTAGATATACATTAGTAATTAAATGTTTGGAGGGGTTTCCGACAATACCTACTCCGATGATAGTTCCCTTTTGGTTACCTCCAAAAGTGACCCTTGCACCGTTCTTGATGCTAATCACTTCGGAGAGAAAAGAGGGATCTCCCGTCATGTGTTTGGAGCAACCACTGTCGAGAATCCATCCTTTTCTTTTAGAGCTAGTTTAATCTTTATTGCTCTTTTTCTTTCTCTTGGGTACATACATAGTACACCATAAGCTCATAGTACCCAATTTTTGTTGGGTCCAAGGAGATTAGCCCTTTGGAAGCCAAGTCCAAGTGAACTTCCGCTTCCCAACACAATTACTATTCTTAATAACATCATGAAAATAGGAATCAACATATTCATTCCTATCATTTAAGCTAGTGTTCTTAGGACCCCAAATGGTGTAAATTTTGGGAGTCCTTTTCCTAGTTGCATGCATACTTGTTAGATTTCTATGTGGTGCATGCTTCTTAGGAACATGGTTTCTAGCATAAAAATGAGGTGGTGGATATGCATTGGACATATGAGGATGATATGTATGCTTGGGAACATGCATGTTGTATGAAACATATGGGTGATGCATGATATGTGGAGGTTGTGCATACATGTAAGAATGATGCGTATGAGCATATCGGTGTATAGGAGCACGTACATGAGTATTTCTCATGTGTGTATTTGTACGTATCCGTGGGTGTGAAGCATAAAAAATGTCATGAGTATCCACTTGTGAATTAGGAGATTTCCTACGTGGATGAATGTTAGTGTACATGTAAGCATGGCTTCTATTTTGGTTTCCTCCCTTAGTGGGTTTCTTGCCAAAAGGAAGAGATGGTGAAGTGGTGACTTTCTTGGTAGCTTTGATACCTATAGTGTCTTTGACACCACTTGTGGATGCACCGGAGGATGGCCTCACAAAGTCTATAGTGACACCACTATAAGAGGTGCGAGCATTAGATGCATTTGCGTTCACAAAACCAAGACCAACACGATGTGTGGCCGGAAATTAGTTTGCTAGCAAATCGTCCAATTGTCCTTTTCCCTTATTGAATCTCACAATACGGGAGGACATGAGCTCATATTTCTCCTTAATAGAAGAAATATTGGTATCCAAGGTGGACACCCGTGCTTTGAGCTCATGCACTTGAGTTTTAAGAGAATCATTCTCTAAACCCAATTGTGTGTGTCGTGAAGCTAGATCACTATTATCCTTAGGATGTGTTTGATCTAGTTGAGATTTGAGGTTATTCACCTCATCTCTCAAGGTGACATTTTGAGAAGCTAAATTCGCTTTCTCAAGGGTTAAAGTATCAACAATGGTGTCATTGTTGATAATGCATGGAATGGATGCATTGCTAACATTCAATTTCTTTAAGCTAGTGTATCTAAGCATTAAAGATTGATACCTAGCAAATAATTCTTCATTAGCAATTCGTAATTCATCCATAGCTACCTCGGTATCATCCATGTCGGAATCATTCTCATCGGAGAGTGGATCTTCTCGGGCCATGAAGCACATGTGGGCACTCTCACCCTTCTCATCATCAGAATCACTTGATGAATCTCCACTTGAGTCATCGAATGTACCTACGAGTCCTTTCTTCTTATCGCTCTTGTTCTTGTCGGACTTGTGGTACTTCGGAGCCTTCCACTTCTCTTTGTTTCTTAGCATTGGGCAATCCTTCTTGATGTGCCCTGACTTATTACAAGGTTGGCTGCGGAAAACGCGCACGGGGCACGCCTTCCACTCCCAAGCGTAGGAGTGTCAATGCAATAAAAATAACCGGTGAGTACCGGGTCGGATCACAGGGACAAGTCGTTCTTTATTCACAACATTTGATCGATAACGAAAAATAATAGCGTGAAACAACCACCTCGCTAACGGTGGATGAGTGTGGGAAAAAAGTGCGGTGAAAATAAAAATCTACCTAAATTGGTAGGGTTAGAGAACCAAATGAGGATGTAGGATAGCTAGGAGAGATAGTATGGGTTGTGGGTTCACTAAGATTGGTGTTTATCAAGATCAAATTACCGCATATAGCTCAATTGGTCATCCGGCTAAGGAAGCCCAATCGAAAAATTTAACATTCAAGCATACAATAGTTTACAAAAGGATGGAAGTATTATCATGGCACTAATCAAATTAAGATCATGGTCACTTCTCTAAGAGTGCCCACTTGAGTCTTAGCCAATTACAATGTGCCCTAATAATCACCCAACATCAACATTTAAAATGAGCAAAGGGAAATTTAAGCTAAAATTAACAACCAATCTAGATGAATCACAACCCAATCCAATCAACAATGCTCAACCATACTAAACAAAATGAGATTCATTATCAAATTCAAATCAAGTTTAATACAAAGAGAGAAATGCAAAATACATAAGGAAAAGGGGAGATTTCACCCAAAATCTCTCTAAGCTTAAGCCCCCTCCCTCTTGAGCACCTTCACCAAGCTTCCATCATCCTCCCATGGCCTCCAAGCTCCTCCCTAGCCTCTTGGGAAAGAAGACCCCCTCCAAGCCCTAAAAATCGCCCAAAAACCACAGCTGCCACTCAAAAAACGAAGTTAAACTCCAAATTCGCACAGGGCCTCATTTAAGATGTTGCGGGTCGGGCGCGGGTTGCGCCCGACCCGTGGGCACTGAGCCCGCAATCGCCCAGCGGGGGCACGCGCGGAGCGCGTGCCCCCGCTGCTCCGCTGTGCGCGCGCTTGCGTTTGCGTTTTTTTATTTATCAGATGAGCGGGCCGGCCTGCTGGGCCGGCCCGCATCCGTTAATGTTTTTTATAAATTATTCTTTTTTTAAATCATGGCGGCCCGCTCCAAGAGCGGGCCGCACTAACATTTTTTTATATTTAAAAACAACAGCGGCCGGCGCTTTTGATGGACGGCGCATGTGGCGCCACGTGGCGCCTCCAGATCGTGCCACGTGGCGCCCCTTTAATTTTTCTTTTATGGGGTTTAAACCCCTATTTCTCCTCCATTAAATCCACGAAAAATACCTAGAAGCTCCAGAAAAATCCCAGAAAATTCTGGAAAATCCCCAAGACTCCTATGGGTACCTGACAAATATAGGAAGAAAAAATAAGTACATTTGATTATGCAATTAATATAATGACTATTATAAATACAATATTGACTTCCCAATATTCCATATAAATTATTCACATGCTCAAATAAATCCAAAAAAATGGCGATATGATCAAAATAATGGCAGGAGCATATGAAAAATAATAAGAAGCCAATAAAGACGATAAAATCCATATTTTGTGCCAAGAATGAGATCAAGCCCCGAAAATGACATAAAGTGAAAATATACCCAAAAAGAGCAACATTAAGTATAATTCTTAACACAAAATGGGGGTAGTTAGGGGGTATAAATATACACTTTTCACCCTGAATCACACCTCCAACTTGCTTTTTGCTAGTCCCTAGCAAAATAGGCGATAAATTCGGACTAAATTGAAAAACATGCACCAACCTCCAATATCTTCATGGCACACCCAAAATAGAATCCCCACTTGATTCCAAATCCAATATACCCAATATATGAAAGTAAACAACAAATGATACTCCCCTCTATCAAATTCAACGAAAAGTAAGGTAATAGGCACCGTAACACACACGTATCGGGAAAATATCACGATGTCAAATTTTCAAATTTTTATGGAAATGGCCAAAACGAAAGAAATTTCTTCTAAGTTGTGGGAGATGAGATTGCATCACTCATGTTGCTTATTCTCTCATTTATTCATTCATTTTTCTTTTCTTTTCTTTTTCTTTCTTTTTTTTGTTTTTTTGTTTTTTTGTTTTTTTGGATGTTTATGTTTTGCATTCACGCGATAACGCTATGAAATGCAAATACGGCCACCTTTTACCTACACACGATAACGCTATATAGGCAAAGGGATGGAATGATCCCCTAAATCTCATCTTTGGCGTCCTCCCCAATGTTTCGTGGGGCACCGGCTACTCGATTCGATTAGAAAGAAACATTCACTTATACTAACTTTCTTTTTCATTCCAACACGAATTATCAACTCATCCATCCACTCCTTAGAAGAAAACAAATCATAGCAAATTGGCCAAATCCACTCCAATCAAAAACTACACCATTCATCCCAACTCATGCAATCACTTACACCAAACTTTTCCCAAATTATTTCAAAGAGATATCACGACGTATAAAGTAGTTTCATACATGGCATATTAGCATTTGACTCCAAATTGGAAAAGAAATGAAAACACGCCAATCAAATATCCATAAGTTGATACCAAAATAATAATTCGAAAAATTGCATGGCATTAAGCATTTAGGGACTAAACAAAGCTAATGGCATGGGATGATCGGTCCATATTTTACACCTTTTTTCTGCATGTTTGCATGCCATTTTTATCGCCCATATCGCGTTTTTCACGATTATTCGACAATATTGCGATGCTTTTCACTATTTCTTGTTTTTGTCGTATTTCAGGAGATATGGAGCGATTTGGAGCGATTTTGAGATCAAGAGGATTTGCACCCACTTTGGAGTGTCGCCCACAGCTCATTTGCAGACTTATCGGCGATGGGGATGAGTGGAAGAAGAAGGAACTTCATAGGAGCGACGAGGAGGAGAAACGAAGAAGATTGGGCATTTACAGCATGCCACTCGGCCGAGTGAAGCACACACTCGGCCGAGCAAGAAAGCCCACTCGGCCGACCAGAACGGATATGTGCACAATGTTTTTCAGCGTATACTCAGCCGAATGACAAAGTCCTACTCGGTCGAGTAAGGAAGCTCACTCGCCCGAGTACATCGGGGAAATTTTCCAGAGAAGAGGCCGAATCTACTGCGATTCCCAGAGACCCGTCGATGGCCTACTCGGCCGACTACACATTACCACTCGGCCGAATGATGAAAGCTACTCGGCCGAGCCACCCCCGGAGACAGACCCCTGAGGACCTCGAAGTTACTGTTTTTCTACAGGGTCTGTCACTCGGCCGAGTAGAGAAGTCCACTCGACCGAGTGAAGAATCCCACTCGGCCGAGTGACGCCGATGACACACACGCCCATATTTTCAGACAGCTTTCTACTATTTTGAAATCTGCTATTATTCCAGCAATCAAAGTATTTTTCTCATATTTTTATGGATAGTAGACTTCATGACGGTTCCAACGCCGCCAAGAACGTGCCAATCGGAGGTCAGATGAAATCTGGAGAATTTCTGTAAGTTGACGCTGCAGTGCTGGAATTTCCACTCGGCCGAGTCAGATTGCCACTCGGCCCGAGTGGTGGCGGCCCAGATTTTAAGTTGCGGCCAGGGGTGTTTTTGGGCACGATTTTGAGGGGTTTTCTAGGTTTTTTTGCTAGGGTTTTGGGAGGCTATATAAGGGGTTTGTAGCCGTCATTAGAGGGGAGTTCCATGATGTTTTCTTAGACTCTTTTTTTGAGGTTAGGCCATGCCCTAGGCCTCCTCTTGGATCTAAAAGCTTGTATTTGGATTGAAGATCTTCATCAAAGCTAAGTATTTTGTTCTTGTTATTTGAATCTTTGTTTTTCCATCTTTTTGTATGCAAGCAATGATTTTTATTGATTCTCATATCGTTATTGTTATGCTTGAGTAGATTTGTTGTTCTAGGGCATGGGGATGAACCCTATGGATCTAATTTCAGATTTGTGATGAATGAATTTCTAAATTGCTAGAATTGCTAGGAGGTAGGGTTGTGATCGATTTATTACGGATAGCTAGGGATTTCCATCGATTGGGGTTTGCAAGAGATTGGATTCTAATCGATGGGAAGGCCTAGATATTCGATTTAGGTTTATAATCGAGATTGACTAGACTTGGTTTGCAAGAGATTGGACCAAAGCTAGGATTTTTATTATAAATCTATACCCATTTTCATTTGCAAGAGATTGGACGAATATGAACTATCACAACCTAGATCGTAACTCGAGTTTGCACGAGAGCGGGCTCGAGGGGCGATTGAACGATGATGTCGATCCTAATGCTAGTGGCTTAGGCTAGGGTTTGCAAGAGATTGGGCCCTAATCTAGGTTGCTATAGACCGGCAATAGCGCGAGAGCGTGAGCTTGATTCTATATTCAGTTATGACTAGTTCACCTCAACGCAAGTCTAGTAATATTGAGATTCACTATTTACAATGATGTATGATGATCCGTAGTGGGAATTCCCTAGCCCTAGACACTTTTATTATATTGTATTTGAATCGATATTTGACCGATTTCTTTATCACCGACATCGACATCCACCACCATTGTCATTACATCATACCATAACCATCTACACCAATAATACATTCGTAGTCGAGCCAACCTAGGATAGATTGGAACCAACACCACCTCCTCGTGTTCGATACCCGCTCGCCACTTGACCGTGCGCTTGCGGTAAAACTACAAATCGTTCTCCGGGTGTATATCCGAGGCCGATCAAGTTTTTGGCGCCGTTGCCGTGGAGGTGTTTCCTGTTGGGTGCCAATTTGTCACAATTAGGTTGATTAGACTACGAAATTTTTTTTACCAAAAAGAATTTTTCACCCCCGCCGCCATTATTATCATTTCTATATTCTTTTGTGCCACTGATATTTTTCTCCAGGTATTTATCTTTGTTGATCAGGTGCTATGGATTATACTACGTGGACCACAGATTTTGATCAGAGTGCTCAGATGGGAGAATACTTTTTTGAGGAAACGCACTGGTCCGAACTTGATGAGAAACAAAGGATTTTTTTGATGAGATGCATGCACACCAAGTTGAAATACAAGCCAGATTTGATAAGAGCGCCCTTCAATTGGAATGCGTGAAGAGGGAACTTGAAATGAATGCGCTCATGCTTAAGGTTACAAGGATTTCCAAATATATCAGTTCTGCTTCTTTATTTTATGGGCAAGAAGCATCACCGGTCATATTACCAGAGCCAGAATGTGCCGTCATCGATCCCACATCCTACGATACAACTATTGCATATAAAGAATGGATGGACGAAGAGGCTGCGGAGGAAGTAGAAACTGAGTCATATGCGCAGCCAGAGGAGGACGCATTTCAGAGATTATTGGATGGCCTCTTGGAGTCAGTGAGGTTCACCGGTTCAGAGAGCATTACAGCAGGTGATGCATTTGAGCTACGATTTGCAGATTTTGTTATGAACCGTATTTCAGCTACAGGAAAAATTGAGGAGGACATCCATGTCAGTCTTGAGGGAGATAGACTATATTTTCGGATTGCCTGCGGGCATTCGCCTCCACATGATACATCCCCACAAGTTGACACACCTGAGTAGTCAGCATCACCATTTCAGAGAGAGCCTACATTGATAGTTGACGAGGAGGCCTCACATGCGGAGCCAGAGCATGCTTTTGAGGAGGCCTTACACACAGAGCCAGAGCTTATCACCGAGGAGGTCGTGCATCGGGACGAGGACACAACCATTCATGAGGATCCCGAGCACTACACTCCTCCATTAGAGCTTTCACAGCCACCTCATCCTTCCATTGATGCCGAGGACTATCCCACAGAGCTTATGGCTCCCTTTCAGGGAGATCTCTTCACCCCCTCATCGCCTACATTTGATTCCCCTCCAGTGTATGATGTTTATTGTGATTCAGATTTTGACGACTCATCGTGCCTTTTGCAGGATACACATACATATGAAAAAAAGGTACAATGGGATGTATACGAGGAGGAGAGCGAGGAGTTAGCACCCATGGACGCATATGAATATGATCAAGAGGTGCGCTGGGATGAGTTTGACAATGATGAGGAGCATCTTGATGAGGCCCACACCTATGATCCAGATTTACCTGAGCAGCTGAGAGAGGACACCACGGAGATAGCTATCAAGGCACAAGAGGATATTGGATTATTTCCAGGGAAGTATCGTCCACCATTATTTATTCCATATATTTCTATAGACGATCCTCTTTGGGATACTTTTATTACGAGGGTGAATTTTTTGCAGCGAACTGATGCATCCTATTCTCTGCAGGGTACAGGTGGAGTCCTTGTGGGAATGATGGAGGATGCATTGATGGAGTTCGTTGGAGTCCGTGGACATACACGCCTGGCGAAGCCACGGAAAGAGCAGTTGGAGCAGTTGCCTGCACCGACAAAGATACTGGATCCGCCTTTTGCTATAGGTGATATCAATCCAGTAGTGTAGAAATTTTTATGCTTTAAATAAACACGAATTCTCTCAACAGCGAGAGGACCATATAGATTTGCTCGAATAAATATTACCTCATATGACGACAACAAAAATTTTTACACCCCAAACCCATTATATATATTAATTGCCCTCTTTATATTTTGATGTGTCACATCCTTTTTGCCCACCACCCATCGAACATTTCTTTCAAGTGAATACTCACATTCTTATTCGTTTGACTTGATCACGCTTTGCAAAGCCATGACATTTTTGATTAAGTCATTTGAATAGGATTGTTTGGTATAAGCTTGGGGGAAAGCGCTCTCATGCATCATTGTATTTGCATGTAGTTGCATTAGGATTTCATGTCATTCATTTCATCATTTTTCATTCACCCCCCCTTATTATTATCGTTGTTCCTCATATTCTTCCATTATGATCACATTGAGGACAATGTGAAGTTTAAGCTTGGGGAAGTGCATTTCCATGCCATTTAGATGCATTAGTTGCATTTTACTCTATTTTTATGGTTTTTAAAATTTTTCAAAATTTTTGCATCATCATTTTGATTTTTCCCATCTTATTTTCCTTTTATGTGTGTTCATGCATCATGTTGTGTGCTTGATTTTCTTTTCTTTCCTCTCTTTTATTTTTTTATTTTTTATTTCTTTATTTTCTTTTCCTTATTTTTGCTAGATTTGTTTCTTATGATGATATCTCTTATTGTTTTAGCAACCATCACGATGCTTATTATTCCATGCCATGTTACTTAGAGTATTCTATAGTCTTGCTATTCACACGTGCTTGCAAATCTATTTTTCTTGATGATTTCTCTATATGAATGCATGATATTAATTGAAGCTGAATGTATAGATTAGTGTTTAGTATGCTTTTGTTGGAAGTGCACCAAGATTCACGTATCAATTGTATAACGGAAGCATCTGCCTTATTATCTTGTCACCTTTTGTTGCATGCTTGATATGAAAGTACCCTTTACAGCTTGACTTCGCTTTTTATTGAGATGATTGAGAATATCCATGCTTACATATGAGTTTTACTTGAAGTATTATTTTATTGAACCATTCGTGCACATCTTAGTGTGAACCGAGTGTTACATTATTTCTTTCTCCACATATATCTTTTTATTCTCTACATGTCACTTGAGTTCACCTCCTAAAGCTACTTATATCGCATCTATTTCCCAAAAATCCCTACAAAAGAAAAATGTTGCTCCAAAAAGGAGCCAAAAACCAAAAATACAAATCAAATAGATCCTACAAAAATCCAAAAAGAAAAATGAGAAACAAAAAGTTCAAAAAGAAAAAGAAAGATATTTCTCTATCTCATTATTGGAGCCACAAAATACTTTTGAAAACTAAGGCAAAAATCTCATTTTCCACTATCATATTCCTTTAGATGTGATGCCTCAAGCTAAGCTTAGGGGGGGGGGGGGGGGGGGGGAGGGGGGTGAATTCATTTGACCATATGAGTGAGTATGACATTAAAGTGGAGATGTGCATGAATGGGAATATTCGATAATGCTTAGACTTTGCAAAATATATTAGATATGTAGATTTTTCATGATTTGAAATAAATATGTGAATGCCATGACTCTTATTCTATTCTCTATTGCATGCTTGGTGTGTATCTTATATGCTTCATTTATAACTTTTGATTGAAAAGTGCATCGCCAACATTTGTATATTAAATTCTATGAAATGCGTGATGTGGATATGAATTGATTGTATGAATTAGAGAGTCCCTTTTGTTGTTCTTAAAAGCTTGCAAGTATCATGTTTAAGTAAGATACGAAATCCTTATAGCACGTGATTCGTATTTTCCAAGTTATCATGATGTGTAGCTTATGGCTTGAGATCTGAGAGAATAATCTAGCAACCCCTTTCACCTCATGTTCTATCCTTTTAATTTCATTTTCTTTGTTTTCATCTCCCGAGTTTGTCTCTCTACTTATCTTCCTCGAGGACGAGTAAGATGTAAGCTTGGGGGATTTTGACCGGTCCATATTTTACACCTTTTTTCTGCATGTTTGCATGCCATTTTTATCGCCCATATCGCGTTTTTCACGATTATTCGACAATATTGCGATGCTTTTCACTATTTCTTGTTTTTGTCGTATTTCAGGAGATATGGAGCGATTTGGATCGATTTTGAGATTAAGAGGATTTGCACCCACTTTGGAGTGTCGCCCACGGCTCATTTGCAGACTTATCGGCGATGGGGATGCGTGGAAGAAGAAGGAACTTCATAAGAGCGACGAGGAGGAGAAACGGAGAAGATTGGGCATTTACATCATGCCACTCGGCCGAGTGAAGCACACACTCGGCCGAGCAAGAAAGCCCACTCGGCCGACCAGAACGGATATGTGCACAATGTTTTTCAGTGTATACTCAGCCAAATGACAAAGTCCTACTCGGTCGAGTAAGGAAGCTCACTCGCCCGAGTACATCGGGGAAATTTTCCAGAGAAGAGGCCGAATCTACTGCGATTCCCAGAGACCCGTCGATGGCCTACTCGGCCGACTTCACATTACCACTCGGCCGAATGATGAAAGCTACTCGGCCGAGCCACCCCCGGAGACAGACCCCTGAGGACCTCGAAGTTACTGTTTTTCTACAGGGTCTGTCACTCGGCCGAGTAGAGAAGTCCACTCGACCGAGTGAAGAATCCCACTCGGCCGAGTGACGCCGATGACACACACGCCCATATTTTCAGACAGCTTTCCACTATTTTGAAATCTGCTATTATTCCAGCAATCAAAGTATTTTTCTCATATTTTTTTATGGATAGTAGACTTCATGACGGTTCCAACGCTGCCAATAGCGCGAGAGATTGGGCCCTAATCTATGTTGCTATAGACCGGCAATAGCGCGAGAGCGTGAGCTTGGTTCTATATTCAGTTACGACTAGTTCACCTCAACGCAAGTCTAGTAATATTGAGATTCACTATTTACAATGATGTATGATGATCCGTAGTGGGAATTCCCTAGCCCTAGACACTTTTATTATATTGTATTTGAATCGATATTTGACCGACTTCTTTATCACCGACACCGACATCCACCACCATTGTCATTACATCATACCATAACCATCTCCACCAAAAATACATACGTAGTCGAGCCAACCTAGGATAGATTAGAACCAACACCACCTCCTCGTGTTCGATACCCGCTCGCCACTTGACCGTGCGCTTGCGGTAAAACTACAAATCGTTCTCCGGGTGTATATCCGGGGCCGATCAAGGGACACGGAGGCCAAAATATGATATGCAATGAAAATTAATGGGTGATGGAAACATGGAGGGATCACAAAAAAAAATTAAACACCAAAATCCTAACAACCCTAAAAATTCTAACACTCTCCCCCAACTTAAAATAAGCATTGTCCTCATTGTTGGGAGAGTACTAGATCTTGGCAAAAGATCCTAGAAAAGAAAAAAAACATATGAAAGCAAACATGCAAAAGCAAACTAATTAATTTTTTATTTATTTACACTACGTAAAGGAAAGAGTACATCTTAGTAAAAGGCGGATCCAAAATGTGCAATGGTGGTGGCAACTACTCGATCATATCCTTACGCTCCTCCGCGAGCGTCGCCACGTCCAATGCCCTACCTCCATTGTGGGCATTAATGGCAAGCGACACAACCCCAAGCATCTCCTTGTGATGGGTTCCTGCCAAATAGGGCGTCAAAAATAATTGGGCGAGAGCGCCCATCCAAGTGAAAAGCTTGCCAAAATGGGTTGTCGAAATGAATAAATGAATTTACGATCAAATGACGACAATCCGAATTATTATAATATGGAAGTAAATAATTTGATTCGGGGGTGGAGGAAAAAGTAAGATGGGAACTTCCTTGAAATTTGATGCTAGGCTCGGGATGATGCATGGCCTCAGGAGGAGGTGGAAGTGGCTGCAGAGAGAACTGGAGTAGGAGGGAGCTTGGGCTCAATGTATTCCATGTCGCAATCCCCGTCGCTATCCTCTTCTTCGACATCAAGATCTACTATCTTTGCGGCACTCCCCATAAATGGTAACTGCTCCCGACAAACCTCCTCGATGACTGGCAAGTGCGCATCCTGAGGCGAGGGAAGTGACATCTGTGACAGTACTGGAGGTAGACTCGTCTCGGGTAAATCCAAGCACGCATCATCCTCGTCATCCCGGAAATAGTTCATCTCAGTCGTCTTACCTAAGTACTCAACCGCCTCAACCTGTGAAGCTAACTCTGAAGTGGACTGTGGCTCAGGCTCCATGGTGTCCTCGATCTGCTCTCGGCCATCATGCACATCCGCTTCATCCTCAACCTCAAAGTGAAAATGCATCGTGTCACCGTCGTGGTCGACACACACTCCATCATCTGTCTCCTCCGACTCCTCAAAATATAATCTGTCAATATCCTTTACCTGGCTCTCATGCAACCCATCCTCGTGCTCTGCTCTGTATCCCATGGGGTCACAAAAAAGAGAGCCCAAAGGTGGCTCCTCAAACTGACACTGGACCTGCTGCTTTGGATCCTGAAATGGAACCAAGGACTGGCCATCATCTTCATATCCGAGTGACGGCTCTCCAGATGGCGCAGTCCGCTCCCACTCTGCATGGTCCCTTAGGTACAACCATGAATCCTCGGTCGAATAATCAAAGAACTCCCCACCGCAACTCATCTGCATAAAATCCTGCCCAGATGGCGATAATCCTATGTAGAAGATCTGCAGAAGATGATCCTCGTGAAAACTCTGGTGTGGGCACGCAAGCACCAAATCAGTGAACCTCTGCCAAGCCTGATGGTAGGCCTTCCACTCAGCCTGGATAAAGCTCGCTATATGCTCCATGACCTGCCGCCCATGTACTTGCTCCAAAAAGATAGGCAAAAACACTCGGAGAAATTCAGCCTGAAATGACAACCAAGTAAAATGTGAGTCCAGAGACAAAGAATCCAACCACAAGCTAGCATCATCTTGTAAAGTAGAGGGAAAAAAATCTAAAGTATATGCATTCATCATAGATATTCCCACCAAGACATGCATACAGCCACTCTTCAAAAATTTTAATATGTAAATGAGGGTTCTCCCACTCCGAGCCATGAAAGAATGGCGGAAGTGGGATATCCTCCAAATCAATGTCCGAAAAATCTGAAGATGATGCCATGTTTTTTAAAAAAAATTTCCAAGAAAATTCAAAATAAACAACCAAAAGACTCAATAGGTGGAAAATAAATAAACGAAAAGACACACACTAAGAGATAGAAGTATCACACTAAAACGTTCAAAATCAATCAAAAAATTGCTAATAATAGAAACCGTTGTCCCCGGCAACGGCGCCAATTGATAGACCGCGAGACGTGCACAATCCAAGTAGGATGCACACGTTCACCTCCCAAGCGTAGGAGTGTCAATGTAATAAAAATAACCGGTGAGTACCGGGTCGGATCACAGGGACAAGTCGTTCTATATTCACAAAATTTGATCGATAACGGAAAATAATAGCGTGAAACAACCACCTCGCTAACGGTGGATGAGTGTGGGAAAAAAGTGCCGTGAAAACAAAAATCTACCTAAATTGGTAGGGTTGGAGAACCAAATGAGGATGTAGGATAGCTAGGAGAGATAGTATGGGTTGTGGGTTCACTAAGATTGGTGTTAATCAAGCTCAAATTATCTCATATAGCTCAATTGGTCATCCGGCTAAGGAAGCCCAATCGGAAAATTTAACATTTAACCATTCAATAGTTTGCAAAAGGGATGTAAGTATTATCATGGCACTAATCAAATTAAGATCATGGTCTCTTCTCTAAGAGTGTCCACTTGGGTCTTAGCCAATTACAATGTGCCGTAATAATCACCCAACATCAACATTTAAAATGAGCAAAGGGAAATTTAAGCTAAAATTAACAACCAATCTAGATGAATCACAACCCAATCCAATCAACAATGCTCAACCATACTAAACAAAATGAGATTCATTATCAAATTCAAATCAAGTTTAATACAAAGAGAGAAATGCAAAATACACAAGGAAAAGGGGATATTTCACCCAAAATCTCTCTAAGATTAAGCCCCCCTCCCTCTTGAGCACCTTCACCAGCTTCCATCATCCTCCCATGGCCTCCAAGCTCCTCCCTAGCCTCTTGGGAAAGAAGACCCCCTCCAAGCCCTAAAAATCGCCCAAAAACCGCAGCTGCCACTCAAAAAACGAAGTTAAACTCCAAATTCGCACAGGGCCTCATTTAAGATGTTGCGGGTCGGGCGCGGGTTGCGCCCGACCCACGGGCACTGAGCCCGCAATCGCCCAGCGGGGGCACGCGCGGAGCGCGTGCCTTTGCTGCTCCGCTGTGCGCATGCTTGCGTTTGCGTTTTTTTTATTTATCAGATGTGCGGGCCGGCCTGCTGGGCCGGCCCGCATCCGTTAATGTTTTTTTAAAAATTATTCTTTTTTTTAAATCATGGCGGCCCGCTCCAAGAGTGGGCCGCACTAACATTTTTTTTATATTTAAAAACAACAGCGGCCGGCGCTTTTGATGGACGGCGCATGTGGTGCCACGTGGCGCCTCCAGATCGCGCCTCGTCGCGCCCCTTTAATTTTTCTTTTATGGGGTTTAAAGCCCTATTTCTCCTCCATTAAATCCACGAAAAATACCTAGAAGCTCCAGAAAAATCCCAGAAAATTCTGGAAAATCCCCAAGACTCCTAGGGGTACCTGAAAAATATAGGAAGAAAAAAATTCGTCCATTTGATTATGCAATTAATATAATGACTATTATAAGTACAATATTGACTTCCCAATATTCCATATAAATTATTCACATGCTCAAATAAATCCAAAAAAATGGCGATATGATCAAAATAATGGCAGGAGCATATGAAAAATAATAAGAAGCCAATAAAGACGATAAAATCCATATTTTGTGCCAAGAATGAGAACAAGCCCCGAAAATGACATAAAGTGAAAATATACCCAAAAAGAGCAACATTAAGTATAATTCTTAGCACAAAATGGGGGTAGTTAGGGGGTATAAATATACACTTTTCACCCCGAATAATTACACTTAAAGCAAAGAGAGGAAGTATTATTAGTAGACTCAAATCTTTTGTTAGAGAGAAATTTACATTTACGGAAAAAGCGTGGGAACTTCTTCGCCATTTGGGCCATTTCACCCAAATCCATCTCATCGTCTGATTCTTCACTATCGGAGGATGAGGAATTGGCGTTGAATGCCAAAGCTTTCTTCTTGGCCTCCGAAGGATTCATCATAGCTGTAATCTTTAATCGGTTCTCCTGTCTTACTTCATAAGACATGAGAGTCCCGATAAGATTCACAACTGTATAAGTCTTCAAGTCATTGACCTCCTCGATGGCGATAGCCCTTCTTTCCTATTTGGAGGTCATTCCCATTATGATCTTTCTTACCTTGTCTGGTTCGGTGTATGTTTGGCCAAGAGCTTCGAATTCATTGGTGATATCAGTAAAACGTCCGTACATCGATGGTATGCTTTCATTTTCCTGCATATGAAACATATCGAATTTTTGCACGGCAACATAGAGTTTAGAAAGTTTTACCTTGTTCGTTCCCTCAAGAATAACGACGAGATGGTTCCAAATTTGATATGCACTCTTACATGTGCATATCTTGTTGAACTCATTCGGGTCCAACGCACAATGAAGAGTGTTCATTGCTTTTGCGTTGTTGACTTCGGCAGATTTCTCGGAAGCCGTCCATTTTTCGAAATCCTCTTCAGTGGGCTAGACGTATTCCTTGTGGATGGTTCTCCAAAGTGAAGCACTCCTTAGGAACGTCTCCATCCGACATTTCCAATAGCCAAAGTTCGTGCCATTGAAATGCGGTGGACGCACCGTTGATTGACCTCCGAAAAGAGTGGACGCTCCATCACGATCGTGATTGTTGTACGAAGGCGGTGGAGGAACGTTGTTGTTGTTGGATGCCATAGCTATAACCTTGCGATCTGATACCAATTCTAAGGACCCTGGCTATGGGAAAAACACTAGAAGGGGGGGGGGGGGTTAAATAGTGTTTATGCATTTTAAAAAGATAGTTACACCAATTTAAAAAACTAACCAACAAAATAGTGCGGAATAGAAATTAAACCCAAAATGAAACAAATGCAAACACAATGATGTTTCAAGGGTTCGGATTGCCCAAGTCACTTCTCGACTTGTTCCCGGCAATCCTACGTCCCTTCCACCCGGTTAACAACCGGATACTCAAGTTAGAATTCTAACTTGAGGTTTCCTTAAAACCCACTTGTAGCAACCCTACAAGTGAAATCGAAATACACTCGATTGATATTGACTCCCACAACTTGGGAGCAAGCAAATCACTTTCACAACCCGAGAGTAAATTCAAATAACGAAAGTTATGAAATATGAAAGCAACACTTACAATCACCTATGCCTTGAAGTAGAACTTGAAGGAGAAGTGTGTTGTGTTGAAAGACTCTCTTGGAAGATAGGAAAGCCCTTTCTCTTGACTGCACCAAATGCCTAGAAGATGTCTCTTTGGTTCTAGGTTGGAGAGCAAGAGATTGAAGATTGGAATTCTTATGGCTTTAGGGTTTTTGAGAGCTTTGATCTTGAGAGATTTAGCAAAATGAAACTTGGGAGAATGAGTAACCTCTCAATGGAATAGTAGATGCTCCTTATATAGGTTTCTCAAAACCCTACAACCGAATTCAGCAAAACCGCTTTGAAATCTGTGAGAAAACTCTCAACGGATAGTGTTCCGACCTAAAGATCGTGGGAGTCTGGCTCCTCCCCAGAACCACTAATATACCTCACTGGCCCGCCCCTTTCGAACGGACGGCCGACCCAGCGCCAGGGCGCCCCGCGCCTGGACTTCAGAGGCCAGTAGGGCATCAGCCGACCCGGAGGTCCGAGGCTACAGGGGGATGGGTGCACCTCGCCGCGCCCCCTCCCCGACAGAGGTGCTTAACCGTTCTCGCTCGGTCCACCGGGAGCAGTGCGTTCGGGTACACCCGGACAGCGCAGCCTCGGATGTCGACAAAGGCACAGCCGTTCCCCCTCCCTACCGACGGTCCATGATCCGCACCCGAAAATATGCATGGACGGGCCGAACACCACGCGATCAGGTCGGCCCGACGGCCCCACTCGAACCCAGCCGTGGGGATACGCACCACTGGACCCTTGACTCATCACACGTGACAAACAACCTAGTATAAGGATGTGACTGACACTTACGCCGCCCGACCATCTGACAAAGCACCCCCTGGCCACTGCGCCCCCTGACGTTTAATGCTTTTGGCCCTGACACCCAGGCAAAAAAGCCCCTGGCCGTTGCGCCGTCTGACAAAAGTGTGGCTGACACTCCTGTTCCTGACACCCTCGTTTGAAGCTTCTGCTGACAGCCGGGCCAGCTCAGCACGTCGAGTCAGCACACCAGGTCAGCCCCACCTAACCACCTCCCATCAGGTATAAATACCCCCTCACTTCTTACGGTGAGGGGGTTGGCAAATTCACTCTCAATCCCCATTATTCACACACAAGAGCAAAGGTCGTTCATATCTTTGTTCTCCCACTCATAGCTCGTCATGTACGGTCGGTTCATCCTCAGTCCGACCTGCATGCCTAGCCCCCGCTTTAAGTCCAATTACTGACTTAGGCATAGGAGAGGCTAAGGGTTGGACCCCAACCCGGCCTTTTTGATGAGTTCCTCATTGTGCAGGATAGCTCGTCCCCTGGCTTATGCTTGCCTTCGGCTCCCGTCGTCCGATCTTCCTCAACCGTATCCTGTGGGACTCGACTCCGTGGTCCGCTCCAGCGACAAGCTTAGCCTCATCACCCATCTAATCACTTGTCAAATAGCCTACCCAAATCCTCTCAACAACATAACCACTGTGCCATTGGTTCCCCATAATACAAATTCATTGTACGCGAGTTCCACCCCGCAACAATTGGCACCGTCTGTGGGAACGAAGGGTCACACCTATGTTAGACCCCATACTGATCGACCGGAACCCTGACCATGGCAAGGATCCCATGGGTCAAGAGCCACCCTCTCGACCAATTACTCCGGGGACTGACCCCCCCTCCGGGGATAGAGGCCGAGACAGTCCAGGCCTCGGCCCACGCGATCCAGAAAAGCTTTGAGGCCTTCACTAAGGCGATGGGGGCTGCGTAGCAACAGGAACGGAGGCACCTCCCGGCCCCTCAGAGCCCCCGGACGTGAGACGGAATCTTCACCCTCAGTTCGAGGAGGAGGGGGGAGACCAGGGGCTCGCCAAGGATATTGCGGCCCAGCGGAAGCTCTTGGAGGAGGAAATGAAGGTCGTGCGACTGCGGAGGCGTCGGGAGGAGGCGGTCGCCGCGCAAAGACAATTGGACGAAGGGGCCGAGACCGCCGACGGGCCTGCCTAGACGAAGAGACTGCCCGACACCAGCTCTGCTTCATCATCGCAGAACGTGAAAGGCTTCGGAGGGAGAACGAAGACAACCGGGAGATCCCGGAGGTGTCGATGATGGGACGGCGACACCCGGACGGGCGCGGCCCGCCGCTGGCCAAATCACCACCGTGGGGGGGGGGGAGTCCACCTCGTCAGCGCCACTCCCCCGATCGTCTGAACGAGGAAGCCATTTGTCGAGAGCTCTGCTTTCTCACCGCCGAACGCGAAAGGCTCCTGAGGAAGAATCAGGAGCAGAGGGAGATCCGGGAGGAGACGGCCTGAGGGCGGTGGTACTGGGATGGCCGTAGCCCGCCACCCGTCGAATCCTCTACCCGGGGAGGAGTCCCCCCAGGCAACCACTTCGCTATTCCCCGGGGTGTGGAGACCGTCGACGGCCAAGGCGTGACCGGAGCCAGACCCCGGAATGGCGAAGAGGGCACGCGCCCGAGCGCTCTGCCTACCTGGAGGAGGATACACCATTGGCGCGGTGGATCACGTCCGCCCCGAGACCCATAAGGTTCAAACCCCCCCACCTGGCCACCTACAACAGAAGAGGCGACCCTCTCATGCACGTGCAACAATACCGGGGGCAATGGAGGCGCATGATGTGGATGAGGCGTTCCTATGCCGGCTCTTCTCGTAAAGTCTGAGGGACACAGCGTTGGATTGGTACTACGGCCTACCGGCGAGATCCATTGGGGGCTTTGGCGAACTGTCTCACAAGTTCTATCAAGAGTTCCGGGCCGGGCGAACGAAGAAGAAGCCCTTGGACTACCTCAGCATGGTGGTCCAAGGGGAGGGAGAGACGACAGGGAAGTACCTACGCCGTTTCCAGGATGAAAGACAGGCGGTGGTGACCTGCGACGATGAGGTGCTCATACTGGCCTTCAAGACGGGACTGCGGACTCGGAGCTTCCACAAATCCTTGCTCCGAGATCCATTGAGAAGGAGAAGACGAGACTCCAAAACACTCATCGTTGCTTGAAGCTCTCGCCGCTGCTGCACGAAACGCCGCCAACGAGAGATCGCCATTGAAAGGTTCCCGTCATGGCTGCCATCAGAACTCACCACTGCACGTTCAAGTCATCGTCGGAGAAGAGCCGTCACCATCTGCGAAAGAGCCCGCCGTCGCCATTCCTCAAAGAAGCCTCCGCCGTGAGACGGAGCACCGCTGTCGTCACTTGCTGCTACGGAGACCACCGTGAGACTGAGCACTGCCCAACAACGAGGTCGCAGCTGAGTCGTCACCGTTCGGATCCTTCCTCGCTGCAGTCGGAGCTCGTCGAAGATAACGCCACCGTAGTCGACGAAACAGCTGTCGACGTAACGCTGAAGTGCCGCTCGATCGAACGCTGCACGGTCGCTGTCACAACTCCCGCTGCCGTCGCTTGCATGCCCTCGACCGGAGAAGCCACTGTCGAATAACTGCACGAAGACCACCGTCATCTGAATGCCCTCGCCGTGAAGAAGGAGACGCCGCCGCTCGAATCTCTGCAAGCCCTAGCGAACGAAGCAAAGGGATATTTGCGCTGACGTGGACATGCGGAATCGAACGAGGGAATTAAATTAAACGGATGAGATCGCTTATCAAAACGAATCGACGACTGAGATTCAAATACTGCGGGATCACATGATTACGAGAGGGGGTTCCCGACGTGCTGACGTGGCAAGGGAAACTTATTAGGAGTTGCTGAGCGCACATGCCACTTAATTATTAAGTTTGAATTGTTTTGCTCTGCGCACCAACCGAATTATTTAAAGGAGTTACTGAGCGCACAAACAGCTGATTATTTGGATTTGAACTAAAACTGCTTTGCGCACAGACCAGTGCATAACTTGACATCCAGGAGTCGGATTGAGACACCGTTTGCGTCAGATTGGAGCTGACGACGTGCTGATTGACAGAGACGCCTACACGGACATAAACTGAGCATTTCTAAACTCTTAAACTCGTTTATTTTGTGTCTTAGTGTAACGTTCTCTGTGGGGAAACTTTACTTATTTTGTGTGTGACTATTTTGGGACTTTTCTAGTTCGGACTAGACAAGTGGGACCCAGCTAGTTTGGGACTAGCTGGTAGAAAGTGTTACTAGGATTGATAGTGAGAGAAAACACTGTGTGTGGGGGTACTAAGAGCCTGGCGAGTATAGAGACGTAGAGGGTGCTCTGAGCGTGCTCTAACTTGTGGTTTTGTACCTATTGCGCTATTCAATACTAGTTCTGCTTTGGGGGCTGGAGTAGGTCGTTGGGACGACCGAACCAGGGTAAATCTGATGTGTACTCTGTGTCTGCTTTTATTGCTGCTATAACTGCGTGTGCTTATTCGTGGGTTGCACGAATTATTTTTATAAGCCTATTCACCCCCCTCTAGGCTAGGATCCAGATCCAACAAGTGGTATCAGAGCAGGTTTTAGGATCTAGCCTAGGATTGACCATGGACCACATTGATAGTGCTTTTGCTGAGGGTCAGTCTATTTCCCGACCACCTAGATTTAATGGAGTAGACTATGCTTATTGGAAAAATCGTATGAGAATCTACTTGATTTCTATTGATTATAAAGCTTGGCAAATTGTTGAAAAAGGCTATAAATCACCTGTTATTAAAATTGAAAACATTGAGATGCTTAAACTTGATGATAAATGGGATGATAATGATTGGAAGCTTTATTCTCTTAATGCTAAAGCTATGAATGCTCTCATTTGTGCATTAGATAAATCTGAATTCAATCGCATCTCACATTGTTTAACTGCGCAGGAAATATGGCATACTTTGGAGGTGACGCACGAGGGAACGTCACTGGTGAAGGAGTCTAGCCTTGCACTTCTGTGCACGGAATACGAGGGATTTCGCATGCTACCATCAGAGACCATATCCGAAATGTTTGCGAGGTTCACCAACATTGTCTACAAGTCTAGTTCGCTCGGTAAGCCATACTCTAGCCTTGAGCAGGTGAGAAAGATATTAAGAGCACTGCCAAGTTCTTTCAGGCCTAAAGTTACTGCCATCCAAGAAGCGAAGGATCTATCGTAGATGAGGGTGGAGGACTTGATAGGTAATCTAATGTCCCACGAGCTTGAATTGCAAAACGTGGATAAAAGGGAGAAACCTGAGGAGAAGGAGAAAGCTACCAAGCCACTTGCTCTGAAAGCTGACGAAAGTGAAGATGATGACGACGACATAGCGCTAATGGTCAGAAACTTCAGAAAGTATGTCCAGACCAAGCAAGGAAGAACAAAAATGGCACCCAGGTTTAATCGCTCTAACTTTTTTCAGTCTTCTAAGCAAACTTATGATCAGAATGCTACTAATAGAATGACTTGTTTTAAATGCAAGAAAAGAGGACATCGAATGAGGGATTGCCCACATGAGACAGCTCAGGTAGCTAAAGAAAAGGGAAAATCCAAGGTGCTAACTTGGGATATGGACAGCGAAGCTGAGAGTGAGAAGGAAGAACATGAAGCCCACTCATGCATGGCATTGATGGGAATACACGATGAGGTAATTTCTGGTAGTAAAACTGAACTCCTTACTCTTTGTAAAGAAATGCAAGATAAAATAGTAGAGCTTGAATCCACTATAGATGATTATCAAAATGAGAACTTTGAAATGCAACAATCTGAATATGAAATGTCTAAAGAGATTGAAAAACTCAAAATTGATATTGTTGCTCGTGACTCTACTATTGACACTTTGAAAAAGGAAAAGTCCAGTTTTAATGATGAAGAACCTTGCCTTTCTTGTCATTCCTTGATGAATAATATTAGCATGCTTAAACTTGATTTGATTAAGCTAGAAACTGAAAAAGACTATGTGATTAGAGAGCTTAATGATAAATTTTGCATGTTGGATAATGATTTTAAAAGAAAAATGATTGAATTTGAAAATAAGGAAGAGGAAAACAAGAGAGCTTTTATAAGTAAATGCACATTGCTTGTGGAAGAAAATAAATTGTTGAAATCCAAAGTCTCTAATCTTGAATTGGCCATTACGAAATTCTCTATGGGAAAACAATCGTTGGATACTATTTTAGAGAACAACTATATGGCAATAACAGAAGAGGACTTGGGTTTGGTTTGAAAAATGTCGAAAAGCCAAAATTCAAGAAATTCCACAATGCACCCTCTATTGCAAAGAACAAATATGCAAAGTGCTTTACTTCTGATAGTGTAGGCCACACTTCATATTATTGTAAATTTAGGAACACAAATATCAAGTTTAAACAAGTGTGGGTTTCTAAAACTATATTGGCTAACACTAGTGGACCTTGTTGGATTCTAAGGTCACACTTAACACCTTTCATGTAGGTGTGATGGAGTTTTGGCGAGGAGCGTTAAATTCAATGTCTCATTATTTTAGATCCTTCGTCAAAAAGCGACGAGAAGGTATAATTTTTATCCCTCTTTGCATTTCATTGCATACATTCATAGATTTGTTTGTGTGCTTGATTTATTTTGATTTGTGTGGTTGCATGCATGATTTTTTTAAATGTTTTTATTTCTGAAAAAAAGAAAAAAAAATATGAAAAACCAAAAATAAAAAAAAATTGTGCTTATTGATTATCCTCTTATGAATCTCTTAAGTGGTATTGTATGAATGATCAATCTATCCCTTGTAGAAGTCAATTCATTATTTTTGTAGCTACATGAACATGATGTTATTCTTTTTAGTAGCCATGACATGTCTCATAAGTTTTAAACTTGACTTCTACACCTACATTTGCACTTTCACGATATTTGACTTTTTAGTACTTTTGGAGATTCTTTTGAAGAATAATGGAAAGTGAATGTAGGAATGATTAATTTCTGAAATTTTCTAAGGGATATGAAGTGTTTAGCCATGAATAAAAATTGAGCACAAAAGAATTGCAAATGAAAAAAATTTATATGAAAATTGCTCCGTATGAAAAATGGATACACTTCATGGCTAATACACAACCCACGAGTATCCAACTTGTGCTACATGGGTAATCATTAGCGTTGGTGTATATAACCCATCAAGCAATGCCACCCCACATTTAAAAGTCCTTTTAGGCCATGTTTTGGGGTTCGGTAACTTGAACTCATCTTTGATGAGGTGGGAAAAATCAATCCTAGTGATATTCATGAAAAATTGGAAAATGCGGATTGATTTGGTTGATTGTTCTAAAATTGAATCTCCCTTAGTACTTTATTGTTTATATCATTACACTTACACAAAGGTGGAGAATTCTTGTTATGAAATTCCATGATCTTGATTTGTCTATTGTCTATTCCTTGGAAAACACATGCAAATTGCACGATACATTTAATAATAGTTTATTCTTGCATGGAATATTTTTGTGACTTCATTTATCCACTTTTGGTGATTACAAAGGGGGAGAAAGAAAAGAAAGATTTGTCGGTATTCTTTGCGCTGAAGGGGGAGCATGAATGTTGAAGGGGGAGCATGAAAAATAATGTTGAAGGGGGAGCTTGACAGAAGGGGGAGCATGCTTTTATAGAGAAGGGAGAGCATGTTTTATATTTACTATTTGTTGTGCATGCTTTGTAATGTTTGAATGACTCATCCATACATCATATTGCATTACACCCTTCAACACACTTCACACACCCATACTCATTGCTCAAATCTTTTATGGGGTTGTCATCACCAAAAGGGGGAGATTGTTGGGAGCAACGATCTAGGAGCTTGGTTTGATGATGACAAACGTGTCGTTATATCTAACATGTGTGCTTAGTGTGTTTCAGGCTTGGCGAAACAATATACTTTCACTATTTGGCGGAATTGCTATTCATATAGCATATTGGGAGAAAGGGAGTGTGTGCACAAAGAAGTTTGACTTGGTCAATGGAGAGCAAAGTTGGACTTGGTCAAATTGGTGATTGGATCAATTCAAATCCTTTTGAACTACACATCAAATCCCAAATTCTTTGATTCAACCCAATTCCTAGCCAATTACAAATTTCCTAGTTGGTAGTGTCCTCATCCTAGCCAAACTTATTCCTAGCCATATTTCAATTCAATATCCAAAATTCAAATTGCAAATCTTATATTGGTCAAAACCCTAGCACATAACCTATTTAAGGGCATCATCCCTAGGGTTGAAAATGGGGCATCTACAAAAAAATTATAAGTGCGACAGCCAACATACCTATCTTCAAACGCAAACATACTCCAATCATCTCCAAAGACCACAAGCTTTTTGTTTGCAAAAACTCTCTCATTGAACAAGGCTAAATGCTCTGGCCAAGGTGTTTTTAATATTGCCATCTTTTTTTAATTGTGCCTGCCGAATTTTAAAGATGCTCCTCATTGTTATTTTTCAACACCAAAAATTTCACCCCAAGAGCCGCACTTAATTCCTAAGGGGCAACAAAAGCACATCGACAATCAAAGGAGAAGACGAGGCCATAACATCAATATCATGAGGGGATGAAAAATTATTTCCGAGGCCATAACATCAAGAAGGCCTTCATCTTTGAGCACCGTAGAGCCTGTCGCTGTATCCAAGCCATCATCGGAGAATGCCAAGTCGCTGCTGTACAAGATCACCACCGGAGATCCATTAAGTAGGAGAAGACGAGACTCCAAAACACTCGTCGTTGCTTGAAGCTCTCGCCGCTGCTGCACGAAACGTCGCCAATGAGAGATCGCCATCGAAAGGTTCCCACCATGGCTGCCATCAGAACTCACCACTGCACGTTCAAGTCATCGTCGGAGAAGAGCCGTCACCATCTGCGAAAGAGCCCGCCGTCGCCATTCCTCAAAGAAGCATCCGTCGTGAGACGAAGCACCGCTGTCGTCGCTTGCTGCTGCGGAGCCCGCCGTGAGACTGAGCACTGCCCAACAACGAGGTCGTAGCTGAGTCGTCGTCGTTCGGATCCTTCCTCGATGTAGTCGGAGCTCGTCGAAGATAACACCGTCGTAGTCGACGAAACAGCTGTCGACGTAACGCTGAAGTGTCGCTCGATCGAACGCTGCACGGTCGCTGTCACAACTCCTGCTGCCGTTGCCTACATGCCCTCGACCGGAGAAGCCACTGTCAAAGAACTGCACGAAGACCGTCGTCATCTGAATGCCCTCGCCGTGAAGAAGGAGACGCTGCCGCTCGAATCTCTGCATGCCCTAGCGAACGAAGCAAAGGGATATTTGCGCTGACGTGGACGTACGGAATTGAACGAGGGAATTAAATTAAACGGCTGAGATCGCTTATCAAAACGAATCGACGGCTGAGATTCAAATACTGCGGATCACATGATTACGAGAGTGGGTTCCCGACGTGCTGACGTGGCAAGGGAAACTTATTAGGAGTTGCTGAGCGCACATGCCACTTAATTATTAAGTTTGAATTGTTTTGCTCTGCGCACCGATCGAATTATTTAAAGGAGTTGCTGAGCGCACAGACAGCTGATTATTTGGATTTGAACTGAAACTGCTTTGCGGACAGACCAGTGCATAACTTGACATCCAGGAGTCGGATTGAGACACCGTTTGCGTCTGATTGGAGCTGACGACGTGCTGATTGATAGAGACGCCTACACGGACACAAACTGAGCATTTCTAAACTCTTAAACTCGTTTATTTTGTGTCTTAGTGTAACGTTCTCTGTGGGGAAACTTTACTTATTTTTTTGTGACTATTTTGGGACTTGTCTAGTTGGGACTAGACAAGTGGGACCCAGCTAGTTTGGGACTAGCTGGTAGAAAGCGTTACTAGGATTGATAGTGAGAGAAAACACTGTGTGTGGGGTACTGAGAGCCTGGCGAGTGTAAAGACGTAGAGGGTGCTCTGAACGTGCTCTAACTTGTGGTTTTGTACCTATTGCGCTATTCAATACTAGTTCTACTTTGGGGGCTGGAGTAGGTCTTTGGGACGACCGAACCAGGGTAAATCTGATGTGTACTCTGTGTCTGCTTTTATTGCTGCTATAACTGTGTGTGCTTATTCGTGGGTTGCACGAAATAATTTTTATAAGCCTATTCACCCCCCCTTAGGCTAGGATCCAGATCCAACATATAGGACCAGGAAATCGATAGGGATTAGGAATCTATCTGTTACGCGGGGTGTTTCATTGTCATCGGCGGGAAAAAGACCGCCTTTGATCGTTGGGCCAAGGGGGAATAAACTTGGCAGTTGACTCCTTAGCCATAGCTCACGCCCTTAGCGTAGACGTCTAATCCTAGCGCGCGGGAGCGGCAGGATGAGACGTTGGGAGTTATCGTTGCGAGCTTAGTGCTCCCGGAGTCGGCCAGTGTTAATGGACATGGGAATGCCCACTAACTGAACCCGGGAAGTCCGGTGTATCATCCTGGGCACCGACCGGAATATCGGGCCCATGGGACGCCAGTATCACTCTTTGAGGCATCGCTCACCATTAGACCCTAATTCTGATCGTTATCCTACCTGTAGGCCGTGTTGGCGAGAATCGCACGATAGGGTGGAAACCGAAGTCCCGGGTTTCCCTTTATATCGTTTATCCCTCGCATTCTATTTTCTGTGATAACCCATCTACCCACTCGGGCTAGCTCACCCATGGGGTGAATTCGGTCCATCTTGACACAAGCACAACCACGCCTCCCTGAGTTCGACCCCCAAGCCACACTATAAAACCGTGCGCTTGCGGTTACAAATATTTAAATCTCACGCCCACAATTATATATTGCACACATCTGAAATGTGCATCAAAGCCGGGGGGCGTCAAGCTCTATGGCACCGTTGCCGGGGAGGCCACGTGCTTGTTATTTTAGGATCTCATGAACCCTTGAGTCTAGCTCACATCTCTATCTCGCGATAATTTTCGCATTCTACACCTTTTGATTTTACTTGTACATATTGTAAATATTAATTGTATAGAATTGATTTACTGAGTCGTCGTGCTGCCTTCGCTACTCCTCGCCTCCCATTATGCAACCCATGCTTTTGACGTGTTTGCTATCTTTGCAGTTCTCTCCCTCTCTCTTCTTATAGGTTTTCTGCTCGAACAACGGGGATGATGCGTGCCGTTTCGGGTGATATCTGGGATCATTCGCATCACATCCGTTGTTTGGCACAAAGTTTGACAGAATCCCTAAATGCTTCGAATATACTAACCCTTCTGACTGCCGCTGTGGAAAATCAGAGGAGGTATCATGATGTGCATCAGCATCCTGTCACGACGGCTCCCCTTCCTCCTGATGAAGTGGCGTATATCGACATGCCCGGTTCCGAGTTCGGTGGGTAGGAATTGTTCACGCAGTTTTGTCAGGAGAACTATCAGGCAGGGTCTGTCGGTTACGTTGGACAGGAACCGATCTATTCCATGCAGACTTCTATCGAGCATCCCGGATCTTGGGACAATGAGGAAGCTAGAAGTAGTGGTGGGGAACCATCGACGGTTGAAACCTGTTTCCACGTCGAAACCTTCTTCCCGGATAATTATTACGAGCTTGAGAAAGACCCAGTGCCTTCCTTGGCAATCCCTACGATACCTTGCGAGGTTTTGCCATGCAGAACCACGGCTAGGAGTGAAGTTCCATACACTGGCTTTCAACAGATCCACGAAGAAGTCCTTTCGCTAGAGGATGCTCAGCTTGAGAAATATGCGTCGGGACCTCATGAGGTCGAAATGAAAGAGTTGCCCCCGGGACTAAAGTATGAATATTTGGGGAAGGGCTCGACCCTGCCGGTGATAGTGAACTCCTCGCTGCCTGAAGACCAGATGACCAAACTTCTTGGCGTTTTAAAAAGGTTTAAGAGTGTTTTCGGGTATGCAATTGAAGACTTGAAAGGAGTTAGCTTGGGCCTCTGCTCACATAGGATACTGCTTGAGGATGAGCAAGCCTCCTCAATCGAGTGGAAAATGGCGCATGTGCGTCGACTTCACCGACCTTAACAAGGTGTGTCCGAAGGACAGTTTCCCCCTCCCACGGATCAACCACTTGGTAGACCAGGCGTCTGGCTATGAGTTGCTGAGCTTTATAGACACCTTCTCAGGCTACAACCAGATCCCGATGGCGGAAGAGGACGAAGAGAAAACATCCTTCGTCACCGATAGAGGCACCTTCTGTTACACAAAGATGCCCTTCGGATTGAAGAACGCCGGGGCGACCTATCAACGGATGGTGGACCGGATATTCAGCCCGCAGGTCGGGTGAAACTTGGAGGTCTACATCGACGACATGCTGGTAAAGAGCAGAAGAGCCCCAGACCACCTTACTGATTTACAGGAGACGTTCCGAAGGGTTCGTCAATACGGCCTGAGGCTGAACCCCGCGAAGTGCGTCTTCGGCGTGCAATTAGGGAAGTTCCTAGGCTTCATGATAACAAAGCGAGGGATTGAGGCGAACCCCGACAAGGTGACGGCCCTCGTCAATATGGCGGAACCTCGGACGATCTGGGACTTGCAACGCTTAAATGGTCAGATCGTCGCTCTGGGGCGGTTCCTGTCAAAATCGACGGAGAGATTGCTCCCCTTCTTTAGGGTCTTGCGCATTACCTTCGGCGAAGCCAAGGATAAAAGGAAGGTGATCTCATGGGACGACGATTGCGTTTGAGCGTTTGTGGAGCTGAGGGCCTACTTGCAAAGCTCGCCGCTTCTCGCCAGGCCAGAAGAAGGAGAACCGCTAGGGTTGTACTTGGCGGCCAATGAAGAGGCCGTCAGCTCTGTCCTGATCAAAGAAGAAGGGGGCGTGCAGCGCCCAGTATATTATGCCAGCCAAATTCTCCGGGAGGCGGAGACGTGCTACAGTCCCATCGAGAGGGCCGCCTATTGCCTGGTCACGACGGCAAGGAAGCTCCGACCTTACTTCCAGGCCCATCCCATTGCCGTCCACACCGACCTGCCCCTCGAGAAGAACCTGAAGAGGTTGGAGCGGTCGAGAAGGATGCTCAACTGGAGCGTTGAGCTCAGTGAGTTCGACATAACATACAAGGCCCAGACGACGGTCAAGGGCCAGGCATTGGCGGACTTCGTGGTAGAATGCACCACGTGGGACGCCCCGGGGGACCCACCAGACGTACCGTCGGCGACCATAACCCCTCAAGTAGCGGGGATGTCAGAACCTTCGGAGCCCTCCCAGGGAGACCTGGACGAATTATGGACCATCCACGTCGATGGCTCAGCGACGGGATCCGGGACGGGGGCATGAATCGTCATTCAAACCCCCGACGGATGCTCGTTGGAATACGCCTTGCGCTTCAGCTTCCCGGTGACCAACAATGTCACGGAGTACGAGGCCGTGATCAACGGGCTGAAGCTCAGCAGGGCGATGGGGGCGAAGAACGTGTTGCTCCTCAGTGACTCACGGCTCGTCATCCAACAGATCCACGGGAGCTTCGAGGCCTGAGAAGAAACGATGAAGCGCTACCTTAAACGCATCCAAGCCGAGCTCTGGATGTTCGAAAGAGCGAAGGTCTGGCACCTGCCCCGTTCCTACAACCTCCAGGCGAACGCCCTATCCAAGCTGGCCTCTTCATCCGCGGCCGAGATCGGGAGGGCCATCTACATCGAAAGACTGCTGACACCCACTATTGACGAAGAGGAACTAAGTGTATCGACTCGACGATGACATGGATGACCCCCATCGTGAAATACCTGGAGGCGGGGGCCCTATGTCATGCCCCGCTTCCCTAAAATGGAGGCGAGACGTGAAAAGGTCCGCACGAGAGTGGAGCTGTGAAGCCCCAAACCCGATAAGCGTCAATAAAACATAAGCAGGTCCCTGTAACCACAACGGAACAACAATAATAACACAAGGAGAGACAGAAATAAAATCTCATATCTCATAAATTGTCCAACATAAAAATAAGTTCAACATCCAGAAAAGCCACCAGGCTAAAAGAAAGAGTCTAAAGGCCCAGAACAAGGCCAACAAAAGAACAACGTAACAAAGTATAGGTGCCACGCACCGATAACAAAACAGCAGTCTAAAACAAAAGGAAAGCTCAACGAAGACACTAGGACTGGTCCCCAGTGTCCACGTACTCCTCGCCAAACACAGGCTCAGGCACGACGTCCGCAAACACCTCGTCCTCAACAACGGACTCAGGCTCGAGATCTAACATGTGTCACCCAAAAGAGTAAAGGGGCACATGTCAGCAAGTCTAAAAGACTTGGGCAAGGAAACTGAAGGTAAGGTAAACTAACAACCTAACAGTTATAGTATGATGCATGGCATAGCAAGTATCGCATGGAAATAACAAGGGAAGCACAAGTAGCAAGTAACAAGTGGTAGTTGTGACACGTAATGTCAAGTAACAAGTACAAGGGATCACTCAACGAGTGCCCTATTGCCCGCAGGCTGTGTTTAAGTATAAGTCAAGTAAATCATGTCAAGTAAACACGTCGTGCACAGAGATTCCGCCTGTTGGCTAGAGTGGCTGATCGGGCCAACTCTTAAGCTCAAGTGACCGTTTATCTCTACCCCTCCCATGTGTGTCGAGCCAGGGCATTACCCCCGAGCACGAAATGCTCGCTTCTGGGACACGAGCCAGGAAGTGTGATTAACACGTATGGCATAGGGTTATGCCCACGTATAGTGGGTGCCTAGCCAAAAACTAGTAGGTCGGGCATTGGCTATCAACCAACACATGGCCCGCTTCTGGAACACGAGCCAGGAAACACAAGTATTGTAGCGTGTGCTACGAATGCGACATACAACATGGTTAGCATGGATGACAATGTATTCACGTACCGATAATCAAAATTAAACATGACATGGTAGTTGTGCAACATGGTAAACGATGGTCCTAGCTTCGTTGTCAAGCTAGTTCCGGAATTGCGACTAGGCGAGTATCATTTCGTCGCCTAGTCTCTTTTACGCCTACAACAAGCAATTGGCCTAAAACATGGCCTAAACCCTAAGTGGCAAGTTTCACTTGCCTAGCACCGGGGATGACTGATCGCTCCGGGACGTACACCCAAAGAACGGTTGTAGTTTTACCGCAAGCGCACGGTATAGCGGCGAGCGGGTATCGAACACAGGGAGGACGAATGACCGTGCTTGCTCCTAATCAACCTGGCTATTCAAGAATAGAAAGAGTTGCCTTGGGCGATCCTGTCACAATCGTCAGACAAATGTGCGAAATATCAAATCAAATAAAGAACGTCTAGGGAATGGGGAATCCCCGCTACTCACCGTATTTCATAGATGTGGTTCGTCGGTATCAAAATTGCTAGAATGAGAATTTGGATGAACTAGTTGCAACTAAATGTGGAACCAAGCTCACGCTCTCGCGCTGTTGCCGGTCTATAGCTATCCTAGGGTCAGGTCCAATCTCTTGCAAACCCTAGCCTAGGAAAGCTAGCATTAGGATCAACATCATCGTCCAATTGCGCACCGAGCCCAATCTCTTGCAAACTCGGTCCACAATCTAAATTAGGATAGTTCCTACCCGTCCAATCTCTTGCAAACGGGTATCGGCACGGAATTGCAACCGGAGATCCTGGTATCGGTCCAATCTCTTGCAAACCGATACTTCGAAAATCCGACTCCAACCCAATTCGGATTTCTAGGGCTTCCTATCAAATTGGGATCCAATCTCTTGCAAATCCCAATTGATATGAATACCTAGCCATCCGTAGTAATTCGATCCCAATCTAATCTCTAATTATTGATTCTAGCGCAATTTCTACCAATTTATCACAAATACGAAATTGGGCTTGTAGGGTTCATCCCCACGCCCCAAGACGTGGAGACTACTCACAAATCATAGCAATAGCACAAAAATAATCAATGAAATAGACAATGGAATTCATCACAACAATGATATAAACAATAAAAATAGAGTTTTTGGGGAAGAGAGATGCAAACCAAAGTAGTTCTTCAATTGATCCAACAAAAATCCAAGTTTTTCTCTTCTCTAATCACAAAATAATAAAGCTAAAAAGTAATCTCAAAAAGCTGCAAAAAATCTAAGAGATGGCTCTCTAAAACTAGGGTAAAAACAGGGCTTAAATAGCCCCCAAAATCGTCCAAAAATCCTGACCAAAACGCCCCTGCACAGCCTGTTTTCCGCAAATTTCGCTACAGGCAGCGCATCGCACTCGGCCGAGTGACAAAAGTCGCTCGGCCGAGTGAAAACCCTGTCATTTTCCAGTAAGTCGGGGGCTTCAAGGGCCTTCAGTTCGGAGGCGGCTCGGCCGAGTGAGATGTCGTCACTCGGCCGATGGCTTCACTGCACTCGGGCGGACGTGGTTTACCACTCGGCCGAGTGGGTCTTCTGAAGCTTAGGTGGCCGAAAAACAGTAACTTCGATCTTTTTGAGGGCCTTCGTCTGGGCGCCACTCGGGCGGACGTGGTATCGTCACTCGGCCGATGTGGTCTCCGTCGCTCGGCCGAGTACACATGGAAAACGTGTCTGAACGGGTCGGCCGAGCAGTGTCTCGCTGGTCGGCCGAGTGGCTCCTCCACTCGGCCGAGTGGGACACAAAAAATGCCCAATCTGATTGTTTTGGCCTCCTCGTCGCTCCTGCGACGTCCATTCTTCTTCCGCTCCTCTCCAACAGCAAAATATCCCTCGGGGAGGTCGTCGGTGGCCGTGTAGAGTAAGCGCGTCTCGAGATCACTCCAAATCGCGCCAAATCACCTGAAATGCGACAAAAACAACAAATCGTGAAAAGCATCGCAATATCGTCGATATATCGTGAAAAACATGATTTGGGCGATCTAAATGGCATGCAAATCCACGGGAAAAAGGTGTAAAATATGGAGTGATCAAAATCCCCCAAGCTTGCCTCTTACTCGTCCTCGAGGAAGATAAGTAGAAGGCGAACCCGGTGGATTCGGAAAACGAAAACGGCGAAAAACGAAAAAAAATGAAAAACGAAGAAGAATGAAAACCAAATGAAAATAAAGACGAAAGAAAGAAGCGAAGAGGTAGGGTGCTAGATCATTTTCTCAGGACGTGGGTTTCACTTACTCTTATAGCATGCACCGAATGAGAAATACATGTCAAAGAATCTTATTTTGATATCATAGTATAATAGTGCAAATAGAAATAGAAAACCCACGAACATTGATATAATCATGAAGAACGGAATGATCTTAAAATTAACATTGCCTGAATCATTTAAAGCGGTATACAGATCACAGATCACACACTTTTCAATTGAACGCTTTCTATCTGGAGTATAAGAGTATCACACTATAGAATAGAGAGAATGGAAAAGTTTGGATTTCATGAAATGAACGCTAGGCTTAGATTTCTGGATTTCGTGAAGCTAGAAACAATCTCACCGAGTACAGAATATTACTTAGCCTAGGTTGTCGTGCGATGTCAAGTAGTCACTCTCTCACACATCAATGGATCCCCTCCCCCAAGCTTATCTATAAGCGTGGTGGCACAAGCAAAGAAGAGAAAGAAGAAAGAAAGAAAGTGAGATGGGATCTTTTATTGAGGATTTTTCCTCTTTTCTCTTTTTTTCTCTCTCTTTTTTTTCTTCAATAAGCAATATATACACAATGATCCCAACTCAGAGAGAGATAATGATATACAAGTATGTTTTTCTCTCTTTATATATATATTTATTTTTTTTTAGAAGAAGGGATTTGGAGCTAGGAATAAATAGCGGGGGAAATGCCATAAAATAGAACCACTAAGGGGAGATTCACCAATGATTTTTTTTTAAAAGTAGAGAAATGATGTTCAAGATTTGTGGAGAAAGAAATATATATAACTCTCGGTTCACTCTATAGGACATGCACGACAACTTCAGCAGGGTAATCTAATCTACTCAGTTTCGATCACAAAAAAGCTAACTAATCCAGATATATTATAGCTAACATCATTCAATCATCCCGAAGTGAAGTGTACAATTCATGCATATAGAAGTGATATAGGAAAAGAAATCGGTACTCCAGATATAGGCATTCAATGCGTGAATCTTGGTGTGTTTTCTGTGATAGCATACATATGAATATTCAGGCTCAGTTAATGATAAAACTTCATCCATTTTCATGCGGAGAAAGTGTGGGTTACTATTCTAGATGCAAAGCAAGT
Organism: Scilla litardierei; assembly: GCA_030789695.1. Classification (NCBI taxonomy): domain Eukaryota; kingdom Viridiplantae; phylum Streptophyta; class Magnoliopsida; order Asparagales; family Asparagaceae; genus Scilla; species Scilla litardierei. The sequence goes on from CM061135.1 coordinate 112,573,521, forward strand.
CATAGCATATGATATCAGGAATAAAATCTAAGACATGACAAATATAGCATGCATATAGAATAAGCTTACTCCACGTAGACATCATCACAGAAAATTCATCTCTAGCATGAGATGAAAAAGGAAAGAAATAAAGCTAAGAAAAATAAAACTATGCAATGCGGCACACAGAGAAATAAGAAAAACGTGATGCATGACAAAATGAAAGAAAATAAAGAAAAATGAGTGCAAAAGTGAAAAGAAACGGTGTGAAAAACTAAAAATAAAGGTGGCAAATCGAAAAAGAACGTGAGAACTCACTCCCCCAAGCTAAAGTGCACAGTGTCCTCAATGTGCAAAGTGTGGCACACAGAGAGACAAGTAATGAGAGGGGCAAGTGAGGATGCATGCATGATGGAAAGAAAAAAGATAATAAATCGAAAAATAAAGAAACGAAAATATGATGCGGATATGATGCATGCACAGATATGAGTGATACGAGTATAAATGGGTCACCAAAAGCTCTCCCTCTCTCCCAAAAAAGATATATAAAGATACGGCAAATGAGAATCACAAAAAAAGTGAGGGGAGGGGGGGGGGGGGGGTCAAAAAGGCATCAGGACCCAGCAGAAACGGGCAGCACAACGGCAAAAGGAATCGATGGCATCAAGGGTGCCTAGGAAGGTGGTGCTGCGCCGTCTCCGTCCTGAGGCGGAGGTGGTGGTGGTGGTGGTGTAGGCTGCTGAGCTGGGGTGGGCGTGGAAGTGGAAGTAGGTCTAGTGTGTGTGGCAGTGTGAGTGGGAACCTGCTGGGTGGGTGGTGGTACGCGCGGAAGACGCTCTAAGATCCGTGTCAGGCAGTAGTGGATCTGAGGGATCAGGGCAGAGCGTCCAGCCATCGTAGAGACGGTGGAGGACAGGGTCCTAAGGTCAGCTTTAATACCACTCACCGCCAACTCAAGAGCACGTATGCTCTGCAGTACAATGTCGGGCGGGGGTGGTGCAGAGGGACGCACCGGTCTAGGCTGCGCGGGGCGGGGCTGGCGTACGCGAGTGGAGTATGTAACGGGCTCAGCAGGGAAGGGGACAAAAGGTGCCGCGCCAGCAAATGTGGGCCTGGCCTCAGTGTGAGGCCGGGGCACCGGCTGGTGAGAAGTAGAGGCAGCGGCAGCAAAGGAAGCGTGCAAAAGAGGCAACGAGGTGGCAAGAGAGGTCAGTGGCCCAGAAGTGTGGACAGACGCCACGACGCTCTCGGAGAATACGGCGGCTGTGGAGACAGAGGACTCTACCACTGGGGCGGAACTGTGTGGACCAAAAGGCGCAATCCCAGCGGAGATCATGCTAGCCATGGTCTCCACGACCGCGGCAAACAAGGGCGCTCCACTCTCGACAAAGGTCGGCGGGCGCTCGGGGAGTGCGGAGCAAAGAGGCTCCACGGACAGAGGGCCAGAGGTGGCAGCGGGAGTGGTGGGGACAGCCTCGGAAGTGGTGACAGTGGTGGAAGTGGGCTCAGCAAAAGTACTCTCGACACTGACAGAGGTGGGGACAGAAGTGTCAGGAGCAGTGGAAGCGTCAGGAACAGGCTGAGGGGCCACAGGGTCGACGGGGTCGGCAGCAGGCTCGGCAGGGTGTGCAGCAGGGTCTGCGGGAGCAGCGTGGGCAGCGTGGGCAGCGTGGGCCTGCTCGGCCTCCTCGGCCTCGAGCACGTACGCAGCGGGGATGATGACATCCATCGCTGGGAGCCAGTCAACGTGGGCCGGTGCAATCTGGGTCCGAGCTGGGCTCGAGAGAATCATGTAGTCGGCACCGAAAGGGCCGTGCAACCAGACCCAATGACGCTCACCATGCGGACGCAGCATCTTCATCCGGGCCATAACGTCTATCGACAAGGAAGTGGGGCCTGGAACGCGTCGCAGGTCATCAGGCAGGTCCTCGCCGGTCATCATGGTAAGCAGGGTGATCAGACCGCAGCAGCATATCGGTGAGCGAGCGCCCACCGACACAATGATACGGTCTAAAAACCAAGCCGCAATGTCGATCATGACGGCGGGGACAAGCTCATCTCCATCCCTAGATAGAGCTCTGGGACGTGTCATCGCGTAGAGCATGTAAAGCTCTGGTGTAGACATCGTGCCCGGCTCATATCTGGCCAAAAAGGTGGTCGCCATAAGGCGCTGGGCAATACGTAGGCAGGGGTGGACAATGGCCGAGGCCTTGGCCCTACTAGGGTCAAAGGCGGCGTGGTGGCCTGTGATCCGGGCCTAGAAGGCACCGGCGTCGAAAGAAGGTGGGGGGATGTGGGTAGGGCCGTAACCGCGATCGGCTCCGGGGACTGCGGGCCATGAGAAAAACGCTCTCATCATATCGAGAGTGACCTGGCACTCTCGATCCATGAACCTAAATGAGCATCCCTCATTGGTCCGGGCGATCGAACTCAAAACCTCAAGTGTCGGGCGGGTAAAAGTATCCGCCGACACCTGGAAAAAATCTCGCCAGCCCACGTTGTCGTACAACGTGAGCATCCCCTCAAGTACCCCCAGGCGTCCTAGGTCAGCGAGGTGTGCAAACCTGGAAGGTACGATCGAGCGCTGGGAGATACGCTCGAAGACGGCGCGGTGTGCGTCGTCTCGGAACGTAATCCCGAGCGGCCCGACCAGTGGAGCCGGTGGTGGTGGCTGTGGATCGGCAGGGAGAGGCTGTGCGGGCTGTGGGTGCACTGCAGGCTGTGCGGGGTGTGCGGGGCCTGCAGGCTGTGCTGGGTGTGTGGGGGACGGTGGAGGAGAGTCCTCCAACTCGTGGGAGGGGCCGGCATCATCCGACCGCTTCCGCTTGGCGGAAGCTCTCTTCGACCGCGGCCGTGTCCGGGGCGGCATATCGGCCCCGAGCGCGCGCCGAAAAGTGAAAAGTGCGGCGTGTGCACAAAGAGTGGAAAGAGTTTACCCAAACACGCCGCGAGTGCTAAGCAGTGGAAGCGTGCGAAGTCCGCGCCTCCACGAAGTCCTGAGCAGCCCGTAGAAGCTCCCCTGAGCTCCCCTAAGCTCCAAAAAGCAACCTGCGCATGGAAAAGCGATATCAGCGAGTAATAATCTAAATGTATGGAGCAATAGGGGTATAACAGATAGATATGGGAATTGATTCGGGTTAGGGGTTCGATTAATACGCGGATCCTCAAAAACTACGCAAAAAGAGGGGAAAATGGTGAAAACGAGCGAACCGGAGGTGATCGGAGACAAGGCCGCCGGCGGCGACTCGGGCGAGGCGTCGACGGGCTCGGCCGGCGGTGGCGGGCCGAGCGGCGGCGGGGCAGCGGCGGTCGGGCGAGTGAGGGTCGAGCGAGGGGGAATCGGGCGTGGGAGCTGAAGGGGCGCGGGCGAAAATTGGGGATTTGCGTTTTCGAATTCCGTGCCCCCCTTCAGCTTATATATAGAAAAGTTACGACTCGGCCGAGTGACGTGCTCACTCGGCCGAGCGAGGCAAATAAAAATTTCTCCCCGATATCGCTTCGGCCGAGTGGCTTTGCCAGACTCGGCCGAGTGGAGTAAGTCCATTCGGCCGAGTGACTCAAGCTACTTGGCATGACTCGTCCTAGGAGGGTATCCGTTTTACTCGGCCGAGTGAAAATGTAGACTCGGCCGAGTAGCAGTTCTAATGAAATGAGGAAAATAGACAGAGAGTTGGGTACAACAGACTTCCCTCGTTCGTGAGCGGCTCGGCCGGACGAACTTCTGGACTCGGCCGAGTGACTAGTATACTCGGCCGAGTGAGCCTTGTATTCTGCTGTTTGTCTTCGTTTAGGCTCTAAACTCCGTCTTTCTTCCTCCAGTCGATTTCATGCTCCTCCTAAGCGTTGAACGCCTTCTTGGGGCGCTCCTCATCGTCTCGTTCATCCTCCTCATGATGATCTACCTATCTCCTCTCCTGTCAAGAAAAATAGGACCCGTTATCACAAAATTTTTGGTCGGATGACTCAAAACACTAAAAATCTCTAAAACGAAAATAAAGAAAAAGTAAAAATAAAGCAAAAACCGTCGGGTTGCCTCCCGACAAGCGCTCGTTTTAGGTCGTGAGCTCGACCCCCTATAATTTTCAATCAATGCGGGATGTTTGGTGCATATGAGATGCACCCGTCAAACTTGCCGGGGAGCGCGCTTGGATTTGGACGTGGCGGCGTAGCGTGCTCCCTCGGAGGTCTCTTGTCTCGAATAGTGTTGGGGGGAGGCTCCCCCAAGCTAGCATTTGCCCCGGTCAACGGCTTAACCGGCGATGCCGATTTCCGTACCGGCGGAGCTTTCTTTGGAGACTTTGATTTCGAGAGCTTGCAGAGCTCTCGAATCCTTGCGACATCAGCGTCGCCTTCATCTTCATCAGCAGAGAAGTCGGGGGAATCATCATTATTGTCTTCATGGCCTAAATCCGGGCCTTCTTCAAATTCTTCATCAAAAAGGGCGCCAATTGAGTGAGGAATCGTCTCCTCTATCACCTCATCGAGGAGGTCCATATAATCGAGCTCCTCATGGTAAGGCATGTGCTTCATTGCCTTGGGAATGTGGAGCTCCACCTTGATGTTTCTGACGGTTAAGGTTAAGGTACCTTCGCGCACGTCGACGATAACTCCGGCGGTGGCGAGGAATGGGCGTCCAAGTATCAATGAGGTGTCTCCCTCTTCCTTAACGTCCATGATGACGAAGTCACATGGCAAGCATATTCCACCCGGGACTTGAAGTGGGATGTCTTCGGCAATCCCCACCGGCCTTGTTATCCGGCCATCGGCTAATTGAATGCGCATGTCGGTGGGTTTCAACTTTGTCCCGGTGTTAAGCTTTAAGAACATGGAGAGGGGCATGAGACTCACACTAGCCCCAAGATCGACCAATGCCTTTTGAAGAGGCACGCCGCCCAAAGTGCAAGGAATCCGAAAACTCCCCGGATCTTTAAATTTTGCCGGCTCCTTTTCTCTCTTGGTGAACCAAGAGCCCTCCTCGGCTAGCATGATCTTCTCCTTCCTCTTTCTCCCCGAAATCAAGTCCTTCAAGAATTTGGCATATGTGGGGATCTCGATGATGGCGTCAAGGAAGGGAATATTTAGGCTAACTCCTCTTAGATACTCGAGGAATTTCGCTAGCCTTTTCTCCATTTTCACTTTCGCTAGTCTTTGGGGGAATGGGACCGGTGGCATGAAGCGCCTCTCCTCAATTAATAGCTCCGCCCTAGATTTCTCCTTGTCTCGTGGCTCCTTCTCCTTTTCAATCTCAACTACCGGCTCAACCGGCTCAAAGCTTTCCTCCACGGCCTCCTCGGTAGGAATCATAGCGGGGGTGGTGTCCTTCCCGCCTCTAGTAGTAACGGCAACTACGGCATTGATGTGGCCCGTGTTGCCCCGTGGGTTTTGCTCCGGTTGCGCCGGCAATCTTTGAGTGTTCCGATTGAGCAACTCCAATTGCTCCGATATTTGAGCCACTACGGTATTAAGAGACTCTTGCCCCGCCTTCAAAGTAGCATTCACCTTATTTTGCTCGACCATGAACGCCTCCACTCTAGTTTCGAAATCGGATCGTTGTGGAGCTTGTGGAGGGTTTTGATTTTGATTCCTCCACCCTTGGTTGTATCCGGGAGGCCTATAAGGTGGAACTTGTTGCTTTGGTTGGAAGTTTTGTTGCGGAGGCCCCCTCGGCGGATAGTATTGTTGTTGGGGTGGTGGTGGTCGAGCTTGATTAGGCGGTTGTTGTGGCGGGTTCAAAGCTCCTTCATTGTTGGTGTAGGAGAATCCCGGATGATTTCTTGCGGCCGGATTGGACCAATACCCTTGGTTCCCCGCAACATATTGTACTTGCTCCAAGGATCCTTCTCCTTGCTCTCCTCCCGAGTACATGACTTGAGATTGGTCTTGCCAATCACACATTTGGTTGGTCGGTGCGGAGGTGGATGGGCTTCCTTGGGGCTCCGTGATAAATTTCTCCAATCTCTCCACCACCTTGTGGAGAGAATCGAATTTGCTCGTGAGCTCCGCTACGGCCTTCGCCTCGTAGATGCTAGTTGGCTTTAAGGAGGATGTGGAGTGTCCTCGCTCATCGCCCCATTGTTGGTTATTTGAGGCCATCTCCTCAATTAGGGCCGTAGCTTCCTCGGGAGTCTTTGACAAGATTGCACCATTCGCCGCGGCATCAATAATTTGTTTGGTCCCCGGTTGGAGACCGTTGTAGAAGCTATGAACTAGCTCCCAATCCTCTATACTGTGGTGCGGGCATTGGTGTTGCAAATCCTTAAATCGCTCCCAAGCTTCATAGAGCGTCTCATGTGGTCCTTGCTTGAAGGACATGAGAGCGCTCCGGATCTTCACCGTCTTGGATGGTGGATAGAATTTGTCAATGAATGCATCCGCCAACCCGTCCCAAGAGGTGAAATCTCCGTCAGCTTGCGTCCTCAGCCAATAGAGTGCTTTGTCCTTTAGCGTGAAGGGGAAGAGGCGCAGTCTGATGGCATCGATGGGGACCCCGGCATTTGGAAAGTGGCGCACTTCGACAAGAATGATTGGATGTGGTAGTGGGGGTTCTCATGAGCGTTCCCATGAAATGGGTCTTGTTGCATCAAAACCACCAATCCCGTCTTTAGCTCGAAGTTCTTGTCGGCCGCCAACTCCGGCACGGCAATGGATGACGTAGTAGAAGAGGTCTTAGGCCGAAGCCTATCGCGAATAGAAATTATTCTCGCCATCCTTGCCACCAATTCTTCGGGAGTTTCCGGGTTGGTCATAAACCGCCCTTCCGGATATTGTCTCCTTTCCGCTCTAAGTCTCCGCGCGGTACGTTCGATCTCGGGATCGAATAATAAGGCTTCGGGGTCCGCCGTAGATCTCGTGTACATGCACAGGGAAAACAGAGTTTCAAAGAGATGATTAGTACCGTGGAAGGGTTAGGTAAAAATAGTAGGGGAAATAATAATGGTAATAAAAAAAATAAAAATAAAAGAAAGAAATAGCTAGGGTGAAAAAGAATCAAACGCAATCGCCTCCCCGGCAACGGCGCCAAAAACTTGATCGCTCCGGGACGTACACCCAAAGAACGGTTGTAGTTTTACCGCAAGCGCACGGTATAGCGGCGAGCGGGTATCAAACACAGGGAGGACGAATGACCGTGCTTTCTCCTAATCAACCTGGCTATTCAAGAATAGAAAGAGTTGCCTTGGGCGATCCTGTCACAATCGTCAGACAAATGTGCGAAATATCAAATCAAATAAAGAACGTCTAGGGAATGGGGAATCCCCGCTACTCACCGTATTTCATAGATGTGGTTCGTCGGTATCAAAATTGCTAGAATGAGAATTTGGATGAACTAGTTGCAACTAAATGTGGAACCAAGCTCACGCTCTCGCGCTGTTGCCGGTCTATAGCTATCCTAGGGTCGGGTCCAATCTCTTGCAAACCCTAGCCTAGGAAAGCTAGCATTAGGATCAACATCATCGTCCAATTGCGCACCGAGCCCAATCTCTTGCAAACTCGGTCCACGATCTAAATTAGGATAGTTCCTACCCGTCCAATCTCTTGCAAACGGGTATCGGCACGGAATTGCAACCGGAGATCCTGGTATCGGTCCAATCTCTTGCAAACCGATACTTCGAAAATCCGACTCCAACCCAATTCGGATTTCTCGGGCTTCCTATCAAATTGGGATCTAATCTCTTGCAAATCCCAATTGATATGAATACCTAGCCATCCGTAGTAATTCGATCCCAATCTAATCTCTAATTATTGATTCTAGCGTAATTTCTACCAATTTATCACAAATATGAAATTGGGCTTGTAGGGTTCATCCCCACGCCCCAAGACGTGGAGACTACTCACAAATCATAGCAATAGCACAAAAATAATCAATGAAATAGACAATGGAATTCATCACAACAATGATATAAACAATAAAAATAGAGTTTTTGGGGAAGAGAGATGCAAACCAAAGTAGTTCTTCAATTGATCCAACAAAAATCCAAGTTTTTCTCTTCTCTAATCACACAATAATAAAGCTAAAAAGTAATCTCAAAAAGCTGCAAAAAATCTAAGAGATGGCTCTCCAAAACTAGGGTAAAAACAGGGCTTAAATAGCCCCAAAAATCGTCCAAAAATCCTGACCAAAACGCCCCTGCACAGCCTGTTTTCCGCAAATTTCGCTACAGGCAGCGCATCGCACTCGGCCGAGTGACAAAAGTCGCTCGGCCGAGTGAAAACCCTGTCATTTTCCAGTAAGTCGGGGGCTTCAAGGGCCTTCAGTTCGGAGGCGGCTCGGCCGAGTGAGATGTCGTCACTCGGCCGATGGATTCACTGCACTCGGGCGGACGTGGTTTACCACTCGGCCGAGTGGGTCTTCTGAAGCTCAGGTGGCCGAAAAACAGTAACTTCGATCTTTTTGAGGGCCTTCGTCTGGGCGCCACTCGGGCGGACGTGGTATCGTCACTCGGTCGATGTGGTCTCCGTCGCTCGACCGAGTACACATGGAAAACGTGTCTGAACGGGTCGGCCGAGCAGTGTCTCGCTGGTCGGCCGAGTGGCTCCTCCACTCGGCCGAGTGGGACACAAAAAATGCCCAATCTGATTGTTTTGGCCTCCTCGTCGCTCCTGCGACGTCCATTCTTCTTCCGCTCCTCTCCAACAGCAAAATATCCCTCGGGGAGGTCGTCGGTGGCCGTGTAGAGTAAGCGCGTCTCGAGATCACTCCAAATCGCGCCAAATCACCTGAAATGCGACAAAAACAACAAATCGTGAAAAACATCGCAATATCGTCGATATATCGTGAAAAACATGATTTGGGCGATCTAAATGGCATGCAAATTCACGGGAAAAAGGTGTAAAATATGGAGTGATCAATGACGATCACGAAGGTTCGTCTCACGGATGCTAATCTACGGGAAAGTCACTGTTATGGAGAAACAATCATCAAAACAACAAGTAATTTCATTAGGGTTCCACAAAACACAACGGGTTATGAAAACATCAAGAGATCGATTTATTACCGTGAGGAAGCGGAAGAAACACTCCGGAGAACCTAGGGTTCAGATCTGGAGGTGGATGGAGAATTTTGGAGAAATAGGGGTTTTGGGGGATTTTGGGGGTTTGATGAGATTTTGAGGTAGATGAGAGGTAGAATGTGTTGAGGGAGGGTTTGGATGATGGATTTTGGGCTTGGGATGAAGGAATAAGGGTTTGAGGTAGAAGGGGGCTCAATGAGGGAGAAACTAGGGTTTTAGGTCGAGAGGAGGAAGAAGAAAACGTTTAGGAGGGGTTTAAATAGGATGGGCTGGCGGCTGCCCAGAAATTAGGGTTTTAACACAAATTAGTCGGTCAAAGAGCAACCACTGACCGACTAGTTTGGAAACTAGTCGGTCGGTCGACCAACGCAGACCGACTAAGAGTAAACAGTAACTCGACTGTACAGAAGAACCAAGAATTAGTCGGTCTGAGTACAAAACTTAACCGACTAGTTTGACAACTAGTCGGTCGAAAGATGAACTTAGACCGACTAAGAATGAACAGTACTGATACCAAAATTTAGTAAATGAGTTAGTCAGTTAAAGAAGCATTATCGACCGACTAGTTTGCAACCTAGTCGGTCAACCAACGTTCTTAGACCGACTAACGAGAAACAGTAACTCCTGAGAAATTTAGAAAGCCCACTAGTCGGTCCATGAAGGCTTGCCGACCGAATAAATCGTCATCTAGTCGGTCGGTTCCCCTTCTTACACTGGCTAACGTGCACCAAAAGTTCCGATATGGAGCGCGGAGCCCCGGGATTGATTCCTAAGACTCCTAGGCTTGATCTAACAATAAGATATGACCGATATGAAGCCCTTCACGAATGACTTACTCCGAAATCGATGATCCTAAGGAAGAAGCTAAGAAAACATGACGAAACGATCGAAAATGAAAGCTACGGAGACGAAAACCACACATGAGGAGAAAATCCACCAAAACATATAATATAATATAATAAATCCAGATACATGAAAACCAGTCGTTACATCCTCCCCAACTTAAGAAAAATTCCGTCCTCGGAATTTCCAAACACTCACGTGTCCGGAAACAAAAGTGGGAAACGCTCTCGCATCTCATCCTCATTCTCCCAAGTAGACTCTCCAGGCGAGCCGTGTCGCCACATCACCCTCACAAGGTTGAAAACCTTGTTCCGAAGTGACTTTTGAGGCCTGTCCATAATCTGCACTGGATGCTGGTCATACGTCATATCGGGGCGAACGGTAATCTCCGAGAAATCCACCGCATGAGATGGATCGCTAATGTATCGACGAAGCTGCGACACATGGAAAATATTGGGAACTCCTTCCAAAGATGGCGGCAAGGCTAAGAGGTAAGCTACCTCGCCAACTTTCTCCAGAACTTCAAACGGTCCAATGTATCGCGGGCTCAACTTCCCTCGCTTCCCAAAACGAATCACACCACGATTCGGGGAAATCTTCAGAAACACATGATCTCCAGGCTGAAACTCTAAAGGACGACGTTTAGCATCCGCCCAATGCTTAAAACGGTCCTAAGCAATTCTCAACCTCTCCCGAATGTTCCTGACAATATCCACGGCCTCCACGATCATCTCAGGTCCCAACAGCTCCCGATCACCAATGTCATCCCAACTCAATGGCGATCGACATTTCCTCCCATAAAGCGCGGCGAAAGGCGCCATGCCAATACTCGCCTGGAAGCTGTTGTTGTAAGAAAACTCCACCAAATGTAGATGGTCCTCCCACGAACCCTTGAAATCCAACATGCACGCCCTCAGCATGTCCTCCAAGATCTGAATCGTCCTCTCAGACTGGCCATTCGTCTGCGGATGGTACGTCGTGCTGAAACTCAGACGCGTACCCAAACTCTTCTGCAAACTCTGCCAGAACTGAGATGTGGACCTCGTGTCTCTGTTCGACACAATACTCACGGGGACTCCGTGAAGTCGCACGACCTCCTGCACGATTCATGTTACATCACTATCTAAACTAGGAAAAGGAAATAAAAACGGAGAGTAAAAGAATTTACCTCCATATACCTCCTCGCTAGCGCCTCAGTGGACTGTCCCACTTGGAACGGAATAAAGTGCGCGGATTTGGTCAATCGATCTACGATCACCCAAATCGCGTCATTCTGCTTCGGACTCCGAGGTAGTCCAGTCACGAAATCCATAGTGATGTGTTGCCACTTCCACTCCGGAATCGGAAGCGGTTGTAGCAACCCGGCCGCACGCTGATGCTCCGCCTTCACCTACTGGCAAACCAAGCACTTGGCTACACTCCGAGCCACACTCCTCTTCATACCATGCCACCAATAATTCAGACGAAGATCCTGGTACATCTTGGTCCCACCAGGATGCACAGAATACGGTGAACTGTGTGCCTCCACCATCAACTCCTCTCTAATATCCCCAGCTGGCACACACAACCTGGCTCCGAACCTCAGCGAGCCATCCTCATGAATCAAAAAGTCAGTCCGCAGATCGGCTTCCACCTGCTCCCGAATCTTCACCAGCTTCAGATCTCCAGCTTGGCCAGCCTTAATCCGATCCACGATCGTTGACTGTACCTGCATGTACATCAACGATGAAGCCTCCTCAGGAAGAACAATCTCAACACCAGATCCGCAAAAATCCTGCTGCAATCTCCACTGCGAGGTCAAAATCATCACCGCTGAATGCCTACTCAGCGCATCAGGAACCATATTCACCTTGCCAGGGTGATACTGCAAATCAATCTCATAATCCACCATAAGCTCCAACCATCGACGCTGTCGCATGTTGAGCTCCTTCTGGGTAAAAATATACTTCAAGATTTTGTGATCGGTGAAAATCTTCACTTTCTCACTCAGCAGGAAGTGCCTCTAAATCTTAAGAGCAAACACAACGGCAGCCAACTCCAAATCATGCGTCGGGTAATTCTTCTCATGAACCTTGAGCTGACGAGACGCATAAGCCACTACATGCCCGTGCTGATGCAACACACAACCGAGACCCTTGCCAGAAGCATCGCAAAAGATCTCAAATCCACCGCTGCGATCAGGCACAGCAAGAACAGGGGCAGTCGTCAGTCTCTCCCTCAGCACACCAAAAGCATTATCACAATCACCCGACCAAACAAAAGGTACATCCTTCCGCATCAACCTGGTCATCGGCTCAGCAATACAGGAAAAGTCCTTAATGAAACGCCGATAGTAACCAGCAAGTCCAAGGAAACTCCGAATCTCGGATGATGACTGCGGAGCGGGCCACTCTCTGATGGCCCTAATCTTCTCGGGATCCACTGAAATACCATCTCCAGTCACCACATGCCCAAGAAAAGCAACTCTATCCAGCCAAAACTAGCACTTTGAAAACTTAGCATACAACCGATGCTTCCTCAAAATCTCCAATACCATCCTCAAGTGCGATGCATGCTCTTCCTCTGACTTCGAATAGATCAGAATGTCGTCAATAAAGATAACGACAAACTTATCCAAAAAGTCGTAGAAAATCAGGTTCATCAGATTCATGAAAACTGCGGGTGCGTTAGTTACGCCGAAGGGCATAACCACAAACTCATAGTGTCCATACTTCGTCCTGAACGCTGTCTTCGGAACATCATCCTTCTTCACCTTCAACTGATGGTAACCACTCCTCAAATCCAATTTAGAAAACACACTCGAACCTCCAAGCTGATCAAAAATATCATCGATGCGAGGCAACGGGTATTTATTCTTAATGGTCACCGCATTCAACTCTCGATAGTCCACGCACATGCGACGTGTCACGCCCAGCTTCCGAAAACGTGGAGGCGAAGCGTGAGAAGGTCCGCTCAGACTTGAAGCTACAAAGCTGCAAGTCCGATAAGCGTCAAGCAAATTTAAACTGCAGGTCCTTGCAACGCGAAACGAAACAAAGATAATAATAACGAAAAGAGACAAAAGAACATCTCAGAATATCCATAATAATAAATCTCAACATCGCAGAAAAAGCCACCGGGCTAAAATAAAAGAGTCTTAAAGAGGCCCAGCATGGCCAACAAAATTACAAAGTACGAAAGCAAAGTAATGGTGCAAGCACCGACAACTAACAGCAACCTAAAGCAAAAGCAAGTAAAATCAGTCTCTAAGACTGGTCTCCGGTGTCCTCGAACTCCTCAACGAACGTAGGCTCGGGCTCAGCGTCAGCAAACACCTCGTCCTCAGCAACTGTCTCTGGCTCAGGGTCTAACATGTGACACCCAAAAGAGCAAGGGGCACATGTCAGCAAGTCTGGAAGACTTGTGCAAGGAAACTGAAGTAGGTACAAGTAAAGCAACCTAGCAGTTCTAGCATGATGCAATGACATGGCAGTTAAAGTAATGAGTGCAACAGGTATAGTAAAGTAAAGTAAAGTACGAGCATTGCATGGCATGAATCATTCACAAGACAAGTACAAGACAAGTAAAGTAAGCACCTCGTGCACAGAGATTCCGTCTTTTGGCTAGAGTGGCTGCGCGGGCCAACTCCTAAGCTCAAGTGACCGTTTATCCCTACCCCTCCACGTGTATCGGGCATTGGTTTTCAGCCAACACATGAGGCCCGCTTCTGGACCACGAGCCAGGAAGTGTTTTAAACAAGTATGGCGTAGGGGTGCACCTAGCCGGACAAGGAAGTACAAGTAGTGTAGCGTGTGCTACGAATGCGACATTCAATGCATGGATGACATGACATGGCAAAGTAGTAAAGCGTACAGGTAAGGAAAGTAAACGTGACAGTTTAGCATGCATGAACAACAAGTTTAAAGGGTTGGATCTAGCTTCGTTGTCAAGCTAGATCAATTAGGCGACGGATCTAGTTTCGTTGTCAAACTAGATCAAGTAGGCGTCTAGCCAGCTATCATTTCACTGACTAGTCTCTTTTACGCTAAAAACAAGGAAGTGGCCTAAAAATATGGCCCTAAGCAAGATTTGGCAAGTTTCACTTGCCTGCAACTATCACGTCAGAGAAACACCGTCCAACGAGTCCAAAGTCACAATTCCTACGTGCACAAGTCCACCGGCCTACATCCGTTTTATTAATCTTGATTAGTGAATTCTAAAACATTTAAAATACTTTAAAAATACTGATTTTAGTCTTGATTAGCATGCAATTGGGTTGGGGGTCCTAGGGGTGCAAAGCGTTACCTCAACACGACGCGAAAGCTACACCGGCGTCGGGTAGCGACGCCGGGGGTTGGAATAATAATATCGCGCTCCAAGTCCAGATTCCAATTAGATTCCTCGCTGGAAATTTCAGAGCAATCAACCGGGGCGATGATTCCAGATTCCAAAGCTAGCACGTGCGACGACGGGCTACGACGTGTCGTAACGTCGTACGCGGCAAGTCGTCGAAGAGAACGCACCTAGGTGGGGCCCACAGTAGTCCTAGGGACCTTTGGGGGACCCACAATACCTCTAGAGAACTTGGGGGGCCCACGGAGGCAAGTGGTGCAACGGATGCGGGGTTGCGACGAATGGCTCTCGGTCGTACACAGCCAATGCAGGGACTTGGCTCGGTCAGACGCGGAGAACGGCGCTGTGCAGCGTTTGGGTCGGTCGCAGCAGCGGTGCGGGGCTGTCTCCTTCGGTCGGAGCGGTAGGGCGGCTCGATCAGGCGCTTGGAGCGGGCCGTTGCAACGTTGCAACGTTGCAACGAGCGGCGAGCGGTCGATGCGAGCGGGCGCTTCGGTCAGGCGTGGGGCGATGCGGGCGACAGCTGCGGGCGACGGTGCGGAGTCGATGCGGAGCGGGGTGCGGGCCAAGCCCTCGGTCAGACCGAGGGAACGGAGCGGGGATGGCTGTGTTGCGATGCGAGCGGCGATGGATGCGGGGGCGGCTAGCGGTCGGAGCGGGGAAATTTGCTTGGTTTTCTCGGTCGGTGCGGCAGCCGTTCGTCGCAACGTTGCGACGAATCGTCGCAACGTCAAATTTGGGTTTTGGAAGAGGCTAGGGTTAATTTCTTGCGAAAATGGGTCTTCCTTGGGGTTGTTTATATAGTGTAGATGGGTTGACTTGGTCTAGGGCTAAATCTAATAGGATTAGAAGTTTAAAATAATTTAAAATTTGAAATTCAACTTCTCCAACTCACCCAAGGATTTGACCTGGTCCAAATGAGCTGGAAATTGGCTCAAAAATTCTTTAAAACGTTTAAAACTCAAATAAATTTTATTTGGCCGAAAATAATTTAAAAATTAATTATTAAAAATATTATAAAACTTGTTAAAAATATAAAAGTGGTCAAATGAACTCCAAAAATTATAAAATAAATATCGTGGTGATCGTGATGACGAAAGTGAGCTAACTAAGTTGACGGAACTCAATTTCGACGTCGGACGACGAAACTAAAAATAGAAACGTCTCCCGTCAAAAGTGAAAATCGTCACGTCTCATCGAGTAAGTTTAAATTGTGGAAAAACTACTCGAGAAGTGTCGTTCCAAGATAGTGCCACTATTTAATACTCTCAGAGACGTTCACAACGGCATATCACACAAAAGTGTTTACAATCAAATAAAGTCTAAAATAAACACGTGCACGACCAAAAGCACGTGCACGAACAAAGTACAACGAAAACATACCGTTACATCCTCCCCACCTTAGAAATGATTCCGCCCTCGGAATCAACATCAAGCACTGCTCGGGAAAAGGTGCGGGAAGTGCTCTCTCATCTCATCCTCACATTCCCAGGTAGACTCACCAGGGGAACCGTGACGCCACTGCACTCGAACCAAGTCGACGGTCTTATTCCTCAGCTGCTTCTGTCGACGATCCAGAATCCCAACTGGTTGCTGATAATAAGACAGATCCGGACGAATCGTAATCTCCGAGAAATCCACAGCGTGAGATGGATCACTAACGTATCGACGTAACTGAGATACGTGAAATACGTCGTGAACTCCCACAAGCGACGGTGGCAACGCCAAGCGATAAGCCACAGCTCCAACTCTCTCCAGAACATCGAACGGTCCAATGAACCTCGGACTCAGCTTGCCTCTCTTCCCAAATCGAATAAATCCGCGGTTCGGAGAAATCTTCAGAAAGGCATGATCTCCAGTCTGAAACTCCAAAGGCCTCCGTTTAGCATCTGCCTAATGCTTGAAACGGTCCTGCGCAATCCTCAGCTTCTCCCGGATGTTCCTCACAACATCCACGGCCTCCACGATCATCTCCGGTCCTAACAGCTCCCGATCTCCAATGTCATCCCAGCTCAGTGGCGATCGACATTTCTTTCCATATAGCGCTGCGAAAGGCGCCATTCCAATACTCGCCTGGTAGCTGTATTGTAGGCAAACTCAACGTAATGGAGATGATCCTCCCAAGATCCCTTAAAGTCCAGCATGCACGCTCTCAACATATCCTCCAAAATCTGAATTGTCCTCTCGGACTGGCCATCCGTCTGCGGGTGGTACGCCGTGCTGAAACTCAGACTCGTACCCAAGCTCTTCTGCAGACTCTGCCAAAACTGAGATGTGAATCTCGTGTCTCTGTCCGACACGATACTCACGGGACTCCGTGAAGTCGTACGATCTCCTGCACGATTCACGTTACATCACTATCTAAACTAGTAAAAGGGAATAGAAACGGAGAGTAAACACATTTACCTCCATGTATCTCCTCGCTAGCGTCTCGGTAGACTGTCCTACTCGGAAGGGAATAAAGTGTGCGGATTTGGTCAATCGGTCTACGATCACCCAAATCGCGTCGTTCTGCTTCGGACTCCGAGGTAGTCCAGTCACGAAATCCATAGTGATGTGCTGCCACTTCCACTCCGGAATCGGAAGCGGTTGTAGCAACCCTGCCGTACGCTGATGCTCCACTTTTAATTGTTGGCAAACCAAACACTTGGCTACGCTCTGAGCCACACTCCTCTTCATACCATGCCACCAAAAGTTCAGACGAAGATCCTTGTACATCTTGGTCCCACCAGGATGCACAGAATACGGCGAACTGTGTGCCTCCACCAATAATTCCTCTCTGATATCTCCAGCTGGCACACACAACCTGGCTCCAAATCTCAACGAACCATCCTCGTGAACCAAAAAGTCAGTCCGCAGACCGGCTTCCACCTGCTCCCGAATCTTCACAAGCTTAGCATCTCCAGCCTGACCAGCCTTGATCCTGTCCACGATCGTCAATTGTATCTGCATACTCATCAACGAAGAGGTCTCTCTAGGAAGAATAATCTCGATACCGGACTCGCAAAAATCCTGCCGCAATCTCCACTGCGAGGTCAACATCATCACCGCTGGAAGTCTGCTCAGCGCATCCGGAACCACATTCACCTTGCCAGGGTGATACTGCAAGTCAATCTCATAGTCTGCCATGAGCTCCAACCATCGACGCTGTCGCATGTTGAGCTCCTTCTGCGTAAAGATATACTTCAAGCTTTTGTGATCAGTGAAGATCTTCACCTTCTCACTCAGCAGGAAGTGCCTCCAAATCTTCAGCGCAAACACGACGGCAGCCAACTCCAAGTCATGTGTCGGGTAATTCTTCTCATGAGTCTTAAGCTGACGAGAAGCATACGCAACCACATGCCCATGCTGATGCAACACACATCCTAAACCTTTTCCAGAAGCATCGCAAAAGATCTCGAATCCTCCACTCCGATCAGGCACAGCAAGTACATGGGCAGTCGTCAATCTCTCCTTCAGAATACCAAAAGCCTTCTCGCATTCATCAGACCAAACATATGGCACATCCTTCCGCGTCAGTCTGGTCATCGGCTCAGCAATCCGAGAAAAGTCCTTAATGAAACGTCGGTAATAGCCTGCAAGCCCAAGGAAACTCCGAATCTCTGACGCCGACTGCGGAACCGGCCACTCTCTGATGGCCACAATCTTCTCGGGATCCACAGAAATTCCATCACCGGACACCACATGCCCGAGAAAGGCAACTCTATCCAGCCAGAACTCACACTTGGAATACTTAGCATACAGACGGTGCTTCCTCAAGATCTCCAGCACTGTCCTCAAGTGCGATGCATGCTCTTCCTCCGACTTCGAATAGATCAGAATATCGTCAATGAAGATGACGACAAACTTGTCTAGAAAGTCGTAAAAGACCAGATTCATCAGGTTCATAAAGACTGCGGGCGCATTGGTCACACCAAATGGCATAACCACGAACTCGTAGTGACCATACTTCGTCCTGAACGCTGTCTTCGGGATGTCGTCCTTCTTCACCTTAAGCTGATGGTAACCACTCCTCAAATCCAACTTAGAGAACACCCTCGATCCTCTGAGCTGATCAAAGATGTCATCTATCCGAGGCAAGGGATATTTATTTTTGATAGTCACAGCATTCAGCTCCCGGTAATCCACACACATGCGACGCGAACCATCCTTCTTCTTTACCAGCAACACCGGTGCTCCCCACGGAGACACGCTAGGATTGATGTATCCTTTCTGCAAAAGCTCGTCCAGCTGCCTATGCAACTCCTCCAACTCTGCTGGTGCCATCCGATACGGCGCCTTTGAAATAGGCTGTGCTCCCGGCACAAGATCGATCGAAAACTCGAGAGCTCGATCGGGTGGCAGTCCAGACATCTCCTCGGGAAAGACGTCGTCGTATTCACGTACCACAGCTGGCCTATCCTGCTCCATCTACATAGCAACAAGCTCCATCGGTCTGGCCCGAAACCTGACAGGGCTAAGCGAACTGCTACCTCGACTGAACTCAAACACCGGATGTCCGGGGATCTCGAACACCACCTTCTTCCTCCGACAATCGAACGTAGCATAGAAGCTCGCAAGCCAATCCATTTCAAGCACTGCATCGTAGTTGATGATGTCGTGGACAATAAAGTCAGCGTAAAGCTCATGTCCACAGACCACCAAAGGGCAAGAAGTGCACCCATGATGCACCGAGATCACGCCATTTCCCGTAACGATACTCCAACTCTTGGGAAGAGGGGAAGTCGTCAAGGAATGCTTCTCCACGAAGCTCCGAGAAATAATGCACATCGATGCACCTGAGTCAAAGAGGACTCGTGCAGGAAATGTGCAAACCAATATCACACCTAACAACAATCTAACAATCAAACCCTATTCTAACAAACAAACATATGCAAGCAACAAACATAAGCTAAGAATCAAACTATCTAAGGAAGGAAACAACTAGTTTGAGAGTTACCTGCGATAACCTCATCCACAGCCTCGCTCTCCACTGCCGTCATCAGGTAGCCTGCCTCCTCGGCTGCATGGCCTGCTGAAAAGCCTTCTTCTGAGGAGCGAGAGGTGCTCCACGACCTGCAGGTACAGGTGCTCTCTGCTGCAACGGCTGTGCGGCAACGGGATCCTTCCAAGGTAGCTTAGATCTCGGGCACTCCTTCATAGCATGAGTAGGGTCTCCACAAATCAGGCACTGACCCAACATCTTCCTACACTGATCCTTGACATGCCCGGTCTTGCCACAGAAATAGCAAGTCTTCTCAGGAGGCACACCTGGCTTCTTGAACTGCACCGTCTGATTAGGCCTAGTCCCAGGCCTAACCACTCCTCTGACCTGCTCCATATGCCTCTTCCCAGCTCCAGAAATCATTCCTCTCTTCTGCTTCGCAATCTTCTCCTGTCTCCAAGCAGCTACCAGCAACTTCTGATATGACTCCATGTCCGTCGTAGACACCAGACTCTGCAAGTCTAGAGAAAGACCCTGCAGAAACCTCTGAGCCTTCTCCTCAGCATCCTCCACCATCTTCGGCGTGAAGCGACTCAATCTAGTAAACTCCTGGTGGTACTGGTCTACAGACAGACTCCCTTGCTTCAGCTCAATGAAGCGCTGCAACATCTCCCTCCTAGCATCCTTCGGAAAGTACTCCTCATCGAATCTAGACTTGAAAGTAGCCCAAGGTATCGGGCTCACCAACAGCTCCTCCTCTGCATCCCACCAGTTTCGGGCATTATCCTTAAGCTGCTTCTTTGCCAGATCAACCCATCCAGCCGGGTTGACCTTCGACATCTTCAGATTATCCTCAGTGTTTCTGATCCACTCCTCTGCAGCCAACGGTCCTTCAGATCCATCAAAGTACGTCGGGCCCAGCTCCTGAAACTGCTTCGCTCCCGGCTCAAAGCGAGGAGCACTCTGAGTGTTCTGGAGCATGCCCTGCTGCACCTGCATCATCTGATGCATCATCCTCATGATCTCAGCATTGGTGGGCTCTCTATCTGGCTCCTAAGCACGATTGGGCCCACTGCCAGATCGGGTCTGTCGTCGTCTAGCCATCTAAGGACATAGAAAACGAACAAACAAATTAGACTCAAAGCTTAATGACTTGGATGTTGCTATTTATTTAATGGATATTCCGTTATTATCGTTGTTCCGTTAGTTCGCAATCGCAAGATAGGACCTGCATGGGCAACCAACAAAACTTGTCACGCCCCGCTTCCCAAAACGTGGAGGCGAAGCGTGAGAAGGTCCGCTCAGACTTGAAGCTACAAAGCTGCAAGTCCGATAAGCGTCAAGCAAATTTAAATTGCAGGTCCTTGCAACGTGAAACGAAACAAAGATAATAATAACGAAAAGAGACAAAAGAACACCTCAGAATATCCATAATAATAAATCTCAACATCGCAGAAAAAGCCACCAGGCTAAAATAAAAGAGTCTTAAAGAGGCCCAGCATGGCCAACAAAAGTACAAAGTACGAAAGCAAAGTAATGGTGCAAGCACCGACAACTAACAGCAACCTAAAGCAAAAGCAAGTAAAATCAGTCTCTAAGACTGGTCTCCGGTGTCCTCGAACTCCTCAACGAACGTAGGCTCGGGCTCAGCGTCAGCAAACACCTCGTCCTCAGCAACTGTCTCTGGCTCAGGGTCTAACATGTGACACCCAAAAGAGCAAGGGGCACATGTCAGCAAGTCTGGAAGACTTGTGCAAGGAAACTGAAGTAGGTACAAGTAAAGCAACCTAGCAGTTCTAGCATGATGCAATGACATGACAGTTAAAGTAATGAGTGCAACAGGTATAGTAAAGTAAAGTAAAGTACGAGCATTGCATGGCATGAATCATTCACAAGACAAGTACAAGACAAGTAAAGTAAGCACCTCGTGCACAGAGATTCCGTCTTTTGGCTAGAGTGGCTGCGCGGGCCAACTCCTAAGCTCAAGTGACCGTTTATCCCTACCCCTCCACGTGTATCGGGCATTGGTTTTCAGCCAACACATGAGGCCCGCTTCTGGACCACGAGCCAGGAAGTGTTTTAAACAAGTATGGCGTAGGGGTGCACCTAGCCGGACAAGGAAGTACAAGTAGTGTAGCGTGTGCTACGAATGCGTCATTCAATGCATGGATGACATGACATGGCAAAGTAGTAAAGCGTACAGGTAAGGAAAGTAAACGTGACAGTTTAGCATGCATGAACAACAAGTTTAAAGTGTTGGATCTAGCTTCGTTGTCAAGCTAGATCAATTAGGTGACGGATCTAGTTTCGTTGTCAAACTAGATCAAGTAGGCGTCTAACCATCTATCATTTCACTGACTAGTCTCTTTTACGCTAAAAACAAGGAAGTGGCATAAAAACATGGCCATAAGCAAGATTTGGCAAGTTTCACTTGCCTGCAACTATCACGTCAGAGAAACACCGTCCAACGAGTCCAAAGTCACAATTCCTACGTGCACAAGTCCACCGGCCTACATCCGTTTTATTAATCTTGATTAATGAATTCTAAAACATTTAAAATACTTTAAAAATACTGATTTTAGTCTTGATTAGCATGCAATTGGGTTGGGGGTCCTAGGGGTGCAAAGCGTTACCTCAACACGACGCGAAAGCTACACCGGCGTCGGGTAGCGACGCCGGGGGTTGGAATAATAACATCGCGCTCCAAGTCCAGATTCCAATTAGATTCCTCGCTGGAAATTTCAGAGCAATCAACCGGGGCGATGATTCCAGATTCCAAAGCTAGCACGTGCGACGACGGGCTACGACGTGTCGCAACGTCGTACGCGGCAAGTCGTCGAAGAGAACGCACCTAGGTGGGGCCCACAGTAGTCCTAGGGACCTTTGGGGGACCCACAATACCTCTGGAGAACTTGGGGGGCCCACGGAGGAAAGTGGTGCGACGGATGCGGGGTTGCGACGAATGGCTCTCGGTCGTACACAGCCAATGCAGGGACTTGGCTCGGTCAGACGCGGAGAACGGCGCTGTGCAGCGTTTGGGTCGGTCGCAGCAGCGGTGCGGGGCTGTCTCCTTCGGTCGGAGCGGTAGGGCGGCTCGATCAGGCGCTTGGAGCGGGCCGTTGCAACGTTGCAACGTTGCAACGAGCGACGAGCGGTCGATGCGAGCGGGCGCTTCGGTCAGGCGTGGGGCGATGCGGGCGACAGCTGCGGGCGACGGTGCGGAGTCGATGCGGAGCGGGGTGCGGGCCAAGCCCTCGGTCAGACCGAGGGAACGGAGCGGGGATGGCTGTGCTGCGATGCGAGCGGCGATGGATGCGGGGGCGGCTAGCGGTCGGAGCGGGGAATTTTGCTTGGTTTTCTCGGTCGGTGCGGCAGCCGTTCGTCGCAACGTTGCGACGAATCGTCGCAACGTCAAATTTGGGTTTTGGAAGAGGCTAGGGTTAATTTCTTGCGAAAATGGGTCTTCCTAGGGGTTGTTTATATAGTGTAGATGGGTTGACTTGGTCTAGGGCTAAATCTAATAGGATTAGAAGTTTAAAATAATTTAAAATTTGAAATTCAACTTTTCCAACTCACCCAAGGATTTGACCAGGTCCAAATGAGCTGGAAATTGGCTCAAAAATTCTTTAAAACGTTTAAAACTCAAATAAATTTTATTTGGCCGAAAATAATTTAAAAATTAATTATTAAAAATATTATAAAACTTGTTAAAAATATAAAAGTGGTCAAATGAACTCCAAAAATTATAAAATAAATATCGTGGTGATCGTGATGACGAAAGTGAGCTAACTAAGAAGACGGAACTCAATTTCGACGTCGGACGACGAAACTAAAAATAGAAACGTCTTCCGTCAAAAGTGAAAATCGTCACGTCTCATCGAGTAAGTTTAAATTGTGGAAAAACGACTCGAGAAGTGTCGTTCCAAGAAAGTGCCACTATTTAATACTCTCAGAGACGTTCACAACGGCATATCACACAAAAGTGTTCACAATCAAATAAAGTCTAAAATAAACACGTGCACGACCAAAAGCACGTGCACGAACAAAGTACAACGAAAACATAATGTTACACGACGCGAACCATCCTTCTTCTTCACCAACAGCACCGGTGCTCCCCACGGAGACACACTAGGATTGATATAACCCTTCCGCAAAAGCTCATCCAACTGCTTCCTCAATTCCTCCAACTCAGCGGGTGCCATACGATACGGCGCCTTCGAAATCGGCTGCGCACCTGGAACAAGATCGATAGAAAATTCTAAAGCTCGATCAGGTGGCAAACCAGACATCTCCTCAGGGAAGACGTCATCAAAATCTCGCACCACAGCTGGCCTCTCCAGCTCCATCTGCATAGCCACAATTTCCACCGGCCTGGCCCGAAATCTGACAGGACCAAGCGAACTGCTACCTCGACTGAACTCAAACACCGGATGTCCGGGAATCTCGAACACCACCTTCTTCCTCCGACAGTCAATCGTAGCATAGAAACTCGCAAGCCAATCCATCCCAAGGACCGTATCGTAGTTAATGATGTCGTGGACAATGAAATCAGCACAAAGCTCACGTCCACAAACCACCAACGGGCAAGAATTGCACCCACGATGCACCGAGACCACACCGTTCCCTGTGACGATATTCCAACTCTTAGGAAGAGAGGACGTCGACAAGGAATGCTTCTCCACGAAGCTCCAGGCCAAAATGCACATCGACGCACCTGAGCAAAGAGGACTCGTGCAGGAAATGTGCAAACCAAAACCACACCTAGCAGGCAGTCTAACAATCAAATCCTATTCTAGCAACAAACATGAGCAAGCAATCAACATAATCAACAAGCAAACTAACTAAGGAAGAAAATATCTAGAACGAGCGTTACCTGTAATAACCTCGTCCACGGCCATGCTCTCCTCCTCAGTCATCAGAAAGGCCTGCCTTCTCGGTGGAACAGCCTGCCGAAAGGCCTGTCTCTATGGAACAAGGGCTGCTTCACGACCAGCAGGCACAGGGGCTCTCTGCTGCAACGGCGGTGCTGCTACAGGTGCCCTCCAAGGCTGCTTCGACCTCGAACAATCCTTCATGGCATGGGTAGGATCCCCACAGACGACGCACTGGCCCAGGAACCTCCTACACTGATCCTTGACGTGTCCGGTCCTACCGCAGAAATGGCAAGTCTTTAGAATAGGCCTTCCTGGCCTCTTGAACTGAGTTGGCTGATTAGGCTTGAAACCAGGCCTAACCATCGCTCTGGCCTGCTCCCTATGCCTCTTCCCAGCACCAGAAACATGTCCTCTCCTCTGACTCAGGTTCAGCTCCTGCCTCCTGGCAGCGACCAGAACCTTCTGATAAGAGTCCAGATCAGAGGAAGACACAAAACTCTGGAGCTCCAAAGCAAGTCCCTGCAGGAACCTCTGAGCCCTCTCATCAGCATCCTGCACCATCTTCGGTGCGAACCGACTCAGCCTAGTGAACTCTTGGTGGTACTGGTCCACCGTCAAGCTCCCCTGCTTCAAATCAATGAAACGCTGCAGCATCTCCTTCTTAGCAGCCTTCGGAAAGAACTCCTCATCAAACCTGGACTTAAAGGTAGCCCAAGCTATCGGCTCCACCAGCATCTTCTCTTCCGCATCCCACCAGTTCCGAGCATTATCCTTGAGTTGCCTCTTCGCCAAATCAACCCATCCAGCCGGGGTGATCTTGGCCATCTTCAAATTATCCTCAATGTTCCGAATCCACACATCGGCAGCCAGAGGACCCTCAGACCCATCAAAATATGCGGGACCCAGCTCCCGAAATTGCTTCGCCCCCGGCTCAGAGCGAAGGGCCTCCGGAGTCGCCCGAGGGGCACGACCAGCCGGAGCATTCTGGACTTGCAGGAGCACACCTTGCTGCACCTGCATCATCTGAAGCATCATCCGCATCATCTCCCCGTTGGTGGGTTCCCGCTCAGGCTCCTCATTATAAGGGGGCGCACCACTACCTCCACCACGGGTGATTCGTCTTCCTGCCATCTAGTGACACAGAAAACGAAACAATTAGACTCATAGCTTATGACTCGGACGTCGAACTTAGTTTATTGGACATTCTAACATTATTATCGCTATTCCGATAATCGCAGTTACAGAAGGACCTCCATGGGCCACCAACAAAACCTGTCACGCCCCGCTTCCCTAAAATGGAGGCGAGACGTGAAAAGGTCCGCACGAGAGTGGAGCTGTGAAGCCCCAAACCCGATAAGCGTCAATAAAACATAAGCAGGTCCCTGTAACCACAACGGAACAACAATAATAACACAAGGAGAGACAGAAATAAAATCTCATATCTCATAAATTGTCCAACATGAAAATAAGTTCAACATCCAAAAAAGCCACCAGGCTAAAAGAAAGAGTCTAAAGGCCCAGAACAAGGCCAACAAAAGAACAACGTAACAAAGTATAGGTGCCACGCACCGGCAACAAAACAGCAGTCTAAAACAAAAGGAAAGCTCAACGAAGACACTAGGACTGGTCCCCAGTGTCCACGTACTCCTCGCCAAACACAGGCTCGGCACGACGTCTGCAAACGCCTCGTCCTCAACAACGGACTCAGGCTCGAGATCTAACATGTGTCACCCAAAAGAGTAAAGGGGCACATGTCAGCAAGTCTAAAAGACTTGGGCAAGGAAACTGAAGGTAAGGTAAACTAACAACCTAACAGTTATAGTATGATGCATGGCATAGCAAGTATCGCATGGAAATAACAAGGGAAGCACAAGTAGCAAGTAACAAGTGGTAGTTGTGACACGTAATGTCAAGTAACAAGTACAAGGGATCACTCAACGAGTGCCCTATTGCCCGCAGGCTGTGTTCAAGTATAAGTCAAGTAAATCACGTCAAGTAAACACGTCGTGCACAGAGATTCCGCCTGTTGGCTAGAGTGGCTGATCGGGCCAACTCCTAAGCTCAAGTGACCATTTATCTCTACCCCTCCCACGTGTGTCGAGCCAGGGCATTACCCCCGAACACGGAATGCTTGCTTCTGGGACACGAGCCAGGAAGTGTGATTAACACGTATGGCATAGGGTTATGCCCACGTATAGTGGGTGCCTAGCCAGAAACTAGTAGGTCGGGCATTGGCTATCAACCAACACATGGCCCGCTTCTGGAACACGAGCCAGGAAACACAAGTATTGTAGCGTGTGCTACGAATGCGACATACAACATGGTTAGCATGGATGACAATGTATTCGCGTACCGATAATCAAAATTAAACATGACATGGTAGTTGTGCAACATGGTAAACGATGGCCCTAGCTTCGTTGTCAAGCTAGTTCCGGAATTGCGCCTAGGCGAGTATCATTTCGTCGCCTAGTCTCTTTTACGCCTACAACAAGCAATTGGCCTAAAATATGGCCTAAACCCGAAGTGGCAAGTTTCACTTGCCTAGTACCGGGGATGACGATCACGAAGGTTCGTCTCACGGATGCTAATCTACGGGGAAGTCGCTGTTATGGAGAAACAATCATCAAAACAACAAGTAATTTCATTAGGGTTCCACAAAACACAACGGGTTATGAAAACATCAAGAGATCGATTTATTACCGTGAGGAAGCGGAAGAAACACTCCGGAGAACCTAGGGTTCAGATCTGGAGGTGGATGGAGAAGTTTGGAGAAATAGGGTTTTTGGGGGATTTTGGGGGTTTGATGAGATTTTGAGGTAGATGAGAGGTAGAATGTGTTGAGGGAGGGTTTGGATGATGGATTTTGGGCTTGGGATGAAGGAATAAGGGTTTGAGGTAGAAGGTGGCTTAATGGGGGAGAAACTAGGGTTTTAGGTCGAGAGGAGGAAGAAGAAAACGTTTGGGAGGGGTTTAAATAGGATGGGCTGGCGGTTGCCCAGAAATTAGGATTTTAACACAGATTAGTCGGTCAAAGAGCAACCACTGACCGACTAGTTTGGAAACTAGTCGGTCGGTCGACCAACGCAGACCGACAAGAGTAAACAGTAACTCGACTGTACAGAAGAACCAAGAATTAGTCGGTCTGAGTACAAAACTTAACCGACTAGTTTGACAACTAGTCGGTCGAAAGATGAACTTAGACCGACTAAAAATGAACAGTACTGATACCAAAATTTAGTAAATGAGTTAGTCGGTTAAAGAAGCATTGCCGACCGACTAGTTTGCAACCTAGTCGGGCAACCAACGTTCTTAGACCGACTAATGAGAAACAGTAACTCCTGAGAAATTTAGAAAGCCCACTAGTCGGTCCATGAAGGCTTGCCGACCGACTAAATCGTAATCTAGTCGGTCGGTTCCCCTTCTTACACCGGCTAACGTGCACCAAAAGTTCCGATATGGAGTGCGGAGCCCCGGGATCGATTGCTAAGACTCCTAGGCTTGATCTAACAATAAGATATGACCGATATGAAGCCCGTCACGAATGACTTACTCCGAAATCGACGATCCTAAGGAAGAAGCTAAGAAAACACGACGAAACGATCGAAAATGAAAGCTACGGAGACGAAAACCACACATGAGGAGAAAATCCACCAAAACAAATAATATAATATAATAAATCCAGATACATGAAAACCAGTCGTTACACCCTACCCGAGGAGCGGATGCTGGCCAAGAAGGTGGAGAGGCGGGCCCTATCATTCGTACTCCTCGACGGAGTATTATACCGCCGGTGCCACACCAACTTCGACGTCTTGCTGTACCTGAAGTGTCTGGGGCCTGAACAGGCCGAGCAAGTCATCCGCGAAGTGCACGAGGGATTCTGCGGGAACCACCACGGCGGTCGCACCATCGCCCCCAAAATAATGCGCCAGGGGTATTACTGGTCGACAATGATACAGGACGCGGCTCGGTATGTCAAAAGATGCGAAGTGTGCCAGAAATTCAGCCGGCATACGGCGGCGCCTCTGGCCAACTTGGTGCCCATCGTGAGCCCGATCTCATTCGCCAAGTGGGGGCTTGATATCCTTGGGCCTTTCCCAAAGACCTCCGGGGGAAGGAAATATCTAGTCGTTGCCGTGGACTACTTCATGAAGTGGGTGGAGGCCGAGCCGCTGGCACGCATCACGTGGACGGACATGAAGGGATTTATCAGGCAGTTCGTCAGATGTCGCTTCGGAATACCCCAATCTATAGTCACGGATAACGGAAGACAGTTCGATTGCGAAGGCTTTCGCGACTTTTGTTTGGGCTGGGGGATCAAGCTCCATTTTGCGTCGGTGGCCCACCCGCAGTGCAACGGAATGGCGGAGGCCGCGAACAAATACATATTGAATCCTATGAAGAAGAAGGTAGACGCCGCCTCGGGGCATGGGTCGACTATCTACCGGGAATCCTCTGGTCCTGTCGTACCACCCACAAGGCCTCGACCGGAGAAAGCCCGTTCATGCTGGCATACGGATCGGAAGCGGTCGTTCCTGTGGAAATTGGAGAAGAGACTCTCCGGTTGAAACTCTTCGATGAGGATATCAATGGGGAGGGGATTGGCCTCAGTCTCGAACTTGTGGACGAGGTAAGGGACCGAGCCCTGACGAGCCTCGTCCGACACAGCCAAAGGATGGCCCGACACTACGACTCCAGGGTGAAGAAGCGAACCTTCAGAATCAGTGACCTGGTCCTCAGAGACGCCACCTTCAGACCTGAGACCGCCCGCCGAGGGAAGTTGGCCACCAAATGGGAAGGGCCCTACATGGTCATCGACATCATCGGGCCAGCCACATACATCCTGGCGAACCAGGACGGGAGCGAACTAGCCCACCCTTGGAATATGGAACACCTGCTAAAGTTTTCCCAATAATGGTGAGTCTTCTTAATGAAAGATCTTCATTCATACACTTTTCCAAACTCTGTTGCCTTCACGTGAGTATTTCAGTTTGAACGATCAAGACCTCTGGGGCAGGGCCAACCCTCGCCATCCAAACCAGAGAAGGGCACGGGTCGAGCTACGCGCTCGCTCCCCCCTCAAGACCTCTTGGGTAGGGCCAACCCTCGCCACCCAAACCAGAGAAGGGCACGGGCCGAGCTACGCGCTCGTTTCCCCTATCAAGACCTCTGGGGCAGGGCCAACCCTCGCCACCCAAACCAGAGAAGGGCACGGGCCGAGCTACACGCTCGCTCCCCCCCATCAAGACCTCTGGGGAAGGGCCAACCCTCGCCACCCAAACCAGAGAAGGGCACGGGCCGAGCTACGCGCTCGCTCCCCCCTCAAGACCACTGGGGCAGGGCCAACCCTCGCCACCCAAACCAGAGAAGGGCACGGGCCGAGCTACACGCTCGCTCCCCCCCTCAAGACCTCTGGGGCAGGGCCAACCCTCGCCACCCAAACCAGAGAAGGGCACGGGTCGCTCCCCCCTCAAGACCTCTGGGGCAGGGCCAACCCTCGCCACCTAAACCAGAGAAGGGCACAGGCCGAGCTACGCGCTCGCTCCCCCCCTCAAGACCTCTGGGGCAGGGCCAACCCTCGCCACCCAAACCAGAGAAGGGCACGGGCCAAGCTACGTGCTCGCTCCCCCCTCAAGACCTATGGGGCAGGGCCAACCCTCGCCACCTGATCACTCCACATTTTACACCTTTTTTTCCGCATGATTGCATGCCATTTAGATCGCTCAAATCACGTTTTTCAGGATTTATCGACAATATTGCGATACTTTTCACGATTTGTTGTTTTTGTCGTATTTCAGGAGATTTGGAGCGATTTGGAGTGATTCCGAGATACACCTACTCCGGAGTGTCACCGAAGACTTCCCTGAGGGGTATTTCCAGATTGGAGAGGAGCGAAAGAAGAAAGAACGTCGTAGGAGCGATGAGGAGGCAAAAACACTCAGAATGGGCATTTTTAGTGTCTCACTCGGCCGAGTGAAAGAGTCACTCGGCCGACCAGCGAGACCCCGCTCGGCCGGCCAGATCGGACACGCTCCAAGTGTGCACTCGGCCGAGCATCAGAAGCCGCATCGACCGAGTGACGAAACTCCGTCCGCCCGAGTGGCACTCAGACGACGCCCATCAAAAACTCCCAACTTACTGTTTTTCGTCAGTCTGAGCAGCAGAAGACCCACTCAGCCGAGTGGCAATTACCGACCACCCCAGTGAAGATAAGCCCATCGGCCGAGCGACGACAACTCACTCGGCCGAGTGACGCCCAAAGTGAAGCCCCCAAGACCCCGGACTTACTGGAAATTCTCAGGGTCTCTCACTCGGCCGAGCGAATTTTGTCACTCGGCCGAGTGAGCCGAGCTCCTGTAGCGGAAAACGCGATTTTGAGGAGGCGCAGGGGCAGTTTGGTCACGAATTTTTGGGCAGTTTGGGGGGTATTTAACCCCAGATTCTAACATAGTTTAGGGAGCTTTTCCCTTGCTTTTTGGCAGCCTTTTAGATTAGACTTTTTAGTTTTTGATTCTTGTGATTGGAGAGGAGAGAAAAGGTTTATTTTGTTAGATTCTTGAAGAACTACATTGGTTTGTCTCCCTCTTCATTAAAAATCTTATTTTTAGTGCTTATTTGAATATTGCCATGAATTCTATTGCTATTTCAATTGATTGTTCTTTCATTTGTGAAATGATTTGTGAGTAGTCCTAACGTCTTAGGGCGTGGGGATGAACCCTACGAGCCCAATTTCCGATTTGTGATGATTTGGTAGAACTATTGCTAGAATTGCTATTAGGGTTAGTTTGGGATCGATATATTACGGATAGCTAGGTGTTCATATCGATTGGGATTTCAAGAGATTGGATCCCAATTCGATAGGAAACCCTAGAAATCCGAATTGGTTTGAAATTGAGTTTCCGTAGTATCGGTTTGCAAGAGATTGGACCGATACTAGGGTTCTCGGTTGCAATTCCATACCGATACCCGTTTGCAAGAGATTGGACGGGTAGGAACTATCCCAACCTAGGTTGTAGACCGAGTTTGCACGAGAGTGGGCTCGTGATGCGATTGAACAATGATGTTGATCCAAATGCTAGCTTGCCTAGGCTAGGGTTTGCAAGAGATTGGACCCGAACCTAGGTTTGCTATAGACCAGCGACATCGCGAGAGCATGAGCTAGGTTTTACATTCAGTTGCAATTAGTTCATCCGAAATTCTATCCTAGCAATTGTGATACCAATGAATCACATTGACGAGATACGGTGAGTAGCGGGGATTCCCTATTCCCTAGGCGTCTTTATTTGATTTTATATCTCTTTACATTATTTGACGATTGTGACAACATCGCCGAAAGGCAAATTCCTACTCTTCTGTCCCTATAGCCAGGTTGTTCGGAGAAGGCACTGTCATACGTCCTCCCTGTGTTCGATACCCGCTCGCCGCTACACCGTGCGCTTGCAGTAAAATTACACGGTCGCTCTTTAGGGTGTATGCCCGGGCGCGATCAAGTTTTTGTCGCCGTTGCCGGGGAGGCGATTGTGTTTGATCCTACCACCCTAGCTATTTCTTTCTTTTTGTTTTATTTCTTTATTTTTTATCTAACCCTTCCATTGTGCTAATCACTTCTTTGAAACTTTGTTTTCCCGTGCATGTACACGAGATCCACAGCGGACCCCATCGATATATTGTTTGATCATGAGATCGAGCGTACATTGCGGAGAATCAGAGCGGAGAGGAGACCCGATACGGAAGGGAGGTTTATGAACGTCCGGGAGATGCCTGAAGAGTTAGCGGCAAGGATGGCGAGGATTATTTCCATTCGAGATAGGCTCCGGCCTAAGACTTCCTCGACGACCTCGTCCATAGCCATGCCGGAGTTGGCGGCCGACAAGAATTTTGAGTTGAAGACCGGGCTTGTGGTTCTGATGCAGCAGGATCCATTTCATGGGAACGCCCATGAAAATCCCCACTACCACATCCAGCTCTTCCTATCAAAGTGCGCCACCTTCCAGATGCCGGGCGTTACCCTAGATGCCATCAGACTGCGCCTCTTCCCCTTCACATTAAATGATAAAGCTCTTTATTGGTTGTGGACGCAAACTGAGGGAATCTTTACCACATGGGATGAGTTGGCAAGCGTGTTCATCGACAAGTTCTATCCGCCTTCCAAGACGGTAAAGATTAGGAGTGCTCTCATGTCATTCAAGCAAGGACCTCAAGAGACACTCTACGAGGCTTGGGAGCACTTCAAAGACCTGCAGCATCAGTGCCCCCATCATAGCATTAAAGATTGGGAGCTAGTCCATAGCTTCTACAATGGTCTCCAACCGGGGACCAAGCAGATTATTGATGCCGTGGCAAATGGGGCCATCCTATCGAAGACTCCCGACGAAGCTACGGCCTTAATTGAGGAGATGGCCTCGAACAATCAACAATGGGGCGACGAGCGAGGACACTCTTCGTCCTCCTTGAAGCCATATAGCATCTAGGAGGCAAAGGCCGTAGCGGAGCTGACCAACAAGTTCGATTCTCTCCACAAGGTAGTGGAGAGACTGGAGAAGTATATTACGGATCCCCAAGGAACCCCTTCCACATCCGCACCAACAAATCAAATGTGTGATTGGCAAGACCAATCCCAAGCTATGTATTTGGGAGGAGAACAAGGAGAGGGATCTTTGGAGCAAGTTCAATACGTCGCGGGGAACCAATGATATTGGGCCAATCCGGCCACTAGAAACCATCCCGGTTTCTCCTATGCAAACAATGATGGAGCATTGAACCCGCCGTAACAACTACCTCAACAAGCTCGACCACCACCACAACAACACCATTATCCACCGAGGGGGCCTCTGCAGCAAAATTTCCCACCAAAGCAACAAGTTGGACCCTATAGGCCGCCCGGATACAATCAAGGGTGGAGAAATCCAAACCCTCCACAAGCTCAACAACGTTCCGATTTTGAATCTAGGGTGGAGGAGTTTATGGCCGAGCAGAAGAAGACTAATGCCTCCTTGAAGGCGAGCCAAGATTCCCTTGCAACCGTTGTAGGCCAAATCTCGGAGCAACTTGCGTTGCTAAATCGAAATAGTCAACAGTTACCGGCTCAACCCGAGCAAAATCCACGGGGCACCACCGGGCATATCAACGCCGTGGTTGCAGTTACTACGAGAGGCGGGAAGGACACCACCCCTGTCATGATTCCTACCGAGGAGCCCGTGGTGGAGAGAGTAGAGCCAAGTGAACCTATCATTGAAGTTGAGAGGGAGAAAGAGCCGCAAGGGGAAGAAAAGTCCAGAGCGGAGCAATTGATTGAAGAGAGGCGTTTTATGCCACCGATCCCATTCCCTCAGAGACTTGCTAGAGCAAAGATGGAGAAGCGACTAGCCAAGTTTCTCGAGTATTTGAGAGGGGTAAGCCTCAATATCCCCTTCCTCAACGCTAT
Organism: Scilla litardierei; assembly: GCA_030789695.1. Taxonomy (NCBI): domain Eukaryota; kingdom Viridiplantae; phylum Streptophyta; class Magnoliopsida; order Asparagales; family Asparagaceae; genus Scilla; species Scilla litardierei. Next base: position 112,606,905 of record CM061135.1, read on the forward strand.
CGTGGAAATCCCGACATACGCCAAGTTCCTAAAAGATTTGATTACGGGAAGAAAGAGGAAGGAGAAAATCATGCTCGCTGAGGAGGGGACTTGGTTTACCAAGAGAGAGAAGGAGCCCGCCAAATTCAAAGACCCGGGGAGTTTTCGAATTCCTTGCACCTTAGGCGGCGTCCCTCTACAAAAGGCGTTAGTGGACTTAGGGGCTAGTGTTAGCCTCATGCCTCTCTCTATGTTCCTAAGACTAAACACCGGCACAAAATTGAAACCTACCAACATGCGGATACAACTAGCAGATGGTCGGATCACAAGGCCAATAGGGATCACAGAGGATATCCCGTTACAAGTCCCGGGGGGCATATGTTTGCCATGTGACTTCGTGATCATGGATGTCAAGGAGGAGGGAGATACGTCGCTAATACTTGGAAGCCCGTTCCTCGCCACTGCCGGTGTCATTGTCGACGTACGTGAAGGGACTCTAACATTGAATGTCAGCAACATCGAGGTGGAGCTTCATATTCCCAAGGCAATGAAACACATGCCTTATCATGAGGAGCTGGACTATATGGACCTCCTTGACGAAGTCATTGAGGAGGCGATCCCCCATTCCATCGGCGCCCTATTCAAGGAAGATTTTGAGGAAGGGCCGGACTTGGGCCAAGAAGAAAAGATGGAGCATTCCCCCGACCCATCCATGGAAATTGATGAAGGCGACGCTGATGTCGCGAGAATACGAGAGCTCTGCAAGCTCTCAAAGATGAAGACTTCAAAGAAAGCCCCACCGATACGAAAATCGGTGTCACCGGTGAAGCCGAGGCCCGGAGCAAGCACTAGCTTGGGGGAGCCACCCCCCAACACTACCCGAGGCGAATGAGTACCAAGGAAGAACACGCCGTCACAACATCCAAATTTAAGCGTTCTTCCCAATAAATTCGACGGGTGCATCTCATATGCACCCAATATCCCGCATTAAATTGAAAATCAAAGGGGGTCGAGCTCAAGACCTTAAACGAGCACTTGTCGGGAGGCAACCCGACGGTTATCGTTTTATTTTTACTTTTCCCTTTATTTTTTGTTTTAGAAATTATTAGTGTTTTGAGTCGTTTGCCTAAAATTTCGTGATAACGGGTCCTATTTTTCTTTGACAGGAGAGGAGAACAGGGTACCTATCATTAGGAGGATGAACAAGGCGACGAGGAGCGCTTCAGGAATGCGCTCGATGCTTAGGAGGAGGATGAAATCGACTGGAGGAAGAAAAACAGAGTTTAGAGCCCAAACAAAGCCAAACAGCAGAAAACAGGACTCACTCGGCCGAGTATACTAGTCACTCGGCCGATCACATAAGTTCGTCCGCCCGAGTGGCACACGAACGAGGGAAGTCTGCTATACCCAACTCTCTGTTTATTTTCTTGATTTCAGTATAATTACCACTCGGCCGAGTATATATATTCACTCGGCCGAGTGAAACTGATACGCTCCTAGGGCGAGTATTGCCGAGTAGCTTGAGCCACTCGACCGAATGTACTTTTTCCACTCGGCCGAGGGTGGCAAGGCCACTCGGCCGAGTCTTAAGCGGGGAGGAGTATTCCAATAGATTTCCGTTACATTCACTCGGCCGAGCGACTTAGTCTCTCGGCCGAGTCGTAACTTTTCCTATAAAAAGGGGAGCGGGTCGGCGCGTTTTTCGAAACGAGAAAAAACCCAAAACCGCCCGATCGCTGCGACCCTTGGGTTTTCCTCGACCGCTGCACTCTCCCACTCGCCCGACCAACCACCCTGTCGCCACGCTCGGCCACCCACCTCCGGTCGACGCCGCCGCACCCTCGCCCGAGTCGCCGCCGGTGATCCCACCGCAGACCGAGCTCCGGTAACACTATTTCGCCCTATTTTCTCCTGTTTTGCGTATTTTTCGACGATCCATGTGTTTAACGAGCCCCTAAACCAAATTAAATTCGATTTCTATCTATTATACCCCTAACCCCCCATACGTTTTGAATATTACTCGCTGATATCTTCGTTTGATGTGCAGGGTATATTGGGGAGCTTAGGGGAGCCCAGGGGAGCTTCCGGGGAGCGATTTTGGCTTCGTGGAGGCGTCGTCTTCGCACGCATCCACTTCTTTGCTCTCGCGGCGTGTCACAGTATACTCGTTCCATTTATTTTTACACGCCGTATTTTTACTACTTTTGGTGAGCACCCGGGGCCCACATGCCGCCCCGGACATGGCCACGCACCAGGAGAGCTTCCGCCAAGCGGAAGCGGCCGGATGAGCCCGGCCCCTCCCACGAGGTGGAGGACTCTCCTCCGCCTACACCACCACACCCCGTTCACCCTGCACAGCCTACAGACCCCGCACACCCCGCACAGCCTGCAGAGCCCGTTCACCCCACTCAGCCACTCCATGCCGACCCACTACCACCACCGGCTCCACTTGTCGGGCCACTGGGGATTACGTTCCGGGACGACGCACACCGCGTCGTTATTGAGCGGATTTCCCAGCGCTCGATTGTACCCTCCAGGTTCGCACACCTTGCAGACCTAGGACGCCTGGGGGTACTCGAGGGGATGCTCACGTTGTATGACAACGTGGGTTGGCGAGATTTTTTCCAAGTGTCGGCGGACACCTTTGTCCGCCCGACACTTGAGGTGCTTAGTTCTATTGCCCGGACTGACGAGGGATGCTCGTTTAGGTTTATGGACCGAGAGTGCCAGGTCACTCTCGGTATGATGAGAGCTTTCTTTTCGTGGCCCGATGTCCCCGGGGCCGACCGTGGTTACGCCCCCACTCACATCCCTCCACCTTCCTTCGATTCCCACGCTTTCTGGGCCCGGATCACGGGTTTACCAGCTGCCTTTGACCCTAGTAGGGCCAAGGCCTCGGTCATCATTCACCCCTGCCTCCGTATAGCTCAGCGCCTTATGGCGACTACCTTTTTGGCGAGGTATGAGCCTGGGACGATGTCCACACCGGAGCTTTATATGCTCTATGCGATGACGCGCCCCAGAGCTCTATCTAGGGAGGGTGACGATTTGGTCCCCGCCGTCGTGATTGATATCACGAGCTGGTTTTTAGACCGCATCATCGTATCGGTGGGCGCTCGCTCACCAATATGTTGCGGCGGTCTGATCACCCTGCTCGCCCTGATGACCGGCGAGGACCTTCCGGCTGACCTGCGACGAGCCCCGGGCCCCACTTCATTGTCTATAGACGTCATGTCCCGGATGAAGATGCTACGTCTGCACGGTCAGCGGTACTGGGTTTGGTTGCACGGTCCCTACGGTGCTGATTACATGATCCTTCCGAGCCCAGCTCGGACACAGATAGCACCAACACAGGTGGACTGGCTTCCGGCGATGGATCTCCTGATCCCCGCCGCCTACGTGCTTGAGGCCGAGGAGGCCGAGCAGGCTGAGCAGGCCCACGCTGCACCCACTGACCCCGTGGCCCCTCAGCAGCCTGATATTTCTGCTGCTCCCGACACCTTTGTCCACACTTCTGCCGGTGTCGGGAGTACACTCGCTGAGACCACCTCCACTACCTCCACTACCTCCACCTCCACCACCACTCCCACCACAGCTGGCCCTCTGTCCATTGAGCCCCTTTCCTCCGCCCTACCCGAGCACCCACCCACTATTGTTGAGAGCAGAGAGCCCTCTTTCGCTGCCGTCATGGAGACCGTGGTTGTCACCTCTGTCTCCACCGCAGCCGTTTTTTCTGAGAGTGTCGTGACGTCTGTTCCCACGTCTGTGTCACCGACCTCTTTGGCCGCCTCATCGCCACTTTTATACTCCACTTCTGCTGCTGCTGCTTCCACCTTACACCAGCCTGCGCCCCAGCCTCGCACTGAGGCTAGGCCCACACTTGTGAGCACATCACCCTTCCTCCACATGCCTGTTGAGCCCATCCACTACACCACCTGAGTCCGCCAGCCCCGTCCTGCACAGCACAGACCGGTGCGTCCCTCTGCACCACCTCCCCCCGATACTGTACTTCAGAGCATTTGTGCTCTCGAGGGGGCGGTGAGTGCCCTCAGAGGTGACCTCAGGACCATGTCTGCCACCGTCACCGCTATGGCCAGCTGCTTCGACCTACTTCTGGGCATTCACTATTGCCTCACTAAGATTCTCGAGCGGCTTCCTCGCGTACCCACACCCACCCAGCAGGCTGTTGCCCAGCCACCACCACCACCACCTCCTCCTCAGGACGGAGACGGCGCAGCCCCACCCACTTAGGCACCCTTGATGCCATTGATCTTTTTTGCCGTCATGCTGCCCGTCTTTGCTCGATCCTGATGATTTTTGACCACCCCCTCCCCTCACTGTTTTGGGTCCACATTTTGTTCATTTCTTTCTATAACATTTTAGGGAGAGAGGGAGAGATTTTTGGTGTCACACTATTATATCTGATTCACTCTTATATCTGCATGCATCATGTCCGCATCATATTTTTCATTTCGTTATTTTTATTTTCTTTTTCCTCATGCATGCATCCTCACCTTCCCCTCACGTTACACATCTCTCGGTGTGCCACACTTCGCACATTGAGGACACTGTGCACTTTAGCTTGGGGGAGTGAGTTCTCACGCTTTTCGATTTACCACCTTTATTTTTAGTTTTTTCACGCCATTTTCCGCATTTGCACTCACTTTCATCACTTTTTCTTTTTTTACCATGCATCACGTTTTTCTTATTTTCTTTGTGTGCTGCATTGTAATTAGTTTCATTTTCCCTTTTTATCTTTTACTTCTTTCATCTCATGCTAGAGATGATTTTTCTGTGATGAAGATGACGTGGAGTTAGCTTTCTCTATATGCATGCTATATTTGTCATGTCTTAGATTTTATTTCTGATATCATATGCTGTGATTTGCCTTGCATTTAGAGATAGTAACCCACACTTTTTCCGTATGAAAATGGATGAAATTTTATTATTAGCTGAGTCTGAATATTCATATGTATGCTTTCGCAGAGAACACACCAAGATTCACGCATTGAATGCTTATATCTGGAGTACCGTTTTCTTTTCCTATATCACTTCTATTTGCATGACTTGTACATTTCACTTCAGGATGATTGAATGATGTTAGCTATGATAAATCTGGATTAGTTAGCTTTTTTGTGATCGAAACCGAGTAGATTAGATTACCCTGCTGAAGTTGTCGTGCACGTCTTATAGAGTGAACTGAGAGACATATTTATTTCTTTCTCCACATATCTTGAACATCAATTCTCTATTTTAAAATCATTGGTGAATCTCCCCTTAGCGATTCTAGTATTTGGCATTTCCCCCGTTATTAGAATCCTAGCTCCAAATTTCCCAAAACCAAAAAAGAAAAAGAAAAATTCTTGTATATCCTTATTTCTCTTTGATTTGGGATCATTGTGTATATATGCTATAAAAAAAGAGAAAAAGAAAAGAAAAGAGAAAAGAATCTCAATAAATGATCCCATCTCATGTTCTCTCTTTCTTCCCTCTTTTTGTTTTTATTTTTATTACTTTTGGAGCTTCATAAAAATGGGGATGTAAATATTGTTTTTATGCCACCACGCTTATAGATAAGCTTGGGGGAGAGAATCCAATGATGTGTGAGAGAGTGACTACTTGACGGCGCACGACAACCTAGGCTAAGTAATATTCTATACTCGGTGAGATTGTTTTAGCTTCACGAAATCCAGAAATCTATGCCTAGCACTCATTTCATGAAATCCACGCTTTTCTATTCTTTCTATTCTATTGCGTGATATTCTTATACTCCTCATAGAAAGCATTCAATTGAAAAGTGTGTGATCTGCGATATTGTATACCGCTTTAAATGATTCAGACGATGTTAATTTTAGAATTATTCCGTTTTTCATGCTATATCATTATTCTTGGGTTTTCTATCTCTATTTGCGTCATTATACTATGATATCGAAATAAAAGTCTTTGACATGTGTTTTACGTTCGGTGCATGCTATATGAGTAAGCAAAACCCACGTCCTGAGAAAAATGATCTAGCAGCTTCCCTCTTCGCTTTCTTCTTTCTTCTTCGTTTTTCGTTTTCCGTTTTTCCATCGTTTTCATTTTCTAAATTCTCCGGGTTCGCCTTTTACGTATCTTCCTCGAGGACGAGTAAGAGGTAAGCTTGGGGGATTTTGATCACTCCACATTTTACACCTTTTTTCCGCATGATTGCATGCCGTTTAGATCGCTCAAATCACGTTTTTCACGATTTATCGACAATATTGCGATACTTTTCACGATTTGTTGTTTTTGTCGTATTTCAGGAGATTTGGAGCGATTTGGAGTGATTCCGAGATACACCTACTCCAGAGTGTCACCGAAGACTTCCCTGAGGGGTATTTCCAGATTGGAGAGGAGCGGAAGAAGAAAGAACATCGTAGGAGCGACGAGGAGGCAAAAACACTCAGAATGGGCATTTTAGTGTCTCACTCGGCTGAGTGAAGGAGTCACTCGGCCGACCAGCGAGACCCCGCTCGGCCGGCCAGATCGGACACGCTCCAAGTGTGCACTCGGCCGAGCATCAGAAGCCGCATCGGCCGAGTGACGAAACTCCGTCCGCCCAAGTGGCACTCAGACGACGCCCATCAAAAACTCCCAACTTACTGTTTTTCGTCAGTCTGAGCAGCAGAAGACCCACTCGGCCGAGTGGCAATTGCCGACTGCCCGAGTGAAGATAAGCCCATCGGCCGAGTGACGACAACTCACTCGGCCGAGTGACGCCCGAAGTGAAGACCCCCAAGACCCCGGACTTACTGGAAATTCTCAGGGTCTCTCACTCGGCCGAGCGACTTTTGTCACTCGGCCGAGTGAGCCGAGCGCCTGTAGCGGAAAACGCGATTTTGAGGAGGCGCAGGGGCAGTTTGGTCACAAATTTTTGGACAGTTTTGGGGCGTATTTAACCCCAGATTCTAACCTAGTTTAGGGAGCTTTTCCCTTGCTTTTTGGCAGCCTTTTAGATTAGACTTTTTAGTTTTTGATTCTTGTGATTGGAGAGGAGAGAAAAGGTTTATTTTGTTGGATTCTTGAAGAACTACATTGGTTTGTCTCCCTCTTCATTAAAAATCTTATTTTTATTGCTTATTTGAATATTGCCATGAATTCTATTGCTATTTCAATTGATTATTCTTTCATTTGTGAAATGATTTGTGAGTAGTACTAACGTTTTAGGGCGTGGGGATGAACCCTACGAGCCCAATTTCCGATTTGTGATGATTTGGTAGAACTATTGCTAGAATTGCTATTAGGGTTAGTTTAGGATCGATATATTACGGATAGCTAGGTGTTCATATCGATTGGGATTTGCAAGAGATTGGATCCCAATTCGATAGGAAACCCTAGAAATCCGAATTGGTTTGAAATTGAGTTTCCGTAGTATCGGTTTGCAAGAGATTGGACCGATACTAGGGTTCTCGGTTGCAATTCCATACCGATACCCGTTTGCAAGAGATTGGATGGGTAGGAACTATCCCAACCTAGGTTGTAGACCGAGTTTGCACGAGAGTGGGCTCGGGATGCGATTGAACAATGATGTTGATCCAAATGCTAGCTTGCCTAGGCTAGGGTTTGCAAGAGATTGGACCCGAACCTAGGTTTGCTATAGACCGGCGACAGCGCGAGAGCGTGAGCTAGGTTTTACATTCAGTTGCAACTAGTTCATCCGAAATTCTACCCTAGTAATTGTGATACCAATGAATCACATTGACGAGATACGGTGAGTAGCAGGGATTCCCTATTCCCTATGCGTCTTTATTTGATTTTATATCTCTTTACATTATTTGACGATTGTGACAACATCGCCGAAAGGCAAATTCCTACTCTTCTGTCCCTATAGCCAGGTTGTTCAGAGAAGGCAATGTCATACGTCCTCCCTGTGTTCGATACCCGCTCGCCGCTACACCGTGCGCTTGCGGTAAAACTACACGGTCGCTTTTTAGGGTGTACGCCCGGGCGCGATCACCACCCAAACCAGAGAAGGGCACAGGCCGAGCTACGCGCTCGCTCCCCCCTCAAGACCTTTCGGGTAGGGCCAACCCTCGCCACCCAAACCTGAGAAGGGCACGGGCCGAGCTACGCGCTCGCTCCCCCCTCAAGACCTCTGGGGCAGGGCCAACCCTCGCCACCCAAACCCGAGAAAGGCACGGGCCGAGTTACGTGCTCGTTCCCCCCCTCAAGACCTCTAGGGCAGGGCCAACCCTTGCCACCCAAACCAGAGAAGGGCATGGGCCGAGCTACGTGCTCCCTCCCCCCTCAAGACCTCTGGGGCAGGGCCAAACCTCGCCACCTAAACCAGAGAAGGGCACGGGCCGAGCTACGCGCTCGCTCCCCCCTCAAGACCTCTGGGGCAGGGCCAACCCTCGCCACCCAAACCAGAGAAGGGCACGGGCCGAGCTACGCGCTCGCTCCCCCCTCAAGACCTCTAGGGCAGGGCCAACCCTCGCCACCTAAACCAGAGAAGGAGAAGGGCACGGGCCGAGCTACGCGCTCGCTCCCCCCTCAAGACCTCTGGGGCAGGGCCAACCCTCGCCACCCAAACCAGAGAAGGGCACGGGCCGAGCTACATGCTCGCTCCCCTCTCAAGACATCTGTGGCAGGGCCAACCCTCGCCACCCAAACCAGAGAAGGGCACGGGCCGAGCTACGTGCTTTCTCCCCCCTCAAGACCTCTGGGGCAGGGCCAACCCTCGCCACCCAAACCAGAGAAGGGCACGGGCCGAGCTACGCGCTCGCTCCCCCCCTCAAGACCTCGGGGTAGGGTCGACCCTCGCCACCCAAACCAGAGAAGGGCACGGGCCGAGCTACGCACTCGCTCCCCCCCTCAAGACCTCTGGGGCAGGTCCGATGCTCGCCAGCCAAACCAGAGAAGGACACGGGCCGAGCTACGCGCTCGCTCCCCCCTCAAGACCTCTGGGACAGGGCCGACCCTCGCCACCCAAACCAGAGAAGTGCATGGGCCGAGCTACGCGCTCGCTCCCCCCCTCAAGACCTCTGGGGCAGGGCCGACCCTCGCCACCCCAAACCAGAGAAGGGCACGGGCCAAGCTACGTGCTTGCTCCCCCCTAAGACCTCCAAGGAAGGGCCAGCCCCCCAAAGGTTTGACGGACCCTGACCAACCAAGCCAAGCAGGAGCGCAGGATGTAATAACCTCCCGCTCACCACCTTACCCCCACACGAACCCATGATCCTCGAAATCTCGAGCCTAGGGGAGAGGATAAGGGCACGTGAACCGGGGGATGCAAACCGGGGGATGAAAACCGGGGCAGACCGGACGCCGCCCGAGGACCGCCAAACAATGCCTGCCGGGTAAACACCGGGCCCCGATAAAGCGGATCTGTGAGGCGACCCATCGAACCGAAAGGACGCTCGGGAAATGTGCCATTAATGACGACACGCCCCCTGGAGAGACTGGGACTGACGAATCGCCACTGGCACCACCGGGCAAAGGCGGTTTCCAAAGGGCGTGATTCCGAGAAGCCCATTAATAATGCCAGCTCACCGCATTAATTAGGGGGGGAAACCATCGAACAACATCCGCCTTTAAATAGCCCCCTCACCCTCCAGAAGGAAAGAAAGAAAAACAAAAAAGAGAGCAAAGATTACGAAAATATGAGAAACCGGCCCAAGCACCCTCCACCAACTAGGAAGAGGGCCAAGACGCCTCGCCCGAACAAAAGGGAGGCCACTGACCACCAATGGATCCCGCCTCCTCGATCGACGATCGCTTCCACGCGGCCACCACTGATAGGCTATTCCTCTTACAAACGGATTGCCAATAGGCTATTCCCCTCACACAAGGGGAACCCCAACTTCTGCCCCTCCGTCTGCTCTAAAGCAGATGAAAGAGGGGAAGGATGGCATCCGTTCCCCACCGATCCCCGCCGACGGGAAAGGCAAAAGCCCACCCCGTGCTTGCAGGTCCCCCACGACGCGCTTCCTAACGACCCACCTGCTCGCCGTCGACCTTCCCTGTAAACCCAAACCGCGAGGCGTGGATGGATATGACAGAGCAATGGAGGAGAGGGAGGGCTGCCCGGTGGACAGGGATTCGCTCACCCAGACAAAGGCCACAGCGAGACGGCTTCCCTGTTGAATCCAACCAGCCGAAGAGGCCTCGCAACATTTCAGCACGGAGTGCACACACAGGGACGCCACAAGCAACGGAAGACAAAGAAGCCCGCCCATCCTGATGCAGTTTACAACAGGAGGGAACAGCTCGACCGCCTACCTATAGGTCGGGTCGCACTCGCCTAACTACCAAAGACCCTGCCAACACCTCCTGTACGAATCAAAGTTGCATTCCTATAAATTTAAATGAAAAAGACTATCCCAATCGAACTCACAATAACTTTCCAAGCATGCTCTAACTTGGGAATGATCCCCCGACCAATTGCGGGGCGAGCTCACGAAACTGGGCCACCCCTCACGGCGGGGAAAGGAGGGGCCGAGCGCCGCACTCCTCCCCCTGGAATAACTTGGGACGCAATCAACAGGAATCACATACACGTAGTTCGAACCCTCCGATACTAGGAAGAGCCGACGTATCAAAACGAGATCCATCTTGAACTAAACCCGCCGTTACCTTTCAACAAGGGGGGGGGGGGAGATAAGACCTGTTTTGTCGGGCCACTTCCGCCCGAGGCAAAAACTGCTTGAACCAGTGATCCCCCATTCCGCCTAAAGCTGACGCGTCGACCATCAACATCCCCTTCCCCCCCCAGACCTAGCGCTCTCGGACAAGGGAATGTTGGGGGCAATAATCGTACCCACGCAAGAAGACAAAATAAAGGCAAGATCAACCCAACCAGTTCATTTCAAATGGCGAGGCCATTCATAGAGAACACCTAGAATACATCATGGCATCGACCGGCTCCCCGGGGGTGGGGCCTAGCCATGCAGCCACATCCCTGCCCAGTTAGGCCCTTGATCCTCGAAAACTCGAACCTTGGGAAGAGGACAAGGGCATGCAAACCGGGGCAGACCTGGCACAAACTAGGAACTGCTGAACAATGCCCGCTGGATAGACGCCGGGTCCTGATAAAGCAGCCCCCCGATGCGACTCGACGAAACGAAAGGACGCTTGGGAAACACTCCATCAATAACGACATCGCCCCCAAGAAGGCGACGCGTCCACCTCCTCCTCGTCCGCCGCTTCCCCCAGGGTTCCCCTCCGATGTACGGGTTCCCCGGAGAGGACGTGCAACCATCCAGCATGACAATGGCGAGACGGAATACGACAAAGCAGGGGAGGGAAAGGAGGTCCGCACGACAGATGGAGGATCGATTGCCCCAACGCGGGTCACAGCAAGGCCGCATCCCCGATGAATCCAAACGGCGAGTCATGGCGCATCATCTCACCCCCAGGCGATCGAGACCAGTATCCCGCCCCCAACCATTTGCCTACAGAAAGGCATAAAGAGTGCAGCGATCAGTGGAAAAGAAGGAAGGCCGCCCCTTAAATAGGGGCCCTCTCATCCTGACGCAGAGGGCGACAAGTTAAAACAACTGTCCAACCTGACCACAGGTTGGGTCACACCTGCCCTATTATTGTAAATGTCATCGAGATCTCTTGTAATGGCTGATGAAAAAGATTCCTCCAAACGGACTCCTAACCATAAGCCTAAGCGCACTATGGATAGGCATTTCACCGAACGAAGGACGGCAAGAATAAGGCAAAAATAGCAGGAATTCTACATCTTGTTCGGTAAACACATCACAACGAGAACCAAGGCCATCCCGACAAAACTGGGTTCCCCTCGGTCCGACCCAGCTGCCGCATGCAACTACACATCGATGAGCGACAACGCCCCTCCACAAACCGTCGGGTCATTCCTCCTCGCTTCGCCCCTACACAGATCGAGATCCCACGGTCCCGTGATAGCAGGCAATACACCGCGAGAACCGCGTCGCCACTCCTAAGCGCGGACCGAAGTCTGAACCACCGGTTCAGAGGGAAGTAGCGTTACGTCATCCAAGCCGAGCCGGGATCCCGCCTCGTGCTCGAATGCCGGGGGCAATTGTTACGACCTAAAGATCGTGGGAGTCCGGCTCCTCCCCAGAACCACTAATATACCTCACTGGCCCCCTCCTTTCGAACGAACGGCCAACCCAGCGCCATGGCGCCTCGCGCCCAGACTTTAGAGGCCATTAGGGCGTCAGCCGACCCGGAGGTCCGAGGCTACAGGGGGATGGGCGCACCTCGCCGCGCCCCCCTCCCCGACAGAGGCGCTTAACCGTTCTCGCTCGGTCCGTCGGGAGCAGTGCGCTTGGGTACACCTGTACAGCACAGCCTCGGATGTCGACAGAGGCACATCCGTTCCCCCTCCCTACCGACGGTCCATGATCCGCACCCAAAAATATGCACGGCCGGGCCGAACACCCCGCGATTAGGTCGGCCCGGCGGCCCCACTCGAACCTAGCCGTGGGGATACGCACCGCCGGACCCTTGACTCATCACACGCGACAAACAACCTAGTATAAGGACGCGACTGACACTTACACCGCCTGACCATCTGACAAAGCACCCACTGGCCGCTGCACCCCTTGACGTTTAATGCTTTCGGCCCTGACACCCTGACAAAAGCGCCCCTGGCCGTTGCACCGTCTGACAAAAGCGTGGCTGACACTCCTGTTCTTACACCCTCGTCCGAAGCTTCCGCTGACAGCCGGGCCAGCTCAGCACGCCGAGTCAGCACACCAGGTCAGCCCCACCTAACGGCCTCCCATCAGGTATAAATACCCCCTCACTTCTTATGGTGAGGGGGTTGGCAAATTCACTCTCAATCCCATTATTCACACACGAGAGCAAAGGTCGTCCATATCTTTGTTCTCCCACTCATAGCTCGTCACGTACGGTCGGTTCATCCTCAGTCCGACCTACGTGCCTAGCCCCCGCTTTAAGTCCAATTACTGACTTAGGCATCGAAGAGGCTAAGGGTTGGACCCCAACCCGGCCTTTCTAACGAGTTGCTCATTGCGCAGGATAGCTCGTCCCCTGGCTTATGCTCGCCTTCGGCTCCCGCCGTCCGATCTTCCTCAACCGTATCCTATGGGACTCGACTCCGTGGTCCGCTCCATTGACAAGCTTAGCCTCATCACCCCTCTAATCACTTGTCAAATAGCCTACCCAAATCCTCTCAACAACCTAACCATTGTGCCCTTGGTTCCCCCTAATAAAAATTCATTGTACGCGAGTTCCACCCCGCAACAGATAGAATCTGAGCCCGCGACAGTCGACTGTTGAGAAATCCACAGTCGACTGTTGCACAGTCAGATAGGGTAGGTGAGAATTCATAACGGTAACTTACCACGTGGACAGTCGACTGATGAGGCATGACAGTCGACTGTTAAACCAACAGGCGACTGTAAATCCTACTACAGGCGACTGGCTGTAAGATGGGTAAGTTGAAGAATTCTGGAAAACATCTGGGATAAAAGGACAGACGACTGATGAGGAGACGACAGTCGATTGTTAATCAGAACAGGCGACTGTAATTCCTTCTACAGACGACTGTCAAACCCCTGAGATTTTCTAAAGAGTTGAGTCAACAAATTTGCTCACAGAGAGATAACTAATGCAGCATTGACAGTCGAGTGTTCCAATGGACAATCGACTGTTTTAATGGATAGTCGACTGTAAATTCAACATTAGTCGACTGGCCATAAAAGACAGATCAATAGATTTTGGGCAAAATACAGACAGGCGACTGATTTACGAAACACTGTCGACTGTCACTAGGACATGCGCCTGTGAATCGTTCATGAGTCGCCTGTGGTAATTAAAACGGAGAAGCCCAAAACTAGACTGTAAAAGTTTGTGCATAACATGTGACTGTAGAACAGAACACAGTCGACTGTTTTTGAGACAAGCGAATGGAAAACCTTCACCAGTCGACTGTTATAAACAATACATGCACAATCAGAAAAGAAATGAATTGAAGTCTAAGGATGATTGATCTAATGATGTCCAAAGACTGAAATGAAGATGTGAGTGTGCTCCAACAATGTTCTACTTCTAAGCTACACACTAGAAGAAATATAAGAAATTTACATTGACGAATTCTCTCTTCTATCAAACACATGAGCTTGAAGTCTTCTAGGAGCTTCAATCACCATCTACGATCATCCAATCCATTTCATTTGCTTTCAATGATCTTTGAGTGTCATCCATTGCAAGTAGATCTTCATAATAAGCTTTGCAAGTAGATCTTCATAATAAGCTTAGGCAATGGATTAACTGCAAAATAGGGGATTAGTCACAGGTATTTATGTTTGCTCATCATTAACACAAAATAGGGAGAAGTCCAATACTCAACAGTACTAAGTGGATGACATTGGTCCATATGAAATCTTTGTATCATTTTATTTGTGTATGTGGTCTGATGTAATAGGATTCCATCTTTTAGATGTTCAATCTATAAGCTAAGGCAGAATTTCATTTTGCCTAGGTCTTTCATTTCAAATTCTTTTGTTAGGCTTACAGATATCTCAGCGATCTCTTTAGGAGATCCAATGAGATTCAAATCGTCTATGTAGACAGCGATTATTACGAATCCTTTTCCCTTTGTTCTTATGAAGATACAAAGGCAGACTTCATTGTTATTGAATCCCTTTTTAACAAGGAATTCGCTGAGTCTGTTATACCACATCCTTCCTGATTGTTTGAGACCATACAGTGATCTTTGCAGCTTAACAGAGTAGACGTCTCGATGTCTATCTTTTTCTTTAGCAGGAATTAAGAAGCCATCAGGAAGTTTCATGTATATCTCCTTGTCGAGATTACAGTATAGATATGCAGTCACAACATCCATTAGCTGCATATTTAGGCCTTCGTTGCTGTTAAGCTTATCAGGAATCTGAAAGTGATCGCATCCATGACCGGGAAGTATGTTTCGTCATAGTCAATACTCGGTCTTTGGAAAAATCTTTATGCTACAAGTCTACCTTTGTAGCGTGCGATCTCATTATTTTCATTTCTTTTTCTTACGAATACCCATTTGTATCCCACAGGTTTGACGCCAGTAGGTGTCTGGACTATTTGCCCAAAGACTTTGAGTTTCTGAAGCGATTCCAGCTCGGCTTCTATTGCCTGATTCCACTTTGGCCAGTCATTTCTACGTTTACATTCAGCAACAGAATGTGGATCATGATCATCGTCGCTTCCGACGATGTGAATAGCAATGTAAAACGCGAAGTCATCGTCGACGACTATACTCTTTCTGTCCAATACCTCCCATGTACGTACATAATTTAATGATATTTCAGTTTCTCCCAGCAATTCTCTGCAGTGGATTCTGGGAGGGGAGATGGTATGGACACGAGCTCCTCTATAGGGGTATCGTCCCAAGGTCTCCGGATATTTTTCTTTTTCTTGGATTTTTATCCTTGAAGCCTGGTGGTCTGCCTCTTTTCTGTTGAGGTGTAGCCACTTCTACTGCTGGTGGATTGCATCCATCCTTTGAGATGTCAATCCTAGCTGTAGTATTTACAGTAGGGATGTGTGATTTGACAATCTTCTGGTTGTCAGTAAATGAGTCCGGTAATCTATGAATGGTGTTCTAGATGTGTAAGATCTTCAGGATCTCATCATCACATTGTTTTATTACCGGATCATAGTGGGTCAAGCTTTTTGTATCCTACGTTAATATTTGCTTCGCGCTAGACTTTTCAATGTCTAGGCCCATTTTGGGGAAATAAGTCTCATCAAAGTCACAGTCTTCAAGACGTGCCTTAAAAGCGTCACCCGTTTGGGGTTCTAGGTATCTTATAATGTAGGGTGAGTCAAACCCTACATAAATACCTAAACGGCGTTGATGGCCCATCTTGGTCCTCTGGGGTAGTGCGATGGGGATATAAACTGCGCAGCCAAATATTCTCAAGTGAGAAATGTTTGGCGGCGTTCCATGTACAAGTTGCATTGGAGAGAGACTCTGACCTCCTGAGAGTCTTATTCTTATTAATGATGCAGCATGCAGAATTGCATGTCCCCATGCATCCACTGGCAACTGGGATTTCATTAGCAATGGACGTGCAATCGATTGGAGTCTTTTAATTAGCGACTCAGCTAACCCGTTTTGGGTGTGAACATGCAGCACCAGATGTTCAATTTCTATTCCCGTTGCCTGGCAGTATTCTTGAAATGACTGGGAGGTGAATTCCCCCGCATTATCCAGACGTATTTTCTTTATTTGGTTGTCTGGAAAATACACCCGCAACTTTATAATTTGTGCCAGGAGCTTTGGAAAAGCTAAGTTGCGGGTCGAAAGTAGACACACATATGAATATTTCGAAGATGCACCAATCAGTACCATGAAGTATCGGAAAGGCCCACTAGGGGGGTGGATGGGTCTACATATGTCTCCGTGTATTCTTTCGAGGAAGCTTGGAGACTCGATATCCACTTTAAGTGGTGATGGCCTTGTTATTAATTTACCCTTGAAGCAGGGTACACAAGGGAATTCTCCCTTCTGAAGAATCTTCTGGTTCTTCAGGTTATGCCCATGAGATTGTGATAAGATGCGATGCATCATCACAGATCCAGGGTGGTCAAGTCTATCATGCCAAAGTAAAAATTTGGCTGATGTCGAGCACTTCAGGTGCTCCGTCAGGTTTGCTTCCTCTCTCCGAATCTTAGTATGGAAGAGGCCCGATGAAAGGCTATCAAAAACGTTCAAGTATGGTTTTAACTCCATTTTCTTGAGACGTTACATACAGTAATTCATTCTCTTTTACATTTGCTGTTTCCAAGTGGAATCCGTTCAGGCGGATATCTTTGAAACTTAGTATGTTTCGTTTGGAATTCGGAGCGTATAATGCATCTTTAATTTTAATTTCTGTTCCTTTGGGTAGGAACAAGGTTGCATTCCCAAAACCTTCAATTATTTTTGATGGTCCTGAAATGGTATTTACATGGCTCTTATACGGTATAATGCTATGAAAGTAGCATTTATCCCGAAGGATCGTATGTGTCGAAGCACTGTCTACCAAGCAGTCATGAGAGCATTCCATCTATAAAGATGAGTAAAACATTTGCATTCAAAAACTAAATTTTATTCAAAGGAAATCAAATTACATAAAAAGCTCTCATAAGATAGATTGTTCTGAAAATAAAATGCTAAGATAAATGTAGTAGGTTAATCAAGCATGTCCTTCGATTCGAAGTCTTTTGCTGTGAACTTGACTGCATTATTTGCAGCCACCAGGTTTGTTTTAGCATTCTTTTTCTTGCTTTATTTATACAGCTCTTGGAGATGTAGTGGGGTCTGACACACTCTGGACCAGTGGCCTTTCATGCCACAGCTGTGACACTGGTCTTTCCAATCCCTCTTGGGTGGGAGTGCATCATTTTTCTTGTTGTCATTTCTGCGCCAGGTGAACTTGTGCTTCCCTTCATTCTTTCGCTGCTATGCTTGGCCCTTGGCTTTTTTGTGTTGTCCCCCTTTCTGTGGTCTTTCTTTTCTTTTATTATCTCTCTTCTTTTTGAAGGAAGAGGTATGATGAGCTTCTGGTAGAGGGATAGTGCCAGGAGGGCGCATGTTGTGAGTGGCGAGAAAAAGCTCTCTGTTTTGTTCGGCCATGAGTAAATATGACAACGGCTCAGAATACTTGGTGAACTTGCGTTCACGGTATTGCTGCATAAGTATCGCATCTTTTTCATGGAAAGGCGTATACGTCTTTTCCAGCATGCAATCTTCTGAGACTTTCTCACCACATAACTTCAGGCGTGAGGTGATGCTAAAAAAATGCTGAGTTGTACTCAGCAATAGACTTAAAGTCCTACAGTCTCAGGTTCTCCCACTCATATCATGTCCTTGGGAGTATAACATCTCTCTGATGTTTATACCTATCCTCAAGGGCGGTCCACAGCTCAAGTGGATCTTTGACCGTAAGGTATTCAGCCTTTAAGGTCTTGTCCACATGGCGACGAATATAAATAATGGCTTGCACCTTTTCTATATCGCTAACATTTTCGTTTTCTGTTACAACAGCAATGCGGGACTTTGCCCACAGGTGAAACTTCACATCTTGCTGCCAGCTCAGATAGTTTCTACCTGATGCATCCAGCACTTCGAAATCGACGATTGCAATTTTAGCCATTTATCTAGCAGAGCACAAATATGCGTGAATTAATATTATAATCAAAGAAACATTTTCATGCGGAGGAAATATTTTAATGAGGAGCTAAATAGAGTCCAAAGTCCATACAGTCCATATTACACAATTTAAAGTTTAAAAGGAAAATACAGCTTTGGAAACCCCGTGGGTCACATATAATATCTCCAGCTTCAATTGTGGCCTCCGTCTCCATGGAAAGTGGTCTTCTGTCTTTGACATTTACATAGATTCATCACTACAATTTCTCTTAAACATAAAAGAAAAGTGCAGAAAATAAAATGTGGGACTTTAACAGCCGATCCAAAAACCGCATTTAGTCATTCATGCAGAAATATTGTGCTCATCAACATTTTCATTCACAGACATCACAGGCAGTTATATTCGCATGAGGATAAAGAATTTAATCACTTAATAATTATTGGACCACTGGGCAATGTCATACACCGTTAGGTTAGGTGACTAACGGCAGAGCGGTCACAAGATGTTCCTAATTATTAAGCTTAAATCTAATGCACAACCACACATACAATATCAACAGAATAAGCCAACGATGTAAAGCATGTATATATGATTTTACAGAAGAAATCATTTGATGCAATGGTTGTTAAAATTTTGGGTTTACTCAACGAATTGAAGAAGAGCCCAAAAGTGACAAGTTCTATGTCAAAAGGAAAAAGTTTTCCTTTTTAAATCATCCCCAAAATTGTCAAAATCCCCAAGGAATCCCCTTTGTAGCCGTATGTCATGATTTTCATTGAGTTTTTGTGACCCCAAACGCCAGTTTTACTCAATTTTAACCCCCAAGTACCTTCTAAAAGGTTATTTTAGCCTTCTTTAATAATTAAGTGCCCCTTACCCTATTTATTTTTTTCCTCAAAAATATGGTCTGCGGGCCTGAAGCCTGCAGAGTGGCTACGGGCTTCAGGCCCGCAGACTCAATCTGTTTTATTTTATTTTTTTTGAAAATGGGCTTCGGGCCCAAGAATAGGGTTGAAGGGCGGCGGCTAGGGTTAGCCACCGCCGCCCCTCATTGACTGCCACCGGGCGGCGGCAAAGAGGGGAGCCCCCTCGGGAGGGGCGGCGGGAAGCGGGGCTCAGAGGGCCGCCCCCCCATGGGGAGGGAGGGAGGCTGCGGGGAAAACCGCGCCCCCTTTGGGGGGCGCTTTGTGGCGGTGCAAGGGCCGCAGCCCCCCCTTTGGGGGGGTAGCTACGCGGCGGCGCAAGGGCTGCAGCCCCCCCTTCGGGGGCGCTTCACGGCGGCAGCAGGGGCTGTAGCCCCCCCTTTGGGGGGTCGCTTCGCGCGGTGGCGACTGCCGCACCCCCTACAGGGGGTCAGGTTGTTTCACACGGCGGCGACGGCTGCCCCCCCTTCGGGGGGTCTGTTTCGCACGGCGGCGACTGCCGCACCCCCCTTGGGGGGGTTTCTTCGCACGGCGGCAACGGCTGCACCCCCCTTTCGGGGGGTCTGTTTCGCGCGGAGGCGACTACTGCCCCCCCTTCGGGGGGGTTTCTTTGCGCGGCGGCGACGGCCGCACCCCCCTTTGGGGGGGTTTCTTCGTGCGGGGGCGACGAGGCCGAACGCCGTAATGGGGTTGGGGGAAAAAATTGATTTTTAGACGAGCAAATTCGTCGCTTTAGGCAATATGCAATCCCCATATCGATCTAGCGAGATCTATGGGTAGAACAATCATACATATGATAAAAACATCGTCTTTAGCGATTTTTACCTCTATATCCGTCCTCCGGATATAGCGACGGTTGAACGAAGCCCTACGCGGATGCCGACGCTCGATTAAGGAAGCCTAGCACTGCGCGCGTGGATCTCCCGTCTCCCTTCGCCTTCGCAACGATCGAAAAATTTTTGTGGAAAAATTTAGAGGCTCGTGCTGATAACGTGTTATGAATCAACTACTGAGAGAGGAGCTCCCAGCTCTCTATTTATAGGCAAGTGGGGAGAATACAAATATGTGCTACATTGATATGGGCATATCTCTAAGATAGCCCAGAATCTTAACCAATTCCGGTATTTAACCGTTCATAACAAATACTCATTATTTTTGTTTAATACATCGGAAAGTATAATACCCGTTAGGGCCTGTTCGGTTTTTAGAAAGTGAGATTTTGTGAAAGTTGCGAATAGTATAGATGGCTTGGAATCTTGGAGAGAGTAAAATAAAATTTTGTGTTTGTTTTGTTGGAAAACGGGTTGGAAAGTTGTGTTGTGAAAGTTGTGTGGGGCCCACACAGCTTTACTGTGTTTGTATTGGTGAGAATGAATTTTGGAAAGTTAGATGAAAAACATGGTGAGTGTGAAGAGGTGAACAGAAGAGAATACTGACCCCCCAAAGGAAAATGAAAAATTAAGAATTGAAGCATGAGAAAAAATCCCAAGGCAAGAATGGAACATATCTCGTCTTCCTTCACATATCCAACACACAGTACATAAGCACAATGAAAATATAGCAAAGACAACATAGTTTCCAAAATCTCATTGCCCCGCTTCCAACAAATTGATGTATTCCATCAAATATCCATTACAACATACAAAAGACAAAAGAATATAAAAAAATCCAAAAGATTGCATGCAACTGTCCAAATTCATTCACAAATCCACCACAGATTTACAAAAGCCTAAGGTAGATTAACCACATATTACAACAAAATAGCGTCTGCAACCCATCCACCTCAATATACAACATCGTACAAGACACAAAGTTATATCTCCACATTAATCGATATTGTGAGACATCAACAACAACAACAGTAATAAAATACGACCTAATAGAGAGAACAAGGCCAACTTACTGGAGCGGGAATCGTTTATGATGCTCTCAACTTTCACATTGTTTCTCTCTATAAGTCCTACAACCTGATCCTACGAGCCTCTATATCTATCATCCTCCTCTCAGACAATGGTGTCATAGCACCGTCAGTCTTGGGCCGTCGTTCACTCTCATCTAGTAAATGGAGTATCACCTGTTTGGACCACTCAGGGTGTGGGGATCCTTCCATTGAAATAATGAGCACAGATGCTCGTGAGTTGTACAACTCTAAAAACACCGATTTGGGTTTAATCGGGTACATGACGTCATCATCGGCAAACGCAGCCCACATTGGCATATCTTGAAGTCATCTGCATCGGCAGCCAACTCCCCCGATCTCATCTCTTGGTCGAGATAGACTAGAAGAGCTCGATCCGTAACTCATGTGTACCTGTCAAGATTTTAAAAAAACTCCATTGACATATTACATATTACATATAAAATAGTGATAAGTGGGAAAAGATTGAGTGAAAAGCATACCTACGAAAAGTATTGAACATTGGCATGGTAATGTTGGCGTTAGCATTCAGAACTCAGAACAGTCACACTAAAAAGAGCATATAATAACAGAAGCAGATTGCCAATGGAAACAATATGTGTTGGACGCAACGATCTAGGATCTTTAGTTTGATGATGACAAACGTGTGTTGTTATTTAACGTGTGTGCTAAGTGTGTTTCAGGAATGGCAAAGTTGTTATTCTAAGCGTTGGAGAAAGTGGTGTGCACAAAGCAAGGTGGACTTAGTCAAGTCATGAAAAAAATGTGGACCAAGTCTAATTGACTAAGGAGATTGTATCAATTCTAATCAATTTGATATTTGATCAAATCAATTAATTGAGATTTGTTCAACCCCATTTCCTATTCATACTCCTAATTTCAAATCCATATTCCTATTCAATTTTCCTATCTAATTTGAATATAAATTGAGATCAATTCAAATCCCACATGAATTTGTATTCCTATGTTTGAGGGATTTGATTTGAGCCTAAAGATCTACCACCCTCTCCGATAAAAACTCCTCTCTCCAAAGATGAAAAATGCGGCCATAACAAAAGAAAAGGAGCAAGAGTAGTCGATAGAAATCCAAAAGAAAACCCTAGCCAAAAAGCCTATAGACGCAAGCTTATCTCTCCAATCTCCTCCTAGCCGTAAGGAAAAAATCCTAGCATCTATCTTGTGGCCAACCCAAATAATTCCATAGCTTCATCATCTACCAATCTGCAAGCACAATGCCCCTAGCCTTAATGAAGCTTACATGCCGCAATGTTTGACTAAGCAACCAAGCTCATCATCCTTTTTTCACCAGTTCCAAGCTTTCAAGGAGATCACAAGTACCGAGGTTGCAAGCTTGTCTCCCCTACATCCATAAGCCTCTTGTACTACCACAAGCACCCCAACTTCACACAAGAGACCTTCACGCTCCTCTCTCCTTGCCGAAGATTTCTCAAGCCCAGTACAAGATCTCGCATATCACCAAGAGCACCGACGAGAGCTACTGTTGTCGAAGAAGTCGAAGTCCCTTCGAGCTGTGAATGCTCCCACCGTCGGAGAAGCGCCATCCAAGAGGATCAGTTGAAGAAATACCAAGACCCACGCTCATCTCACTGCACCGACAACATCAGAGCCAAAGTCGTCGAGAGCTCCTCTACATTGCTACCATCATTGAGGATGCGCCATCGGAGAGAGCCAAAGCTGCCACCGTGAACTCGTGTTACCATCGAGGGGGAAGCTTGTGATGCCGTCGACGAGACCATGCATCAGCGTTCAAAACCCTGCCATAGGAGAAAGTTGCCACAAAGAAGACGCTGTCGAGTTTCTGTCGCCGGAGGGTGTCGTTGTCGAAGGAGAAGCCACCACCGCCGTTGAAGAGACATCGGTGCCTGCATCTACTTACTGCCGTTACGTTTTCGTCGTCGGAGAATGTTACCGCTGTCGCATCCTCTTGCTTCCACCGTTCTAAACCTTACAGCCATAGAGTCTCACCGCTAGTTGCCGTGGTGGTGTCAGAACTTCCATCCACTCGCTACAGTGAACCGTCGTCGTCGGAGAAGTTGCTCGGAGCAGTCACCGGTAGTCGTCGCTCGGAGATGTCACCATTGTCGCTGAGTGCCCTAACTCGATTTGAATGGCTTTGCTGACATGGCGAGTGCGTGAAACAAATTCACGTGAAAACGAAGAGCGAAAGCGTAATTTTTCTTGCTGACGTGGATAATTATTGAGGGGGTTGCTCTGTGCGTAGAACGAGGATTAATTGTTTTGAACTGGGATTGCTTTACGCACAGACCTACTTATGTACTAAACTTCAAAGGGCTACTGATTGACATCCATGAGTCAGATCGAGACACAGTTTGCGTCAGACTGGAGCTGACGACTACACGGATATGAACTGAGCATTTCTAAACTCTTTACTCTTTATATTCGTGCATTAGTGTAACGATCTCTGTAGGGGAAACTTTACCAGGTATTTGTGACTATTTTGGACTTGTCTGGTTGGGGCTAGACAAGAGGGTCTTGACGTGTTGGTGCAGTCAAGATACGCATTTACTAGGTTGATAGAGTTCTGCACTTTGTTGAGTGTGGTACAGTCTAGGTGGGGAGTTGGAGTTAAGACCCCATTGTAGATGTACATAAGGAACATATTAATGGTAGTATTTGCTTGAGGCTGGACGTAGGTCGTTGATATAACCGAACCAGGGTAAATTTGTGTAAACT
Source organism: Scilla litardierei (assembly GCA_030789695.1). Lineage (NCBI taxonomy): Eukaryota > Viridiplantae > Streptophyta > Magnoliopsida > Asparagales > Asparagaceae > Scilla > Scilla litardierei. The sequence continues at coordinate 112,630,547 of CM061135.1, forward strand.
CTGTGATTGTCTCTTATTTACTCTGCTTGTGATTTTAACTGCGTGTGATTTCTCATGGGTTGCGTGAGAATTTTTTCTTAGCCTATTCACCCCCCTCTAGGCTAGGATCCAGATCCAACAAGTGGTATCAGAGCAGGTTTTAGGATCTAGCCTAGGATTGACCATGGACCACATTGATAATGCTTTTGCTAAGGGTCAATCTATATCACGTCCCCCTAGATTTAATGGAGTAGATTATGCTTATTGGAAAAATCGTACGAGAATCTACTTAATTTCTATTGACTATAAAGCTTGGCAAATTGTTGAAAAAGGATATAAACCACATGTCATTAAAATTGAAAATGTTGAGATGCTTAAACCCGATGATAAATGTGATGATAATGATTGGAGACTCTATTCTCTTAATGCTAAAGCTATGAATGCTCTCATATTTTCATTAGATAAATCTGAATTCAATCATATCTCACATTGTCTAACTGCGGAGGAAATATGGCATACATTGGAGGTGATGTAGGAAGATATATGCCCATGAGGCAATTTATCTTGATTATACGTCTTGTTCATACCGTATATGGTACGTATTATTCTAAGTATAAGATCGTTTGTATTAACATACTTAGATAATATCCATAGACTTAGAGTTAGGTCCTTACATATCTAGATGAGATCTCGATTATGAGTAAGTAAGAGACCGAATAGAAACGTAAGTCTAAAACGGTTCGTGATCATAGATGTGTCGAGAACTGGATATCGACACATCGGATAGATCACTGTGTCTTCGTCTTACCTTCGGGTAATGATGATCTCATAGTCATTCGACTTGCTGAAGTCGGAGACGAGACACAGGTGCTCATTGGAGAATGAGTTCACTGAACGACCAAGATAGAGTTATTAAATGGTTAACTTTAATGATCTGTCTTTAATAACTCTAGGGTGATGATAGGTTAGTTGATCCTTAAGACCTGAAGTCATCTGTATAAACCTATGAACGGACGATGTAGCTTAGACCCATGATCTAGCTTCGAGGACCAGTCCTGATGAAAGATCTTAGGTTGGGTTGCACCAGAAGCTCTCTAGGTGAGTAAGTGACTAAGATGGGATTCGTCACTTCCATTAAAGGGAAGTTAGTGTTATAGGCTCAGTACGGTCTTTATGTTAATCCTCGGCCGGGGTACGTTGCAAGTAGTACAACGTGTACACAATAAAGACCGCCGTATACTGACCAATGTTGTCTGATAGGGTTGACAGAAAACCATACCCTAGGCCAACATCAAACACAGTCTTGACGAAGGGATTTTATCTAACGGAATTCATCACTGACACAGCCAATGCAAACCCTATGATACTTTTGTCAAAGGGTCGATCACGTTATGATGACTCTGAAACAGGGACGACAGCTACTGCTCGTAGTGACCGTCGTCTAGGGGTTTCGAGCCCCAACCTGTAGTAAGGTCAGGCTGTAGGGTCTCACACCGAGTAGTACTCGTGTCTTAGTAATAGGAATATAGAATAGAGAGAAATATCATTTGATGATATTCACAAGTTGAGTTGTGAAAGTTAGTCGCAATAGCAATAGGGACACAACGTTGCATTAGATGCTAACGTTAACTAAACGTGTTGTAAATTAGTTACGACGAATTTTGTAGGAACAAACTTGTTGGAAAGGGTTACCTGGATGACGGGATCGTCTCGGTCTAAACACAGGTTCAAACCGCGTCCAAATCGGAGCTCAAACGAGCCCAGAAACGCAGAAAGAGTTCAAGGGGAAGTGGGTTAGACCCACCGGGCCAAGAGGCCCGTGTGCAAGGGCAAAACGGGCGACGCCCGCTGGTTGCAACGGGCGCACGCCCGCTGCACAGCGGGCGCGGCCCGCTGCATCAGCGGGCGTGGCCCGCTGATGCAGCGGGCCAGCGCCCGCTGATGCAGCGGGCACGGCCCGCTGCATGCAGCGGGCCAGCGCCCGCTGCATCAGCGGGCGCGGCCCGCTGTTGCAGCGGGCACGGCCCGCTGCGGCAGCGGGCACCCGCCCGCTGCAGCAGCGGGCGGGCGGCCCGCCCTAGCTTCCTTGGGCGGGCGCGCCCGCTAAGCCTAGCGGGCGCGCCCGCAACTTAAGTTAAAATTAGGGTTTTTGAAACCCAAATGACGGCTACGAATTTTGTGGAAATTGCTAAACTTTGAGCAATTGTTTGAGGGGTCAAACGAAGTCGAAATTCGACACCGTCAGTTCCTACGCGTTCACCATTCCAAGCTCTTCTGATTGATAGCTTGTTTGGTGTCTGAAGTTTAGTGTGTGAGGAGAATTAATTCGTTAAAGTTTGACTTTGTGAAAGGCTAACTTTAAAAATTGAAATTAAGCCAAATGGCTTAATTGGCTTTTCTCTTCATGTGGATTGTCCCACATTGCCCGCAACAAGAGGGTGAGTGCTCACTCCCTATATAAATAGGGGTGCACTCTCCTCGTTGAAATACACACCAGTCAACGATCGGGTAGCTCCAAATTATTGAGCAAGCTCGGTCCGCGACTAAATCTCTCTCTCTACTTTCCTATTCTCCGGAGTAGTCCTAGCACGACTACGAAGGGGGTTTGGATCTGATCCGGACGTCTAAGACGCGGGTTTCTTCTCAAGTGAAACTTTCTACCGCGTGTGATCGGCTCGGAGGCGAAAGCGGCTCGGGCGGATCGGTGCGAGGGTGCGAGGCGGCTCAGGGAGATCGGGTCAACGCGGCTCGGCTACGACGAGCTTCTCAAGACGGTGCGGTACATCTTGCCTGCTCCAGGGCCAAGATTCCGGGTATGTGGTTAAGCGTTTTAGCGTAATTTTAATTAGTCGCTTAGTGTAGATCCTTCTTGGAGTGGTCAGACCCACTCCAAGTCGGCATAGATCGGGCTGGGTTCTGGCTCCCCAGAGCCTAGCTAAATTGTTTAGCTAGTCTAGAAATTTTGATTTCTGTTTTTCCGCTGCGCTTTTGTGCCTCCGTGGTCCGTCCGACTTAGGACGGATACGGATCCGAGCTCTGGGGGTCCGCCAAAACCCCAACAGGTGACGCACGAGGTAACGTCACAAGTGAAGGAGTCTAGACTTGCACTTCTGAGCACAGAGTACAAGGGATTTCGCATGCTACCATCAGAGACCATATCAGAGATGTTTGCGAGATTCACCAATATCGTCTACAAGTCTAGCTCGCTCGGTAAACCATATTCTAGCCTTGAACAGGTGAGGAAGATATTAAGAGCGCTACCAAGATCTTTCAGGCCTAAAGTAACTGCCATCCAAGAAGTGAAGGATCTATCACAGATGAGGGTGGAGGACTTGATAGGTAATCTAATGTCCCACGAGATTGAATTGCAAAATATTGAAGAAAGAGAGAAACCTGAGGAGAAGGAAAAATCTTCAAAGCCACTTGCTCTGAAAGCTAGCAAAGATGAAGATGATGAGGAGGAGATGGCGTTAATGGTAAGAAATTTCAGAAAGTTCGTCAAAACTCCTCAAGGAAGACCAGAAATTCACAGAAGGTTCATTCGCTCTAACACTTTTAATTACGATAAAAATTCTTCTGAACAAGATTCTGCTAATAGAGTTGAATGCTTCAAATGCAGGAAAAAGGGACACTTCGCGAAGCAATGCAGACAAGAGACTGCTCAGGTTGCTAAAGATAAAGGAAAAGCCAAGATGCTAACTTGGGACATGGACAGCGAAGCTGAGGATACGGATGAAGATGTGGTAGCCCACTCCGCTGTCGTCTGTTTAATGAAAAATAACGATAAGGTAAATTTCTTCACTAAAGCCGAATTGTTAGATATTTGTAAAGGAATGAAAAATGAGATTAATGAGCTAGAACTCACGTTGAATGATTATAGAGATGCTAGATTTAAATTGCAAAAAGAAAACTGTGATATTTCTGATGAAGTGGATATTCTTAAAGAGAAACTTGTTACATGTAACGCTAAAATTGTGTGATTAGAAAAAGAAAAAGCTAGCATGCCTGAAAAAGCAACTTGTCTTACTTGTCCTTCCTTGTTGAATGATATTAGCATGCTTAAGTTAGGTTTGATTAAGCTCAAAACTGAAAAAGACTATGTGATTAGAGAGCTTAAAGATAAATTCTGCATGTTGGATAATAACTTTAAAATGAAAATGGTTGAATTTGAAAAGGAGGAGGAGAAAAACAAGAGAGCTTTTATAAGTAAATGTATTTTGTTTGTGGATGAGAATAAACTATTAAAATCCAAAGTTTCCAGTCTAGAATTGTCATTAAGAAAATTTTCAATTGGTAAACATTCCTTGGATACCATACTTGAAACTCAATTATATGGCAATAATAGAAGAGGACTTGGATTTGGTTTGAAAAACGTTGAAAAGCCCAAATTTAAGAAAGTACACAACGTGCCTTCTATTGTGAAAAATATGCATGCAAAGTGTTTTACTTGTGATAGTGTTGGTCACACATCCTATTATTGTAAGTTTAGAAACACAAACATAAAGTTCAAACAAGTGTGGGTTCCTAAAACTTTAATGGCTAATACTAGTGGACCTTTTTGGATTCCAAGGTCACACTTAACACCTTTCATGTAGGAGAGGTGAAAATTTGGCGACGAGCAATAAATTGAAAGTTTCATTCTTTTAGCTCCTTAGTCAAATAGTGACGCGAAGGTATATCTTTTCCCTCTTTGCATTCATTGCATACCTTCATAGTTTTGTGTGTGTGCTTGATTTAATTTCTGTTTGTGTGCTTGTGTGTTTGCTTTTTAGGCTTGTTTTAGTTCTTTATTAAAGGAAAACAAAAAAAATTAAAAAACAAAAAAAATTGTGCTGAATGAATACCTCTTTATGATTCATTATAAGTGGTATTTCTTGAATGTTTATTCATATCCTTGTAGAAATCACTATATTATTATTATAGCTACATGTGCATGTTAGAATCTATTTTGTAGCCATGACATGCTTCACGAAATGATTAATTTGATTTCTACACCTACATATGCACTTCCACGGATACTAAACTTTGAGTACTTTTAGAGGTTCTTTTTATGAATATTGGAAAGTGAATGTAGGTTGATTATAACTGAATTATCTAAGGGATATGATGTGTATTGCCATGAATAAAAATTGAGCACGAAAAGAAATGAATATGAAAAAAAACATGAAAATTGCTCCGTTTGTAAATTGGATAAAATTCATGGCAAATACATGACCCTAGAGTATCCAACATAAGCTTTATGGGTAATCTCTAGTGTTGGTGTATACTACTCGTCAAGCAATGCCACCTCGTATCTAAGAGTCCTTATAGGCAATGTTTTGGGGTTTGGTACCTTGACCTTATTTTTAATGAGGTGAGAAAAATCAATCCTAGTGAAATTCATGTTAATTGAAAAATGTGGATTGCTTTGGTTGATGTTCTAAATTGAATCTCTCTTTGTACTTCTATGTTTATATTGTCACACTTACACACTGGTGGTGAAGTCTGAATTATGATTTTTAATGAAGTTGAATTGTCTACTTTATGGAAAATGACATGCAAGTGCCAGATATAATTTATAATGCTCTATTTTTGCATGTGATATTGTCTACATTAGTCCAGTTTTGATGATAACAAATGGGGAGAAAAGTGTTGAAAAGATTTGGTACTATTGAATGGTATTATTGGTTGAAGGGTGATTGGTATTATTGGTTGAAGGGGGAGCTTGAAAATAGGGGGAGCATGCTTATTCCATTCATATATTGTGTGCATGCTTACATCATCACACTTCACACACGTCCACCTATGTGCTCAAATCTTTCATTGGGTTGTCATCATCAAACGGGGGAGATTGTTGGACGCAACGATCTAGGATCTTTAGTTTGATGATGACAAACGTGTGTTGTTATTTAACGTGTGTGCTAAGTGTATTTCAGGAATGGCAAAATTGTTATTCTAAGCGTTGGAGAAAGTGGTGTGCACAAAGCAAGGTGGACTTAGTCAATTCATGAAAAAAGATGTGGACCAAGTCTAATTGACTAAGGAGATTTGATCAATTCAAATCAATTTGATATTTGATCAAATCAATTAATTGAGATTTGTTCAAACACATTTCCTATTCATGCTCCTAATTTTAAATCCATATTCCCATTCAATTTCCCAATCTAATTTGAATATAAATTGAGATCAATTCAAATCCCACATGAATTTGTATTCCTATGTTTGAGGGATTTGATTTGAGCCTAAAGATCTACCACCCTCTCCTATAAAAACTCCTTTCTCCAAAGATGAAAAATGCGGCCATAACAAAAGAAAAGGTGCAAGAGTAGTCGGTAGAAATCCAAAAGAAAACCCTAGCCAAAAAGCCTATAGACGCAAGCTTATCTCTCCAATCTCCTCCTAGCAGTAAGCAAAAAATCCTAGCATCTATCTTGTGGCCAATCCAAATAAATTCCACATCTTCATCATCTACCAATCTGCAAGCACAAAGCCCCTAGCCTCAATGAAGCTTACATGCCGCAATGTCTGACTAATCAACCAAGCTCATCATCCTTTTTTCACCAGTTCCAAGCTTTCAAGGAGATCACAAGTACCAAGGTTGCAAGCTTGTCTCCCCTACATCCACAAGCCTCTCGTACTACCACAAGCATCACACAAGAGACCTTCACGCTCCTCTCTCATTGCCGAAGATTTCTCAAGCCCAGTACAAGATCTCGCATATCACCAAGAGAGCCGTCGAGAGATGCTGTTGTCGGAGAAGTCGAAGTCCCTTCGAGCTGTGAACGCTCCCACCGTTGGAGAAGCGCCATCCAAGAGGAGTAGTCGAATAAATAACAAGACCCATGCTCATCTCACTGCACCGACGACATCGGAGCCTAAGTTGTCGAGAGCTCTGCTACATCGCTGCCATCATTGAGGAGGCGCCATCGGAGAGAGCCAAAGCTACCGCCATGAACTCGTGTTGCCATCGAGGGGGAAGCTTGTGACACCGTCGATGAGACCACGCATCACCGTTCAAAACCCTGCCATCGGAGAGAGTTGCCACAAAGAAGATACTGTCGAGCCGGAGTTTGTCGTTGCCGAAGGAGAAGCCACCACCGCCATTGAAGAGACATCGGTGCCTGCATCTACTTGCTCCCGTCAAGTTTTCGTCGTCGGAGAACGTTGCCGCTGCTGCATCCTCTTGCTTCTGCCGTTCTAAACCTTGCCGTCGTGGAGTCTCTCCGCTAGTTACTGTGGTGGTGTCAGAACTCCCATCCACTCACTGCAGCGAACCGCCATCGTCGGAGAAGTTGGTCGGAGCAGTCGCCAGCAATCGTCGCTCGGAGACGTCACCATTGCTGTTGGGTGCCTTAACTCGAATCGAACGGATTTGCTGACGTGGTGAGTGCGTGAAACAAAATCACGTGAAAATGAAGAGCGAAAGCGTAATTTTTCTTGCTGACGTGGATAATTATTGAGGGGGTTGTTCTGCCCACAGACCGAGGATTAATTGTTTTGAACTGGGATTGCTTTACGCACAGACCTACTTGTGTACTAAACTTCAAAGGGCTACGGATTGACATCTAGGAGTCAGATTGAGACACCATTTGCGTCAGACTGGAGCTGACGACGTGCTGATTGACACAGACGACTACACGTGCACGAACTTAGCATTTCTAAACTCTTTACTCTTTATATTTGTGATTAGTAGAACAATCTCTGTAGGGAAAACTTTACCAGGTATTTGTGACCATTTTGGACTTGTCTGGTTGGGGCTAGACAAGAGGGTCTTGACGTGTTGGTGCAGTCAAGATATGCATTTACTAGGTTGATAGAGTTCTGCACGTTGTTGAGTGTGGTACAGTCTAGGTGGGAAGTTGGAGCTAGGATCCCGTTGTAGATGTACAGAAGGAACATATTAATGCTAGTATTTGCTTGAGGCTGGACGTAGACCGTTGATGCGACCGAACCAGGGTAAATCTGTGTGTACTATGTGATTGTCTCTTATTTACTCTGCTTGTGCTTTTAATTGCGTGTGATTTCTCATGCGTTGCGCTAGAATTTTTTTAGCCTATTCACCCCTCATGCTAAGATCCAGATCCAACAGTAAGCATATGGACAAACTTAAAATCACTTCAAACCCCCAAAAAACCAATTAAAGACAAAAACTTAAAATCTTGCATGAAGCATATAGTGGAAATTCATATAGTTTTTCAATCATAAGACATCAGACAATTTTTTTGCCATATCCCCATCAGGTTGCTTGGCAATGGCTCCTTCATTATCTGCCCACACATGCCCATGACATGAATTGAATCCAACCAAGACCACTTCACCTCAAGCAAAGACAACAGAGTGAAAAAAAATCCCAAGTCCCACATGCTTCAGAATGCCACCTTACATTTCAAATCCATCTCAACTCATTCCATGGTTAATTACCAACTCACAAAATCTATATCATTCAAATTCTGCTACAACTTGGGGAATGAAGGATCCTAATTGTTTGCCATCCAGTTTGAAGTAAAAACAATTTGCCACAGTTTCATCATTGGGCCAGTTGAACTAAATTCCCAAAAAATCTTATATCCTTTATGCATATCATAAAAATCCAGTACACATACAAAGCATAAATGCCCAAGGAACACATGATATATGGGGTCAAATTGCTCAACAAACCATATACAGAAAATCCATTACACACAAGTAAACAAAAATTTCCATTGAAATCATGCTCCAGATTGCCACAAGCCAACCCAACTTCAACACACAATACAATAGCCCAATTCATAGACAGCACAGAACCCAAATACCATAAATCTAAATTTGGAGAAAGTTACAACAGGCCATGAGCTAACCCAACTTACCAGAAGTAAAAAAATGCATAGGAAAGCATTCTCCAGATTGCCACAAGCCAACCCAACTTCAACACACAATACAATAGCCCAATTCAGAGACATCAAAGAAACCAAATCATGTTGTGATACAAAAGAAAAAAATCACAATTCAATAGACAACAAACAACCCAAAGTATATAAAATATCTGAAATCCAAAGTTGGAGAGAGCCAACCCAACTTGCCACAAGTAAAAAAAAAATGCATAGGAAATCATTCTTCAGATTGCCACAAGCCAACCCAAGTTCCACACACAATACAATAGCCCAATTCAGAGAGAACAAAGAAACTAAATCATGTTGTGATACAAAAGAAAAAACTCCCAATTCAATGAGACAACAAATAATCCATAGTAAGTAATATCCCAATGAGTGCATGAAACTTTTTCATGGACTTAAAAATCCATAATTGAAATTAATTTATGAAAAACAAGAATAAAATCCCAAATCACCTATGCAAAGCATAAATTCCCAAGTCACGCAGGATACAAAGGTCCAAAAGCCACAACAACACATCCCTTAGTAATTCCATGACACCCAATAAAAAAATAATGCAAAGGAAATTATGCTCCAGATTGCCAAAAGCGAAACCATAGTCAAAACACAATACCATAGCACCCAGATAAAGCAAAGATACACAAGAAATCACAAGGCAAATGCAATGCAGAAAATCCCAATGCACCCATGATACATATGGAAAAAATCCACACCAAATCCAAAACAATATACAAGAGTCCAATGCAGAAAAAATCAAAGAAATCATACGTGCACAAATCATTTTTTGAAACATAAGTCAAAACTCCCAAGTCTCACATGCTACAGATGGCCAAGAGCCACTTCATATCCAACACACTTTACAGTTGCCCAAGGCAGAGACATCAAAGAATCCATAGTAAACAAAATAACAAGGCATGCAAGAAGATTTTTCAGAATCTAAAAAATCCCTAGATGATATCATTTTCTGAAACACAACAAAAAAACCCAATTCACACATGCTACAGATGGCCAAGAGACACAAGAAATTAACAAAAGTAATTAAAGTAGAAAGCATTTTCAGGGAAAAAATTCCATATATAAAATCAATTTATGAATAAGAAGAAAAAAATCCAAAGTCACGCATGCTACAGATGAACAAGAGACACAAAAATTCCATCACAATATACAATACCCCAAGGCTGAGACAGCAAAGAGACCATAATATTTAAAATACCAAGGAATGCATGAATCATATATGGGAAATTCATATAGTTTTTCAATCATTAGCCCTCAGAATTTTTTTTTCCATATCCCCATCAGGTTGCTTGGCAATGGCTCCTTCATTATCTTCCCAAACATGTCCACGACATGATGTGAAGCCAACCAAGTCCACTTCAGCTCAAGCTAATACAACATAGAAAAAAAATCCCAAGTCATACATGCTTTAGATTGCCAACTTCCAATTCATATCCACCATTTCCTTGCCTACTAACCATCTCACAAAAGCCATATCATTCAGATTCTGAACTAACTTGGGGAATGAAGGATCCTAATTGCCAACCTTCCTGAATAAAGTATATACAATAAGCCCCATTTTTATATGATCTAATTTCCCAAAAAATCTTATATCCAGCATTCATTTCAAAAAATTCCAATACACAGGCAAATCAGATTTTCCAAAGTCACACATGCTACTTAGGGCCAAAAGCCAGAAGAACCCATATACAAAAAAGATACATAGTTACATAAAATAACCAGGCATGCATGAAAACTTTATGTCACACATGCTACAGATGGCCAAGAAAGACTACAAATCAAACACACTCTGCAATGACCCCATGCAGAGACAACAAAGATACCATAGTAACTAAAGTACCAAGGCATGCATGAAAAATAAATGCCATTCCAGTCGCCTTTTGCCATAATAAATCCAAGTGAAGAATGTTCCAAGCAAAATACCAACATGGGTACAATTCTCTCAGATCTCTATTAACATATTTATACAATGCATAACCTACAGTGTTCATGGAGAAGAGAAGAACTTCAGTGGGACATGCTCAAACATGCACAAATGCAATGCAATGAGAAACTGCAGTGAAGGGAGGTGGGGCTTATGTGCCTTGCATTTCCATAGGAACCCACATGGAAATATACAACACTATTAAATTGCATTGCAAGCATTTGCACCAAACAATTTTCTTACCAAAAAACAAAAGATATGGATGAACCAACCCCACTTCACACTTGCAAATTAAATCAACACAATGAACAAAGGGCAGGCAAACAGATCAAGATTTATAAATATCATCAATTTAATCAACGATGGCAGCAATGGCCTTAGGCAGAGACAGAAAAGATACCATATTGTCACGGTCTCTTTTCGATCGTAGGTTTTCGTGCGCGTACTTTTGTTCGTACGCGTATTTATTTCGACCTCTTCTTGTACTCGAAACGTACGATGTGATATGTCGTTGTGACCCTCTGGAAGAGTACTTATTTGTGGAATTATTTGTGAACGTCATTTCATGGGTCGTTCTCCCACAAAAAAACTTTATTTGAAGAGGTGTCGTAACTCTTACCTTCGTCGTTAGACCTTTTTATTTTTAGTTTCATTTTTCGTTACCCTAGGCCGTGACCGTTCGTCTTAGTCTCGACCCTCTTGTCGGTATGGTCGTCCCGGTATTTTTCTTATAATTATCGGACACCACTAGACTCACTTTTTCCCCTAATCACTCTCTAATCATTAGCTAATTAATTTGAATTTCAAATCACCCTAATTAAACCTATAGGTTAAAACGTATCATGTTGAATATTTCATTAGCTATTCGCCATCCTATATCACCCTAACTCTACCCCCCTCCCTTTCTCCAATCATCTAAGTGTACCCCAATTTTAAACCAAATATAAAAACAAATCTCTTACGTATCACCCATTAGGGCTATTCACCATTCTATTTTAGACTAATTTATACCTCTCTCTCTCTCTCTCTCTCTCTCTCTCTCTCTCTCTCCCTCTCTCCCTCTCTCCCTCTCTCCCTCCTCCCTCCCTCCCCCCAAAACCCTTGAGTCCACTCATATTGAAATCTACATAGCAACCTTTTCATCTTTTATAACCAAATGCAGCCTAGGGCTTTCTTCCTCACGAAATCCTCACGCAGCCGCCACCCAAGCCCACGTCCTCACCTGAAACTCACGGCCAGGCCCTGACGTTCTCCACCTCCGACCAACCTCCCCTCGACAACACCCTCCTCCTTCACCTTCAAAACCCTGTGCAAAACCCATAAAACACCAAAAAAACTGTCGACAGCCTCCTCCCTTTAAACCCCACGGCCGGACCGACCCCCACTCACGGCCCAACCTCTCCTCAACGTCCCCCATCCACGGCCACCCTCCCCGCATCAGCCCTTCATCCTCCTCCCAAAAACAGTGCACAAACACCCGTAAACCCTAAAAAAACTGTCAATTGCCCTACAAAAACCCACGACCTAGGCTATTCTGCCGCTGCCGGCTGCTCCCCTACCGCCGGCTGCCCCTCGGGTGACCCTCCATTTGTGCAGGTCCTCCCCTGGCCACAGCAAGCCCAGACAACCTCTCTGCTCACTTTTTTGGCCTTTCCTCACCGTAAGATCTCGTTGTTCGCCACCTCTCGTGCCTCCTCTGGTGCTGTCCATGCCTTCCCGACGTTGTAGAACGCTGTGTCACTGTCCTTTCCCTTCGCGTCCTTGTTCGGTGATCGTACCGCTATCCGGTTGATCGTCGTTCGTCGCCGCTGTCCTGCCGTACCCTTGCTCGCTACCGGAGTCCAACCCTACCCGACGTCAGTGTAGCTTTTGCGTCGTGTTGAGGTAAACCCCGCTCCGTAGGAACCCCCACATCGCATGCTAATCAAGACTAAAAATGATAACTTTACTGCTTTGAATAACTCACTAATCAAGACTTAATAACTGGGACTGTAGGCTGGACCGCGATCTGAACACATAGGTAGACTTGGACTTGATTGAACGAAGATCGCAACGTGATTGTCTTCAGGCAAGTGATACTTGCCAGTGTTTGTTTAGGCCACGTTTTAGGCCAATTTGTGTACTAGCGTAAAAGAGACTAGGTGATGAAATGATAGTCACCTAGACGCCCTTATTAAATCTAGCTTGACAACGAAGCTAGATCCGACACCTTTACTATGCTATCATTTTATGCTGCATGTCACGTTTACTTTCAATTAACTGTACGCACTTTAATCTGCATCTTGCCATGTCATTTCATGCACCAATTTTTTCCATCGTGATTATGTAGCACACGCTACAATAAATTATTAACTATTGAGGCTAGGCACATGCTTTGCGGGCACAACCCTATGCCAAACCAAAAACACTTCCTGGCTCGAGATCCAGAAGCGAGCACAGCGTAGTTGGGAAACCAACGCTCAAGACACGTGGAGGGGTAGGGTTAAGCGATTACTTGACGTAGAAGTGTGCCCGTACAGCCACTTCAGCCAAAAGGCGTAAACCCTATGCACGAAGTGATAAATTAGTGTTCGTGAAATCGTTCGTAGTTTTCTGCTACGACGTGCATGCTTGTAATCATCATATTCATTTTAATTGTTGCACTCTTTAAATGTCAGGCCATATCATCATGGTAGAACTGCTAGTCGCATTACTTTTATATGATCCTTGCACAAAAGTCTTCCGTCTACTTTTGGAGACTTTTGCTGACATGTGCCCTCTTCTCTTTCGGTGTCACATGTCAAGTTTAGAGTCAGAGATAGTTGCAGAGGACGAGCAGTACGCAGACGTTGAGTTCGAGATTCCAGCAGAGGCTGAGTTTGAGGACACTGGTGACCAGTCCTAGTCTCACTTGGAGACTCCTTTTTAGTTGTTGTTGCTTTCAGTAGTTGCTGTTAGGTTTCGGTGCGTAGCACCTATCTCTCTGTTTTATGTTTCGGCCATGCCTTAGGCCTTTCGTTCAGACTATGTACTTTTTGTGACTTTTCTGCATGTTTGGAATAATTGTTGGATGTTATTTGGTGGATATTCTTATGTCTGCTTTTCATATTATTATTGTTGTTTCGTCGCATTGTAAGAATCTGCTATTGGTTTCATACACAGACGCTTATTGTTGAGTATAGGACTTCTCCTCACTTGGTGTTAATGATGAGTAAACATAAATACTTGTGACTAATCCCTTATTTGTAGTTAATCCATTACCTAAGCTTATTATGAAGATATACTTGCAATGAATGACACTCAAAGATCATTGGAAGCAAATGAAATGGATTGGATGATCGTAGATGGTGATTGAAGCTCCTAGAAGACTTCAAGCTCATGCGTTGGATAGAAGAGAGAGTTTGTCAAATGTAACTTTCTTATTTCTCTTCCAGTATGTAGCTTAGAAGTAGAACATTGTTGGAGCACACACACATCTTCATTTCAGTCCTAGGATGTCATTAGATCAACCTTCCGTAGACTCCAATTCATTTCAATCTAGATTGTGCATGTCATGTTTATAACAGTCGACTGCTGAACGTTTTACAGTCACTTGTCTCAAAAACAATCGACTGTGTTTTGTTCTACAGTCGCCTATTATGCACAAACTTTTATAGTCTAGTTTTGGGCTTCTCTGCTTTAATTCTCACAGGTGACTTATGAACGACACACAGGCGCCTGTCCAAGTGACAGTCGACTGTGTTTCGTTAATCAGTCGCCTGTCTATTTTTAGCCCAAATCCTAGTCTATCTGTTTATTCTGGCTAGTCGACTTATGTTGGATTTACAGTCGACTGTCCATTGGATCAGTCGAATGTCAATGCTTCTTCAGTCGTCTGTCTATGAGCCTATTTGATGACTCAACTCTCTGGAAAATCTCAGGGTTTTGACAGTCGTCTGTATAAGGATTTACAGTCGCCTGTTCAGATTAACAGTCGACTGTCTTCTCTTTATCATTCGTCTGTCCTGTTCTCCCAGATGTTTTCCAGATTTCATCAAATTGCCATTCTTCGGCCAGTCGCCTGCTGTAGGATTTACAGTCGCCTGTTGGTTCAACAGTCGATTGTCTATGCCTCATCAGTCGACTGTCCACATGGTAAGTTACAGTTATGAATTCTCACCTACCCTATCTGACTGTGCAGCAGTCGACTGTGAATTCTTTAACAGTCGACTGTCGCGAGCGCAGATTCTATCCGTTGAGTTTTTCCTCACGGATTTCAAAGTGGGTTTTACTGAATTCGTTTGTAGTGTTTGAGAAACCTTTATAAGGAGCCTCTACTATTCCATTGAGAGGTGACCCATTCATCCAAGTTTCATTTTTCTAAATCTCTCAAGATCAACGCTCTCAAATCCTAAGCCCTAGAATTCCTATCTTCATTCTCTTGCTCTCTAACCTAGAACCAAAGAGATATCTTCTAGGCATTTGGTGCAGTCAAGAGAAAGGGCTTTCCTCTCTTCCAAGAGAGTCTTTCAACACACAACACACTTCCCCTTCAAGTTCTACTTCAAGGCGTAGGTGATTGTAAGTGTTGCT
This sequence comes from Scilla litardierei, assembly GCA_030789695.1. Taxonomy (NCBI): domain Eukaryota; kingdom Viridiplantae; phylum Streptophyta; class Magnoliopsida; order Asparagales; family Asparagaceae; genus Scilla; species Scilla litardierei. Next base: position 112,645,865 of record CM061135.1, read on the forward strand.
TTCATATTTCATAACTTTCGTTATTGCATTTACTCTCGGGTTGTGAGAGTGGTTTGCTTGCTCCCAAGTTGTGGGAGTCAAGGACAATCGATTGTATTTCGATTTCACTTGTAGGGTTGCTACAAGTGGGTTTTAAGGAAACCTCAAGTTAGGGTTCTAACTTGAGTATCCGATTGTGAACCGGGTGGAAGGGATGTAGGATTACCTGGAACAAGTCGGGAAGTGACTTGGGTAATCCGAACCCTTGAAACATCCTTGCGTTTGCTTGTGTTTCATTTTGGGTTTGTTTCTATTCCACACTATTTATTGGTTAGGAATTTAAATTGGTGTAAAATTGCATAAACACTATTCAACCCCCCTTCTAGTGTTTCCCCCATAGCCAGGGTCCTTACACTTATCAGATTGCAGCTTCACAGCTCCAAGTCTAAGCGGACCTTCTCACGTCTCACCTCCTATACTTGGGAAGCGGGGCGTGACATGTTTTAGTGGTGGCCCATGCAGGTCTCCATTTGCACCTGTGAAATATCGGAACAACAATAATGATAACAACATCCATTAAAATATTCGGAACATTCAAGTCATAAATTGAGTCTAATCTGAACGTTTTCTTGTCTTAGATGGTGGGAAGACGCATTACCCGGGTTGGTGGTGGATCTGGAGCTGGTAGTGGAGCAGGAAACGGTGAGGATGCTGATAGAGCACCTACCACTACTGAGACGATGAGGATGATGCAGCAGATGATGCACGTGCAGCAGGGCATGCTTCAGAATGCCCCTCGCTTTGAGCCGGGAGCGAAGCAGTTTCGGGGGTTAGGTCCGACGTACTTCACTGGGTCAGAAGGACCCTTGGCTGCGGATGAATGGATGAAGAACACTGAGGACAATCTGCTTCTTTCGAAGGTTAACCTGGCTGGAAGGGTCGAATTGGTGAAGAAGCAGCTGAAGGAAAATGCACGTAGCTGGTGGGAATCGGAGGAACAGATGTTGGTGAGGCCTATACCTTGGGCCACTTTCAAAGCTAGATTTGATGAGGATTTCTTCCCTTGAGCTGCCAGGAGGGAGTTGATGTAGCAGTTCATTAATTTGAAACAAGGGAGTCTGACGGTGGATCAGTACCACCTGGAGTTCACCAGATTGTGCCGCCTTGCGCCGAATTTAGTTCGGACCGACGAGGATCAAGCTCAGCAATTTCTGCAGGGTCTTTCCTTGGATCTGCAGAGTTTGATGTCTTCTTCAGACTTGGACTTGTATTGGAAGTTGCTGATAACTGCGAAGATACATGAGCTGATTGCCAATCAGAGGAAGGTGCTGTATTTAGGTGCAGCGAAGAGGCTTATGGAGCCGGCCAGAGCTGTGGTTAGGCCTGAGTTGAAGCCTAATTAGCCTATGCAGTTTAAGAGGCTAGGTGGGCCTAGTCAAAAGATGTGCCATTTTTGCGGCAAAGCTGGTCATGTGAAGGAGCAGTGCAGGAGGCTCTGGGCTAGTGCTTGGTTTGTGGCGACGCTACGCGTGTATTGAAGGACTGTCCGAGAGCTAAGCATCTGTGGAAGGCACCAGTCGGAGTTCAGCAACAGAGATCACCTGTAGCTGATGGACGTTGAGCGCCTCTTATTCCCCAAAAGCAGGCTTTCCAGCAGGCCGTTCAGCCTAGGAGGCAAGCTTTCACGATGATTGCAGTAGAGGCGGAGGCTGAGGATGGAGTTATTGCAGGTAACCCTCAGACTAGTTTTTACTTTTCATTAGTTGATCTTGAATGTTAGATTAGATCTTGTTTGTTAGAATAGGTTTTGATTGCTAGTTTGTTGTTAGGGGTTATTCTTGTTTGTGCTTGTCCCGCTCGGGTTCTCTTCGACTCGGTTCATCCATGTGCATCCTATCTCGGAGTTTTGTGGACAAGCATTCTCTGTCGACTTCCCCTCTTTCCAAGAGTTGGGATATCTCTACGAGGAATGGTGTGATCTTGGTATCTCTTGGTTGTCGATCTTGTCTCTTGGTTGTCTGTGGACTTGAGCTATATGCCGATTTTATCGTCCATGACATTACCAATTATGATGCCGTTCTTGGGATGGATTGGCTTCGTTGTTTCTTTGCTACGATCGACTGCCAACAGAAGAAGGTGATGTTTGAGATTTCTGGTCACCCGACCTTCGAGTTCAGCAGCGGTAGCAGTTCGCTTGGGCCTGTCAGATTTCGGGCCAAGCCTGTGGTGGAGCTTGTAGCTATGCAGATGGAGGTGAGTAGACCAGCTGTGGTGAGAGATTTCGATGATGTCTTTCCCAAGGAGATATCAGGACTGCTGCCCAATCGAGCTCTTGAGTTCTCGATTGATCTTATTCCGGGAGCGCAGCCCATTCTGAAAGCACCATACCGTATGGCTCCGGCAGAGTTGGAGGAGCTGCGTAGACAGTTGGACGAGCTTTTGTAGAAGGGATATATCCATCCGAGTGTATCTCCATGGGGAGCACATGTTCTACTGGTGAAGAAGAAGGACGATTCGTGCCAGATGTGCATGGACTACAGAGAGTTGAATGCCGTCACCATCAAGAACAAGTATCCGTTGCCGCGGATAGACGACATTTTCGATCAGCTTGGAGGATCGAGGGTATTCTCTAAACTGGATCTCAGGAGCGGATATTACCAGCTGAGTGTGATGAAGAAAGATGTGCAGAAGACAGCATTCAGAACGAAGTATGGACACTACGAGTTCGTGGTTATGCCTTTCGTTGTGACCAACGCACCCGCGGTTTTCATGAACCTGATGAACCTGATATTCTACGACTTCTTAGATAAGTTCTTCGTTATCTTTATTGACGACATCTTGATCTATTCGAAGTCGGAAGAGGAGCATGCTGAGCACTTGAAGACAGTTCTGGAGATTCTGAGGAAGCATCGTTTGTATGCGAAGTATTCCAAGTGCGAGTTCTGGCTGAATAGAGTTGCCTTTCTTGGACATGTGGTGTCAAGAGATGGCATATCCGTGGATCCGGAGAAGATCAAGGCTATCAGAGAGTGGCCAATTCCGCGGACAGCTTCTGAGATCAGGAGTTTTCTAGATCTAGCAGGATATTATCGGTGCTTCATCAAGGATTTCTCTCGTATTGCAGAGCTGATGACTAGATTGACGAGGAAGGATATACCGTTCGTTTGGTCCGATGCTTGTGAGGATGCCTTTTCTATTCTGAAGGCGAGATTGACATCAGCACCTGTTCTAGCTATGCCTGATCGGAGTGGAGGCTTCGAGATCTTTTGCGATGCTTCTGACAAAGGTCTCGGTTGCGTTTTGCATCAGCATGGACATGTGGTCACGTACGCTTCTCGGCAGCTTAAGGCTCATAAGAAGAACTACCCGACGCATGATTTGGAGTTGGCTGTAGTCATATTTGCGCTCAAGATTTAGAGGCATTTCTTGCTGAGTGAGAAGGTGAAGATTTTCACTGATCACAAAAGCTTGAAATATATCTTTACATAGAAGGAGCTCAACATGTGACAACGTTGATGGTTGGAGCTCATGGCAGATTATGAGATCGACTTGTAGTATCACCCTGGCAAGGTGAATGTGGTTCCTGATGCATTGAGCAGACTTCCAGTGGTTATGAAGTTGACTTCACAATGGAGGTTGCAGCAGGAGTTCTATGAATCAGGTATTGAGATTGTGCTTCCTGGAGAAATTCTGTCATTGATGTGTATGCAAATACAGTCGATGATCGTGGATCGGATCAAGGCAGGACAGGCTGGAGATTCGAACCTGATGAGGATCAGCGAGCAAGTAGAAGCCGGTCTACAGACTGACTTTCTGATTCATGAGGATGGCTCGATGAGGTATAGAGCCAGAGTTTGTGTGCCAGCTGGAGATGTTAGAGAGGAGATGCTTGTTGAGGCACATAGTTCGCCGTATTCTGTACATCCTGGTGGGTCCAAGATGTACAAGGACCTTCGCCTAAACTACTGGTGGCATGGCATGAAGCGGAGTGTGGCACGGAGCGTTGCCAAGTGTTTGGTATGCCAGCAGGTTAAGGCAGACCATCAACGTACGACAGGGTTGCTACAACCGCTTTCGATTTCGGAGTGGAAGTGGCAACACATCACTATGGATTTCGTGACTGAACTACCTCGGAGTCCGAAGTAGAATGACGTGGTTTGGGTAATCGTAGACCGGTTGACCAAATCTGTGCACTTTATTCCTTTCCGAGTAGGACAGTCGACGGAAATGCTAGCGATGAGATACATGGAGGTAAATTCTTTTACTCTTCGTTTTTATTTTCTTTCCCTAGTTTAGATGGTGATGTAATGTGAATCGTGCAGGAGATCGGGCGACTTTACGGAGTCCCCGTGAGTATCGTATCAACAGGGACACGAGATTCACATCTCAGTTTTGGCAGAGTCTGCAGAAGAGTCTGGGTACGAGTCTGAGTTTCAGTACCGCGTACCACCCGTAGATGGATGGTCAGTCCGAGAGGACGATTCAGATTTTAGAGGACATGCTTAGAGCGTACATGTTGGACTTCAAGGGATCTTGGAAGGATCATCTTCATCATGTGGAGTTTTCCTATAATAACAGCTACCAGGCAAGCATTGGCTGGTGCCATTTGCCGCGCTTTATGGGAAGAAATGTCGATCTCCACTAAGCTGGGATGACATTAGAGACATGGAGCTGTTAGGGCCAGAGATGATTGTTGAGGCTGTGGATGTTGTGAGGAACATCAGGGAGAAGCTGAGGATCGCTCAGGACTGTTTCAAGCATTGGGCAGATGCTAAATGGCGACCGTTGGAGTTTCAGCCTGGAGACCATGTTTTTCTCAAGATCTCTCCGAATCGAGGAGTTATTTGATTTGGAAAGAGAGGCAAGCTGAGTCCGAGGTATATTGGACCTTTTGATGTCCTGGAGCGAGTTGGAGCCGTGGCTTACCACTTGGCGATGCCGCCATCACTGGAGGGAGTTCACGACGTGTTTCACGTATCTCAGTTACGTCGATACGTCAGCGATCCATCTCATGCTGTGGATTTCTCGGAGATCACGATTCGACTGGACCTGACCTATGATCAGCAACCAGTTGAGATTCTGGATAGACGGTAGAAGCAGTTGAGGAATAAGACCGTCGACTTGGTTAGAGTGCAGTGGCGTCATGGTTCACCTGGGGAGTCTACCTGGGAGCATGAGGAGGAGATGAGAGAGCGCTTTCCGCACTTAATTCTGGAGAAGTAGTTGGTGTTGATTCCGAGGGCGGAATCATTTTTAAGGTGGGTAGGATGTCACGGTCGCTTATCAATCGTACGTTTTTCGTGCGCGTACTTTTGTTCGTATGTGTATTTATTTTGACCTCTTCTTGTACCCGAAACGTACGATGTGATATGTCTTTGTGACCCTCTGAAAGAGTACTTATTTGTGGAATTATTTGTGAACGTCATTTCATGGGTCGTTCTCCCATAAAACAACTTTATTTGAAGAGGTGTCGTAACTCTTACCTACGTCGTTAGACCTTTTTATTTTTAGTTCTGTTTTCCGTTACCCTAGCCCATGACTGTTCGTCTTAGTCTCGACCCTCTCGTCGAGACGGCCGTCCCGCTATTTTTCTTATAATTATCGGACATCGCTAGACCCACTTTCCCCCCAATCACTCTCTAATCATTAGCTAATTAATTTGAATTTCAAATCACCCTAATTAAACCTATAGGTTAAAACGTATCATGTTGAATATTTCATTAGCTATTCGCCATCCTATATCACCCTAACTCTACCCCCTCCCTTTCTCCAATCATCTAAGTGTACCCCACTTTTAAACCAAATATAAAAACAAATCTCTTACGTATCACCCATTAGGGCTATTCACCATTCTATTTTAGACTAATTTATACCCCTTTATATATATATATATATATCTCTCTCTCTCTCTCTCTCTCTCTCTCTCTCTCTCTCTCTCTTCCCAAAACCCTTAAGTCCACTCATATTGAAATCTACATAGCAACCCTTTCATCTTTTATAACCAAAAGCAGTCTAGGGCTTTCTTCCTCACGAAACCCTCACGCAGCCGCCACCCAAGCCCACGCCCTCGCCTGAAACTCACGGCCTGGCTTTCCCCCGACGTCCTCCACCTCCGGTCAACCTCCCCTTAACAACACCTACCTCCTCCACCTTCAAAACCCCGTGCAAAACCCATAAAACACCAAAAAACTATCGACAGCGTCCTCCCTTTAAACCCCATGGCCGGACCACCATCGCCGCCGTCGGTGACCCCCACTCATGGCCCAACCTCCCCTCGACGTCCCCCATCCATGGCCAGCCTCCCCCACATTATCCCTTCCTCCTCCTCCTTAAAATAGCACGCAAACACCCGTAAACCCTAAAAAACGGTCAATCACCCTATAAAAACCCACGGCCTGGGCTATTCTGCCGTCGCCGGCTGCTCCCTCTGCCGCCGCCCACCCCTCGGCTGACCCTCCATCCGTGCAGGTTCTCCCCTGGCCGCAGGAAGCCCCAACAAGTCGCTGCTCGCTGTTTTGGCCTTCCCTCGCCGCAAGATCTCGCTGTCCGCTGCCTCTCGTGCCTCCTTGTGTTGCTGTCCGTGCCTTCCTGACGCCGTAGAATGCTATGCCACTGTCCTTCCCCTTCACGTCGCTGTTCAGTGGTCGTATCACTACCCGGTTGATCGTCGTTCGTCACCGATGTCCTGCTGTACCGTCGCTCGCTACCGGAGTCCAACCCAAACCGACGTCAGTGTAGCCTTCGCGTCGTGGTAAGGTAAACCCCACTCCGTAGGAACCCCCACCTCGCATGCTAATCAAGACTAAAAACCATAACTTTACTGCTTTGAATAACTCACTAATCAAGACTTAATAATTGGGACTGTAGGCTGGATCGCGATCTGAACACATAGGTAGACTTGGACTTGATTGAACGGAGATCGCAGCGTGATTGTCTTCAGGCAAGTGATACTTGCCAGTGTTTGTTTAGGCCACGTTTTAGGCCAATTTGTGTACTAGCATAAAAGAGACTAGGCGATGAAATGATAGTCGCCTAGGCACCCTTACTAGATCTAGCTTGAGAATGAAGCTAGATCCGACACCTTTACTATGCTATCATTTTATGCTGCATGTCACGTTTACTTTCAATTAACTGTATGCACTTTAATCTGCATCTTGCCATGTCATTTCATGCACCAATTTTTTCCATCGTGATTGTGTAGCACATGCTGCAATAAATTGTTAACTATTGAGGCTAGGCACCTACTTTATGGGCACAACCCTATGCCAAACCAAAAACACTTTCTGGCTCGTGATCCAGATGTGAGCACAACGTAGTTGGGAACCAACGCTCGATACACGTGGAGGGGTAGGGTTAAGCGATCACTTTAGCGTAGAGGTGTGCCCGTACAGCCACTTCAGCCAAAAGGCGTAAACCCTGTGCATGAAGTGATAAATTAGTGTTCGTGAAATCGTGAAATAGTGATTCGTAGTTTTCTGCTACGACGTGCTTGCTTGTTATCATCATGTTTATTTTAATTGTTGCACTCTTTAAATGTCATGCCATATTATCATGTTAGAACTGCAAGTCGCATTACTTTTATATGATCCTTGCACAAAAGTCTTCCATTTACTTTTGGAGACTTTTGCTGACATGTGCCCTCTTATCTTTGGGTGTCATATGTCAGGTTTAGAGTCAGAGATAGTTGCTAAGGACGAGCAGTACACAGACGTTGAGTTCGAGGTTCTTGCAGAGGCTGAGTTTGAGGACACTGGTGACCAGTCCTAGTCTCACTTGGAGACTCCTTTTTAGTTGATGTTGCTTTCAATAATTGCTGTTAGGTTTCGGTGCGTAGCACCTATCTCTCTATTTTATGTTTCGGCCATGCCTTAGGCCTTTTGTTCAAACAATTTACTTTTTGTGACTTTTCTGCATGTTTGAAATAATTGTTGGATGTTGTTTGGTGGATATTCTTATGTCTTCTTTTCATATTATTATTGTTGTTGTTTCGTCGCATTGCAAGAATCTGCTATTGGTTTCATACACAGACGCTTATCAGACTGCAGCTTCACAGCTCCAAGTCTGAGCGGACCTTCTTACGTCTCGCCTCCCATACTCGGGAAGCGGGGTGTGACACATATTAACTAAAATTACCATGCATGCATGAAAACTTTATGTCACACATGCTATAGATGGCCAATATACACATCAACTCCAACACACTTTACAATGGCCCAAGGCAGAGACAGCAAAGATACCATAGTAACTAAAATACCAAGGCATGACACAAAAATTTATGTCACACATGCTACAGATGAAAAAAGCAATCACCCATCCACCACAATATACAAAAGTGCACTACCACACTCTCCATCAGTTCCAACATTATACGTACATGACATATTGATCGCTTCCGAGTGTACACCCGTAAAACGATGTGTAGTTTTACCGCAAGCGCACGGTGTAGCGGTGAGTGGGTATCGAACTCAGGGAGGAACAAATGACAGTGTCTCTTTCCGATCACCTAGCTATTAAGAGGGTCGATAATCATTTGGGTAAACAGTCACAATCGTGCTAATATCAAGAGAAAATATCAAATTAATTGAACGTCTAGGAGTAGGGAATCCCCACTACGGACCATCTCTCATCATTTTGACTCATAGGTTTCATTATTGCTAAACTTGAATGTGGGTGAACTAGTCGCAACTAAATGTTGAACCAAGCTCACGCTCTCACGCTATTGCCGGTCTATAGCAAACCTAGGATAGGGCCAAATGTCTTGCAAACCCTAGCCTAAGCCGCTAGCGTGAAGATCGACATCATCATTCAATCGTATCTCGAGCCCACTCTCGTGCAAACTCGAGCTACAGCCTAGGTTGCGATAGTTCCTATCCGTCCAATCTCTTGCAAATGGATATGGGTATAGAATCACAATTGAAAATCCTAGGTTTGACCCAATCTCTTGCAAACCAAGTCTAGAGAGATCCAATTGTCAATCTACATTGGATATCTAGGCCTTCTTATCAATTGGGATCCAATCTCTTGCAAATCCCAATCGATATGAATCCCTAGCCATCCGTATTTAATCAATCCCAACCTAACCCTAATCAATCCTAGCAACAATTTCACAAATTCATCACAATTTAGAAATAGGGTCCATAGGGTTCATCCCTACGCCTTAAGACGATGGCACTACTCACTATTCATCATGAAATTCTCAGAAAAATCAATAATAATATCAAGAGAATTCATTGCAATAGAGAAATAACAAATAAAAATTGAGTTTTCGATAGGAAATAGACAAACCAATGAAGATCCAATGATATCCAATGAGAATCCAATAAGAGTAGCCTTTAAATCTCCAAAAAGAAAGCCTAAATCTAATTAATCTAAAAAGTTCTGAAAAGTTCTCAAAAAGGCTGCCAAAAGCTCCTCTAACTAGGGCAAAAACTGGGTATAAATACCCCCCAAAATGGCCCAGAAAATCGTGACGAAACTGCCCCTGCGCAGCCCAAAAATCGCAACTTACGCCGCAGGCGGAGCGACTCACTCGGCCGAGTGACATTGTCACTCGGCCGAGTGAAAGACCCTGTAAGAAAATCGTAAGTCAGGGGGTCTCAGGTTCTGCCTTCGGAGGAGACTCGGCCGAGTATACTTCTCCATTCGGCCGAGTGGCTTTATCGTTCGGCCGAGTGACTTTCGACAGGATCTTCGAAAAATACAGTAACTTCGGCCTTTCTCTAAACAATTTCTCTGTGCCACTCGGGCGAGTGAGATTTCTCATTTGGTCGAGTGGGATTTCTTCGTTCGGCCGAGTATACGCTGAGATTAGCTCTGTGTGCATATCCGTTCTGGTCGGCCCTGTGGGGCTTCTTGTTCAGCCGAGTGACTGCTCCACTCGGCCGAGTGGTATGCTGTAAATGCCCAATCTTCTCCGTTTCTCCTCCTCGTCGCTCCTAGGAAGTTCCTTCTTCTTCCACTCGTCTTCCATCGCTGAATGGCCCTTAAATGAGCCGCGGGTGACACTCCTTAGTGCTTGCGAACCACTTGATCTCAAAATCGCTCCGAATCGCTCCATATTTCCTGAAATATGACAAAAACAAGAAATAGTGAAAAGCATCGCAATATTGTCAAATGGTCGTAAAAATCGTGATATGAGCGATCAAAACAGCATGCTAACATGCAGAAAATAGGTGTAAAATATGGAGTGATCAAAATCCCCCAAGCTTACCTCTTACTCATCCTCGAGGAAGATAAGTAAAAGGCAAGCCCGATGGAAAAAAATAATAAAAAGAAAAGATGGAAGAGATAGAAAATAAAGAAAGCAAGCAAAGAGAGGGGTGCTAGATCATCTTCTCAGGACGTGGGTTTTGCTTACTCATGTAGCACACGGCGAATGTAAAACTCACGCCAAAGGGTTTTATCTCGATACCATAGTATATGGATGCATTCAAAATAGAGAACCCGAGAATAGCAAAATAATATGAGATACAGAATCATTCTAGAATTAACATCGTCTGAAGCATCTAAAGCGGTATGCATAATCATAGACCACACACTTTTCAATTGAATGCTTTCTATCTGGAGTATAAGAGATATCACACAATATTGAGCAATAAGAATAGAAAAGTGTGGGTTTCATGAAATGTATGCTAAGTGTCAATTCCTCGATTTTGTAAAACTTTTAGTGATCTCACCAAGTATAGAAAATTACCTAGCTTAGGTTGTCATGCACTGTCGAGTAGTCACTCTCTCACACATCATTGGTTCCTCTCCCCCAAGCTTATCTATAAGCGTGGTAGCATAAGATAAATCAATAAATATATTCCCCATTTTTGAAGCTCCATGATAGAACAAAAACAAAAGAGGGAAGAAAGAGAGAAAGAGTATGAGATGGGATCATGTATAAACTTCTTTTCTCTTTTCTTTTCTTTTTCTCATTTTTTTCTTCTCTCTTTTTTTGATTTATATATACAACTTTGACCCCAAATAAAAATATAGAAAGATATACATATGTTTTTCTTTTTGATTTTGGGGGTAGTGGAGCATGAACTTTATAAAGCAGGGGAATTACCAATATAGGATCCGCTAAAGGGAGATTCACCAATGAATATAAAATAGAGACTTAATGCTCAAGGTATGTGGAGAAAGAAATAAATGTAACACTCAGTTCACTCTATAAGACGTGCACAACAACTTCAGCCGAGTAATATAATCTACTCAGTTTAATCTCAGAAAGTAAACTAGTCCAGTTATATCAACCTAACATTCATTCATTCAACCTGAAAGTGGGGCATACAATTTTCATGCAATAAGAAGTGATATAAGAAAGGAAAGCAGTACTCCAGATATAAGTAATCAATGCGTGAAGCTTGGTGTGTTTTCTACGAAGAGCATACATATGAATTATCAGACTTCAGCTAATAATAGAATTTCATCCATATTCATATACGACAAGGTGGGTTACTATCTCAAATGCATATCATGACAAAGCATATGATATCTGGAATAAAAGATACGGCGTGACAAAATAGCATGCATACAGAGATAAGCTAATCACCACGTCATCATCATCATCATATAAAAGTCATCTCTAGCAAAAGATGAAAGAAACAAGGATAAAAGAAAATAGAAACTACTACGAAATGCAGCACACTCAAAAAGGTGAAAAAATGTGATGCATGATAAAAAACGAAAAAGTGGGTGAAAATGAGTGCAAAAGCGGAAAATGTGAGAAAAACAAAAACAAAAGGGTGACAAAAAGCAAAAGCGTGGGAACTCACTCCCCCAAGCTAAAGTGCACAGTGTCCTCAATATGCGAAGTGTGGCACACCGAGAGACGTGAAATGGGTGGGGTGGGTGAGGATGCATGTATGATGAAAATAAAAGAAAAGGAAATGATATGGTAATGCAGGTGATGCATGCAGAGGTCAAAATGGTGCAGAATATCAGTGTCCCCAAAAATAAGATCCCTCACTCCAAAAGAGATATAAACAGATAGGACCAAAAAGGTACCAAAACGGCGCGTGGAGGAGGGGTGCAAAAATCACCAGGCTAAAAAACAACCAGCAAAACAACAAAAATATAGAAGGCATCCAGAGTGTGCCTAGGCTGATGGAGGTGCACCAGCACCATCATGTGGCGGTGGAGGTGGTGGGGGTGGTAGCTGCTGGGTGGGTGTCGGTGGTGGGGGCAGACGCGCCAGAATCTGGTTCAGGTAAGCCTGAATAATGGGGAGAATGGCGACGTGGGTCTGGACAGAACTAACTGTGGCGGAGAGAGCCTGGAAATATCCTCTAAGTCCACTAACAGCCCCCTCAAGAGCACGAATGCTCTGAACTAGAGTGTCGGGGGGTGGTGGAGCAGAGGGACGCACGGGTCTAACAGGTGAAGTGCGGGGTTGTCTCACGCGGGTAGTGTAGAGGATGGGTCCAGCAGGGAAGTGGGGAAGTGGTGTTGTGCTCACTAAGTGACGCCCAGCCTCTGTGAGAGGCCGGGATGCAGGAAAGGTCGAAGTGGAAGCAACAACGGAAGTGGAAGTGAAAACAGACAGAGGCCGGGACGTAGGAAAGGTCGAAGTGGAAGTAGCAGTGGAAGTGGAAGTGAAAATAGACGACAAGGCGACGTGAGAGGTCAGTGACGCAGACGTGGGGACAGATGTCACGACACTCTCAGAAAGGACAACGGCAGTGGGGACCGAGACATCGATGACTGGGGAGGCCGTGAAGGGCACAAAAGATGACTCCCCAGGAGTCAAGAACAACAATCGGGATAGGGTCTCTACTGCGGAGGTGAAAGAGGACTCGCCGCTCTCAATAATGGTAGGGGGACGCTCGGGACTCAGAGTGGTAATGGGCTCGGCAGAGATATGCACAGAGGTGGTGGCTGGGGTGGACGGCTCAGCTAAAGTGCTCCCAACACTAACAGACGTGTGGACAGAGGTGTCGGGAGGTGCATGTAGAGGAATATGCCCTCGGATCATTTGTATTTGATGCAAATGAAAATTTAAGCCTAGATAGGGACTAATTTGCATATGATGCAAAAGAGATTAAATGTGTCTTAAATTGTTAAGACTATATTTAATTAAATAAACACGTTGAAAAGGTTACCTAGATGACGGGATCGTCCCGCTCTAAACGCAGGTTCAAACCGCGTCAAAAACGGAGTCCAAATGCACAAGTTATAGCCAAAATAAGTCAGCCCAAACTGTTGGGCTGAAACCAGCGAAAATGGAGGCCCACCAAGCCCGAATTTTCTGTTTAGGGTTTTTTGAAACCTGGGATTTTCTTGACGGCTACGTTTCTAAGAGAAGCATGACTTTTGGCTAACTTTGGACAATTGTTTGAAGGGTCAAACGGACTCGGATTGACGAGCCATTTTTTTCTACGCGTTCACCGTTGAACACCCTTCGAATTGATAGGTTGTATCAATCCTGAGTTCAACGGTGAGGGAGTTAAAATTCACGGAAGTTTAGCCTTTGTGAAAGGCAAACTAAATTGAATTAATTAACTCCAACTTTAGTCCCACATCGAAAATTGAGTAGAGGGGAGGGGTTAGCCGCCTATATAAATAGGGGTCTGCCCCCTTCCTCTAAACTCGTCCCAAGCTCTAGATCTGAGCTGCTCTCGTAAATGTTGGAGCATGCTCGGATCTAAGCATAAATTAATATTTCTCATCTCCCTATAAATTTCTGTCTTACTCTTGAGGGCTCTAGCAAAGCCGCAAAGGAGTTCAGATTCGGATCCGAAATCTAGGCGGAGGTTTCACTCACGTGAAACTTTCTTCGGCGCGTGATTGGCTCGGCGACATGGGATTGATCGCCTCGGGATGCGGAGCGGTTCGAGGATCGGTTCGGGGAGCGGTTCGAGGAGCAGCTCGGCGTGGGACGGGAGCAGATCGGAAGATGGTGCGGAACATCTCGCCTGCTCCAGGGTTGAGATTCCGGGTATGTGTTTATTAGCATTAGTTTAATTTAATCGCAGTAGGCTAGATCCTTCTTGGGATGGTTAGATTCATCCCAAGTCGGCATAGATCTTGGCTAAGGGTCTTGGACCTAAGGGCTAAGTTAAAAATTGGTTTAACTGCATGTTAATTAGATTAACTAGTTTTTCTTCCGTTGCAAATTCTTTTGTGTCTATGTTCCGTCAGAATTAGGACGGTCATAGAGTTTTTGTGCCGTAAGGGTCCCAGAATTCCCTACAGTGGTATCAGAGCTTGTTGAGCTTGAGTACGGGTTCTCAGGTTATGAGCCGACCCGAAGTAATCTCTCTTACCGTACCAAGTCCCGATAAGATGGGGATCTTATAATGGGTTGGGCAGTGTCGAGAGGCATGTCGTAAAACAAGTTTCTGAGGTATTTTGTGACGGGTCTAGGGTGCCATGGATGATGGGCATTAACAGCGCCGCAATGATATCATAGTGATACCCTACAGTGGTATCAGAGCGTAGGTCCGCGTAACGATCTAGCCTGCAATTTCTATTAAACTATGAAATGCTTTTAAATGCTTTTAAAAATGTTTTTAAAGTTATGAGATAATTTTCAAAAATGTTTTAGAAGTTCAAATATTCTATTTGATAAATTTTGAACATGGAAATGTTTAAATGACGTTTTAAAATTTATGTGATAATTTTTTAAACTAAATTTAAATCTTTTAAAATTTATGTGATAAGTTTAAAGTGCCTAAAATTTTATATGATAAATTTTTTAAGCATGAAAGTTTTTTTAAATGATTTTTTAATTGTATCAGATATTTTAAAACTGATTTTAAAGGTTAAAATTTTTATGCGATAAATTTTTTAAAAGGTAGCATGCAAATTTGTGATTTTAAAAACAATTTTTTATGAGATAAAAATAAAATATTTTTAAAATCATATTTTAAATTTAAATGTTAAATTTATGTTTGCATGCTAAAATTGTTTATGTGATAGACATTGTTCTATTTAAAATTGTTAAATAGTTGTACACCTTTTATGCGATAAATTAGTGTAACTTTATGGCTAGTTCACTTGTCCCTTATTTGATAACACAAGACAACTTTTTAGGTTAGCCATTAAGAAATGATTAAAATTTATTACTTGAATTTTAATGACATGCTATGTTTTAATAAAACATTAACAATGCTTCAAGACCTAATTCCTGATTAGGGTAGTCCTTTTAATGAAAATTTTAATTCTAATTGTTATTAGTAATTCTCATTAAAGGACTTCGCTTTTGGCGTTGGTTAATAAATTTATTAAAATCCTAATAACGATTAGGATAGCACGTGAACCTTATAGTTGATAAGGATTTAATAAAAGTTATTAAACAAATCCTAAAATTTTGAATTTAAGGATGCAACTAGTTGATAGGATTAATTAGTTGTTAATAAAAGATGTTTAGTCTATGGCACACATACAAAAATGAAAAGCTTCATTCAATGGACCATGATCCAGTCAATGTGCTTGGCTAAGAGTTCTGGATCACGCTTTAAGGGATAGTGATCCTGCCTTAGTCAATTCCCTGGCTGTGTTCCACTGGACCGCAATGTCACGAATCATGATTGTATGACACCCTGGACTATATCTAGTCAATGCGTTATAAATCTTATTAAAGATTAATCCGTATCCCTCCTTGATTTTGGAGCTTGGTAACTCAAAGAAGACAATTATAGTTGTTAAGTCTCATCAAGCTATGACATGTTTATCTTTAAGGATCAAACTCCAACATACATGTGATGTAGTCTAGACTTGACCCAAATCGATACGTCGGGTCTCCTCGAGCATCGATCTAAGTCAAATCTGGACACGAAATCAAGGGTCTGACTAGACCAGTCATTATGATTTGTTGAGTCTCCTTAAGATCATAAGTGACTATGGGTAAAAAAAAGATAGGGAGTCACATGTGATGTGATTGACTAAGAGTTAGTCTACCCATCATGGAACCAATCAACTTGTTGAGTCTCCTCAAGGTTGTGAGGTTCAGGATGATTGGATCCCTCTTTCACTAAATTTTAAATATTTTAATTCGATTAAATCGTTCGTTATTAAGCTTTGAAACGATCGTAAAAATAGTGGGAGGATATAGATAGATGAATGCCAATCTACCTATATTTAATATTGAACATATGCTAAACTAGGGCAAGACTATGTTTACCGAAGGAATCGAAATATAATATTTTAATGGAATAAGTTAACTGGTCAAATAGGTTGATTAATTGAATATCAAGCTAAATTCTAATTGATAGAATCAAAACTATATTCTTGATGACATTAAAATGACCTTCTAAAGAACAGACTTAAGAAATATGATTTCATTAAGTTTTGGGTCCAACAAATAAATTCACGCTACATGTCACTCGTCTCTATATGAGGCAGCTTGAACATATAGGATATTCGAAGTATGTTTCTCCCTACAACTTGTCGAGCTACCCTCAAGGTTGTATGGACAAACAATTCTGATCCGCAAAGTTCGAGAATTCGATCAAACCGTTTGAGTCGAATACGAGTGCATAAGCGATGCAAGACTATGTATCCCAAC
The DNA here is from genome assembly GCA_030789695.1 of Scilla litardierei. NCBI lineage: Eukaryota > Viridiplantae > Streptophyta > Magnoliopsida > Asparagales > Asparagaceae > Scilla > Scilla litardierei. The sequence goes on from CM061135.1 coordinate 112,662,339, forward strand.
CGGATCTTGAGACAAGCAACTTCTTGAGCTACACTCAAGATTACAACTCTCAGGTGTTTGGATACATGAGATGCTTGCATAACTATTTATTTATGTTGGGCTATTTAATATCTAAATGTGATTTAGAAAAGGAAGAAGGCACTCCGAAAAGTCAATTGAGAAAGTTAGTTTATTTTTATCATTAGTAAAGGCATAAGTAAGAGGAAATGAAAATGTGACATATTCTGATGTCACGATTTCATAATTATTGTTATACAGAAGTTAACACTTTTTGACGAATGTCGTCACATTGCTTCTGAAGCAATGAGTAATATGTATAACGATAATATATATATTAAATGTTAATATATATAAATACACAAGATAGTAGCAAACTTATATGGCAAAATAGACTAGGCCGTATCGAGAGACTAAGCTTCACAAGTCACATAAAGAGAGGTCTGACCTCTCATATTATGAAGTCTGCGGACACTTGTGAGTCTTATCCTCTTAGATATAATGGCTGAAACCCATCTGTAAGACAGTGGGAGAATGAGTTGACGAATTCAGTCTGGTACATACTGATGTACCCGAGTCTAGATTAACCAAAATAAGTTATTCGTATATTTTATTAAGACACGTGTTCTTGATGAAACACAAGTCTGATAAAATAAAGAACGAAATGACTAAAGTATTTAAGCTGATTCGATTAGATCGAATGGTCAAATACTAAGCTACATAAAATCTTGCGTGATTAAAAGAAAATGTGATTTTCTCTCAGGACAAGTCTGTTAATACATCGGTGTGTTAAAAGGTATGAATCACACTTAGTTAGACCTGGTGTGATCCATTGTTAGTGACTCTGAGCTAAGTCCTCCTTCTGGGTTAAGTCCCAGGCAGTAATGCCTAGGTTTTGATAATGTTCTATGAGGACATATCAATAAGATATTCATTAAATCGATCATTAGGAAGTTGTATAATTACTCGAATCTTGTGAGACGAATTGTCGAGTTAGACATCATAACTGATGATGACTTAATCAACTTCCGGGATGAAATTCGGAGTAGTAACTCCGATTTAAAAACTTGATGCAATCAGAATAGGTCCGTGTGCGTAAATAAATTTTGGAATTTAGTTTACATGCACAAGGAAAATGTTTCCTCACTTTCTGCAAGTAAATCTTTAAGTTGAAAGATTGGTGCAGAAAGGAATATAGTGAAGTGCAATCATGTTGGTCGAGAACGGTTTTTCCATACTAATTCCTATAAAATGGATTATGTTGAAATCGTCTCGCCAGCAGATGTGCACAGATCTACTCGGACCAAGCTCGATGTAAAACGCTCAAAGATGACCATGAAAATTAGAACATTCACTTATAAGTTCGTTTTTCTAAATATGATTTAGACGGACCAACTTATATGAATTAACCAGAAAGTTTTCAAGGTCAGTGGGAGCGTATAAATTACATGCGAGACATCAAAGGGATGGAACATTTATTTTGACAAAGTTATCAAAAGGTTTGACACTTTATCAAAAATAAAAATGAGCCATTTGAAATGACCAGAAACTAATTATCGTAAGGTATGATGAACTGGATAAGATCCAAGTAAATAAAAATATTATGAATTCCGAACGACCAAGTGAATTATTTGAATGAGATTCAAATGGTTGGTCTAACATGAACATAGAAACCCCTTAAGTGTATAGTGTAGACGGTTTTATCAGATCCACTCACGGAGGCTCTATCACATGAAGTCGGAAAAACTTATGTGTAAAAACGGTATTAGATACCGAGATAAATGGGCCTGAGTGCAAGTGGGAGATGTTAAGAGATGATACCATCAAGGTAATCTATCTCCATGTGTGAATAGCACAAACATCTTGTTCGAAATAACAGTAAGCTGTTTGGTAATAATTTATCTAAGTTATGTTATAATGTAATTAACATTAGATATTAACTTAGGTAAAGTCCTGAGACTTTATGTAAGGTCAAACAGATATCAAGATGAGTATCTCGATCATGGAGAAGTGTTTGACCATGTGTAGCATAAGTCTAAAAGGGTTCGTGGTCGTAGATGTTTCGAGACAAGGATATCGAAACATCGGATAGACCATTGTGTCTTAGTCTTCACCGTTTAGCGGTGGCGATGATCTCATGATCGCTTGACTTGGCGAAGTCGTAGACGAGACACAGGTGCTCATTAGAGAATGAGTTCACTGAACGATCCACAAGAGTTATCATATGGTTATATTGACCAATCTGTCAATGATGAATCTGAGTGATGATAGGCTAGTTGGTCTTTTGACTTGAGGTCATTTTGACGAACCTGTGCGTGAACGGTACCACTTAGATCAAATGACCTAGCTTCGAGGCAAGGCCTATCGAAAGGTCTTTGATTGGGTGACACTTGAAGCGCATGAGGAGAGTAATGACCAAGAGAGGATTCGTCTCTCCCGGTCAATGGGAGTTAGTGTCGTAGGGTTAGTTCGGTCTTTAGTAAAAACTCTGGCCAGAGTATGTTGGAAGAAGTCCAACATTTTTGACTAAAAGATCGATAGAAACTAACCGGAGTCAAGTTATTGGGGTTGACAGTTTGACCGTACCCTAGACTGGATCTACACGACATAGTTAAGACGAAGAGACTATAACTGCGGAATTCATCACGGAAACAGTCAGGGTGGTCCCGACAATACTCATGTCAATGAGTCAACCACATAATGATGATTCCTGAACCAGGGACGGCAACCACTGCTCGTGGTCACTGCCGTATAGGGCTTCGAGCCCAACCTGTTGTAAGGGTCAGGCTGTAGGGTCTCACACAGAGTGTGACCTTCGTCTAGTAATAGGTAGAAATTAGTTAGGGAGAATAATTTGCATTTGATGCAAGGGATAAAATATTACAAAAGATGTTTGCAATCATCTCATGCATTCGGGATAAATGATCCTGAGTGCAAGTGGGAGATGTAGAGGAATATGCCCTCGGATCATTTGTATTTGATGCAAATGAAAATTTAAGCCTAGATATGGACTAATTTGCATATGATGTAAAAGAGATTAAATGTGTCTTAAATTTTTTAAGACTATATTTAATTAAATAAACGCGTTGAAAAGGTTACCTAAATGACGGGATTGTCCCGCTCTAAACGCAGGTTCAAACCGCGTCAAAAACGGAGTCCAAATGCACAAGTTATAGCCAAAACAAGTCAGCCCAAACTGTTGGGCTGAAACCAGCGAAAATGGAGGCCCACCAAGCCCGAATTTTCTGGTTAGGGTTTTTTGAGACCTGGGATTTTCTTGACGGCTACGTTTCTAAGAGAAGCATGACTTTCGGCTAACTTTGGACAATTGTTTGAAGGGTCAAACGGACTCGGATTGACGAGCCGTTTTTTCCTATGCGTTCACCGTTGAACACCCTTCGAATTGATAGGTTGTATCAATCCTGAAGTTCAACGGTGAGGGAGTTAAAATTCACGGAAGTTTAGCCTTTGTGAAAGGCAAACTAAATTGAATTAATTAACTCCAACTTTAGTCCCATATCAGAAATTGAGTAGAGGGGAGGGGTCAGCCGCCTATATAAATAGGGGTCTGCCCCCTTCCTCTAAACTCGTCCCAAGCTCTAGATCTGAGCGGCTCTCGTAAATGTTGGAGCACGCTCGGATCTAAGCTTAAATTAATATTTCTCCTCTCCCTATAAATTTCTGCCTTACTCTTGCGGGCTCTAGCAAAGCCGCAAAGGAGTTCAGATTCGGATCCGAAATCTAGGCGGAGGTTTCACTCACGTGAAACTTTCTTCGGCACGTGATTGGCTCGGCGACATGGGATTGATCGCCTTGAGATGCGGAGCGGTTCGGGGAGCGGTTCGAGGAGCAGCTCGGCGTGGGACGGGAGCAGCTTGGAAGACGGTGCGGAACATCTCACCTGCTCCAGGGTTGAGATTCCGGGTATGTGTTTATTAGCATTAGTTTAATTTAATCGCAGTAGGCTAGATCCTTCTTGGGATGGTCAGATCCATCCCAAGTCGGCATAGATCTTGGCTAAGGGTCTTGGACCTAAGGGCTAAGTTAAAAATTGTTTTAACTGCATGTTAATTAGATTAACTAGTTTTTCTTCCGTTGCAAATTCTTTTGTGTCTATGTTCCGTCAGAATTAGGACGGTCATAGAGTTTTTGTGCCCTAAGGGTCCCAAAATTCCCTACAGTGCAGACAGGGCAGGAGCAGGCTGAGGGATCACGGGGTCGACGGGTGGAACGAGGGGCTCCTGCTGAGCGCCCTCGGGCTCAAGCACTTAGACGGCTGGGATAAGGAGATCCATCGCTGGAATCCATCTTCCGCCGTCTGGTCCAATATGTGTCCGAGCAGGGCTCGGGAGAACCATGTAATCAGTACCGAATGGACCATGCAGCCACACCCAGTGCTGACGACCATGCGGATGAAGCATCTTCATCCGGGCCATAACATCTATAGAAAGTGCAGTGGGGCCTGGAGCTCGACGCATGTCATCAGGAAGCTCAACGCCGATCATAAGGGCCAAAAGGGTGATCAGACCGCCGCAACAAATAGGTGAGCGAGCACTCACAAAAATAATGATGCGGTCCAAAAACCAACTAGCAATGTCGATCTCGACGGCGGGGACCAAATCGTCACTACCCCTATCTAGAACCCTAGGGCGTGTCATCGCATAGAGCATGTAGAGCTCTGGCGTAGATAGCATCCCGGGCTCGTACCTCGCAAGAAAAGTAGTCGCCATAAGGCGCTGTGCAATGCGGAGGCAGGGGTGGATAATAGCAGATGCCTTGGCCCTACTAGGGTCAAAGGCGAGTGGGGATCCCGTGATCCGTGTCCAGAAGGCGTGAGTGTCGAACGACGGGGGTGGGATGTGCGTGGGAGAGTAGGCGCGGTCTGGGACCGGGACAGCGGGCCACTGGAAAAATACTCTTAGCATGTCGAGAGTGATCTCGCACTCTCGATCCATCAAACGGAAGGAGCATCCTCCAGGGGTCTGGTCAATGGAACTAAGGACCTCTAATGTCGGGCGGATGTAAGTATCTGCCGACACCAACAGAAAGTCACGCCATCCCATGTTGACGTACAACGTGAGAAGCCCCTCAAGTACCCCAAGGCGGACTAGGTCGGCAAGGTGTGCAAACCAAGAGGGTAGTGCCATATGGTCCATAGGGTTCACCCTACGCCCTAAGACGATGGCCCTTCTTCTAGCGCCACTATCGAGCGATGGCAGATACGCTCGAATCTGGCCGGTGTGCGTCATTTCGAAATGTAATCCCCATCAGCCCGACGGCAGGAGCAGGTGGTGGAACGGGATCAGCAGGAAGCGGCTGTGTTGGTGGTGGGCTAGGTGGAGGGGACTCCTCCCTAGTGGAAGAGGGACCAGGGTCATCTGGTCTCTTCCGCTTGGAAGAGGGCACCCGGGTGTTTGAACTGCGGCGTGGTGGCATGTGTGCTGCGCAATGTGCCCACCCACAACAAAATGCGGCGCTCTAAATAATGAAACAAGTATACCTGAGCATGCCGTGAGAGTAATCAACTATGGGTGCGAAGATACGCCTCCTCCACAAAGCTCCGTATGCGTCAAAAAGCTCCCTAAAGCTCTCCCAAGCTAACATGAAAAGCAAACGGTAAAATCAGCAAATAATACTCAATATACATGGGGGAGATAGGGGATAATAGATATAAATAAAATTTGATTTGAATTTGGGGAGTAACGGGCGTACAAAATAGGAGAAATGGGGAGAAAATAGGCGTTTTTGGCGAAATGGGGTGAGCGGCGGCGGCGTAGGGTGGCGCCGGCGGCATGCTGCAGCGGGGCGGGGCCGACGTCAGTAGGCGGTCGACGTCGCCGGTGGTCGGGGTCGGATCGGGCGAAGGAGCACAGATTCGGTCGATAGCAGCTGAAGCGGCTTGGGCGAAGGCGAAGAAAATTGGGGATTTTGGATTTTTTTGGAATTCGCGCAGCGCCCACAGCATATATAGGGAAGTAGCGACTCGGTCGAGTGAATAGTTCACTCGGCCGAGTGGGTTGTGAAATAGAATTTCAAAAAATATCTCCCAAAAGTTATGACTCGACCGAGTGACTTTTCTCATTCGGCCGAATGGACAAGTTCCACTCGGCCGAGTGGCTCAGGCACTCAGCAACTTTTAGAGCGTGCAGGGTATCTGTTTCACTCGGCAGAGTGACAAGTCACTCGCCCGAGTGTCAAATTATACTGTAAAGCAAAAAATTAACAGAGAGTTGGTCAGCAGAAACTTCCCTGATTGGCACTCCACTCGGCTGAATGGAGTCTTTGCTCGGCCGAGTGGCTTCCTGTTTTCTGCAACGGCTCTCTGTTTTTGCTCCATTCTCTGTTTTTCTTCCTCCAGTCGGCTCCTTCTTCATCCTAGGGCCTGAGCGCGTTCCTGAAGCGCTCCCCCTTGCCTTGGACATCCTCCATTTGAATGATCTCTCTTTCTCCATCTCCTGTCATGAAAATTAGGACCCGTTGTCACGATTTTCATAGACACTAGACTCTAAACACTAAGAAAAATCTAAAATAAAAATGAAAATCAACTAAAAATGATATAAAACTGTCGGGTTGCCTCCCGACAAGCGCTCGTTTAAGGTCATGAGCTCGACCCCTTAATATTTTCGTTTAGCGCATGATGTTGGGCGCATATGAGATGCGCCTGTCAAATTTACCGGGAAGGCCACTTGGATTTGGTTGTTGGTGGTCGTCGGCCTTCCTCGGCATCCGCTCATCATGGGTAGAGTTGGGGGATAAGTCCCCCAAGCTTGAGCTAGCACCAATCTTCCCTCTCACCGGTGATGCCGATCTTCTATTCGACGGAGCTTTCTTTGACTTGTTGGCCATCGAGAGCTTGCAAAGCTCCCTTATCCTTGCGACATCAGTGTCGTCTTTATCATCGGCCATGGGGCTATCCGGAGGGTCCTCCAACTTTTCTTCAATACTAGAAATTTGGTCTTCTTCGAGGCCATCTTCATGGAGAGCGCCGATGGAGTGCGGAATGACTTCTTTGATTACCTCATCAAGGAGGTCCACATAATCATATTCCTCTTGATAGGGCATATGCTTCATGGCTTTTGGAATATGGAACTCAACTTCGACGTTCCTGACATTCAAGGATAATTTGCCTTCTCTCACGTCGACTATAACCCCGGCGGTGGCTAAGAACGGGCGTCCAAGAATAAGTGAAGTGTCGCCCTCTTCCTTGATGTCCATAAGGACGAAATCACAAGGTAAGCATATCCCTCCCGGAACTTATAGCGGGATGTCCTCCGCAATCCCTACCGGCCTAGTGACCCGACCATCCACTTGTTGTATCCTCATGTCGGTTGGCTTCAAGTCGGTCCCATATTCAATTTTCGGAACATGCCTAGGGGCATTAGGCTCACACTTGCTCCCAAGTCAACTAAAGCCTTTTTCAATGGGGCTCCTCCAAGTGTGCACGGGATGCAGAAGCTACCGGGATCCTTGAATTTCGTGGGCACCTTTTCCTTCCGGTTGAACCAAGTCCCTTGTTCAGCGAGCATTATTTTCTCCTTCCTCTTCTTTCCCGATATTAAGTCCTTCAAGAATTTTGCATACGACGGGATCTCCACTATAGCATCTAGGAAGGGTATGTTGAGGCTTACTCCCCTCAAATATTCAAGGAACTCAGCGAGCCTCTTCTCAACTTTGGCTCTTGCCAACCATTGTGGAAATGGCACCGGGGGCATATAGATGAGCTCCTCGTTGGGCTTCTTCACTTCAGAATTTCCGCCTCCTTGTGGCTCCTTTGGGCTCTCCTCCTCAATCGTCGACTTCTTGTCATCCAAGATTTCTTCCACGGGCTCCTTAGTTTGGACCATGACGGGAGTAGTATCTTTCTCGTCCCTAGTTGTGACCGCCACTACCACATTTATATGGCCGGTATTATTCCATGGGTTAGGCTCCGGTTGAGCCGGCAATTGTTGGGTGTTTTTGTTAAGCAACGTGAGTTGCTCCGCTAGTTAAGCCACTACTGTATTTAGAGAGTCTTGTTGCGTAATCAACCGAGTGTTTATCTTCTTTTGCTCCACCATGAACTCCTCCACCCTAACTTCATGATTTGATCTTTGGTGTGCTTGAGGTAGGTTAGGGGCTCTCCAACCTTGATTATAACCGGGCGGCCTATATGGTCCCGCTTGTTGCCTATGCGGGTAATTTGGTTGCGGTGGCCCCCTTGGTTGGTATTGGGGTTGTGGAGGTGAAGGCCTAGCTTGAGTTTGTTGTGGTGGCAGTGGGTTTAAAGCCCCTTCATTGTTTGCATACGAAAATCCCAGATGGTTCATTGCGACCGGGTTGGCCCAATAACCGGAGTTCCCCGCAACATATTGCACTTGCTCCAAGGCTCCCTCTCCTTGCTCTCCTCCTACGAACATGACTTGAGATGGATCTTGCCAATCACTCATATTGCTTACCGGCGTAGATGTAGAGGGAGCTCCATGTGGCTCGGTGATATACTCCTCCAATCTCTACACTACCTTGGGGAGAGAGTCAAATTTGTTCGAAATCTCCGCTACGGCCTTGGCTTCATATATGCTAGTGGGTTTCAAAGAGTTAGAAGAATGTCCTCGCTCATCGCCCCATTGTTGATTATTAGTAGCCATCTCCTCCAATAGGGCCGTAGCTTCATCCGCCGTTTTGGAAAGAATGGCTCCGTTGGCGCTTGCATCTATGATCTGCTTCGTGCCCGGTTGGAGTCCATTATAAAAACCGTGAACTAGCTCCCATTCTTCTATGCTGTGATGGGGGCATTGATGCTGTAAATCCTTGAAACGCTCCCATGCCTCGTATAGGGTCTCTTGCGGTCCTTGCTTGAAGGACATGAGTGCACTTCTAATCTTCACTGTTTTAGATGGCGGATAGAATTTGTCAACAAAAGCACTAGCCAACTCATCCCAAGTGGTGAATACCTCTTCCACCTACGTCCTCAACCAATATAAAGCTTTGTCTCTGAGGGTGAAGGGGAAGATTCTCAAGCGGATAGCATCAACGGAAACGCCCGGCATTTGAAAGGTGGCGCACTTGGACAAGAATAGCTGGATGTGATAATGTGGATTCTCATGGGAGTTCCCATGGAATGGGTCTTGTTGCATTAAGACCACTAATCCCGTCTTGAGCTCAAAATTCTTATCCGTCGCCAACTCCGATATAGCAATGGAAGAGGTAGTGGAGGAAGTCTTAGGCCTAAGCCTATCTCTGATGGATATGATCCTCGCCATACGTGCCGCTAATTCCTCCGGTGTCTCCGTGCTGTTCATACAATTATCCTCTGTAGCATGCCTTCTCTCGGCTCTGATCCTCCTCTCGGTACGTTCGATCTCCGGATCAAATATAATATCCTCTGGATCCGTCGTCAATCTCGTGTTCATGCAAAGAGAAATAGAGTTTCAAAGGAATTGTTAGCACGAAAAAGGAGTAAAAAGATAAAAATAATAAAACAAAAAGAAGATACTAAGTAAAGAGAATAAAACACTGTCGCCTCCCAGGCAACGGCGCCAAAAACTTGATCGCTTCCGAGTGTACACCCGTAAAACGACGTGTATTTTTACCGCAAGCGCACGGTGTAGCGGCGAACGGGTATCGAACTCAGGGAGGAACAAATGACAGTGTCTCTTTCCGATCACCTAGCTATTAAGAGGGTCGAGAATCATTTGGGTAAACAGTCACAATCGTGCTAATGTCAAGAGAAAATATCAAATTAATAGAACGTCTAGGAGTAGGGAATCCCCACTACGGACCATCTCTCATCATTGTGACTCATAGGTTTCGTTGTTGCTAAACTTGAATGTGGGTGAACTAGTCGCAATTAAATGTAGAACTAAGCTCACACTCTCGTGCTATTGCTGGTCTATAGCAAACCTAGGATATGGCCCAATCTCTTGCAAACCCTAGCCTAAGCCGCTAGCGTGAAGATCGACATCATCATTCAATCGTATCTCGAGCCCACTCTCGTGCAAACTCGAGCTACAGCCTAGGTTGCGATAGTTCCTATCCGTCCAATCTCTTGCAAATGGATATGGGTATAGAATCACAATTGAAAATCCTAGCTTTGGCCCAATCTCTTGTAAACCAAGTCTAGAGAGATCCAATTGTCAATCTACATTGGATATCTAGGCCTTCTTATCAATTGGGATCCAATCTCTTGCAAATCCCAATCGATATGAATCCCTAGCCATCCGTATTTAATCAATCCCAACCTAACCCTAATCAATCCTAGCAACAATTTCACAAATTCATCACAATTTAGAAATAGGGTCCATAGGGTTCATCCCTACGCCTTAAGACGATGGCACTACTCACTATTCATCATGAAATTCTCAGAAAAATCAATAATAATATCAAGAGAATTCATTGCAATAGAGAAATAACAAATAAAAATTGAGTTTTCGATAGGAAATAGACAAACCAATGAAGATCCAATGATATCCAATGAGAATCCAATAAGAGTAGCCTTTAAATCTCCAAAAAGAAAGCCTAAATCTAATTAATCTAAAAAGTTCTGAAAAGTTCTCAAAAAGGCTGCCAAAAGCTCCTCTAACTAGGGCAAAAACTGGGTATAAATACCCCCCAAAATGGCCCAGAAAATCGTGACGAAACTGCCCCTGCGCAGCCCAAAAATCGCAACTTACGCCGCAGGCGGAGCGACTCACTCGGCCGAGTGACATTGTCACTCGGCCGAGTGAAAGACCCTGTAAGAAAATCGTAAGTCAGGGGGTCTCAGGTTCTGCCTTCGGAGGAGACTCGGCCGAGTATACTTCTCCATTCGGCCGAGTGGCTTTATCGTTCGGCCGAGTGACTTTCGACAGGATCTTCGAAAAATACAGTAACTTCGGCCTTTCTCTGGACAATTTCTCTGTGCCACTCGGGCGAGTGAGATTTCTCATTTGGTCGAGTGGGATTTCTTCATTCGGCCGAGTATACGCTGAGATTAGCTCTGTGTGTGTACCCATTCTGGTCGGCCTAGTGGGGCGTCTTGTTCGGCCGAGTGACTGCTCCACTCGGCCGAGTGGCATGCTGTAAATGCCCAATCTTCTCCGTTTCTCCTCCTCGTCGCTCCTACGAAGTTCCTGTAATGCCCTACAAGCTACTGCACAAGTACTAGAGGGGGGGGTGAATAGTACTTTAAAAATAACAAGGAGTATAATTCCAAATTATAGTGCAAACAACTACCAAATCAATTTGCGGAAGCTTAAATTGAATGACAACAACAAAATTAACAATGCAAACAAATGATGTTAATGGGTTCGGATCCACCCAAGTCTCCCCGACTTGTTCCCGGTGATCCTACGTCCCAACCACCCGGATCCCCTCCGGATACTTAGGTTAGAAACCCTAACCCAAGATTTCCACTATGAATATCTTGTGAAAAACCTTCACAAGATCAAATCATACATGCAATGGCAATAGTGAATCCCACAACCCGGGATCACAACCTTCTCTCACAACCGAGAGAACCAATAAGCAATATAAAAGAGTTTATATGAAATAAACAATCTTACCACAAAATCCTATACCTTGAGTTTTTCTTACCCAATAGGTGAAATGAAGGATTTGAGGAAGATGAAGTCACCAAGACCTAGCACCAAGGAAATGACCAGCAATAGGTGCCTAGGAGAGATTTGGAGACTTGATTCAAGCTAGGGCTTGAAGGGCTCACCAAGAACAAGCTTCTCTCAATAAGGATTCTAGATCTAGAATAGTGAGAGAATGGGTTTCTTGTGAGGAAGAGAGCTTTGGAAAAGAGTGAGAATGGCTATCTCTTTTGATCTCAATGAATCTCTTAATGGAAGCTCTAACCTAGATAGAAATGACCTAGGTTCGTATTTATAGGGTCCCATAAAAGCAAGTTAGGTTAATTTCCAACGGATAGAAATCTGAGACAATTAGTCGGTCAAAGAACAACCACTGACCGACTAGTTCATCAACTAGTCGGTCAGTCAATCAACATGGACCGACTAAGTGAGGAACTGAGAAGAGATAGAATTTCAGACCTAGAAATCTAGTCGGTCCAAGAAGACTTTCTGACCGACTAGTTTCACAACTAGTCGGTCAGTCAGTGAACGTAGACCGACTAAGAGGCAAAGTGAAATAGTCTGAATACAAATTGACTTAGTCGGTCCAAGAACAAAAGTTGACCGACTAGATTGTCAACTAGTCGGTCACCAAACGTTCTTAGACCGACTAACGATAAACAGTAGCTTAGGAGAAATTTAGTATGAACAGAAAGTCACAACTAGTCGGTCAAAGAAGCATCACTGACCGACTAGTTCACAAACTAGTCGGTCGGTGAGTCAACGTAGACCGACTAACTGTAAACAGTAAAGTCCAAGAAATTAAGGAATCAAACTAGTCGGTCCAAGAAGAGTTGCTGACCGACTAGATCACCATCTAGTCGGTCAGTACTTCTTCTTGTACCAACTAACATGCACATACAAGTCCGAATCAAAGCGCGACGCTTCGAGGAAGTTAGAATGAACTTGTACTAAGATCCTAGAGCTACGATATGAGCGTTATGAAGTTAGAATCGTAAGATATACTCAAGGCTTAACATTCTATTGATCGAAGCTTAAAAGACTATAAATAAACCTTAAAGAACGGTCTTCGAGAGCTTCGATTAAATCTTCATTACTTCCAAAACGGCGCAAGAGCTTCAACGAAGCTTTAGGCATGAATACGAGCTTTGGGAAGTGTTGAGATGTCGCTTTAATTGTTCTCGTGAATTTGGCGACGATCTCCAATACTGCGCTCACAAATTGTTAGTTCATGAATTATTTATGTTTGCTCATCATCAAAACCAAATCCGGGGAGTCCAATATTCAACATTCTCCCCCTTTTTGGTGATGACAAACCAACATAAATAATAATCAAAAATAATGATTCAAATGTAAAATACTTACTCCCCCTGCATTTATGACACGTTAATTCCAAAATGAATATATATGAATTGCATCAATCAGACGAGTAAGATAAATAAAGAGAATCGATTTTTGAAATATCGGATTTTGAAAATCCTTATATATATCTTAACTCCCCCTGAATCTAACATATCAAACTAGATGCTTGGAAATTGAGTTAAATTTTCATTTGACCTATTTATTATCATTATCTCTCCTCCTTTGGCATTATCCCAAAAATGGGGGGCATACAACGACAACAACTAGGAAATGAAAAATCCAACATCGGGAGTCGTAGACAATGACGATGGACCAAATTGACACCAAGGGAAAAATGATGAAATCAAATCAAGGTGTGTCAAATTGTACATTATCAAAAAGCGATAATCAAAATCATCAAAAATACCAAATAATTGTTCATTTCTTGAATAAAGAAACATACTCTTCAATATTCAATATTCTTGGTTAAATTTGTGCATGGAAAACAATTCTATACAATTATAGAATTTCAATCTATTTAACCAAGTTTTTCAATCGTTGAGCGACGAGTTTACATAGCATGGACATTGAATGAGAATTAATGTGCACGACGAAGTAAATATCACAACATGAACATCAATGTATATATAGATAGAAACATCATGAGTACATCCAAAAAGATATCGAATACAAGAAGTACATCATATCTAGTATGACACTTCATCTATATAAACATCAAAAAGTACAACAACATCATCCACATCAAAATATAACACCAACATCAACATTATCCAAAGTACATCAAAATATCCAACACCGACATCCAGAAAACTCAAAAATACATCAAAACAACCCTCAAACTCCATCCTAACCCAAAATACTCTCAATAAGGTATATCATCCAAAGAGTAGTGAAGAGTCCTCGGAACAGACGATCACGAGGAAGTGGCTGGATCTGTAGTATCCGTGGGTCCAGTCGACGGAGTGGACTCAGGCTCTGCAGGGAGTAGAGGCGTCTCAACAGACGGGATCGTCGGGGCAGGTGTGGAAACAACTGGCTCAACAGCAGGGGTCTCAGCAGGAGTATCAGCAGGCTCGGCAACAGGATCAGCAGCAGGCTCAGAAGTCTGAACTACTGAAGCAGAAGTCTCTGGAGCACCGGAAGTGGTGCCAACTCCAGGAGCAGAAGTGGTAGCAGCAGCAGCAGCAGCAGTGGCCTCATCGCCACGAGCCAAGGAAGTGACAAGCTCGTCAATCTCCTCATCGTCCATCTCCTCGGCCTCAGAAACTGAAGGAGGAAGATCAATCCCCATCATCTGAGCCATACGGCAGACGACCTCCTCGGTACGAGCCAAACGCGACTCGTGCCGACGAAGAAGGCGTACGACATCATCTAATGTAGCAGGAGGAGTGGGGGCTGCAGTAGCTGAGGGAGTAGCCTGGGAATCAGATGCGGTCGACCTCTGCACGTGACGAAGCACCGCTAGAGATTTCTTAACGGTCGTCGCATTTAGAGGAGGACCCAAAGGACGCTCATCGTCAGGAGGGAGAGGAACTCGGAAATGACGGAAAACCAGGGTCAACAGACACGGATAAGGGATATGCGCAGATTTATTGGTCTTGCGAATACACTCGAAAGAGTCCATCTTATCGAGTATAACGCGAGCCCAATTAATCTCGCAACCCAAGAAAAGAGCGTAAATCAGCTTCAAAAATGGCTGGGATGGAAGTGAAGATGAGCCGTACTTGGGAAGCAAGCATGACTTCAGAATAAGATTCAATACCCATGCATTTGGCTTGAACGACTTCGAAGGAACACCAATGAGGGCAGGAGGGATCACATGGAAGATATCAGAAAGAACGGACTGATCCAAGGAAGATATATCATCAACAGAAATATCCGAAGGAAGGAGACCGGACGATGAACAACCAAGAATCTCCCCCAAGATTTTTGCCGTGAGAACTATAGGAGTTCCCAAGACAGTAGTCTCGATGGAGTGACTCTCATCGTACAGGCCCCGAACACGATTGGCGTAGAATAATTTGACCAGGCGAGGATATGGTCTGGGGTTCGCCTTGGGGTCATAGCGAAGATAATCCAATAAGCCACTATAGGAGAGAAGATCAGCAAGGCCGAGAAAATCAGAAAACTGAACGTAATGCTCTAACAACAGTGGGCAGTGCTCTATACGGTTGTACGCTGCGAGACACTGAGGGTCATCGCGGCACAACGATATGTCTCCACCGCCGACTGGCATAGGAGCTTTACCCTTAGCCTTACGGGTCTTCGGAGGAGGAGTAGGAGCTTTCTCGGGATGTTCAGGAGTGTATTCCTCATCGGTGTTATCCTCGGAATCACTACCGGAACGCTCACCGGGAGGAGTAGTGGCACGGGACTTTTTAGGATTAGGCTTTGGCTTGGACGAATGGCCGGCAGGTTTAGGCTTGGACGTCCTCTTCCTCTTCAACGGAGTTGAAGACGAAGAGGGGGGTCGAGTGGTCTTGGCCCTACGTTTGGGAGGGGTCGAAGCGGTAGCACCCTCTACGGTCATAGGGGATGCCCCGAAAGATGAAATCGGGATCCTCGTTCGTGCCATGATCTCGGCACAACGCGTACAATCAAACGAAGCTACGAGCTACACAAACCCTAGAGATCAAACCCTAGAAGCTCAATCAACAAACCCTAACACACTTCGAAAAAAAATCGAAACCCTAGATCACCTAGGAGAGAAATCGAGCTAGATCAACCCTAGAATAGGAATCGAGACCTAGGAGGAGGAGGAAGCTACCTAGGGGAGCGATCGGCGGCGGCGGATGGACGGGAAACAGGCCGGAGATCAACGGAAGTTGAAGGGGCTCGAGGGGGGTTTTGTGTTTTTGCGGGCTGGAGAAGAAAACACACCGACTAAAATGAAGATTAATCGGATAAAAGTTGAGTTAAGTCGGTCTGGAAGCAAAAAGACACGTTTGCCCTAACCCACTTAGTCGGTCACAGTTCAAGCACTGACCGACTAGATCACAATCTAGTCGGTCGGTCAATTAGCTTGAACCGACTAAGTCGAAACAGAGGCAAAGATGAATTTTTAGGGCAAGAATTAGTCGGTCGCAGTATATTCACTGACCGACTAGTTTTCAATCTAGTCGGTCGGTAAGTGTACTGTGACCGACTAAAGAAAGAAAATGATAAGAGTTAGATAAAAGCTTGATCTAGTCGGTCTGAGTTCACTAGCTGACCGACTAGATGAGCATCTAGTCAGTTGACTAATGAACTGAAACCGACTAGAAGAGTCCAAAAATTGATAATTGATTTCTCTTCACAAACCACTTGGATGAAACATCTTAACACTCTCATTAGTCATCTAAATTACCCCATAAAACGTCGAAATCTTAAATACGACATTCAAATACGAATTCGAGCACAAATTCAAACATATCACATAAAATCCCAAAAATTCAATAAATCTAGCATGAACAAAATATCGCGAAATCGAATATCATGCAAGACAATTGAATGAAACATGAATCCTATATCTCGGATTCACCCATAATCCCCAATTCTCGACGCAACCGCACAAAGGAGTCCTCCTTTAGGGGTTTCGTGAAAATATCAGCGATTTGCTTTTGGGTTTCAACGTACACTAAAATGATGTCCTTTTTAGCAACATGATCATCTAAAAAGTGGTGTCGGACATCTATGTGTTTTGATCGGGAATGGTGCACCGGATTCTTTGAAAGACAGATAGCACTTTGGTTATCCACCATGATAGGGCTGGTATCACAGTGAATACCAAAATCCTTCAGTGTGTGTCTCATCCAAAGAACCTGGGCACAAGCGGCACCGGCGGCAATATATTCCGCCTCGGTGGTTGAAAGTGATACGGAATTTTGCTTCTTGGAAAACCAAGAGACAAGAGAATTTTCTAGAAAATGGCAAGTGCCACTAGTACTTTTCCTATCGGATTTGCATCCCGCATAATCGGCATCACTATATGAGACTAACTCATATGTGCTAGATTTTGGATAAAATAATCCAAAATCAAGTGTATAACTTAGATAACGGAAAATACGTTTTACCGCTACTAAGTGAGACTCCTTAGGTTGAGACTGATAACGAGCACATATGCATACGGCAAACATAATATCGGGCCTACTTGCGGTAAGATAGAGTAAACTACCTATCATACCTCGATATAGACGAATGTCTACATCCTTACCGCCCGTATCCTTGTCAAGATGCATAGTCGTGCTCATTGGAGTCTTTTTCCCGGAAGCACTTTCCATTCCAAATCGCTTTAGCAACTCCACCGTGTACTTCGTTTGGTGGATGAAGATTGCATCGTTCATTTGGCGAATTTGGAGACCTAAGAAATATTTGAGTTCGCCCATGTGGCTCATCTCAAAATGTTCCTTCATAACATTAGAAAACTCTTCGCAAAGAGTGAAGTTAGTAGCACTGAAAATGATATCATCAACATAAATTTGAACTAATAAAATATCATTATTCGCATGCTTAACAAAAAGTGTAGAATCGGCTTCGCCCATTTTAAAATTCAAATCCAAAAGAAAATTCTTTAGGCGATCATACCAAGCTCGAGGAGCTTGTCTCAAACCATAAAGAGCTTTCTTTAGTTTAAAAACATGATTTGAAAATTTTTCATTTATGAAGCCCGGAGGTTGAGAAACGTAAACTTCCTCAACAACATCTCCGTTTAAAAATGCACTTTTAACATCCATTTGAAATAAATGAAAATTTTTATGGCATGCATAAGACAATAAAAGTCTAATTGATTCTAATCTAGCTACCGGAGCGAAGGATTCTTCGAAATCGATACCTTCCTCTTGGCGATAGCCTTGAGCAACTAACCGAGCTTTGTTCCGGACGACGACTTGATTTTCGTCGGATTTGTTTTTGAAGATCCACTTTGTCCCTATGACGGTGTGGTTCTTCGATGGCAAAGGGACAAGCTCACATACCTCATTCCTCTCGAATTGAATGAGTTCCTCCTCCATGGCAAGGATCCAAGCACTATCTTCGCACGCTTCAACTATATTCTTTGGCTCTATTGATGAGACAAAGGCACTATTAGCGAAGTGGTGGACTTGCGATCTCGTCTTGACACTATCATGAATATTGCCAATGACTTGCTCATGGGGATGGTCGTGGACGGTATGAAGCCGCTTGGGAATACCTTGATCACTAGGCACATTCTCAACAACTTCATTAGTCGGGTTAGTATCAATAGAATCAATTGAATCAATAGACTTAGAATTTTCAAACGAATCACATAAAACATCCATAGAATCATTATCATTTGAAATTCTAGAAGTAGTAAAATTCTCATTAAAAGAGACATGAAGTGATTCCTCGATCGTAGAGGATCTTTTGTTGTATATCCGGTAGGCTTTGCTACGTGAGGAATACCCAACAAATATCCCCTCATCCGATCTCGGATCAAACTTGTCCAAATTATCATATGTGTTTTTAATAAAACATTTTGCGCCGAAAACACGAAAATGTTTAACTTGAGGCAATCTACCAAACAACAATTCATAGCAAGTTTGTTTGGTGCCGGGCCTCAAAAGTATTCTATTAAACACATAGCAAGCGGTGTGTACCGCTTCCGCCCAAAATTGATAACCAAGTTGACTATCTTCGAGCATAGTGCGAGCACACTCCACAAGCGTTCTATTCTTCCTCTCAACAACACCATTTTGAGGAGGTGCGCGAGGGAAAGAAAACGTGTGAGTAATTCCAAGATCATCACAAAAATTTGAGAAAGACTCATTCTCAAATTCACCCACATGATCACTACGAATAGTGACAATGGTGGTTCCGTTGAGATTTTGTACTTTCTTCACAAATATTGTGAAGTTTTCAAAAGCTTCATTTTTATTACATAAGAAAAATACCCATGTAAATCTTGAATAATCATCAACGATGACTAGTCCATATCTTGCATTTCCTAAGGAAGCAACTCTAGTTGGCCCAAATAAATCTAGATGTAATAGCTCTAGTGGCCGTTTCGTAGAAATGCTTTTCTTAGGTTTAAATGAAGATTTAGGAAGCTTGCCACGTTGACAAGAATCACAAAAAATTTTCTTTTCAAAAACGAGTTTCGGAAAACCTTTAATGGAATTTAATTTCGAAAGCTTATAAAGTGTTCCATAGTTCACATGTCCAAAGCGTCGATGCCATAAGTGTTGTTCACTTGTGTTGGCAACGAGACATTGTTCATATGACTTAGGAAGATCCAAAATATAAATATCTTTATGGCGTGTGCCGGAAAATAATAATTTATTATTATCATTTGAAATATGACACAATCCTTTCGCAAAGCTAACTTTGTAACCTTTGTCACAAAGTTGACTTATTGAAATAAGATTATGATTTAAACCATCAACTAGATAAACATCACTAATTAAGGGTTTAGAAGGGTTACCCACTTTACCAACACCGACGATTGTTCCGCTCTCGTTGCCTCCAAATACGACGCGATTTCCATTTGCAATGGAAACCACTCCGGAGAGCAATTGAGCGTCACCCGTCATGTGTTTTGAACACCCGCTATCGAGTATCCAATTCCCTTTGGAGCTAAATTTAAATTTGTTGCTCCTTTTCTTTTTCTTTTCCTTGAGTACCTAAAGATAGAAACTTTCATATCATGGTACCCAAGGTCATTGGGTCCTCAAAGGTTAGACCTTTAGAAGCCACGTCCAATTGGACTTAGACTTCCCCACATAATTTCTACTATGCACAACATCTGAAAAATAAGCATTCATATACACTTGTTTTTCATCCATGCTTGTGTCTTTTGGGCTCCAAATAGTGAAAATCTTGGGAGCCCTCATCCTATTGGGTGCATGCATGCGACGTTGATTTCTACGTGATGCATGTTGTGGATAGGCATACGGAACATGATGGAATGGTGCACGACGAGAATTATTCATATGATGAGGTGGGTGAACATATGCATGTGTGGGAACACGTGCGTGAGGGTGTCTCACATGGTGTGCACATGCCCGAGAATGTGTTGCATAAAAATCATCATATGTGTGAGACGATGGAGTAGGACGTGTGTTCCTACGTGGCACGGTATTGGTGTACATATAAGCATGCCCCTTCTTTGGAGGTCCACCCAAAGTGGGTTTCTTTCCAAAAGAGGGTGTGGACGAGGTGGAAGCACCATTGGTAGATGAACTACCAATAGAGTGTTTGCTACCACTCGTAGAGTCACCGGAAGTTGGCCTAACAAAAGTAGTGGCCGCTTTGGATGGACATCCCATCGTATACCCCAAACCAATGTGGTGATTGGCCGGAAGTAAGTCACTTAGGATTTTATCCAAATGGTCCTTACCCTTATTGAATCTATTGATTCGGCCTAAGGTGTTCTCATATTTCTCTTTGAGAGAACGCATAGAAGTATCTAATGTGGATACTTGCGATGTGAGCACATAAACACGAGATTTAAGATTCTCGTTCTCAATACTCAAAGTCGAGTTTTGAGAAGTTAAATCCGCTATCCTATGTTCTTCCGGATCATCAATGCTAACATGTCCAAGTTTAGATTTGAGATTAACAATCTCATTTCTTAACTCTTCAACAACGGTGTCGTTGTTGGTGATGATAGTCTTAGGCGAGGTTTGAATGCTAGCTAGGTCATCTTTTACTTTAGTATATCTATTTACTAACTTAGTGTATTTAGACCATAAATGAGAGTTAGCATCCCTAAGATCATCCATAGTTACCTCATCGCCTTCGTTGTCGCTATCATCGGAGGAGGAAGATCCTTGATCATGCTCCTCTCTTGCCATGAAGCACATGTGCGCTTGCTCCACTTTCTCATCGTCCGACTCTCCGCTTGAGGAATCCTCGGAGTCGGTGAATGTTGTTCCGACAAGTCCCTTTTTGTACCCCTTTTTGTACTTCTTCGACTTGTCGAACTTTGGCGCCTTCCACTTCTCCTTTTGCTTGTTTTGAGGACAATCCGCTTTGATGTGTCCTGGCTTATTGCATTTAAAGCACAAAGGTGGAGAGGCGTTAGTAGAAGTAAACTTAGATTTTTGTTTGAAGTTACCCTTTCGGAAGAAGCGATTGAACTTCTTTGCCATGAGTGCTACGGATTCCATGTCCATTTCTTCTTCCGAGTCCTCATCATCGATAGAGGTGGATGAAGCCGCCTTGAATGCAATCGCCTTTTTCTTAGGCACGTCTTGGTTCAAATAGGACTTCATCTCTTCTTGTTACTTCACCTTGCTATCTTTGCGTACCTCGTATGACATCAAAGTACCCATTAGTTGAACTACGGTATACTTATTCATGTCATTACCTTCCTCGATGGCGAAGGTACGTTTCTCCCAAGAAGAAGGAAGTCCTTCGATAAGCTTTGAGCACTTCTCCTTTTGAGTGTATGACTTGCCGAGGGCCTCTAACTCGTTTATTATGTCAACGAAGCGAGCGTAATATTCCTTCATCTTCTCGCCCTGTTGCATATGAAACATTTCGTAATCTTTGTTTACGACTACGAGTTTAGAGTCTCTTACCCTACTCGTCCCTTCATGAAGAATGAGGAGAGAGTTCCAAATTTGATATGCACTCTTACATGTGCATATCTTATTGAAGTCCTCGGGCTCCAATGCGCATTGCAAGGCGTTCATTGCCTTGGCATTGCTTACCCCCGCGACGACCTCCGCGGTAGTCCATTTCTCAAAGTCTTCTTCTTCGGGCTCGATGTATTCCTTCATTGTAGTCCTCCATAAAGATGCACTCCGGAGGAAGGTTTCCATCCGGCATTTCCAGTACCCGTAGTTGGTACCGTTGAAGAATGGAGGCCTCGTGGAGGAATGTCCTTCCATCACCGAAGATGCTCCTTCACGGTTCCTGAAGGTGTCATAGTTGGAAGGTGGACGCACGGTCTTGTTGTCGTTGGCAGACATAGCTAAGTATCTGGCTCCGATACCAAATGTAATGCCCTACAAGCTACTGCACAAGTACCAGAGGGGGGGTGAATAGTACTTTAAAAATAACAAGGAGTATAATTCCAAATTATAGTGCAAACAACTACCAAATCAATTTGCGGAAGCTTAAATTGAATGACAACAACAAAATTAACAATGCAAACAAATGATGTTAATGGGTTCGGATCCACCCAAGTCTCCCCGACTTGTTCCCGGTGATCCTACGTCCCAACCACCCGGATCCCCTCCGGATACTTAGGTTAGAAACCCTAACCCAAGATTTCCACTATGAATATCTTGTGAAAAACCTTCACAAGATCAAATCATACATGCAATGGCAATAGTGAATCCCACAACCCGGGATCACAACCTTCTCTCACAACCGAGAGAACCAATAAGCAATATAAAAGAGTTTATATGAAATAAACAATCTTACCACAAAATCCTATACCTTGAGTTTTTCTTACCCAATAGGTGAAATGAAGGATTTGAGGAAGATGAAGTCACCAAGACCTAGCACCAAGGAAATGACCAGCAATAGGTGCCTAGGAGAGATTTGGAGACTTGATTCAAGCTAGGGCTTGAAGGGCTCACCAAGAACAAGCTTCTCTCAATAAGGATTCTAGATCTAGAATAGTGAGAGAATGGGTTTCTTGTGAGGAAGAGAGCTTTGGAAAAGAGTGAGAATGGCTATCTCTTTTGATCTCAATGAATCTCTTAATGGCAGCTCTAACCTAGATAGAAATGACCTAGGTTCGTATTTATAGGGTCCCATAAAAACAAGTTAGGTTAATTTCCAACGGATAGAAATCTGAGACAATTAGTCGGTCAAAGAACAACCACTGACCGACTAGTTCATCAACTAGTCGGTCAGTCAATCAACATGGACCGACTAAGTGAGGAACTAAGAAGAGATAGAATTTCAGACCTAGAAATCTAGTCGGTCCAAGAAGACTTTCTGACCGACTAGTTTCACGACTAGTCGATCAGTCAGTGAACGTAGACCGACTAAGAGGCAAAGTGAAATAGTCTGAATACAAATTGACTTAGTCGGTCCAAGAACAAAAGTTGACCGACTAGATTGTCAACTAGTCGGTCACCAAACGTTCTTAGACCGACTAACGATAAACAGTAGCTTAGGAGAAATTTAGTATGAACAGAAAGTCACAACTAGTCGGTCAAAGAAGCATCACTGACCGACTAGTTCACAAACTAGTCGGTCGGTGAGTCAACGTAGACCGACTAACTGTAAACAGTAAAGTCCAAGAAATTAAGGAATCAAACTAGTCGGTCCAAGAAGAGTTGCTGACCGACTAGATCACCATCTAGTCGGTCAGTACTTCTTCTTGTACCAACTAACATGCACATACAAGTCCGAATCGAAGCGCGACGCTTCGAGGAAGTTAGAATGAACTTGTACTAAGATCCTAGAGCTACGATATGAGCGTTATGAAGTTAGAATCGTAAGATATACTCAAGGCTTAACATTCTATTGATCGAAGCTTAAAAGACTATAAATAAACCTTAAAGAACGGTCTTCGAGAGCTTCGATTAAATCTTCATTACTTCCAAAACGGCGCAAGAGCTTCAACGAAGCTTTAGGCATGAATACGAGCTTTGGGAAGTGTTGCGATGTCGCTTTAATTGTTCTCGTGAATTTGGCGACGATCTCCAATATTACGCTCACAAATTGTTAGTTCATGAATTATTTATGTTTGCTCATCATCAAAACCAAATCCGGGGAGTCCAATATTCAACAGTTCCTTCTTCTTCCACTCATCTTCCATCGCTGAATGGCCCTCAAATGAACCGCGGGTGACACTCCTTAGTGCTTGTGAACCACTTGATCTCAAAATCGCTCCGAATCGCTCCATATTTCCTGAAATATGACAAAAACAAGAAATAGTGAAAAACATCGCAATATTGTCAAATAGTCGTAAAAATCGCGATATGAGCGATCAAAACGGCATGCAAACATGCAGAAAAAAGGTGTAAAATATGGAGTGATCACATATGCAAACACACATCCACCACATTATACAAGAGTGCAGTGCCACACTCTTCATCAGTTCCAACCGTATACTTACATGACTGAAGCAAACACACATCCAACACAACAGTTTCAAGAGTGCACTGCCACACTCTCCATCACTGACTCCACATTATACAACACCTCAGTTTCACACCAAAAGTTACCGTACACGTCTTACCATGAAATCCCATGGCAACTTCATAAATGGCATTCTTAATCCTTGCCATCCCCATCTCCTCCCGCCTCAGCCCGAGCCCTCTCAATCTCAGCCACCTTCTTGGCAACATATCTCTTCCTTGCCACCTAGGGCATATTGACAAATCTCATACCATCTCTATCATTCTCACTAAGTTTTATGTACACTTCATCCAAGACGTCTTCTTGATAATCGGTTAGTGAATACAAATATGTAGAAAGATCGACAAGTCAATGGGTGTGGGAGAACTTTATGGCTTACGTGACCTCTCTAACATTATCAACCATTTCCTTCATTAGATTGGGGTTATCTTTCAATGCACGTCTACACATTTTCTTTTTTCCCATGAAGTGTGGGCTTGCATGGCTTGTCACTGGTAGAGATGGCCCCATCGACGCATTATTAGGGATGTCGGGATAAGCATCATAGTCGGTCGATGCTTGCGAGAATGGTGTCAGACTTGCATGCTCTCCTTCACCTTCATTAATGCGCCCCCAAATGAGTGATACACACTCTTACTATAATCCCCCTTCGCGGCATCATCTCCTATGATCAACCAAGATCCTCAAGCCATGGTAAGGGCTGCTTGACATATTCTTTCAGCTGATAATTTGCATGCAGTTATAATGAATCAAATATTATGACGGTTAAAATGAAGTAAGTAAATTGAATTTTCAGAGATGTGTAAATGAGAAGTTAATATCGCGGCCTATGTGGCATAAATTTCAGGGTCAGTTTTACCATCTGCTTCTCCTTTGACTACCCTGCCACACTAATTTCTTTGCAAGGCAATACATCAGAAAGTCATCGTGCAAGACCTTTCATATGATTCTTCATATACTGGCTTGTGTATGCTGTGCCAAACATGGATTTTATATGTACATCTGCAGAGGTGAATGTCGTCCCTTTGAACGTCTTGTCGGATTTATCGCCTTGCCATGCTTGGTCTACCAGGAAAGGTATTAATGATATATCATGCTCACATAGCCACACTTTATTCGTCATGCCTGTCTTGGATGGTTTCTTACTTTTTTCTGGGACTAGACACCGATACATCCATGTCATCATCCCGGCAACCTGACTTCCTTGACGAGTCACTACCTCCTGTTGTGCCTTCCCCGCTTTGTGATGAAGGCATGTCAAAGCACTTTGTGTTGACTTGCATATAAAAGGTGGGATTGCCCCACCTTGTAGCATTTGCATATAGCCCGTAGGAGGCGGCATGTGCATGGGCAGTTGCATGCTATAGTTGGCAAACTTGAACTACCCCTTGGAAGTTCTGCGTATGATATTGACCATCACTCATCCTACGCGGAAAAGGACAACCAAGTAATGGATCATTCCTTCTTGCTTCAGCTACCCACTGTGTCTCATATGCATGGTCATAGAATGGTGGCATAGGATCACTCCCTTGCCCTTGAAGTGAAGATCCGTCCATGCCTACAAAATCATTGTTTCCATAACATCGCAATAATGGCCATACTGACATGAAACCATATATAGCACAGTTCATATAAGGCAATGTAAGTAATATTTACTACCACCGATATCATCAGAATCCAACACAATAAAATAAATTAATCAGATAAAGCCAGTAAATTGTAACCACCTCTCATGCATCACCAAACATACTCAACATAAATATTATATGCTAATACAAAGTATTCAACTTAACAAATATCGTTAAAATTCTTATTTTAAGTCTTCCCTCATAGACCATGTTCATTTGTGTTCCCATGGTTATGTATGTTACAATATTCCAGCCACATTTCCCATGCTAACTTATCCCTGTGACTTTTCCATTGATCCCATTGTGAAGTTTGTTCACGTATGGGCAACAGTTGTGAAACATCCATAATCGAGTCATCCACATCATCCATCACATCACCATCCTCCTCAAACTCATCCCCATCCTCATTTAGATGTGGGTCATGCGGATCAGCTATTTCGATATAATTATGCAAAACTGTGCAAGCAAGGATGGTATTGACTTGAGATTTAAATGGATAGTGAGGCTTTGAAGTCAAAATTTTAAACTTGTTCTTTAGTATGCCAACCGTTGACTCGATCTTTGTTCTTAATGAAGAATGTCTTAGGTTGAAGAGCTCTCTGCGATTTCACAGAACTCGATCAGTATGGTCATTCAGATGGTATCTAACGCCCCGGTAAGGAGATATGAAACCAGGCATTGTTGTATATCCTGCATCGCATAGGTAATATTTGATGGATCCTGCCAAAACAGAGTTAGGATCGATAATATGAAGTTTAGACTTACGCTTGCGTATGCGGCACGGTAGTCTACGAACTTCGCCTTCGGATTCGCCACGACGGATCGAGTCTTCTCACGAACGGAGTAAGGCTACTAAATCCACAATCTAAATCTCTACTTTAGATTAAGAACTTGGATAAAGAAAGAGAGGAAGCATTTCGGCAGAGCTTCGCTAGGATGAAAATGCATGCAAGAATGCCATGCAAAAAAAGTGTAAGAAATGGCTTACCCTTGGGTCTTATTTATAGCCCCCAAGGTAGTTATTTTAGGGTAAATTGTTCCTTTGGAACAATTTAACTAAGGTGTACCATGATACATGGCACATTATAAGCTTAAGTTGTACCATATGCATGGTACAATATAAGCTTAAGATATTCCCCCTTTATTAGCCATATGTCGCATGCACTTATGCATATATAATGCGACTTTCCTACTCATCCAGAGATCCTCTCCGCAAGGGAACAGATTCCCTTTGCACACGACTTCGTGTACGCGACGTTCGAGGTCCGTATTCCCTCGTACATCCCCCACAAGGGTGTACTAACGTCTTCCATATCCAACATCTCCCACTCACACTTGAGGGGATTGTAAGAGAACGTCTTTCTCTTAGTTCTTTCATCTATCATACCGAGAAATAGACCATGCGACCGTCATGCGCGTAGAGTCTGTTGTTGTGCACTTGTTAGAGATACACAACGACCTCGAAGGTGCAAAGTTGAGTAGTTCAACGCATGCTTTACCCTAGATTATTTCTTCACATTTCTTATACTTTATATTCAACAATTGAATCCCATCTGGATTACAATTGGCTGGCCAGCTTTGAATCATTTAAAGTCCAAATGTGAATATGAAATCAATCTTCCTCTTCTTGCGAACCTTTTGATCTTGACTTGATTCGCTTTTCTAACGTGCCCCGCCGAGCCGAATTACCATAGCCCATTAGCAACACGCTAAGATAGCGATCATCTCGTCAAATCTAAAGGAACCAATTGGAGCCCTTGAGGGTAAGAGTTAAGACCCATATGGCCTTTGAGTCTCACATAATAGCAAACACTATTGCTACTAACTCAGTGGTCGAAATGCATACGTGGTATGAACACGTATTACAACATCACTCCTTTCCCAGGGAGAGTATGTCTTAATGATGTTGTACGGATGAAAGATCAGACACCACAGTGCCTATCTTTTGAGTCCCCTTACTACTCAGGAAATATTCCCGGACTCTCATCCTGTATAAGACAGATAGGATTAAAAAATCCAATGAGATCTTTTTATCCTTGTGATACAGATCTCAGATCTTTTGTAAGCATCCATATGATGCAGATCTTTCATTCGACTATCTTTGTTAAAGTCATGACTCTAAATCATTCGTCTAATGATTTTGACTTTAAACTAGTCTCATCTCTATCTTATCCATCTGATAAGATAAGGCGGTTGCTCATGTGAGAAAGCCAACCTTAATCTGTCCGACATACACACAATTCAGCTGAGATTTCAAAAATGTACACAAACATTTCTTTAAGAAATTCATATGCAATGAAAAAGAACTTATTCTTTTATTAAATTTGATCTTTCTCAGACATGGGAATATATATTGGTACAACTCAGCTCTTACGCAATCCTTGGGATGATAAGTGTTTATAAAACACATTTCTGGGGATCGCTTTTGTAAGCTGATCCTCTATCATCTCATGCGTAGATATGTACCTTATGTCTACCTTCTTGGTTTTATCACAGTCTTTTGCAAATCTGCAGTTCCTTTAAGATACTGCATTATCCTCTTAACCGCTTTCCAGTGTTCTTGCCCTGGGTTGGATTGGTAACGACTTACCATTCCAACGGCAAAACAGATGTCCGGTCTTGTATGCATCATAGCGTACATAAGACTATCACTGGAATATGGAACTTTTTCCATAATTTCCTTTTCCTTTTGGTTCTTTGGACATGATTTCAGATATAAATTATCGCATCTGCTTATAGGAGTATCAATTGGACTTGCCGTCCTACATATTAAACCGTTCTAGAACCTTCTTAATATAAGTCTCTTGTGAAGGAGAAAGAAGTTTCTTTGAATGATTCCTTGAAATCTTAATTCCAAGGATATATGTGGCTTCCCCAAGTCTTTCATATCAAAACTGATGAAAGTCAAGCCTTGATATCCATCACAAAGCCCTTGTCATTTCTGGTTATTAAAATGTCATCTACATATAGAAACATAATAACATGCTTGCTTTTAAATCCTCTTGATATATACGCAGTTATCTTCATCAAGCATGAAAAATCCATTTGATAAGACAACTTCTTGAAATCGTATATACCATTGCCTCGAGGATTATTTAAGACTATATATGGACTTACGAAGTTTACAAACCTTATGTTCGTTTCCTTCTTTTACAAACCCTGTTGGTTGTTCCATATAGATCTCCTCGTCCAATTCTCCATTGAGAAAGGCATTTTTTACATCCATCTGATGTAGTTTGAGGTCTAAGCAAGCTACCATTGCCAGAATCATGCGAATCGAGGTAAAACGCACAACAGGTGAGAATGTCTCTTCGTAGTCTATCCCTTCCTGTTGCGTAAAACCTTTCGCGACAAGGCGAGCTTTATATCTATCTTATAGAGCCATTAGCCTTATGCTTGATCTTGAGAACCCATTTGTTCCCAATTGCTCTACGTCCTCTGGGTAAGTTAACTAAGTCCCAGACTTGGTTAACTTTCATGGATTTCAATTCCTCCTTCATCGCTTCCATCCATTTGTCTTTTGCAGGGCATGATACGGCATATTTGAGATTCTTCAAGTCCTTGTTGACTCGAATTTAGATCAATTCTAATATCACTCCCACTTGAAATTTCGTTAGAATTGCTCCCACTTGGATCATTATTCCCGTATGGAATAGGATAATCGTCATTCGTATAATCCATTGGTGAAGGTTGAAAAGTATTTTCGTTTTCACCAAGAATTCTCCCACTCGAATGAGGTAATCCTTCTTGATCATAAATCTCAAATAGAGATAAGTCCTGACTTATCTCGCCCTGTCATGGAAAACTCGTTTTCCAAGAAAGTGACATCCCTCGACTCAAACTCAATTAGCCCACCATTGTCTTCTTGACTAACAAAAACATAACCTTTGGAGTTTTCTGCGTATCGTATAAAGATATGTTTCCTTCCCCTTGGCCCAAGTTTGCCATACTTATGGGAGGAAATATGTGCGTTGAATGCACAAACTCAAGGTTTCAAAAATGTTTAAGTCAGGAGACCTTTGGTTCCACAACTCATAAGGAGTGGAGCTAACTGATTTCGAGGGTACGCGGTTTAAAATGAAAACGGCCGTCAATAATGCATCACCCCAAAAGGTGATTGGCAAGTTAGCTTGAGCCATTATTGAACGGACCATTTCCATTAAAAATCCTATTTCTCCTTTATGCAACACCGTTTTGTTGAGGAGTATAAGACATAGTTACCTGATGTACTATGCCTTTGTCATCACAAAGTTCCTTAAAACTTGTTGATTGATATTCACCGCCCTTATCGGTTCGCAAGATCTTAATTTTGCGATCTAATTGATTCACCACTAAACTCATATAGTTTTTAAAGCAAGCCAAAGCTTCACTTTTGTGGGATATCAAAATAGATATGTCCGAATCGGGTGAAATCATCAATAAAAGTGATGAAATAGGACTTTCCGCGTCTTGTCTAGACATTTATCAGACCACATATGTCCGAATGGATAAGCTGTAATGGAACCTCGGCCCTTGTGCCGGTTCCAAACGGCTTGCGACAAGATTTCCCCACAAGGCAATGTTCACAGGTCGACATTTCAACCTTTGAAACATTGGATAGAAGGCCACGTTTGGTTAATCTATCCATACGCATTGGTCCAATATGACCAAGCCTTGTGTGCCAACAAATTATATTAGACTCATTAGTCAAAGAATTTGTCACAATGAAATGAGAAATCATACATTGTACTTATTACAATGAATCCTTTAAATACATAACCCAGAACCAATAAAGGAATTATTATTACAAAATAGGTCCATATTACAATGAAGGAACCAACTATAACCAAGACCCATTAAATTGACCACAGTTATAATATTCCTTTGAATATATGGAATGAAGTAGGAAAGTGCGGCCGTTGTCCAAGACTAGCTTGCGAGTCCCAACGCCTTTCACTTCAACACGTGTGTTGTTTCCTACATTGATCCACTTCATTCCTTGGGGTATCCGGTGATACTCCACGAAGGAACGTCTGTCCTTTGCTATGTGGTCGGTGGCACCTGAATCAATTATCCAAAAATGGATTAGATTCCACAAGAAATAGTGGACTAGAAACACATATGTAACTAGTATTACAAGTTACCTCGTCACTTCCACTCGTACACGAACGAGCATAGTGACCGAGCTTGTTGCACTTGAAGCACTTGATCCTTTTCAAGTCTTTCTTCTTGTGCCATTTCTTGTGCCCACCCTTATGTTTGGGTTCCTTGGTAGACTCAGGTTGCTTATTACGTTCATTAGAAGACTTCGAACGATCTTTATGTTTCTTTCCCCCGTGTGAGGAACTAGCAACCATGTGCACTTCTGCACTTGGCTTGGTAGCCGCAAGCCGCTCTTCCTCTAATTCGAGGTGCTTGGAAACATCGTTGAAGGTCTTGATGCTCTCATTATGAGTGAGATGCATCTTCATCTGATCCCACCCATTTGGTAGGGAACGTATGACTGCTTGGATTTGTTGCTCATTTGTGAGCACATGACCTGCATCCTTTAACTCCGAGATAAGGTTCGCCATATGTCGCAGATGTTTCCCCATGGAATGATCTGGACGTTTCTTATATGAATCGAACTTTATAGTTAAGGAGCGAAGTTTGGACACCGATGTGCCACCGAACTTCTCCTCTAGCTTGGACCATATGTCCATGGCTAAGTCATGTTCTCGGAAGATGCGCATTATGTCATCAGCCATACTGCTTAATAACGTAATGCGCGCTATCTTGTTCTTCCGAGACCAAGCATCAAAAGCTTCCTTGTCTCGTCGGTGTTGGGCCGTAGTGCCCAACTCGGGTTCAATCATAACGTTCTTTAGAGTTTCGAGCACTTCTTGCTCCTCTAGAACGTATTGTATCTTGATGGACCAAAGTTTGTAATTATCGCCGTTGAGTTTTTCACCTTTGTTTAACTCAGCAACGATATTCTTTGAAGCGGAAGATATTTTACTTTTAAAATGCTGCAAAAGACACAAAAAAGAAGGTTTGATCAAAACATTGCATAAAATTTCTTAAAATATAACTCCCACTTGAAATGATAATAGAATATCCCATTTGGATAGTTCTAAAAATTCAAATCCCACTTGGAATTATATTGTATTTGATAAGTTACTTTCGAAAAATATTGAAGATGTTGTTCTAGAATCGAAAAGGTCTCTATGATTCCAATCACCATCTAGAACAACCTTCAATATTCCCCCATCACTTATCAAACAATCGTACTCTTATAGTACTTCGCAGCGGAAAATCAATTTTGAAAAACATATCTTTCAAAATGGAATAGGTGAGAGTTTGCGCAAAGAATTTTAACGCAACAATTGCCAAGCCACGAGACCTGTTCTACACACCCATGGATTAGATAACCATGGCCGGATCGTGGTAGGACTTGGAATTCTAAATTGCGTTATCCCGATTAAGGACGGGACATAACCTATTTGAAAAACATCTTTTTCAAAAAAAATTTGAAAGCACGTTGGCTAATCTCCGTAGAGTAGAGCACAACGTCACAAGAACATTGGCTAATCTCCGTAGAGTAGAGCACAATGACATGGCTAATCTCGCATGAAGTAGAGCACTATGGCTAATCTTCAAAGAGTAGAGCCCAACGAAAAAACTTCATTAAAACGTTAGTCCCGTATGAACTAGTCGGCACTGTGGTTAGCCCCGTATGGGCTAATCGGCACATTCGAGTTTGACCAATGCCTTTTGTCACCCCGTATGGGTCAGTAGGCAAGTTTGCAATCGACCCAGGCCTTCTGCCAGATTGGTCGACCAAAAACACCAAATTGGTCGACCAATTTTTGGTCTGCAACTTCTTCCCGGCCAGGGCCTCTGCCCTGGCCGGGGCTTGGCCAAGGGCCGGCCAGGGCCTCTGCCCTGGCCGGCCAAAGGCCCTGGCCCCTCGGCCTGGCCGAGGCCGGCCAGGGCCGGCCAGGCCCTGGCAGTGGCCAGGGCGCCGGCCCTGGCAGTGGCCAGGGCGCCGGCCCTGGCAGTGGCCAGGGCGCCGGCCAGGCCGGCCTGGCCATGGCCGGCCATGGCTTGGCCATGGCCGGTCATGGCCAAGGCCATTTTGGGCATTGGCCGGCCATGGCCCCTTTGGCCATGGCCGGCCACCCCCTTGAATGGGGTTGCCGCACACATTCCTCCCCCTTGATGGGGTGGTCGCCGGTGGTTATTGGCCATAGCCAACCCCCTCCGCAAGTGGAGGGGGGTGCATGGCCTTCATAGCCCATTTGGCCATGGTGCACATGCACCAAATGTCATCTTACCCGATGGAAATAACTACCATCATCTTCCTCGATGAAGCACCCGTTCGTCGATGAAGCACCCGTTCGTCGAGAAATTAGTTATTTCCTAATGGCCGTGTGCCAAAAATGAATAACGTACTACGTGAACGGTCGGTTCTTCCCGTCACGGAGAGTTCCTACCATATCCGTAATGATAGGAGACCCTAACGTGAAAAGAACAACCGCTGCGTTCTCTCCGTCACGAAGCGTTCCTACCATATCCGTAATGGTAGGAGACCCATTCGTGAAAAAGACAACGACTCGTTCATAGTTTCGACAGGGCGGCGGTTTGACCGGGGCGAACCCTTATGGCTCCGATACCAATGATGGATCCTGCCAAAACAGAGTTAGGATCGATAATATGAAGTTTAGACTTACGCTTGCGTATGCGGCACGGTAGTCTACGAACTTCGCCTTCGGATTCGCCACGACGGATCGAGTCTTCTCACGAACGGAGTAAGGCTACTAAATCCACAATCTAAATCTCTACTTTAGATTAAGAACTTGGATAAAGAAAGAGAGGAAGCATTTCGGCAGAGCTTCGCTAGGATGAAAATGCATGCAAGAATGTCATGCAAAAAAAGTGTAAGAAATGGCTTACCCTTGGGTCTTATTTATAGCCCCCAAGGTAGTTATTTTAGGGTAAATTGTTCCTTTGGAACAATTTAACTAAGGTGTACCATGATACATGGCACATTATAAGCTTAAGTTGTACCATATGCATGGTACAATATAAGCTTAAGATATTCCCCCTTTATTAGCCATATGTCGCATGCACTTATGCATATATAATGCGACTTTCCTACTCATCCAAAGATCCTCTCCGCAAGGGAACAGATTCCCTTTGCACACGACTTCGTGTACGCGACGTTCGAGGTCCGTATTCCCTCGTACATCCCCCACAAGGGTGTACTAACGTCTTCCATATCCAACAATATTTCCATACAAACGCAAAAGTAAACCCGGTTTATGTTCACATGGATTCAGACCGATGTACACATGATAGGTACGCAAACTTTTGCCTATTACCTTCATACACATACAGACCATGGGGGGTGGTAATGACAACACATCTTTCAGGACCGTGAAATCATTCGATGATCGTTCCCACTCGGCCATTATGTACGTGAATATTTTATTTGGTGTTACAGCTGCAAGAACATTTTGCGTCACTCCCTTACGTCCTCTAAATCATGGTACGAGATTGGAAGGTAGTGTGGCATCGTTATGTGTCTCATCAATTAGACCAATGCAATCCTACACCGTAATCAATAACGGACAAGTTGAAATCACCATCAATAAATTTACTACATTACTATCATTCATATAAACACACTAACCTTGAAATATGGGAACCGATTAGGATTATTGAGTATCTCTGGTGGTGTCTCATTTGGGGCTTGCTTCATGAACCTATCACGAAGGGTATAAACTGCATACATCACTTTGTTAAAGTATAAGCTAACTGTCACCCTGGACCTAATAAAATCAACCTACATGACTCTGTTCGTTGACTTGTGCCCTACGATAAGAAGAAACATTGCCAATTGCTCCTCGATGGACACATGATAAGTGTCTTTGAGAATATTACCTTGGCACATTAAAGTTGCAAGATTCATGAACGCATGTCTGCACATTCTTAAGTCAACTACTATCAGAACCATAAAGAATTCTCTGCATGTGGGATTTTTCTATATATCACACATCTCTGAGGGCTCACGAGGTATTGGGGTATTTATATCGTCATCATATAGCTGCATGAATATGATGGTAAAAATGATAGCCGCCACGGCCGATGTACACGATGAACACCCCGAAATTTCACCATTTTGATCCATCTAAACCTTATTTGAATCAAACATTGCTTCAACCATACTTTGTAACCGACATTTTCTTATATCATAAAATCGTGCATTCGACATTAAAACATAAACTACGATGAAGGATATATGGCACAAATAAATTCAAAACATTTAAACGACCCATTAATATCTACAAAAATCCTATACTGTCATAACACAACAATTATATGCCTTTGAGAATGGGAAATAAAGTGACCCCAAAACACTGTTAGGCCTACTGTTGGGCTAATAATTAAACATATACCTTCATTTTTAAAAATCTATATTTCATGCCAACACATTTCAATGCCCACCACATGAAACAACAACCCAACAATCATGTCCAAGCCATTCATGACTCCATAACATGTTTCCCACAGATTTAACATTATAATTATCATTGCTGGTTTCTTGAAATATTTCAAGCATACAATAGCAATGTACCATCATAGCATCATAAATCCCAATCTCACACACAATATATTCACTTTCCGTGTCTCATCATTGTGCACAAATATGTAGGGGTCATATACGTTTCTACTCATTACTCCTCATTGGAGGTGTGTAAATTTCACCCTCCATATACGTAAGCCTATATTGTATCCTCATTCCACCTAGGGGTGGCAAAATGAGCCCGACCTGACCCGAACCGAACCGAACCGAACCCGGCATCCTTAACTGGTAATGGGTAGGGGCCAATCCTGGTCAAGTAGGATCCGGGTTGATCCGACCCGACCCGGATAAAATCCGGGTTGTGTGTGGGTTTGGCATGTCAACCCGGATGACCCGAATTCGACCCGGTTTACTTTCTCTATATATAAAAAAATTTATATAATAACTTCAATACACAGTTGCAAGGGAAGCTGTGCTTATACGATTTGAATTGTTGTCCTCTTCTTTAAGAGGTCTTGGATTCAATTCTCTTTACATACAATTTTTTAGTTAATTTTATTACTTTCATTAATAAAATGGCAACGTTAATTATACTTTCTTGCTGTCATCAGTGGGGTTTAAGCGACGAGCTGCTGGAAATTATGCAACACTTAATAAATTGTCGGTGGCTCTTAATAAATAGCCGGATATCGAAAAAGGAGTAGTTGTGTATAAGTCAAATCTTAACCCGACGGGTTAACCCGAACCCGACCTGGAAATTTTTCGGGTCACCCAAACCCGACTCAAATTCAATCTGGGTCGGGTTAGGGGTTACCCCTATCCGGGTCGGGTCAAATCTGACCCGACCCGAACTCGAACCCACCCGACCCGTTTCACACTCCTAATTCCACCATACATTGTCAAAAAATGCTTTCAACCCTACACAATAGCCCTCAGAAATTGCAAAATATAATAGGCATTTTTTATTTGCCAACTTATCAGAGTCACGATGTGTGTAGCATCATGGGGCAATAATCGGAATGTACCTACATAATTAAGGAGTCATGTGGCTTGCGAATTGATTAGCTTGCTGTTTCATTCAACCAATTCATTGAAATTAAAACAACATAAACAAATAATTACTATGGTTTCTTTTGTGTCTCTGCATTAGGCTATTATAATGTGTGTTGGATTTGGGTTGGCTCTTGGCTATCTGTTGCATGCATGCCTTGGTAGTTTGGGAAACTATGGTAATTACCTATATCCCAATTTAGGGTTTCATGCCTTCCTATATGTGATGGTGAGGAACTACTCGACCACCCATAGGTTGCAAGAAACCATCATCTCATTATACCCGCATATATCGACACCCCCACATATATGAGAATGAACTCTCACAAATCTACTACTTGTAGGAACCGTAATATGGCATAAATTTTGCTGAAATGTAAACAAAATATACCTCAGGGAGCAAATAGAGTAGCAGTACCAACAGTCGAGAGAAGCTCCAGTAAAGTAACGAGATCAGCTCAAGCAAAGTAACGACACTACCTCAGATCCAACTGCGATGACAAGAGATCGTAAAGGGACAACGCAACCTACCCAGCAAAGATATGAACCCTAGTTGCAGATCCAACCGACGAGCACAGTGAAAGCAAGGAATCAATGCTACCCAACTGGCCAACAACAGAGTCGGTCTTGCGCAAAGATCCAAAGACCCCAAAACAGCCAAGATCCGCACCCTTGATGCAGATCCAACAGCAACAGTAAAGATCTCGTATTGAATCTGCCTTTTAGGGTTTTAGAATCGCCTTAAATCGGAGCTTTGATGGTGTGAATGGTGTCGAATGGAAGAGAGGAGAAGGTACCAGCAGCGATGGGAGGTGATCAGAGGCAGTGGGGCCCATGAAGAGTAGATTCCACAACGAAATCGCCAAAAAAGTGGAGAAAACGCAGCATCGAATATCGATTGCCATGGCAACTCTTTTCCCCCTAAAACCCAATCACAGAAACGAACACGTGAGTGTGGAAAGAGTGTGAAAGTTGGGGAATAATGCGCCTATAGTAGGCCCTTCAGTGCTTTGGGGCCACTTTCTCGACCCTTTTATTAAAAACGAACATGCCCTTATTAAAGTTACATATATGGAAGCAATTGTAGGATTGACCAATTTAGTAGTTCGTTGGTTTGAATTGAATAAAACTCCAGTTTGGATCAACCATCAAGTTTGTTATCCTTAATAGTCATAACCCGTTCTCGCGGGCACGGTTCATTTAAGATTTTCCCCCACAAAATCTTTGTTCCCCAAAAAATTATTTCCACGGCCAAAATTGCGATGAACAGCAAATTAGCGTAAAAATATTTAGCAGCACGGGCGCCATCAGTGCAGAACAACAAATTCGGCATGGCGTAGGCGCCTTCGATATGAAACAACAAAGTCGGCGCAGGCGCCTTCGGCGTGGAACAACAACTTTGACGTCGAACAACAAATTCGGTGCGGAACAACAAATTTGCGTAAAACAATTTAGCTAGTGCCTTCGGCGCGGAAAATTATTCTCATCTTGATGTGCATTGATGAGTGTCGGGATTTTTTGAAATTTTAGGTTTTTGCCCCATGCGTCGAAGAGTTGGTGGGAGAGATCATTCGATCTGCAGCATCAATTGCGTGCACTCTGCTATTCCACATGTTAATTGTGTGCACTCTGCTATTCATCATCAAGTGCAAATGCATAAGTGCCCCTGTTAAACGCAAATGCATTAATTAAGTGCCACCATTAAGTGCAAATGCATTACTTAAGTGCCCCCATTAAGTGGAAATGCATTAATTAAGTGCAAATGGCAGACTTAAGTGGAAATGCAAATGGCAGACTTAAGTGGAAATACATTAAGTGCAAATGGCAGACAAATTTTTTTCCCAAGTGCGTATTCCACATGCATTAAGTGCCAGGCAAAATTTCACCCACATATAATGTTTTTCCATCCAATACTTTCCACAAAATCTCATCTCAACCATTCATTCCTCAATATTAAATCTCAGCCGTTCTTCTATCAACCCTTTTGTCTTGGTCAGCCTTAAAATTCAAAAACAGTCATCAATTATATTATAGATTTTAGGCTTAATTTATAAAAAAAACTATACTACAGTATCCGCGCATTTAATAACAGTTTCTTAATTTAGAAATTTACCAAACTCACCTTTAACATCTTTTCATCAAAATTATCTTGAACGTCACCATTATCTTGAACGTCACCATTAGTAGAACTTTATAATTCGCATGCATTTATAACAGCCAGCAAACTTAGCAATCTTGGGTTATTAAGGTAGCACAGTTACTTTTTCAGAGTAATCTGCAACTATGCATATAAGTTGTTGTAATAACTATGGCAAAACAAGATACACATATATTGTATAAATCAATTCCAATAACGTACTATATTCAAATAACATGATCATAAGATATACTAGAATTGGTAAACGAAACGAAACGAATCGAGGATCTTGACATACCTTTAATTTGAAAGTTATCTTCTTGAACCCGCTATTGCAACACAAACCTTGAAGGGTCATTCTTAATGGATCAAATGCATCACGAAAGGGGACCGTCCTTGCAAGCCCATAACGTATTGACCTCCTCTATGTACACTCAAGAAAATTAGAGGAAATGGTGGCAGCACCCTTAAGAGTGATTTTAAGAGTGAAATAGGTAACAAGAGTGGAAGAGAAGGCCGATATTTATAGGCCACATGCATATTCCTTCACCAGATCAAGATAATGCGGCTCAGTCAGGCACACTTCTTTTAAGAGATTAAGACATAATCTTATTATACTCCTAATGTCCTTACACAATCCAATAACTTTATCAATGCAATTATAAATCAATGTACACATAGACACATTCATATAAGAAATCGTAGAGATAAAGTGTACCAAATAGCATACTATTATTTTGAACAACATGTATCAATGACAATAATTTTCTTAAGAGCGTACATTTCCCAACATCTTCCCCTTACACTTACATCCAATTATTACGACCTTATCGACTAATTGTTTCAGATGGTTTTATGGAAGTACCTTCATGAGTGGATTTGCTATGTTATCCTTTCTATCAACTTTGAAGTTCTATATCATGGTGCTCTTGAATTTCACATAACCATGAAATCTCCTTAATATGTTGAAAAATACCCTAGAGGGTGGGTGAATAGGGTGTATGGCACAAATTAAAATTTTAACACACAAGATCAGATCAGAGATGCAAGCACAAATATGTTTAGCAAAGTGGCTCTTGACTTCCCCCCGGCGTTCGCGCTATGCAATGCAATGGTCGGGGGACCGCAGAAGGTTTAAATATTTGTAGTCCGCAAGCGCACGGTGTTGTAGTGTGGCTTGGGGGTCGAACACAGGGAGGCGTGGTTGTGCTTGCACAAGAGATGGAACCGGTTCACCCTATGGGCGAGCTAGCCCGAATTGGTGTATGGATTGTCACAGAAATAGAAAACAGGGATAAACAATATAAAGTAAAAACCCGGGACTTTGGTTTCCACCCTATCGAGCGACTCTCGTCGATACGGCCTACGGTTAGGATAACGATCAGGATTAGGGTCTAATGGTGAGACGTTGCCTCTAAGAGTGGTACCAGCGTCTCATGGGCCCGATATTCCGGTCGATGCCCAGGATGATACGACGGACTTCCCGGGTTCGGTCAGTGGGCACTCCCGTGTCCATTAACACTGACCGACTCCGGAAGCACTAAGTTTGCAACGATAACTCCCAACGTCTCATCCTGCCGCTCCCGCGCGCTAGGATTCGACGTCTACGCTAAGGGCGCGAGCTATTGCTAGGGAGTCAACCGCCAAGTTTATTCCCACTTGGCCCAACGGTCAAAGGCGGTCTTTTTCCCGCCGATGACAATAAAACGCCCCGCGTAACCGTTAGATTCCTAATCCCTATCGATTTCCTAGCCCTATGGACACATTGGGAAGAGCCCACGAAGCGGTTTCCACCAAAATCCCAGATTTGGGATCTACTCACACATTTTTACTAAAAAGCGATCTAAACGAAAATGGACCGTCAAAATCATAATCAGACAATAGAAATGCAATGGTAGTAAAGCAATTAAGATAATACTAAAGTTTGACAAAGATCTGAAAACTTACAAAAACTGGGAAATTACAGCCGTCACAAAATGAAGAAAACAGTAAAAAATAATCAACTCCCGTTTCTGGAAACCTAGGGGTCCTTTATATAGAAAAAGATATCACCTGATCGGTTGACAAGTCAACCGATCGGGTGATCAGCTTCAAACTTTGGCAGCGAGATGCGGGACTTCACCCGGTCAGGATGAACCGGTCGGTTGAAGCATGGATGTGACCGGTTGGATCTTGGTGCCGACCGGGTGAGGAGACCGGGTGGATCTTCGTGTCTTGGCTTTGGAGATTCAGCTACAGATGAACCGATCTTGTGAAAGTCACCCGATCGGTTGACAATCAGCTTCGAATTCCAGAGAGCTTTGGGCTTTTGAACCGGCCAATGAACCGACCGGGTGACTTCTCGTGAGCTCCAAGCTGTGACCGGATGGTGCACGCGTGCATCACCCGATCGGTTGAAGATGATCAACCGATCGGGTGAGAGCT
Organism: Scilla litardierei; assembly: GCA_030789695.1. Classification (NCBI taxonomy): domain Eukaryota; kingdom Viridiplantae; phylum Streptophyta; class Magnoliopsida; order Asparagales; family Asparagaceae; genus Scilla; species Scilla litardierei. Next base: position 112,703,079 of record CM061135.1, read on the forward strand.
GAAATATGCTATCTTCGTCGTTTGACCCCCTGGGTCACGCGTGACTCCTCCCGTTGCTCCGGGGACTTATGATATCTTCATTAAATGTCCCATATGTGGACAATCTCCCGTAAACATGGAAAAACAAAGAAAAGTGAAAGAAAACGAGAAAATACGAGAAACGGGTACGAGACGGCGGAAAATAACAGAAAAACACAAAAGAAAACGTGCGTGAACATATGAAAAATAAACGCACGTCAAAATCCCCCAAGCTGAACCCTTCCTCGTCCTCGAGGAAGATGAGTGAGAGTGGGAGCTCGGGGGGGAGAAAATATAGAGAAAGGAAGAAAAAGAAAACTCTATATCCTAGATCACCCGTCAGGGCCAACAAAATCAAAAACGACACACCAAGCAAGCAAACGCCAAATCACATCACTAAACCAAGGAATACGAGTCCAGACAAGTGTCGTGGGCCCACGCGGTGAAGCGCGAGTGAGTGTGGTCATGCGCTAGCAGTCCGTGTCACTATCTACGATGTGCGATAAAGCTCGATATACACAAATCCAAGAAATGACCCAAATATCGATTCGATTCGAATTAAGCGGTGAATATATGGTTCAAGCATGCATGAGAGGAGTATGAGAATAGAAATGCATCATGCGTCAGGGACTCCACAACTAGGGTTAAGGAAATCACCACACTATAGCCTAGATAATAGCTAAAAAGTTCCTAAGCCAAGTGTTTTCGAAAACGATGGGGGTTAAGATGATGCGGAGTAGAACACTCGGTGCAAATTCTCGCCTTCCCTTTATTCTCGGTAGATAGGAAAACTATTCACACAGGAAATTTTTGGGTTTTGGGTATTTGTATTTTTTTTGGATTTTTGGCTATACATATTTTTTTCTTTTCTCTTTTCTTTTCTTTTTGGATTTTTGGGTTTTTCTCTTCACTTCTCTTTTTTTTTTGGATTTTTGGATTTTTGGCTATACACATGTGTATTCTCCCAAGTGGGAGAACGGTACACGACGAGGGGATTTGCACCAAGTAAAACAAAAAAGAAATCGGAATTTAAACACTTGGGCAGAGGAAACTCTACTCGCTAATTAGAGCATAGGCTAAATGGATTATCCTAGTCCTAACTATGGAATCCCGACACATGCGAAATGAAGCATACGATATATATAATCATGCATACAGAAACAGACAAGAGAAGCAAATACCGCATTATTCATATCGAAGCGTGATAATCTAGGGGTCATTCCTGGACAGGTATATAAAGTAAAATCACAAAGCAGAAGCACACCAAACAGCTAGGCACGACACACGACTTACAAAAAGTTAAGTGGACCCACGATGCATGAAATGCAAGAGGACTCGATATCCTAGGGTTAGTGAATGTGATTATCGATGCCATGCTAGGCGTGTGTGAGATTTCGTGGCAATTCATCATATAGGGTTCATTTCTAGGAGAAGGAGATAAAAAGAAGAAAAGAAAAATTTAAAACACGATGAAAACGATACAAAAACAAAAAAGAAAGACTCAAATGACGCACAAAGTGCGACTCCCCCAAGCTGAAGCTTGCATTGCCCTCAATGCAATAAGAGTAAGTACGGGAGGGCAATGAAAATGGGGGGGAATACGCACTGACACAAAAAGAAATGAAAAACATGGAAAACACAGATACGAAACTGAAAATAAAGAAAAATCAAAATCAAACCACACACGACATAAAAATAGAAAAATAAAGAAAGAAAATGATACTACACGACAAATGAAACAAGCACACACACAAATAAGACAAAACACGACAACACAGCAAAATAGACTTCCCCCAAGCTAGACATGACAATGCTAGCAATGAGATATGATCGTGAAAGTGCAGAGATATGCAAGGGGGAGGTCAATCGGAGTCGCTGGTGGTAGAATGGTAGGGAGAGGGAGAGGAGGGTGGGGAATAGCGAATGAAAGAATCCTCAGAGGATGAGGCGGGTGTGCCTACAGGGGTAGGAGGGGCGACATGCTGGAGCACGAGCAGATCGATATGTACCGGTGGGTTGTGGTGGAGAATGAAGGTACCAGGTGGACCGACAGTTGGGTGCCAATCGGGAGGATCCAACGGTGGTAGATGTACTAATGGAGAATACCAAGGATCCGGGTAAAACTCCCATGGCAGATGAGATGGGGGTAGGGTAGCCGCAAAGGTGCTAAAGGTGGCAGGATCGCGAATGGAGCGCAGGCAGGGCTATAGAGGTAGACGGCATGGTCCTCACCAAAGGGAGTGAGCATATTGATATCGATCAAGTAATCACGATCAATACGGCTACGTCCAGGAAAAATAGGGAGGTCGGGTGGCACTCTCAAAACACAACTGACAATAAGAGTGATCATCCCACCACAACAGATGGATCCAGAATTGGCGCGGCTAACAGCAAAAATTTCGTGGATGATCTAATGAGCGGCGTTTATGGGCATAGGGATATGCCCATGGATCCTGTCTTCAGACATGGCATAGAGAAAGAAAAGCTCATCCCTGGACACTGTGGACACATCCACGCGGGCAAAAAACAGTGTTGGCGAGGATGCAATGAGCGAGGCGGTAACACGGGTGAATTATATAGGAGGCAAGAGCCTCAGGTGGAAAGGCGGTGTACCGGGTAAATCGTTGCCAAACACCATAAGCCCGAAATTGAGAGTAGATGTCAGTTCGATCGTGGGTGGAATGTTCAGTATTAAGATCGGGGTGACAGAGATTAAGGATATTGTTCAACTCGGTGAAATTCAGAGAATACTCGTCGTTGAAAGCGCGGAAGGAGAAACCCCAATCAAACACCTCGAGGGAACTGAAGAATTCAAGCGTGAGATTTCGGTGTGTGTGTGTGTGTGTGTGGGCATGGATGTAAGAAAGGGTATGGCACCCGATACAGTTGAAAATTCTGCCGACTCCGTTCGAAAGCCCTAGAGCTTCGAGTGTGGGGCGATCGGCAAAGAGTGTAGGTCGCATCGGGCGATGAAGTAGTGCTCGCAAACGGTAGGACTGTTCTTCAGTAGAAGGATTTATGCCAAGGAAAGAGGATGAAAAGGGTTCGTAAAGCGGATTACGGCGTGAAGATGAGGCAATCTCTTTCCCTTTTCTAGACATGGCGACTACGTGGATGGCGAAAAGGAAAGTGGGAGCGTGCCTATGATGATTATAAAGCAGGTGAAGCAGGTATAACACCAATTCAGGACATTACAGATAATGTAAGAGATGTGTAAAGTGGAAAGGTGTTACACATCAATGTAGCAAGATCAAGCCCCCGGAGGACTCACGCAGTATAAGTAAGCGATTTGGGAAGCCGTCGCTCGCTGATCCGACAAGATACAGGATTTTCAAAAATCTGGGGCTAGGGTTAGGGTCTGGATGTTTGGTGAGTGAATGTTGTTGATGGGAAGGGTGGTGATGGGGGGTTGGGTTTGAGAAATGAGTGAGGATGAGGGTTTAGGGATAATTGGGTAGATGAGGGAGATCGATTTGGAAGTTGGAGGGGGAGAGATTGCCCGACAGGAAGTTTGGGGGTCGGGTCGTGTAACGCCCCGCTCCTCAGGATACCCGATAAGTACGAATCCGTATCAGTTATTCCCAAAGAGACCGGTGCTACGAAGAAAATACAAACTCACAAACACAAGCAGGTCCACTGCGCACTGTTGGGATAGTACATATAGCATTCCAGACAACCCAAAACGCAAGAGAACCAACAATCACTGATGTATATAAATAAAACTGTTCATATACAACTTCCTTATACAAATCTATATACAATATTATCCACATCTCAACAAGGTACAAAAACTCACATCTCACCCAAATACAACAACACTCCCAAGTCATCCACACTTCTCACAACCCGCAACTTCAACCAACTGAGTCAAGGGGCCTCCAACTCAAAGAACCAACCTGAAAAGTCAACGGTGGGGCACGTCAACGTGTGACCCAGTAGGAATTCCATATCTCAACTAGTCCTTACATGAAGTGTAGAAAGGGTGCACGTGAACAGGCAGAGTGTATGTCATGGCATAAACATCTACTGTAGTAAAGGGAGTAACAACTATACTTATGAACATGTGAAAGCGTGCACGGGCAACATGTAAGGTGTACAACAATGATATACAACATAAAAGAGCCATAGTAAAGAAACACAAGTAAACAACGCATACATTTACCATTGCTACAAGAGTAATAAGGATTAACAATTAATTCATTGGCTAGCATTTTGGAACCCGGATAAATCTTAGGACCTTAAGGAGTCGGACTTCACCCAGGGTGGGTGAAAAGTGGTACCCCAACCAGCAACACGGGCACCGGAGGGGGCCTCTCGCAACTCTATGCCCGAACGGGGCAAGGCACTAGAGCGAGACCTGCTCGGTTTTTCTGTGGGACAAACGGAGTAAACCATCAATTACCGTCACGGTGCATCACGGGTACACCAGCGGCCTCTCCAACCCTTTCAACTCGCCCTTCCGGGAGTGATACAGCGGGTGAGAATTCATATCATCTGTCCGCTCCTTAACTCCTTTAATTTAACCGTGTTCCCCCAAACCCCATGTCACCCTCCTTTAAGAGGACTTAGTCATTTTCATAAAACATAACATCTTCCATTCTTTTTTTTTCCACAGTTCATCACATATTTGGGACATGCATCGCCTTGTGCATTCCCTTTCTCATTTCTCATAAAATGTATAACCATGTTCACATCATCATTTTGCATGTACCAAGAACATAAACCACATATCACCATGTAACAGAAATAATCAAGAACATTGATGGCAAGTTTAACCTCAAAAGGAACTTAGAACAACATTCAAGTCTTTCAGTTTGCTGGAAAAGCAGAATAGTTAGAATGAGGAGCACATTTCTTCATATATTTGAATAGAACATGAACATGCAATCTAAATGAACATTGTAGATATAGATGTCCTGAATTCACATATCAGTTTTCATGAAGTTTAGATGAGTATTCTATTTTCTACAGAATTTACACTAAAGTGTACTTGTGCTGGAATTGAAAACAGAAACTACACTAACTTAATGACCAGATTACTACTAATTGCAGGTAGAACTAACAGAAATGAAAAACTACAAAGTTGTAGAGCTTGAAGTTAACTTTCCAACGAGACCAAGAACATACAATTTCATCAAGTATTGAGGGATTACTCACTGGTTTAGTAAAATGTGTTCAGACTGGGTAAAAACAGGCATGTTGGCAAGATAGAATTTTTAGCTCTAATTACAATCCGAATTAGTAAAAGTTCACAACTTGAAAGTTATAGGTAACAGTCCAATCTTTAGGCCATAAAAGTTTCAGAGCAAACTCAATTCTAGATTAGAAGGACTAAGCAAAACAATCAGCATGTAAATTTGTCCAGATTTGCTCACCGCACAAACCCACCCAAAACCCAGGATTACTCACCGCGCACAACCATACAAAATTCAGGATTACTCACCGCGCACAACCATACAAAACTCAGGATTACTCACCGCACACAACCATACAAAACTGAGGATTACTCGCCGCGCACAACCATACAAATCTCAGGATTGCTCACCGCGCACAACCATACAAATCTCAGGATTAACATAAGAAAAGATGAGACAACAACAACAACAACCATGAAACTAAGCATGCAACTCTAATACTAGTTGGAGATGGAATCCTACCTCAGGGGTGATGAGAGACAAGGGGGTAGCCCAAATCCCTATGGCTCCTCCTTCTTCAAACCATCCTCCTTCTTCCTCTCTTCTCCTTCACAAGCTCCCAGAATGAGCAACAGAACCCAAACGACGACAGGGATGCTACAGGAGTGTGCAGAGTGAGGGTGGCGTAGCCCTATGGGTACTCAGTCCCCCTAATGTCTAAGAGAAAGCAACGGGAAGGGATGAATTCGGTCTGATCTTTGGGGAGAGAGTGAGTGAATGAAACCTTTCTTTCTTATTCTTAGAGTAGCCACCTCATCTCCCTAAAATCCTCTAAGCATGCCACCAAGCCTTGGGTTAGGTAAGGATCAAGGAGCTATTGACACATCAAAGGGTGAGGTGTCACTTAGGTAAAATTAGGATTTGTCTTTTAGAAAATCATTATACACACTTAATACACATGCAATACATTAGTATTCCACCCATATATTTCATTTAATAAAATCATGTCATACAAATTATTTAAAAATAATTTTTAGCTTGACAAAATTAAATAAAATACATAAGGACTCCCAAAAATTTATACGCATATATATACGTCCAAGAATACGTATTAATACACGTATGTGAATTTTGGGGTCATTACATCCTACCCACCTTAAAATAAAGTCCGTCCTCGGAATTTTCAACTCAGGACATAGCTAAGGGTGACTATAGTTATATATGATCAATCTACCCCAAACTTATATATACACACATTCATATATCAACACTTATACCATATCACATTACACGCATTCATGGTACTGTACACACATACACATGCATCTCTATATATAGATATAGACATACGACCATGTATGTCTCCTAGCATATATCCAAGCACACATATACATGTCATCACATAAAGTCTCATACAACAATATCAATACACGCATATACTCACCTAATGATATATCTATCCAACACTGGTGTAAGCGTATCCACTTACAGCCAGACATGCAACCATATATATCTTCCAGATATATATATATCAAACACATACACTAATACACATAGGGCATGCCCACTCATACCTGAGCGGAACACACAGATTCGCACATGGATCTTCACAATCAGCATGTACACATACACCATATATAACAAACACAGACAGCATGCCATATCTATACATCACCTAGAGCTCAATCAATTATATAGGTCCATGATACACATTACTCATAGGCTACCATATATTAACACATATATACGCATGCACCTTTATACTCTGACATACAATCATGTATGTCTCCTAGTACCCATCCAACATTCACAGATGTATCATCACACAAGTTTTATCATATCAATACCAATATACATAGATAACCATACAAAACTATATTCATCCATATACAGGTGTAAGCGTTCCAGCTTACAGCCATACATATATCATATACTCATCACATATATCAACACATAGAACTAATATTCTTAAGACATAGCCACACATACATGGGTGGAACTCAAGGATCCACACATGCATCTGCACACTCTACATGTGCATACATCACATACAGTATATAGTCACTACACAGTACATCTATACACTACATACACCTCAATCAAGTATATAACCCAATTATACACAATACTCATAAGTCAACCATATATTAACACATATACTTCAAATACAATCATATAGCCATACATATACCATAGTCATATGTACATGAGTATATCATCTCAATATACTCGACAAGCCATATTCAACACTTATAGAGCTACAAATGTATAGGTACACATACATACACACATAGATATATACACACATTCTTACTCAATCAACACTCTAGTGTCTATCCTCAGGGCTCTATACCTCAAACTTCTTATATCGGGGCTCTATCTCAAGGTAGAACTCCTACCACCTTAAGACTAACTACCTCTGGAACACTACATGTACTACCCTTACACAGTCGCAGTGCGGAGACCTGCATGGGCCGCCACCTGTAACGCCCCGCTCCTCAGGATACCCGATAAGTACGAATCCGTATCAGGTATTCCCAAAGAGACCGGTGCTACGAAGAAAATACAAACTCACAAACACAAGCAGGTCCACTGCGCACTGTTGGGATAGTACATATAGCATTCCAGACAACCCAAAACGCAAGAGAACCAACAATCACTGATGTATATAAATAAAACTGTTCATATACAACTTCCTTATACAAATCTATATACAATATTATCCACATCTCAACAAGGTACAAAAACTCACATCTCACCCAAATACAACAACACTCCCAAGTCATCCACACTTCTCACAACCCGCAACTTCAACCAACTGAGTCAAGGGGCCTCCAACTCAAAGAACCAACCTGAAAAGTCAACGGTGGGGCACGTCAACGCGTGACCCAGTAGGAATTCCATATCTCAACTAGTCCTTACATGAAGTGTAGAAAGGGTGCACGTGAACAGGCAGAGTGTATGTCATGGCATAAACATCTACTGTAGTAAAGGGAGTAACAACTATACTTATGAACATGTGAAAGCGTGCACGGGCAACATGTAAGGTGTACAACAATGATATACAACATAAAAGAGCCATAGTAAAGAAACACAAGTAAACAACGCATACATTTACCATTGCTACAAGAGTAATAAGGATTAACAATTAATTCATTGGCTAGCATTTTGGAACCCGGATAAATCTTAGGACCTTAAGGAGTCGGACTTCACCCAGGATGTGTGAAAAGTGGTACCACAACCAGCAACACGGGCACCGGAGGGGGCCTCTCGCAACTCTGTGCCCGAACGGGGCAAGGCACTAGAGCGAGACCTGCTCGGTTTTTCTGTGGGACAAACGGAGTAAACCATCAATTACCGTCACGGTGCATCACGGGTACACCAGCGGCCTCTCCAACCCTTTCAACTCGCCCTTCCGGGAGTGATACAGCGGGTGAGAATTCATATCATCTGTCCGCTCCTTAACTCCTTTAATTTAACCGTGTTCCCCCAAACCCCATGTCACCCTCCTTTAAGAGGACTTAGTCATTTTCATGAAACATAACATCTTCCATTCTTTTTTTTTCCACAGTTCATCACATATTTGGGACATGCATCGCCTTGTGCATTCCCTTTCTCATTTCTCATAAAATGTATAACCATGTTCACATCATCATTTTGCATGTACCAAGAACATAAACCACATATCACCATGTAACAGAAATAATCAAGAACATTGATGGCAAGTTTAACCTCAAAAGGAACTTAGAACAACATTCAAGTCTTTCAGTTTGCTGGAAAAGCAGAATAGTTAGAATGAGGAGCACATTTCTCCATATATTTGAATAGAACATGAACATGCAATCTAAATGAACATTGTAGATATAGATGTCCTGAATTCACATATCAGTTTTCATGAAGTTTAGATGAGTATTCTATTTTCTACAGAATTTACACTAAAGTGTACTTGTGCTGGAATTGAAAACAGAAACTACACTAACTTAATGACCAGATTACTACTAATTGCAGGCAGAACTAACAGAAATGAAAAACTACAAAGTTGTATAGCTTGAAGTTAACTTTCCAACGAGACCAAGAACATACAATTTCATCAAGTATTGAGGGATTGCTCACTGGTTTAGTAAAATGTGTTCAGACTGGGTAAAAACAGGCATGTTGGCAAGATAGAATTTTTAGCTCTAATTACAATCCGAATTAGTAAAAGTTCACAACTTGAAAGTTATAGGTAACAGTCCAATCTTTAGGCCATAAAAGTTTCAGAGCAAACTCAATTCTAGATTAGAAGGACTAAGCAAAACAATCAGCATGTAAATCTGTCCAGATTTTCTCACCGCACAAACCCACCCAAAACCCAGGATTGCTCACCGCGCACAACCATACAAAATTCAGGATTACTCACCGCGCACAACCATACAAAACTCAGGATTACTCACCGCACACAACCATACAAAACTGAGGATTATTCACCGCGCACAACCATACAAATCTCAGGATTGCTCACCGCGCACAACCATACAAATCTCAGGATTAACATAAGAAAAGATGAGACAACAACAACAACAACCATGAAACTAAGCATGCAACTCTAATACTAGTTGGAGATGGAATCCTACCTCAGGGGTGATGAGAGACAAGGGGATAGCCCAAATCCCTATGGCTCCTCCTTCTTCAAACCATCCTCCTTCTTCCTCTCTTCTCCTTCACAAGCTCCCAGAATGAGCAACAGAACCCAAACGACGACAGGGATGCTACAGGAGTGTGTAGAGTGAGGGTGGCGTAGCCCTATGGGTACTCAGTCCCCCTAATGTCTAAGAGAAAGCAACGGGAAGGGATGAATTCGGTCTGATCTTTGGGGAGAGAGTGAGTGAATGAAACCTTTCTTTCTTATTCTTAGAGTAGCCACCTCATCTCCCTAAAATCCTCTAAGCATGCCACCAAGCCTTGGGTTAGGTAAGGATCAAGGAGCTATTGACGCATCAAAGGGTGAGGTGTCACTTAGGTAAAATTAGAATTTGTCTTTTAGAAAATCATTATACACACTTAATACACATGCAATACATTAGTATTCCACCCATATATTTCATTTAATAAAATCATGTCATACAAATTATTTAAAAATAATTTTTAGCTTGACAAAATTAAATAAAATACATAAGGACTCCCAAAAATTTATACGCATATATATACGTCCAAGAATACGTATTAATACACGTATGTGAATTTTGGGGTCATTACAGGTCGCACGAACAGGGATATTTATAGGGGCGAAAGTCACCCGATCGGGTGATGTTTCACCTGATCGGTTGGATAAGTTTTGGAAATATCTCATCACCCAACAGCTACAGGTGAACCGACCGGGTGGGTAGTCACCCGATCGGTTGACCGCTTCCCATATTTTTCCGAGAGCATGTGACATTTCACCCGGTCACTCATCCGTCCGCAGTATTACTCAACCAATCGGTTGATGTAATCTCCAAATTTCTCGAAAGTTCAGCTCTACCCACACGGTCAGCGACCCGGTCTCGGCTGTCTTCACCCGATCGGTTCGTTGAGTGACTGATACGGCCATTAGCTGATACATCCCACCCGATCGGTTGAGTTATCAACCGATCGGTTGGGGTCTTGTTTTCTGCAAAAATGCACAAACGGCCTTAGTCCCTCAACGGAAGTTCTTGCGGCTGGATTTATTTATTAAAAATAGATAAAATAAAGCTAGAAATAATTCTAAAAATTGGAAACAAAGATTTAGAGCATGGGTTGCCTCCCATGAAGTGCTTTTGTTTAACATCGTTCGCTCGACGCCTCAAGCGGTGGTCAATTAGGATCCGGAGGGTTTGTGAGGAAGAGTTGTCGGTCGTTGAGAGTCCCACCAGAGAGAATGCTGGTTCTCCTACCACATAGTATTTAAGGCGCTGTCCATTGACCTTGAATGGCTCATTTCTTCCCATTACCTCGATAGCCCCATGCAGGAAAACCTTGGTGACGCGGAAGGGCCCCGACCATCTTGATTTGAGCTTTCCAGGAAAAAGCTTTAGCCTTGAGTTAAATAGGAGAACTAAGTCTCCTTCCTTGAACTCCCTCTTCAGGATGAGCTTATCATGCCACCGCTTCAGCTTCTCCTTGTAGATCCGGGCGTTTTCATAAGCATTGAGCCGGATCTCATCGAGCTCGTTAAGTTGAAGCTGCCGATGACCTCAAGCCTCCTTGGCGTCAAAGTTTAGGTTCTTGATTGTCCAAAATTCCTTGTGTTCCAATTCCACGGGGAGATAGCACGCCTTCCCATAGACAAGCCGGTAGGGGGTCATCCCGATCGGAGTTTTAAATGACGTCCTGTAAGCCCAAAGCGCGTCGGGAAGTCTTGATGACCAATCCTTCCTAGAGTTGGCCACCGTCTTCTCCAGTATGCTTTTAATCTCCCGGTTAGAAACTTCCACTTGGCCGCTAGTCTGCAGGTGGTAGGCGCGCCTGACTCTGTGTTGAACCCCGTACTTCCTTAAAAGGGCTTCGAATTTCTTCTCTATGAAGTGGCTCCCTCCGTCAATGATCAAAATTCGAAACACTCCGAACCGCAGGAAGATGTTATTTTTAAAGAACTTGGCTACCACTCGGGAATCATTAGTAGGACTGGCTATAGCTTAAACCCACTTCGAAACGTAGTCCACTGCCACCAAGATATACTGGTCCCTGAGGAGGAGGGGAACGGTCCCATAAAGTCCACTCCCCACACATCGAAGATCTCTACCTCTAGGATGTAGTGTTGAGGCATCTCATTCCGCTTGGAGATATTCCCCGTCCTTTGGCATTTGTAGCAGGCCTGGACATAAGCATGTGTGTCTTTGAAGAGGGTAGGCCAGTAGAATCCGCTCTGGAGAATTTTCGCAGTAGTCTTGTAGGTGCTCGCATGCCCTCCACATTGCTGACCGTGGCGGTGGGAAATTATGGAGGTCGCCTCAGTTTCAGGGATGCATCTTCGTATCACCCCATCATTACAGGTTTTGTACAGATGGGGGTCATCCCAATAAAATTTGCGGACCTCATGGAAGAATTTCTTCTTCTGCTGGTAGCTCACATTATGGGGGACGATGGCACAAGTCAGATAATTTGCTACGTCAGTGTACCAAGGGGTCCAAGTTGAAGAGACAGAAAAGAGATGTTCATCAGGGAGCGAATCATCAACCGGAGTAGCATTCAAATCGAGGGTAGGCATTCTGGATAGGTGATCGGCAACGACATTCTCCGCCCCCTTCTTGTCTTTGATTTCCAGGTCGAATTCTTGGAGGAGGAGAATCCATCTAATGAGCCACGGCTTAGCCTCTTTCTTGCTCAATAGGTATTTGAGAGCCGCGTGATCAGTGTGCACGATCACCTTTGCCCCAACGAGATATTGCCGGAACTTTCCATCGCATAAATGACCGCTAGCAATTCCTTTTCGGTGGTCGTGTAATTCCTTTGGGCGACGTCAAGGGTCTTGCTCGTATAATATATCACATGCAGATTTTTATCCTTCCTCTGCCCCAAGACGACTCCAACGGCATAATTACTAGCGTCGCACATTAGCTCAAAGGGGAGACTCCAGTCCGGTGGCTGTATTACAGGCACGGAAATCAAAGCTTGCTTCAGATGGCGGAAGGCTTCCCTACATTCCTCGTTGAAAATGAAGGTGCGTCCTTCACTAGGAGTTGGGTCAGTGGCCTGGAAATCTTCGAGAAGTCTTTTATAAAGCGGTGGTAAAATCCCGCATGCCCTAAAAACCCCCGGACTCCTCGAAGATTGAGCGGTGGCGGGAGCTTTTCAATCACCTCAACTTTTGCCTTATCAACCTCAATTCCCCTCGAAGAGATGACGGGTCCCAGCACAACTCCTTCTTGGACCATGAAGGCTGTGTTTGGTTGCAAGGAAAATGAAAGAAAAGGAAAGAAAAGTGATGTGAAAGTTAATTTCAATTGTTTGGTTGTAAAGAAAAGTAAAAGGAAAGAAAACGAGGGAGAAAGTGAAAGAAAAAATATATAGAATTTTTCTCTCAACTTTTCTCTTCCAAATTGGAAGGAAACCGTTTTCTTTCCCAAAAATTTTTCTTCCCAAAAAATATATACCATTTTCCTTTTAATTTTCTTTATACTTTTCCTCACTAACCAAACATAAAAAAGAAATTGGTTTCCTTTTCCTTTTCTTTTTCTTTACTTTTCCTTTTCATTTCACTTTTCTCTCTCTTAATTTCCCACCAACCAAACACAGCAGAAGTGGCATTTCTCCCAGTTTAGGACTAATCCCTTTTCTTGACACCTCTCCAGGACTTTAGTTAGATTGCTGAGGCATGAGTCAAACTCAGTTCCATAGACGGAAAAATCGTCCATGAAAACCTCCATGATGTCCTGGGAGTAGTCGGAGAAGATAGCTGACAAGAGCCTTTGGAATGTAGCTGGGGCGTTACAAAGTCCGAAAGGCATTCTTCTATAGGCATATGTCCCGAACGGGCAAGTGAAAGTAGTTTTTTCCTGGTCATCGTTATGAATAGGGATCTGAAGGAATCCGGAGTACCCGTCCATGAAACAGAAATAGTTGTGCTTCGCCAGCCTCTCGAGCATCTGATCAATGAAGGGGAGAGGGTAGTGATCTTTCCTCGTTGCTTTGTTCAGCTTTCTATAGTCAATGCACATCCGGTACCCTGTGACGGTCCTAGTAGGTATGAGCTCGTTTTTCTCGTTGCGAACCACCGTCATTCCTCCTTTCTTGGGTACGACGTGCACCGGGCTAACCCAGCGACTATCGGAGATAGGATATATGATACCGGCATGTAGAAGCCTAACAATCTCTTTTTTCACCACCTCCATCATTATGGGATTTAGCCTCCGCTGCGGCTCAATCGAGGAGGCTTGCTCATCCTCAAGCAGTATCCTGTGCGAGCAGAGGCCCAAGCTAACACCTTTTAAATCTTCAATTGCATGTCCGAAAACTCCTTTAAACCTTTTTAAAACACTAGGAAGTTCGGTCATTTGGTCTTCAGGCAGCGAGGAGTTCACTATGACCGGCAGGGTCGAGCCCGTCCCCAAATATTCATACTTTAGCCCCGGGGGTAACTCTTTCATCTCAACTTCATGAGGCCCCGACGCATACTTCTCAAGCTGAGCATCCTCAAGCGAAAGGAGTTCTTCGTGGATTTCTTGAAAGCCAGCATCCGGAACCTCACTCCCAGCCGTGGTTCCGCATGGCAAAGTCTCGCAAGGTATTATGGGAATGACCAAGGAAGGCATTGGGTCTCTCTCAAACTCATAATAATTATCTGGGAAGAAGGCTTCTAAGTGAAGACAGGTTTCAACAGTCGATGGTTCCCCACAACTGTTTCTAGCTTCCTCATTGTCCAAAGATCCGGGATGCTCGATAGAAGTCTGCAAGGAAAAGATCGGTTCTTGCCCAACGTAACCGACAGACTCGGCCTGATGGTTCTCCTGAAAAAACTCCGCCAACAATTCTTCCTCACTAAACTCGGAACCAGGAATGTCGATATACGCCACTTCATCGTGAGGAAAGAGAGTTGCCGTGGCAAGGTGTTGTTGCATATCATGATACCTCCTCTGATTTTCCACAGCGGTAGCCAGAAGGGATAGTATATTCGAAGTGTTTAGGGATTCTGTCAAGCTTCGTGCCAAACAGCGGATGTGGTGCGAGTGATCCCAGATATCTCCCGAAACTGCATGCAACATCCTCGTCATGGGGCAGAGAACCTATAAGAAAGGAGAGAGAGAGCTGCACAAATAGTAAACACGTCAAAAGCACGGGTTGCATAAACGGGAAGCGAATGTAGCGACGGAAGCATGACGATTCATTCAATCAGTTCTATACAATTACCATTTACAATATGTACAAGTGAAATTAAAAAGTGTAGAGTGCGAAAATTATCGCGAGGTAGGGATGAGAGCTAGACATAAGGGTTCATGAAATCCTGAAATAACAAGCAAGTTGCCTGGGAGGCAACGGCGCCATAAAGCTTGAAGTCACCCCGGCGTCCGTGATATGCAATGCAATGGTCGGGGGACCGCAGAAGGTTTAAATATTTGTAGTCCGCAAGCGCACGGTGTTGTAGTGTGGCTTAGGGGTCAAACACAGGGAGGCGTGGTTGTGCTTGCACAAGAGATGGAACCCGTTCACCCTATGGACAAGCTAGCCCGAATCGGTGTATGGATTGTCACAGAAATAGAAAACATGTATAAACAATATAAAGTAAAAACCCGGGACTTTAGTTTCCACCCTATCGAGCGACTCTCGTCGATACGGCCTACGGGTAGGATAACGATCGGGATTAGGGTCTAATGGTGAGACGTTGCCTCTAAGAGTGGTACCAGCGTCCCATGGGCCCGATATTCCGGTCGATGCCCAGGATGATATGCCGGACTTCCCGGGTTCGGTCAGTGGGCACTCCCGTGTCCATTAACACTGACCGACTTCGGGAGCACTAAGTTTGCAACGATAACACCCAACGTCTCATCCTGCCGCTCCCGCGCGCTAGGATTCGACGTCTACGCTAAGGGCGCGAGCTATTACTAGGGAGTCAACCGCCAAGTTTATTACCCCTTGGCCCAACGGTCAAAGGCGGTTTTTTTCCCGCCGATGACAATAAAACGCCCCGCGTAACCATTAGATTCCTAATCCCTATCGGATTCCTAGCCCTATGGACGCATTGGGAAGAGCCCACGAAGCGGTTTCCACCAAAATCCCAGATTTGGGATCTACTCACACATTTTTACTAAAAAGCGATCTAAACAAAAATGGACCGTCAAAATCATAATCAGACAATAGAAATGCAATGGTAGTAAAGCAATTTTAGATAATACTAAAGTTTGACAAAGATCTGAAAACTTACAAAAACTGGGAAATTACAGCCGTCACAAAATGAAGAAAACAATAAAAAATAATCAACTCCCGTTTCTGGAAACCTAGGGGTCCTTTATATAGAAAAAGATATCACCCGATCGGTTGACAAGTCAACCGATCGGGTGATCAGCTTCAAACTTTGGCAGCGAGATGCGGGACTTCACCCGGTCAGGATGAACCGGTCGGTTGAAGCATGGATGTGACCGGTTGGATCTTGGTGCCGACCGGGTGAGGAGACCGGGTGGATCTTCGTGTCTTGGCTTTGGAGATTCAGCTACAGATGAACCGATCGGGTGAAAGTCACCCGATCGGTTGACAATCAGATTCAAATTCCAGAGAGCTTTGGGCTTTTAAACCGGCCAATGAACCGACCGGGTGACTTCTCGTGAGCTCCAAGCTGTGACCGGGTGGTGCACGCGTGCATCACCCGATCGGTTGAAGATGATCATCCGATCGGGTGAGAGCTGAAATATGCTATCTTTGTCGTTTGACCCCCTGGGTCACGCGTGACTCCTCCCGTTGCTCCGGGGACTTATGATATCTTCATTAAATATCCCCTATGTGGACAATCTCCTGCAAACATGGAAAAACAAAGAAAATTGAAAGAAAACGAGAAAAATATGAGAAACGGGTACAAGACGGCGGAAAATAACGGAAAAACACAAAAGAAAACGTACGTGAACATATGAAATATAAACGCACGTCAGCTCTCTGCCTCTACTCCAACCCCAAAACTTATGAGAATTTCACCCCTTTTATAACCAAAAAGGAAAAACTGTGATCACGCTTATGTGTGGTGATCGAACCGTTTAAAACAGTGTTCAGGACTATAACGCTCAACGATAGCTTCTGGGTGAAGCTATTCTCATAATACAATCTCACAAAAATAAATTCCAACTGATTTAATACTATAGTAAAAACCAGAAAGATATCACCATAATGTAGTTTTTGAGATCATGGTCGCGTGTGTTAAAATGGCTCGTCAATCCCATGTCTGGATCAAAAGTTATGCTTCTCTAAAATTCGTTGCGCAAATCTGTAATCTGCATGGAATGTTCTGCACGACTGCTAAATCTGGATCTGTGCTTGCTAGATGAGTAGAATATAAATATCACTAATGCATAGTGCATGAAGTTATGGTCGTCCATGAAGAAATGTTTAGTCAATCAGAGCTCTGGATCAAAAGTTTTGTGCTTTTCAGCATCCTCTGTCGTGCTTCTTCTTCTTCCTGCGAATTTGATGATCTCTATGAAACTTGGAAGAGAGAAATTCGACATTGGGATGAGTATGGCTAACCTCTGAATACTGTGGCTCAATGGGATGCAATGGGATACTTCTGCAAGGGAGGTGTCCTCTCCTTTTATAGAGGATAGGAAGTTCTCTTCAATTAGAACAATTGATCTTTAAATCTTTAATCAAATCTTCAACCAAATCTTGATTAATTGGATATATACCTTTTATTTAGAAACTCCCCTTTGGATAGTTCTTCAAATTTGATGGAAACTCCTTACTGGGATGGAACTCCTTTTTGAATTCAAACTTCTAATCTTCTTGGTCTCCTTTTTGAATCCAAACTTCTAATCTTCATGGTGCATTGAACTTGGATAATATTGATGAAGTAGAACACCTTAGATTTCTTTTGCACTAGAATCCTCACATTATTTTTCTTTTGTGCAAATAAACTCTTTTGCATATTTGCCCCGGAAATCACTAAATGAAATTATTAGTAACACATGACTTGTTTGTCAGCATCAAAATTAAAAATGTGACTAGTTAGTGGGGGTAACTAGGCCAACAATCTTCTCCATTTTGATCATTGCAAACAAGCTTAGAAAAATTGAGATATAATATTACAGAGATAGAATAATGTGCACATGATCATGAAACATCATTCAAGGCTCCTCCTATCTATGTGTTCTCATGAAAAATTGTAACAAGCTCCCCCCTCCCAAAGTGTGCATCTCAATGTTATGTGCTCTCATGGAACAGTTGTGACAAGCTCACCCTCAAAGTGTATCACTCCCCCTTGATCAATGCATCATAATTTTTTTCTTAATTTTTATTCTTCTCCCCCTTTTACCATCAATCGAAAAGACCATAAATACCATTGAAATAATTAAGAATGAGACATGAAACAAAATTAGAGTACAAAGAAATATAAAATTGATGACTATGATCCCAATAATGCTTTCTCTCCCGTTCTCAAATTATAAACAATGTCATGAGCATTGAAAGCATACTTTCATTATAAGAAACTAACAAAGAGATATCATATTATAAAATACTTTGACGATTGAACGATGCTTAGCAATCAAGAAGTCAAAATATAAAATTGCCTTAGACAAAGTTTGACTTTCATCTTTATGGAATAATCAATAATCAAAGTGTAAGAAGACACCTAACAATGGATACCATAGTGTTAAATTTCAGGTCCTTTGGAGTTGAGGTGCGCTGAATGGTTACTTCGTCTACCATATTTCATACACATTGCTCAACAAACCCCCGAAATCCAGTCACTAGCCACCCGTATCAAAAAAATATGTAGCATGTATGAAATTGTTTTGCTAATCTTATTTATATCTTTTCATACTCATTGTATTCTTTATTTTGCTCTTTTCTTTTTGTTTTACAATGTTGGTGTCTCAGAATAGTATCGCATGAAGGCATCGACATATTGAACTCCTACTATGTAAGTTTTCATAGAAAATTAAGTGCATAAAAGTGTGGAGACAATTTAAAGTTTTGAACTCTTTAGAGTCTAAGCACTTCCAATTTTCTGCATGTTTTATAAAATTCAATCGACTTGTTTGATTCAAACAATTTGGTATGCTAACAACTTCCACTCTTTCATTCATAATTTAAGCACGTGGATTGTACAAAAATATGACACATCATCATCAAAATCATTTTTAATGTTTCTAGGATGTCTAACACGATTCATAACAAAAAACACAACACGATTCAATAGTATTCGTAATGGATATGCATGCACATTTGCTCATAGAAATTCAAATGCATCAAATATGCCCAAAATAATCATAAATTTCTCACCTTCATTTTTGAGATTAACGTCATTTTTGCCAACACGATGTATGCTATCACCCGAACCCATTGATGCACCTGTAGAGGAAGATGCACCTTTTGGTATTCATGTTTTGGATATGGAAGTGTTAGCGGATGATTTGCTTTGCTTTATAAGATGTTTTGGAATCCACATGAATTTTCAGGATAAATGCGAGTAAAGCAATTATGCATGGCATGTCTCTTCTTATTACAATAAAAACAGGTAACACTAGAATGCTAATGACTAGAAGAAGACATGTTTGCATCATGCATGCTAGATGGAGAGCTTGTGTATCTAGCATAACTCTTCTCAACAGGTTTCCTAGGATTCTTAGGAGGTTGCTTCTTTTCCTTCTTTTTGAACCCTAGGCCATGTGTGGTAGAATGATAATGTAATCCATCTAATATCCCATTGAAGCTCTTTTGACTAACAATGAATTTTTTTATGTTACTAATGTCTTCATTTTCTTTCTCTAGTTCTTCAATCCAAGCAAGATAATTTTTCTCTTTCTTGTTTTCTTATATTTCAATAGCAATATTTTTTCTTTAATCAAATTAATTTTTTCTTTCACAAGCTCCTCTATTTTTCTTCGTGACTAGAGACCTTTTGATTTAAGAATTTAATTTCAGAATCTTTAGAATTTGAAGAGATAATTTTCTCATTTAAATCTTTAACTAGATTATAGTTTTCAAGCTCGAATTTAGCTAATTTTTCGTTAGGTTCTTTTTTGGGTGCTTCAAAAAATGTTAGCTTCTTTTAATTCTAAGATCTTGGTCTCTAAATCGGTTTCATGAAAGATATTTATAATCTCTTTTTGTTCCTTCCATTTGATAAAAAGCTCATCTTTCTCATGTTCAATAGCCCAAGACTGTCTTCTACTGATTTACGAAGTTTCTTAAGCTTAGAATATTTAGGGGCTAGGTCTTCAAAGAGTTCTACTAAATATTCATAAGCTTCTTCCGTATCAGCAAACATATTCTCACTATAGCTTGACCATCAATAGAGAAGAGTTGAGATTTTACTTTTTGATCTCCCATAATGAAGCATGTTCCATTGTCGTTATTTCTGTCGTCCTCTGAAGAAAGCTCCTTTGCATCGCTTTCTCTCTACGTTGCAACCATTCCTTGCATGGATGGCCTCTTGCTTCTATTGCCTTGTTCTTCTTTCCCTTTTTTCAGAAAAGGACAATCAACTTTTATGTGTCCCTTTTTGTTGCAGTTAAAGCATCTTGGTGTAGTGTCATCTTCTTCATCTTTTTCCTTCCTCTTGATTCCCCAGATGTCACCAGTCATTTTCTTCTTGTTACGTAGGAACACTCTAAAGCCTTTTGTTAAGGAATCCATCTCATCATCGTCTGAATCATATGATGTATCATTTCTAAACTTGGATGCTTTGAAGGCCAAATCCTTTTCCTTTTTCTCCTCCTTGGATTTATCCTCCTTCTTGACGCCTCACCACTTATCATCTTCATCTGCACTTCGTATGCATTAAATTTTTCATTAGTTGCTCGAAAATGATAGTTACTAGATCATGTGCTTCCTCAATGGCTGACCAAGTCCTCCACTGAAATGTCCTTTCCAAGCGCATTCAATGGATTTACAATATCTGCAAAATGAGAGAACATAGAGTTAATTTTTTCATTTGGAAGCATAGAAAAATTCTCATATTTCTGTAGCAACATATGAATTCGTGTTTTCTTTACTTCAGTTGTTCCCTCATGTGACTTCTAACATAGTCCAAATTTCCTTAGTAGTGGAGCAAGAGCAAATACGGTTATATTCATTAGTATGAAGACCACAATACAAGATGCTCACGGCTCTTGCATTTAAACTTTCTAACCGATAATTTTCTTTTAATCGGTCCGGAGTTGGTTTGTCTACTAGGGTGAAGCCTTCGCTAACTATCTTCCATAATTCCATGTCAATGCCCTTAATATGAATAGACATCCTTTGTTTCCAATAGTTATAGTTACTTCCATCAAACCAAGGTGATCTAAGATGTGAGTGGCCTTCTCTTACTTTATCGAGATCATTTAGGATAGGTGTATAGAATTGTGCCATGATAGGCTCATATTTTACACTTTAGTTCTGTATTTTTCCATCCCATAATGTTTGCTCATGTCGCAATTTTAATTATTATACGACGTTTTCACGATATATTTCACTATTCCTTTGTTTCGTCGGATTTCAGGAAATATGGAGCAACCAGGAGCAATTTAGAGCCACAAGCGCTTACATGCATGTCGGAGCGTCATTGACGATGATATCGGAGAGCTAAGGTGCTGGAGGATGAGTATAAGAAGAATGAAGGCGAAAGAAACGACGAGGAAGTGAGAAGGAGGAGAGAAGAGTACTGAAACATGCTACGCGGCCGAGTAAAGCAGCCCACTCGACCGAATGAAGCTGACACACCCAATCTAGCTTGTAGAAGAGCTAGAATGTACTCAGCTGATTGAGAATTTCCACTCGACCGAGTGAGAAGCCCACTCGACTGAGTGGAGATAAAAAATGTGAAGAAATCCTTCGACGCTTCTCTGTTTTTGAGAGGATCTACAGTAGGTCCTACTCGATCGAGTATAAATCTCACTCGACTGAGTGAGAAGACTACTCGGTTGAGTGGTCTCAACTTCCAGAATGCTGAAAACCCCTAATTCCTGCAGATTTCTCTCTCGACCGAGTGAGCAGTTCACTCGGCTGAGTGCACCGTCAGCCAGTTTCCCAAATGTAGGGTTTGCAGCTGTTCAGGGGCGAATCTGTCAGGATTTTCTGTATTTTTGGGCGGCTATAAATACCCAGTTTTATGGGCAGCTCAAAGAGATATTCTTTAGAATAATTTTCTTAGTATTAATTTTAGTTCTAGTTTTCTTTTGGTGAAAGGATTGGAGACAAGGATCTAAATTTCTTATTCTTGAAGCTTGTATTCCAAAATTGGTTTGTCTAAACTCTTGCAAGTTGATATTTTTATGCTATATTTCTATCTAAATCTTGGTTTTGTGATGAATTCTATTGCACATCTTGTTTCTATTGTGATTTCTATGATGAATTATGAGTAGTCTCTTTGCTCTAGGGAAAAGGGATGAACCCTATAGATGTTAAGTATGATTTGTGAGATCTATTAAATTGCTATGTCGATAAGCTTGTTAAGAGTCAGATTGTGATTGATTTACTATGAATATCTAAGGATTTGTATTGGATCTTGAGAGCTCGAGAGAGGATCTTGATCTAAGTAAAGCCCTAGATATTCGATATAGATCTATAATCAAGATTCCCTAGAATTGGTGTGTGAGAGCGACCAAAGCTAGCATCGTTATTATACTTCTATAATTATATTCATTTGTACTGTTAAAACGGATACGAACTATCACGATCTAGATTCAAACTTAAGTTGCATGAGAGAAAGCTTGAGTTGGAATTGGATATCATTGTCGATCTTAATGATAGTAGTTTGAACTAGGCTTGCGAGAGAGCGAGGCTCTAGTTTAGATTATTATAGACTTGCGTAGTATGAGAGCGTGCGTTGGTTCCCAATTTAGTTGCATCAAGTTCACCCTAAATCAAGAGTAGTAATATAGAAATTCGTGTTTCACATTGATTGCTTGAAATCTATAGTGGGGATTCCCAAGCCCTAGGCATTCTAATAAATTGAATTTACAACAAACACTTTGAACGATTGTGACACTAATATTTCTTCGCCGCCATTTCACAATAGCTTAGTAATCTATATAGATACCAATAGTTGATTCGATACCCGCTCACCACTTAATCGTGTACTTGCGCTAAAACTACATTGTTTTCGGAGTTACTATCCGGGACGACCAAGTTTTTGGTGCCGTTGCCGGGGAGGCGACTGTATTCTATATTCTTACTTAGCTATTCTTTTTTTAATTTTAATTTTTTTATTTCTTTTCCATTTTATTCCTCTATTGTGCTAACACTTCTTTGCAGATTCTTTTTTTCTGTGCATGAATACACGATCGAGGGAAACCGAGGAAGATATATTATTTGATCCCGAGATCGAGCGTACAACAAGAAAATTAAGAACATTAAAGAGGCAAACTTCAGAGGATAACCAAATGGCAGAGGAAAATATTCCACGACGAACTGCTAGGCTTATTTCCATTCGGGATAGGCTTACTCCAAACAACTCGGCTACTTCTTCCGTACTTATGCAAGAGTTGCCGCCAGAGAAGAATTTTGAGCTGAAAATGGGACTTGTTGTGCTGATGCAACAAGATCCCTTTCATGGGAATGCCCATGAAAATCCGCATTACCACATCTAGATGTTCTTAGCGAAGTGCGCTACCTTTCAGATCCCTAATGTACCAGAGGATGCCATCCGCCTGCGACCTTTTCCTTTTACTCTTCGAGATAAATCTCAATATTGGTTGAGAACGCAAGCACATGGCGCATTTACTACTTGGGACGAGCTAGCAAGCACCTTCGTCAACAAGTTCTATTCGCCTTTGAAGACCGTAAAGATACAGAATGCTTCGATGTCTTTCAAGCAGGGCCCCCAGGAATCGTTATATAAGGCATGGAAGCGCTTCAAAAATCTACAACATTAATGCCTCCACTACAACATAGATGATTAGGAGCTCGTGCATAGCTTCTATAATGGCTTGAAAGCAGATACGAAGATGATTATTGATGCCACCACTAATGTGGAGATATTGTCAAAGACACCGGAAGATACTACAGCGTTACTAGAGGAGATGGCCTCTAACAATCAGCAGTGGGCTGATGAGAGGGGCCAACCATCATCATCGGTGAAGCCGGCGAGCAAATATGAAGTCAAGGCAGTGGCAGAATTGGCAACAAAGTTTGACTCTTTTTCTAGAGTGGTGGAGAGACTTGAGAAGTAGCTGACTGAACCATATGTTGTGCCTGACATATCAACATCAAATGGGTACACAAATGATTGGCAAGGCCAAGTCATGTATGTTGGCAGTGAGGCACATAAGAAACCTGTGGAGTAGTTTCAGTATGTTTCTGCTTATAAGCCAGGTGGAGAAAATAATGGGTATTGGGTGAATCCGGCTTAGAAGTCTCACCCCGAAATTTCATATGCAAACAATAGTGGAGCCTTAACCCTTCCTCAACAATCACCACAACAACAACAACAAGCTCGCCCGCTACCTCAGCAATAATCCTACCAACAAAGGCCGCCACAACAACAACAATTCCAACAAAGGCAACAAGCGGGGCCTTCTAGACCCCTCGGATTTAATCAAGGATGGAGGCCACAAAACCCACCGTCGGTGTCATAAATATCCGAGCATGAGACTAAAGTTGAGGAGTTTATGGCCGAGCAGAAGAAGATCAATGCTAAACTATCGATGGGCCAAGATAGCCTCAACACCATCGTGGCGCAATTGGCAGAGCAAATCACATTGCTCAACAAGGCCCAAAATCAATTGCCGGCTCAACCGGAGCCAAACCCAAAGAGCAACACCGGCCACATCAATGCGGTAGTGGCAATGACTACTAGAGGCAGGAAGAATACTACTCCCGCCATGGTTCAAACTAGAAGCCCAAGAGATAAAGTTCCGGTTGAGATTACGCCTGCGGATGGTGATCGAATTGTACAAAATAGTGTTCAGGAATATAACGCTCAACGATAGCTTCTAAGTGAAGCTATTCTCATAATACAATCTCCTAAAAATAAATTCAAACTAATTTAATACTGCAGTAAAAAACCAAAAAGATATTATTGTTATGTAGTATATAAGATCGTGGCCGCGTATGCAAAAACAGCTCGTCAATCTGATGCCTGGATCAAAAGTTATGCTCCTTTGAAGTTCATTGCGCAAATCTGCAATCTGCAGGGACTGTTCTACACAACTACCAAATCTGGATCTGTGCTTATTAGCTGAACAGAATATAAATATCACAGTTATGTAGAGTGTGAAGTTGTGGTCGTCCAGGCCCAAATGGTTCGTTAATTGGAGCTCTGGGTCAAAAGTTATGCACTTTTCAGCGTCGTCTGTCGAGCTTCTTCTTCTTCCAGCGAATTTGATGATCTATAAGAAACTTGCAAGATACAAATTCGGCCTTGGGAGGAGGATGGCTAATCTCTGAATATTTTGGATCGATCGAATGCAATGTGATACTTCTCCAAGGGAGGGGTCTTCTCTTTTTATAGAGGATACGAAGTTCACTTCAATTAGAACAATTGATCTTCAAATCTTCTATCAGATCTTCATTAATTGGATAGATCTCTTTTATTTAGAAACTCCCATTTGGATAGGTCTTCAAATTAGATAGAAACTCCTCGTTGTGATGGAACTCATTTTTGAAAGCAAACTTCTAATCTTTATGGTCTCCTTTTTGAATCCAAACTTCTAATCTTCATGGTCTCCTTTGTAGTACCACTTGACTTGTTTGTCATCGTCAAAATTAAAAGTGTGACCTAGTTAGTGGGCTAACTAGACCAACATATGTGTCTAGATTTCTTATAAGATGTTAGTTCCTTGGCTAAGATATTGGCTATATTATTGTCCCAATACTAATAATCGAAGGAAACACTTCTAGCTCATCAATCCAAACCACCTTATTTACTGCATCATTTGCTATGATGTACTTCACTACCATCATAAATTACTCTTCTAACATACTACATACTCTATTTAGAGTGAAAATGTATCTTGAAACTGACTTGCTACCATCCATGTCACTTTGGAAATTATAATAAATCCCTCAATCGAAAGATTTCTATCATCATCGTACACTAAGAACATATCTACAATCCTTCTCAAGTATTAAGTATGCTCAGTATTAAGTATGCTCTTTATGACATTCTAATACTTCTTCTTGTGATTAGATTGATATCGATTAACAATGCCAAGGTCGTATATGACATCATGCCTAGTACATAATATGGAATACATGATCAATCCTACTGTCGATGCATAAGTGATCTTACTCATGTGTACTTTCTCCTCTTCAGTCTTGGAAGACATCTCCTTGTAGAGAATTATTCCATGACAAGCGGGTACATTACCTCGCTTGGATTTTTCAATGTTAAACATCTTTAACTATGTCTCTATGTATCTAAACTGGGATAATCACAACATTGTATTTGATTTATCTATATCGATCTTTATACTTAGTATATATGATGCTTCTTCTAAATCTTTTATATTCAATTTTGTGACAACCATACCTTGATTGATTACAACATCACAATGTTGTTACCAATCAAGAGTATGTCATCCACGCATAATATAAGGAATGAGACATTGCTCACATTAACCTTCTATAAGCACGGTTCATCTTCACTTTTGATAAAGCTAAACTTTTTAACTATGTCATAAAAATAAATGTTCCTACTTTTCGATGCTTGCTTCAACCTATAAATAGATTTTTAACAACATGTATACATTTTTCTGCTCATATTGACTTTGAAACCCTCCAGCAGAGTCAAGTATACATGCTCTGCTAAATCACCATTTAGCAAAATGGTTTCTACATCCATCAACTACATTTTCTAGTAATAAAAAGCTACATAGTAAGTAGTATCTGAATGAATTTTGTGCATGGATATCGGTAAAAAGTTATCATAGTCTAAGTCTAGCCTTTAATGATATCCTTTCGTCACAAACATCCTTTATATGTCTATATATTTCCATATGCATCGATCTTCTTCTTGAAGATTCATTTGCTCCTAATATGTTTTACCCTTTTGGAAACATCCTCCAAAGTTCATGCTTCATTGGGGTGCATGGATTCCATTTCATATTTTATGGCATCTAGCTATTTCCCTAAGTCTCCAATCTGAATGCCTTCTTAGAATCTAGTTGGGTCATCATCAACCATGTTGATATCCTCAACAGCACCGTCGATGAGAACCATATAATATCTCATAGAGGGTTGAGGTTACATACTAGATCTTTCAAGTTGCTAGAGTCATCTTACGAATTTAAGCTATCTGGTTTTGTCTCTTGATCCTTTGCGGTTTGTGTTTCTATAATTTCGTACACTTCTATCACACTGGTGCATACCTCTTTAGTAAGAGGTTCCTTCTCTAGGAAGGTGGAATGCTAAGAAATTATAATCATTTGTTCCTTAGGTTGATAGAATATATATCTCATTGAGTTCTTCAGATATCCTACAAACTTCATATAGTGGATGTGTCTCTAGCTTATCTAGATTGTACCCTTTCATGTTGACAGTATAACCCCATATCTTTAAAAAAATTAAGATCAGGGTTTCTACATTTTCATAACTCATTAATTTCCCCTATCCGGTTCTCTACTTCATTCTTGTACGCTATGAATTTCTTAAAAATTACAGACGTGTATTTCATCAAGAACACATGTCTAAACTTTAAGCACATATGTAAAGATGATGAAATATGAATATCCACCTCTTGCTAATGTAAATATTGGGCCATATACATCAATATGAATGATTCTTAAGAGTTCACTGACTCTCTCCCATTGTGCTACAAAGGGCGTTTAAGCTATTTTACCTTTAAGACACGACTTGCAAGTTTCATATAATTTGAAATCTAAAAGGTCCATGAACAATTCCTTATTTAACTTGTTAAGCCTTTTCTAACTAATATGTCATATTCTACAATACCACAAGGAGTGTTCCTTTGTACTCAAAGTCTTTCTTTTACTCAAATTCTGAATATTAAGTATTGTACTTGCATTCAAAATATAAACATCATTATTTAAAGTACCAACACCAATCAAGATATCTTTAATTAAAAATGTTCATAATATTTTTTCTCAAAGATAAATATGTACCCATCTTTATCCAATAAAGAAATAGAAATCTATATTACATTTGATGATTGTTTTTGAATTCTAGGACTGATTAGGACAAGCTGACTGGACAAAAGGATTGATAGAAGAACAGTTGAGATTTAATATTGAGGAATGAATGGTTGAGATGAGATTTTGTGAAAAGTTTTGGGGGAAAACATTTCTTGGTAAAAGAAAGTATATGGAGAAATGAAATTTTTTGGGGAATGAAAGTTTCTGGGGAATAGCAGAGTGCAATTAATGCATTTGGGAAAAAAACTTTAACTTACACTTAATACTGCAGATCGAATGCTATGCAGATCGAATGATCTCTCCCTCATCGTAGGGCCCATATTCTCTTCGACGCATAGGGCAACAAGATGAGAATAATTTCATGCATCGAAGGCGCCCGCTTTTACGCTAATTTGTTGTTCCGCGCCGAATTTGTTGTTCTGTGTCGAAGACGCCTGCGTCGAATTTGTTGTTTCGTGCCGAAGGTGCCTGTGCCGCCAAATATTTTTACGCTAATTTGTTGTTCCTTTAAATTTTGTATGTGGAAATAATTTTTTGGCGAACAAAGACTTGCGGGAGAAAATCTTCAATGAACCGTGCCCGCGGGCACGAGTTATGACTAGTAATATTACATATCATGTTTGGTACATAAAAACAATTACGTAAATCAAAATAATACCACATGGCAAACCACAGTGTTAATTGTGTGAGGAGATTAGTGGTGTGTGTAAATTTTGCATACTTTTCTGTATTATTTCGGTAGGAACTCTTCATACTTCATCTAATGCGTCATGCATCCTTAGCTATTTTGTCGCATTTCTCTCTCGGGATGTATTTTGTGTATTTCAGGGCCATGCCATGCCAAATAAGGCAAAGGAGCATTGGAAAAGAGAGGATGATGGAAATCAATAAGGAGATGGAAATCTGAAGTAAGGAGATGGAAATCTGAAGATAAGAAGATAAAACAGGCTAACACGACCGTGCAAGTATATCAGACAGGTCGCGTTTGGTGCTACAAAGTAGCACGACCATGCAGACTGGTGCATGGCCGTGCAATGTCAACAGTAATTCTAGATAATTCTCTGCATGAAACAACACGACCATGCGAGATCTAACACGGACGTGCAAATGAACTAGTAACTTCAAAGATTTCCTGTAAGAGACAACACGACCGTGCAGGAATCAACATGGTCGTGCGGGGGACAACATGGCCGTGCAAAGATATACACAGCCGTAGGAGTGTATCAGCTCTTCAGCCAAGTCTGAGCCAAAGTGGCACAGCCGTGCAAACCAAACAATAACATTGAAGAGTTTTGTCCATGAGCCGACACGGTCCTGCGCCGAAGCGACACAACCGCGCAATGCAAATAGGAGAATAGGCCAAATCATGCATAGTTGCAACATGGCCATGCAGAATCATGCATGGCCGAGCGCCTGACAATCTCCATTTCTGGACCCGAATTCGCTTGTGTTTTTGAGGGGGTATAAAAATAAAGATTGTAATTAGTCTTAGCACCTTTTTGCTTAGGTTTCTCTCTGTAATTTGGTGGTTACTCTTGTAGCTCTTGGAGATTTCTTTATTGCTTTTCTTTTGGTGTAAAGTTTGGATTTTTTTATCTTCAATATTAGTAACATTCTCTCAACTTTTTCTCTTTGATGTTTATGCATTATATTATGATTTGTTTGATTGCTATTATCATGTCTAGTGAGTAGTCCCTTTGTTTAGGGCATATCTAAAACCTATTGTATATTGATTGTATGGGTTGATCGCCACAAATATTAATTTGTCGAATTATTGCTAGGGTTTGGTCTTGGTTGTGCCTATCATTGATTTAGCCATTGAATTGCTACATAACCCTAATCACCGACGAGAAATCAGGGTTTTAGGTTGATGCATCTTAATGTTGAATTGACTATTAATTATCGTTACGGTGAGACATCGGACCTAGATTAATTAGAGCTACTCAATTAGGATTACTGATGAGTCATCAGAGTTCTAATTTAAAGATCCAAACTTTGATCCGAGTTCTCCCACGAGAAATGGTGAGAACGAGGATTCTTCTCACCCAAGGATTCAATTTGATAAGTTGAGAAGCTATATCAATTCCTACAATTAATTTGCAATATCAGGGATACTTAGCCCTAGTACATTCTCCTACCTGATATTTTCCTAGTGTAATTCCCTATCTTGACACAAACTTGCGTAGCTAAATAAAATCCCAAATTGATCGAAACTCGACCACTACCTCCCTGTGATCGACCAGTGAGCTACAACTATACATTTTACTTGAAGTTATAAAACACACGAACAATTAGGATAATAATGATATTATGATAATAAGGCCTAACAATCTGCATATGCACAATCTACAATGTTATTGATTATAGGAATATCAAGACAAGATGTTGATATTTTAGATAAATTAATATGCACTGTGTCTTTACCATTAAGATAGTAGTAGTTGCTCTCATAGTCATTCGATGTGGATATGTCATGAAACAGTGCATATATGCTTATTGGAGAACGAGATCATAGAAAGACTCATCTTGAAGTTTCTACATGGTAGCATACTCTTACCATCAAAATAAATTCTCAAGTGATGACTGGTGTAGGTTACTCATAGGCTTATGACATGCTAAAGAATCTTACAAGTGGAAGATCTATACTTTAGCTTTTGCTGGCCAACGATGATGCAATTATTGCTAGATGTTTGCTGGGTGTAGTCCAAAGCATGTGAAAGAAGGTGACGCTCAAGATGGAATTCTTCTTTTCTAGTATGGTAGGTTAGGGTCACATGAAGTTAGTATGAATCCAAAGAAAATCTTCAGTCAAGATAAACTGTTTAAATGTATTATAGTAATAAGTTTGACCCTTGGAAATTATGGCATTACATACTCAACTTACAACATTTAGACATTATTATGGATGGATATATTTCCACAACCTTTACATCTTAGTGGCATACTTATGATGAAGAGATCAGATTACATGGTAGTCATTGCTGGCATGCCCAGATTTGCGTTGGAGGAGAATTCAGTCTCAAATCAACCAGTAATTATGATTCTGAAATGGGTATTCATCACATGGAGCTGACATCACTGTCGTACCTATGACTTGATTGTAAAGTACGATCAATCACTGCCAAAGTAGATGTCAGGCTTTTAGACTCTAACAAAGATGATGGACTCATTATGATAAATGAAGGAAAAAAACTAAATGTATATAATATGTACATAAGTTAAGTACTTACAATGAGTTATGATTACTTTGATTGTGAGAGAGGAACTCATCATAGAGTGTTGTGTAGCAAGCATAAAGTATTTATAAAGAGTTGCAAACACTGTATTCTAAAAGAAGAAAAAACAAACCATCTTCAAACCAAAGACCAGAGCATGTTTGGATCATCTCCAGTAATGTGTAAGAATTACTAGTGGTTAAAAGTCCAGTCGATAGCTGGTGATAGGCCCATGGCTAGTCGATGGCTGACCGCTGATTAGCCGCCCAGTTGCTAGATGGCCAAGCTAGTCAGTAGCTGCGGCCGGTCAGTCGGCCATGGTTGGTGACAGCTGATGAGCCACTATTCGGGAGTGGGCAGTGATGGTAAACCACCATCATGCCTTGGTTTAAGTTGGATGCAATTTTGGTCTAGTCTTGTTTGGTTTAGATCCAAAAGATGGAACACAAGTTGAACCAAATCAGAGTTTGACTCAAACTGAAATTCCTTAAGATACGGGGGTTTATTAGGAATTCATATTTTAGTCACACATCTAATATGATTAAAGAACTATAGGGATGCCAATACTATAAAAAGGCTCCATATCCTTTTCTCAAAGACCATCAAAAAAATTAAAGAGTAGAATAACCTTAAAGCATGAGCTCAAATGTAGAATTCAACACTTAAAGAAATTTTTTTCCTTCATCTCTTACTCTCAACTACTAGTAATGTTTGAGCCCAAATTCAAGTTCCATTGAGGGAGCTCGTGGATCGTAAATGTTTTTATCATCAAGGTGAAATATCAATTTGCTGATTAATGAGAAGATCTAGGATCTTCACCAAATTTTGGAGATGATTTATTGCGTAAGAATATCCACGTGAAGGTGAGACTTTCATTTTTCATCAGTAATTTATAAGTTCAATAGATTTTGGGTAATTGTACTAGGATTAAATTTTTGAAATTTACCGCTTCCGCTTATTCTAATCATTTTAGAATTTTTAGCCATGTAAACTTTAGTGGTATTAGAACCCGTGTATAAAATTATATTTTATGTCGTCGAATTAATTAATATCAATTTTTAATTTATATATTGCAAGTTTATAATTTATAAAAATTAAAATTTGTGATATTATAATAAATTAATCTAATTTGTAATTTAAGATTTGTAATTTTCATGCCTTTGGTATGAGATAACAATTTTGTGTAAATTAATTCCTAAAATAATTTATGAGAAAAATTAGTGAATTAAAATAATTTAGAAATTTTATTTTAAATTTTTTATTTAATTATAATTTATATGTTTGATTGTAAAATTAATTTCATGCATTAAAAATAATTTTAATACAACTTAAAACTTTTATGTGATAAAATTTAATAGCTCAAATAAATTTTAAATAGTTTTAGAACTATTTAGTTTAGCTTTAAATTTTTTCATGCTTATATTCTTATGTGATAACATGCCTATGTGTGAAAATTAATATTATTGTCTTTATTATTTATACTAATAATTACATTACATGCATAATAATTATAAGTATTCTGTGCCAACTCTACTGTTACTTATTTAACCTAGTAGTGAAGGATATTGCCTCATGTGAGTAATTATTAAGCAGAACTTAATTAGATCAGATTTTTTTAGAGAAAAGTTAAAGTAGTATAGATTCAAAACCTAATTAATTAGACTAAATAAAAAATGTATGGGAACAAACTTGACTAATACTTTATGATTATGGCGGCGGTCAATGTCATAACTGTATTAAGGGCAAAAACTATAATTATGTTGTGAAGGGATATGAACCAGAGTTGTTTAGGATTCTGGGTGTCTTGGAGATACGCCTAAATCCATGTATCTTATCTTTTAACTCTCCTATTCTGCCTATAAATAAAGGGCTGTGGATTCCTCCCGCAGTAGTTGATTTATAACACGTTATCAGCACGAGCCTCTAAATATTTTTTCCCACAAAAATTTTCGCAAAGGCGAATGTAGACGGGAGATCCACACGCGTGGTGCAAGGCTTCCTCAATCGAGCATCGTCATCCGCGTAGGCTTCGTTCAACCGTCGCTATATCCGGAGGACGAATATGGAGATAAAACCTGTTAAACGCTGTTTTTATCATACGTATGATTGATCTACCCTCAGATCTTGCAAGATCAATAAGGGTATTGCTAATCACCTGAAAACGACGAACTTGTTCGTC
The DNA here is from genome assembly GCA_030789695.1 of Scilla litardierei. Lineage (NCBI taxonomy): Eukaryota > Viridiplantae > Streptophyta > Magnoliopsida > Asparagales > Asparagaceae > Scilla > Scilla litardierei. The sequence goes on from CM061135.1 coordinate 112,736,341, forward strand.
CAAAACCATATTTTTACCACCTCACAATCCCTATTACGGCGCTTCGCCGCCGCCGCCACTTGTAAACCCCCCCGAAGAGGGGGTGCGGCGTTTACGCCGCCACTTGCAAACTACCCCGAAGGGGTGGTTGCGGCGTTTCCGCCGCCGCCAAAAGCAAACCCCCCAAAGGGGGTGCGGCATTCAGCCGCCGCAAAATCGGATCCCTCGAAGGGGGGTGCGGCGTTCACCGCCGCGAAATCGCACCCCCCTGAAGGGGGTGCAGCGTTCACCGCCGTAAAATTAAAGCCCCGCCCCGTCCCACCCCCGTAAAATTGGCTTATTCTGTGGATATTTTATGCGTGGTTGTGTATTATATTTAAGCTTAATAATTAGGAAGATCATGCGACCGCTCTGCCATTAGTCATCTAAGCTAACGGTGTATGACGTTGCCCAGTGGTCCAATAATTATTAAGTGATTAAATTATTTATCCTCATGTGAATATAACTGCATGTGATGTCTGTGAATGAAAATGTTAATGAGCATAATTTTTATGCATGAATGGCTAAATGCGGGTTTTTGGATCGGCTGTTTAAGTCCCACATTTTATTTCCCACATTTTTCTTTTATTTTTTAGAGAAATTGTAGTGATGAATTTATGTAAATGTTAAAGACAGAAGACCACTTTCCATGGATACGGAGGCCACAATTGAAGCTGGAGATATTATATGGGACCCACGGGTTTTCCAAAGTTGTATTTTCCTTTTAAGCTTTAAATTGTGTAATATGGACTGTATGGACTTTGGACTCTTTTTATGTGGGACTGGCCAATCCATGCATTTAGCTTTTCATTAAATATTGCCTCCGCATGAAAATGTTTCTTTGATTAAAATATTAATTCATGCATATTTGTGCTCTGCTATATAAATGGCTAAAATTGCAAGCGCCGATTTCGAAGTGCTGGATGCATCAGGTAGAAACTATCTGAGCTGGCAGCTCGATGTGAAGTCTCACCTACGGGCAAAGTCCCTCATTACTGCTGGAACAGAAAAAGAAAATGTAAGCGATATAGAAAAGGTGCAAGCCATTATCTATATTCGCCGCCATGTGGACAAGACCTTAAAGGCTGAATACCTTACGGTAGAAGATCCACTTGAGCTATGGATTGCCCTTGAAGATAGGTATAAACATCAGAGAGATGTTATACTCACAAGGGCACGATATGAGTGGGAGAATCTTAGACTACAGGACTTCAAGTACATTGCTGAGTACAACTCAGCACTTTTTAGCATCACCTCACACCTAAAGTTGTGTGGTGAGAAAGTCTCAGAAGATTGCATGCTGGAAAAGACGTATACGTCTTTCTATGAAAGAGATGCGATACTTATGCAGTAATACTGTGAACGCAAGTTGTCACGACCCGCTTCCCTAAAATGGAGGCGAGACGTGAAAAGGTCCGCACGAGAGTGGAGCTGTGAAGCCCCAAACCCGATAAGCGTAAATAAAACATAAGCAGGTCCCTGTAACCACAACGGAACAACAATAATAATACAAGGAGAGACTGAAATAAAATCTCACATCTCAAATATTGTCCAACATGAAAAATAATTTCAACATCCAGAAAAGCCACCAGGCTAAAAGAAAGAGTCTAAAGGCCCAGAACAAGGCCAACAAAAGCAACGACATAACAAAGTATAGGTGCTCCGCACCGATAACAAAACAACTGTCAAAACAAAAGGGAAACACAACGAAAACACTAGGACTGGTCCCCAGTGTCCACGTACTCCCCGTCTAGCACAAGCTCGGGCTCGGCGTCAGCAAACACCTCGTCCTCAACAAGGTACTCAGGCTCAGGATCTAACATGTGTCACCCAAAAGAGTAAAGGGGCACATGTCAGCAAGTCTAAAAGACTTGGGCAAGGAAACTGAAAGTAAGGCAACTAGCAACCTAGCAGTTATAGTATGCATGACATGGCAGTTATAACATGAGTGCACAATCAAGACATGGCAAGACAATTTGTACAAGAGAACAATCAACGGGACAAGACAAGAGTAGCCACGCTACTAACAATCTCAATCAATTCACTAGTCACGTTGTTTGTAGATGTTTACGCCTTACAGCTGAATGGTTTCACATTCGCTGAGTGGCCGCTTAACAACTACCCCAAAACCCAGAGTTTACGCCTTACCACTGCAGTTGCTGATCGGGCAGACTCCCAGTTGATTGGTCGCTTAACTCTTACCCCCAATACCCACACGTAATGGAGCCAGGGTCCCCGCACAATGAGCTCAGCTAGTGAGCCTGGGGTTGCCCCGCACATGAGCTCGCATTCTTAAACATTTGGCGTAGGGGTGCACCTAGCCGGAAACAAGCAATTCGGGCATTGGCTATCAACCAACACATGGCCCGCTTCTGGAACACGAGCCAGGAACACAAGCATTTGTAGCGAAGCTACGCAATCACAGAAGCACTTAAAGAATGCAATGACATGACAATTAATTCGCGTACCGTTAATGGAAAGTAAACATGACATGGTAATTGTGCAACATGCTATATGTCGGAACTAGCTTCGTTGTCAAGCTAGTTCCCCAATTTGCGCCTAGGCGAGTATCATTTCGTCGCCTAGCCTCTTTTACGCCTACAACAAGCAAATGGCCTAAAACATGGCCTAAACCCTAAGTGGCAAGTTTCACTTGCCTAGCACCGGGGATGACGACCACTTCGTCACACGGATGCCAATCTACGGGGAAATCGCTGTTATGGGGGAACAATCATCAAACAACATGAAATTATATTAGGGTTTCATAAAAATACCAATAGGCTATGAAAACATAGAGGAATCGATTTCTTACCGAGAGGAAGCGGAAGAAACACTCCGGAGAACCCTAGGATCAGATCTGGAAAAGATTGGAGAAGTTTGGAGAACTAGGGTTTTTTGGGGGATTTTGGGGATTTGATGGATTTTTGGGGAAGATGAGAGGTGAAAAGAGTGAATGGATGGTTTGGATGATGGATTTAGGGCTTGGAATGAAGGAATGAAGCTTGGAGGAAGAAGGGGGCTCAATGGGGGAGATTTTAGGGTTTTGGGTCGTGTTGAGGAAGAAGAAAACGTTTGGGTTGGGTTTAAATAGGTTGGGCTAGCGGCTGCCCAGAAATTAGGGTTTTAACACAGGTTAGTCGGTCAAAGAGCAACCACTGACCGACTAGTTTGACAACTAGTCGGTCGGTCGACCAACGCAGACCGACTAAGTGTAAACAGTAACTTCTGAACGAAAATAGGATTTAGATTTAGTCGGTCCATGAACAAATACTGACCGACTAGTTTAACAACTAGTCGGTCGAAAGATGAACTTAGACCGACTAAGAATGAACAGTACTGATACTAAAATTTAGATGATGAGTTAGTCGGTTAAAGAAGCATTGCCGACCGACTAGTTTGCAACCTAGTCGGTCAACCAACGTTCTTAGACCGACTAACGATAAACAGTAACTCCTGAGAAATTTAGAAAGCCAACTAGTCGGTCCAAGAAGGATTGCCGACCGACTGGATCGTCATCTAGTCGGTCGGTGCCCCTTCTTATACCGGCTAATGAGCACAAAAAGTTCCGATACGGAGCGCGGGGCCCCGGGATCGATTCCTAAGACTTCTAGGCTTGATCTAATAGTAAGATACGACCGTTATGAAGTCCGTCACGAATGACATACTTCGAAATTGACAATCCTAAGGAAGAAACGAGAAAATACGACGAGTCGATCGAAAATGAAAGCTACGGAGACGAAAACCACACATGAGGAGAAAATCCACCAAAACATATATTATATTATAATAAATCCAGATACATGAAAAGCAGTCGTTACACAAGTTCACCAAGTATTCTGAGCTGTTGTCATGTTTACTCATGGCTGAACAAAACAGAGAGCTTCTCCTCGCCACACATAACATGCGCCCACTGGCACTGCCCCTACCAGAAGCTTATCGTACCTTTTCTTTCAAAAAGAAGAGAGATAACAAAAGAAAAGAAAGACCACAGAAAGGGGGACAACACAAAAGAGCCAATGGCCAAGTACAGCAGCAAAAGAATGAAGGGAAGCACAAGTTCACCTGGCGCAAAAATGACAACAAGAAAAATGATGCACCCCCACCCAAGAGGGATTGGGAAGACTAGTGTCACAGCTGTGGCATGAAGGCCACTGGTCCAGAGTGTGCCGAACCCCACTAAATCTCCAGGAGCTGTATAAACAAAGCAAGATAAAGAATGCTGAAACAAACCTGGTGGCTGTAAATGTTGCATTCAAGTTCACAGCAAAAGACTTCGAATCAGAGGACCTACTTGATTAGCTTACTACATTTATCTTCGCACTTCATTTTCAGAACAATTTATCTAATGAGAGCTTTTATGTAATTTGATTTTCTTTGAATAAAATTTAGTTTCTGAATGAAATTGTTTTACTCATCTTTTTAGATGGACTGCTCTCATGACTGCTTGGTAGACAGTGCTTCAACACATACGATCCTTCAGTATAAATGCTATTTTCATAGCATTATATTGTATAAGAGCCCTATAAATTCAATTTCAGGGCCATCGGATATAATTGAAGGTTCTGGGAATGCAACCTTGTTGCTCCCCAAAAGAACAAAAATTAAAATAAAAGATGCATTATACTCTCCGAATTCAAACGAAACTTACTAAGTTTCAAAGATATCTGCCTAAACGGACTCCACTTGGAAATAAAAAATGTAAAAGAGAATGAATTATTGTATGTAACGTCTCAAGAAAATGAAGTAAAAACCATACTTGAACGTTTTGAGATCCTTTCATCAGGCCTCTATCATACAAAGATTCGGAGAGAGGAAGTTAACTTGACGGAGCACCTGAAGTGACCGAAATCAGCCAAATTTTTACTTTGGCATGATAGACTTGGCCACCCTGGATCTGTGATGATGCACCGCATGTTATCACAAACTCATGGGCATAACATGAAGAACCAGAAGATTCTTTAGAAGGGAGAATTCCCTTGTGTACCTTGCTTCAAGGGGAAACTAATAACAAGGCCATCACCACTTAAAGTTGATATCGGGTCTCCAAGCTTCCTCAAAAGAATACACGGAGATATATGTGGACCCATCCACCCCCTAGTGGGCCTTTTAAGTACTTCATGGTACTAATTGATACATCTTCGAAATATTCGTATGTGTGTCTACTTTCGACCCGCAACTTAGCTTTTTCAAAGCTTCTGGCACAAATTATAAAGTTGCGGGTGCATTTTTCAGACAACCAAATAAAGAAAATATGTCTGGGTAATTGATTCGGGTTGAATATTGCATATTTAACCCCTATTTAGCCCTATTTTGTGCTCATATGATGCTTAATTGGTCTCTAATACGTTCGTATTTTGTATATCATTATTTATTAGAGCAAACAATTGATTTGTGCACAAAGTATAAATTTTAGTGAGTATTTCTGCATTTTTATATTTTTCATAGCTTGGTCTCGATATCACGATTCCAACGACTATTTATTTGTATTTTTCTGAGATCTGTGCTAATTACTGTGTATTTTTGAATGCAGAATACCACTTAATTGGTGAAATACGCACTAAATACGAGTAAAATACGTATCCGTATATGCCGCTTCGACGTGGGCATGACACGTGGCGCTTACTGGGCCGTTGGATTCGGATCCAACGGATGAAATCGAGGCCAAATCGAATGCGATGCGGGCTGATCCTCCACCGTCGATCGATCATCCAACGGCCTAGCTGAATTCCGCATTCAAATCACAGATCAACGACGTGGCCGTCTCCCATCCGTTAGATCTCGATCCGACGACTACGCAGAGCTGATACGCGGCCCATTTGAGACCGCACAATTCCGATCGAACGGATACGATCAGCGGGCGGACGAATACACATTGAGTTCGGAGAGCGGGTGACGTGTTTCATTCCAGACCGTTGATCATGCATCTAACGGCACGAAGCAAGTTCGAATCCAGCCATCTGCGAGCGATAATTTATGGACACGTGTCTGCCATCTATCGTTCTCCCGCTCCATCGGACGGGCGAAAGCAATTGAACGAAGCGGATCGAATCGAACGAAGCGGAAAAATTGGGAGCGGCTACGCGGCTCACTAGAAGCCGTTCGATCCCCAGATCGGATGGACAGCAACCTTTCCGAGCTAAACTCGAAACGAAGGCGGATGCGGGCGAGAGAGAGCAATGATCCGACCCGAAGGACACGTGTCACCTTAATATGAGATTCCGCAACGATCCAACGGTGGAGATGTGCAGCGGTTTGCGGGTATGGGTTTTAGGTGATTTTGAGCGGGGTTTTCAACCCGTTAGCACAGTAAAACCTGCAATCTAAGTATATAAGGTATTTCTAGGGTTTTTGAGCGTATTCTGGCGTATTTTGGGCTCTAGGAGCCGTATTTCGCCACCAAATTTGGGAGCCCTGGGGACAGAGGCTAGATCTAGTATCTGAAGGAGTTTGGGGTTTGATTGGAGAGAATTGGTGATAAAATTCTAAACTTTACCTTGTATTTGGCGTATTTAGCCCGTATTTTGATGTATTGATGATGTATTTGGCTATGAATATTGATTCTCTACCCTCCATGCGTGACTAATACCCTCATGTGCTGGTTGTGATGTTGTTAGATCTATGAAATCTCTGATTTCAATATCTTTTCGCCCTAATTTGCAAGTTATATCGCGTATTTTGCTAGCTTCTATATGTATTATTCAAGTATATTCGTTATGGGTGTACTTGGATCGATTACGATCTTTGCGGATGTACTCGTGGTGATCCTTGCGGACACATTAGCTTATTTTCCTCATGAAACTAGTCTTGTATGCGTACTTAAGGCACTTTTCGTTGTTCGTGTATCGTTATATTTTCTGACGTTCTCGTGCCCTGACCGGACGAAATGTTGAGTTAATAGAAAGGATATTTATAATATTTGATTGCATTGATCCTGACGAAATCACAACCAACACATTCCCTTCATATTGATACCCCAATATTGCCTTCCCTGTAGTTATCGTAGGTTTTCTTTTGTTAGTTGAAACTTTTGATCCTACATCTTTGTGCTTGATAGGTGGTTGGCTATTGCCTTATTAATACTCTTTACAAACTGAAGTTCGTAGTTTTGCAGGTCAGTTGTCCCGTGGACTCGATACCTAGACTCACCAGGATATTACTTGTTCGATCTCCTGCGCTTGGGAGTAGTGCTCACATCATTTGAGACGAGGCAAGTTTTTGGCACCGTTCCTGGGGAATAACAGTACTTGCGAAGCTACAATTTCAGTTCGTTTGGAGGAACATTCGGTGAGATCCTTCCATCTTATAGTTTATGATTTTTATTACTTTTTTTGTTTTTTTCTTTAAAAAAATTTTTTTCAAAAAATATGGAGTATGCGGAATCGATGGAGGATATTGAGTTTATAAAATACATGAATTTTTATCGCACAAATAATGAGTATGATGCAGAGTACGACATTGCACACAAACATATGAAGGAGAAGCTTAAGATCGTTGGCTTTAATCAGACTGATTGTGAAACTTTCTTTCAGGCCTGGAGGAGGTTCACAGACATAATATTGAGCTATCTGCCGTATGGGTACACCAAGAAAGAGCTTATGGAGTCCTTCCTAGGTGGACTAGGACCACAGCTGCAGGAATTCTTGGGAGTCATGACGCCGACAGAGGCGTGAAATTACATGGAGTCTTTACAAGAGAATGAAGAAATCATGAAAGAGACTTCAGAGTGCGATTCAACGGAGCCTTCAAGCCTCAATCAAGGGGAGCAAAGCATAGACGTACCATTTCAATCCTTGACAGAGGAAGTTTACATGTTCATTCAGACACAGGAGGTTACATCCCATCAATTCCAAGAGAACTTCCTTTCTCGGAGTCGGCAGATTCAGAAATCCATTGAAAATCTTACTCTGATTGCCACTTGCTTAGAAGAAAGTAATGCCTTTGAAATTCAATTTCCAGAATCTAATGTGAGTTTATCTTCTATTGCAGGTATACCGAGAGAGCCATGCCACGATGAAGTCACGAATGAAAACATTGACATGGCAGGAAGTGTGTGCAAAAGAGAGGACGAGCTAGCAAATTTGGATGAACAGGAGGAGGAGACAGCTAGGGATACGGGTTTAGAGATTATCGCTATGGAGCCCGAACCATTCCCTCCCCCAGTTTTTTTCCCAAAATCATTTACCCCTCTCTCCAATGACTGAGCATCATACCGAGAGTTGTGCATATCCTTCAGGGAGTAGTCATCAACATGCTTTATTTTACTTCACCTATTTTGATGACTACATATTGAATATTTTTGTTGATAGGAATTTTAAACTAATTTGGACTGACATAACTCATCTCTTGCAGGACATTGGTATACAGCTTATAGAGATGCTTGGAGTTGTGTTGCTGGGGTCCAATTTAGCTTTTGGGGGAAGAATACTTGCCGAGGAGCGAAAGGAACAGATTGAACAACTTCCTCCACCATCAAAGATTCGTGATCCGCCATTTGACCACGGTGTGTTCTTTCCAGTAGTGTAGATTTTTATATGTTTTCTCGAATGCTTGATCTGAATAAACTCGTACCCTTTTCGACATTGAGGACAATGTCCATCTTTAGTTGGGGGAGTGTGTATGAGACCTTAGGATTTTTTTTCAAAAACAAGGCAACAGAAAAGAATGAACCAACAAATCTCATCATTTATATCTCCTTCTTATACCACAAATGCGGATGATTATGCGTTATTTGAGTTCTAAACATTGTTTATGGCTTGAATTAATTTTTTTCCTTCATGGAATTACCGTTAATATGCTATTCATGAAAATTTTCAATTTCCATGATTAATATCTCGAGATAGTTTGAATTTATTTCATGCATGCTATGGTGATGAAAAAGCTTAAGTATACACGATTTATTAGAATAGTCTTCAAGTTGAAGAGGAATTTGGCCATTGTTACTAATGTTTATGTTCATATTTATGGGTGTTGAGTTGCTTACAAAGAAAAAGAAGAGAAAAAGATGAAGAAATAGCAAAAAAAATGATGAATAAGCATGTCACTAAATAAATAACTTGGTTGGCTCGAGTAGTACAGTCCGAGGGGTCCTTTTTGGCCTAATGCGCTATAATCGTCTGATTTGGGAGCCATTGACCGGAACCTCACTCATTTGATGGAGCGATCCAAGTTATATATTTTTTCCGCAAATGTTGCTTTATGCGCGTTACGTGGAACTAATACAAGAAAAGAAAAAGGAAAAGAGAAAAAAATGGTGAATAAACTAAGCAACTTCAATACCCATGATTTGAATGATCGTTTTGAGATGCCAATTCCTTGGAAATGAGAAGACTATAATATAACGACGTGTTATACTTTTGCTTGCGCAAAACGATGCTTGCAGGTTATTTATTCGAAATAAATTAGAGAAAATATCATGCGATTGATCTTGTGCATGGATTGTGTATATTGATGGTCCAAATCATGTTGGAAAGCGTATTATTGGACCATGCCATAAGCAATTGATAGAATTTATTATTTTACTAATCATCCGTCATCATCGCTCTTTTTGCTAGAGACTAGCAAATCGCTAGTTGGGGGTGTGATTCGGGTTGAATATTGCATATTTAACCCCCCATTTAGCCCTATTTTATGCTCATATGATGCTTAATTGGTCTCTAATATGTTCGTATTTTGTATATCATTATTTATTAGAGCAAACCATTGATTTGTGCACAAAGTATAAATTTTAGTGAGTATTTCTGCATTTTTATATCTTTCATAGCTTGGTCTCGATATCACGATTCCAACGACTATTTATTTGTATTTTTCTGAGATCTGTGCTAATTACTGTGTATTTTTGAATGCATAATACCACTTAATTGGTGAAATACGCACTAAATACGAGTAAAATACGTATCCGTATACGCCGCTTCGACGTGGGCGTGACACGTGGCGCTTACTGGGCCGTTGGATTCGGATCCAATGGATGAAATCGAGGCCAAATCGAATGCGATGCGGGCTGATCCTCCACCGTCGATCGATCATCCAACGGCCTAGCTGAATTCCGCATTCAAATCACAGATCGACGACGTGGCCGTCTCCCATCTGTCCGATCTCGATCCGACGATTACGCAGAGCTGATACGCGGCCCATTTGAGACCGCACGATTTCGATCGAACGGATACGATCAGCGGGCGGACGAACACGCATTGAGTTCGGAGAGCGGGCGACGTGTTTCATTCCAGACCGTTGATCATGCATCTAACGGCATGAAACGAGTTCGAATCCAGCCATCTACGGGCGACAATTTAGGGACACGTGTCTGCCATCTATCGTTCTCCCGCTCCATCGGACGGGCGAAAGAAATTGAACGAAGCGGATCGAATCGAACGAAGCAGAAAAATTGGGAGCGGCTACACAGCTCACTAGAAGTCGTTCGATCCCCAGATCGGACGGACAGCAACCTTTCCGAGCTGAACTCAGAACGAAGGCGGATGCGGGCGAGAGAGAGCAATGATCCGACCCGAAGGACACGTGTCACCTTAATATGAGATCCCGCAACGATCCAACGGTGGAGATGTGCAGCGGTTTGCGGGTATGGGTTTTAGGCGATTTTGAGCGGGGTTTTCAACCCGTTAGCACAGTAAAACCCGCAATCTAAGTATATAAGGTATTTCTAGGGGTTTTGAGTGTATTCTGGCGTATTTTGGGCTCTAGGAGCCGTATTTCGCCACCAAATTTGGGAGCCCTGGGGACAGAGGCTAGATCTAGTATCTGAAGGAGTTTGGGGTTTAATTGGAGAGAATTGGTGATAAAATTCTAAACTTTACCTTGTATTTGGCATATTTAGCCCGTATTTTGATGTATTGATGATGTATTTGGCTATGAATATTGATTCTCTACCCTCCATACGTGACGAATACCCTCATGTGCTGGTTGTGATGTTGTTAGATCTCTGAAATCTCTGATTTCAATATCTTTTCGCCCTAATTTGCAAGTTATATCGCGTATTTTGCTAGCTTCTATATGTATTATTCAAGTATATTCGTTGTGGGTGTACTTGGATCGATTACGATCTTTGCGGATGTACTCGTGGTGATCCTTGCAGACACATTAGCTTATTTTCCTCATGAAACTAGTCTTGTATGCGTACTTAAGGCACTTTTCGTTGTTCGTGTATCGTTATATTTTCCGACGTTCTCGTGCCCTGACCGGACGAAACGTTGAGTTAATAGAAAGGATATTTATAATCTTTGATTGCATTGATCCTGACGAAATCACAACCAACACATTCCCTTCATATTGATACCCCAATATTGCCTTCCCCGTAGTTATCGTAGGTTTTCTTTTGTTAGTTGAAACTCTTGATCCTACATCTTTGTGCTTGATAGGTGGTTGGCTATTGCCTCATTAATACTCTTTACAAACTGAAGTTCGTAGTTTTGTAGGTCATTTGTCCCGTAGATTCGATACCTGGACTCACCAGGATATTACTTGTTCGATCTCCTGCGCTTGGGAGTAGTGCTCACATCATTTGAGACGAGGCAGTAATGCGGGGGAATTCACCTCCTAGTCATTTCAAGAATACTGCTAGGCAACGGGAATAGAAATTGAACATCAGGTGCCGCATGTTCATACCCAGAATAGTTTGGTAGAGTCACTGATTAAAAGACTCCAATGGATTGCACGTCCTTTGCTAATGAAATCCCAGTTGTCGGTGGATGCATGGGGACATGCAATTCTGCATGCTGTATCATTAATAAAAATAAGACCCTCAGGAGGTCAGAGTCTCTCTCCATTGTAACTTGCATATGAAACACCGCCGAACATTTCTCACTTGAGAATCTTTGGCTGCGCAGTTTATATCCCCATCGCACCACCCTAGAGGACCAAAATGGGCCCTCAAGGTCACCTAGGTATTTATGTAGGGTTTGACTCATCCTCCATTATAAGATACCTAGAACCCCAAACAGGGACGCTTTTAAGGCATGTTTTGAAGACTGTGACTTTGATGAGACATATTTCCCCAAAATTGGCCGAGACAATGAAAAGTCTAGCGCGAAGCAAATGTTAACATGGGATACAAAAAGATTGACTCACTATGATCCGGTAACAAAACAATGTGATGATGAGATCCTAAAGATCTTACACATTCAGAACACTGTTCATAGATTATCGGACTCATTTATTGACAACCAGAAGATTGTCAAATCACACATCCCTGCTGCAAATACTCCAGCTAGGATTGACATCCCAAAGAATGGATGCAATCCACCAGCAGCAGAAGTGGTTGCACCTCAACAGAAAAGAGGCAGACCACAAGGCTCCAAGGATAAAAATCCAAGAAAAAAAATATCTGGAGACCTTGGGATGATACCCCCACAGAGAAATGAGCTCATGTCCATACCCTCACCCCTCCCGGAATCCACTGCAGAGGAACTGTCGGGGGAAATTGAAATTTCATTAAATTATGTACGTACAGGGGAGGTATTGGACAGAAAGAGCACAGTTGTCGACGATGGCTTCACATTTCACATTGCTATTCATGTCACCGGAAGCGACGATGATCATGGTCCACATTCCATTGCTGAATGCAAACGTAGAAATGACTGGCCAAAGTGGAATCAGGCAATAGAAGCTGAGTTGGACTCGCTTTAGAAACACAAAGTCTTTGGGAAAATAGTCCAGACACCCACTGGTGTCAAAACTGTGGGATACAAATGGGTATTCGTAAGAAAAAGAAATGAAAATAATAAGATCGCACGCTACAAAGCAAGGGTTGTAGCGCAAGGATTTTCCCAAAGAACGGGTATTGACTATGACAACATGCTCCCCGGTCATGGATGCGATCACTTTCAGATTCCTAATAAGCTTAACAGCAAAGGAAGGTTTAGATATGCAGCTAATGGATGTTGTGACTGCATATCTATACGGTAATCTCGACAAGGAGATATACATGAAACTTCCTGATGGCTTTTCAATGCCTGCGAACTAAAAGATAGACCTCAGGACGTCAACTCTGTTAAGCTGTGAAGATCATTGTATGGTCTCAAACAATCAGGAAGGATGTGGTATAACAGACCCATCGAATTCCTTATTAAATAAGGATTCAATAACAATGAAGTCTGCACTTGTATCTTCATAAGAGCAAAGGGAAAAGGATTCGTAATAATCGCTGTCTACGTAGACGATTTAAATCTCATTGGATCTCCAGAAGATATCACCGAGACATCTGTAAGCCTAACAAAAGAATTCGAAATGAAAGACCTAGTCATAACGAAATTATACCTTGGCTTATAGATTGAACATCTAAAAGATGGAATCCAATTACATCAAACCATATACACAAAGAAAATGTTGCAAAGATTCCATATGGACCAATGTCATCCACTTAGTACACATATGGTGGTACGATCTCTGGATGCACATAAAGACCCCTTCCGGCCGCTGGAAGAGTGGGAGGATATACTTGGTCCAGAAGTCCCTTATCTAAGTGCCATCAGAGCACTCCTATATCTGGCAAACTGCACGCGTCCCGACATAGCGTTCGCAGTAAATTTGCTAGCCAGATACAGTGCAGCACCCACACAGCGTCACTGGACCGGGGTTAAGCACCTTCTACGCTACCTCTAAGGGTCTACAGATCTAGGACTCTTCTACAAAAATGGAATATCCTCTACAATTACTGGTTATGCTGATGCAAGTTACTTGTCTGATCCCCACAATGCAAAGTCACAGACAGGGTATGTGTTTACCTATGGAGGGACAGCCATTTCCTGGAGATCCATCAAGCAAACCTTGACGACGACCTCATCCAATCACTCAGAGATCATCGCCATCCATGAAGCAAGCAGAGAATGCGTATGGCTACGCCCAGTTGTTCACCACATCCTGTTGACTACCGAATTGAATACTACAGACCTCGAACCTACTACAATGTTCGAGGACAATGCTGCTTGCATAGCTCAGCTACGAGGTGGCTTCATCAAAGGCGACAGAACAAAGCACATTTCACCAAAGTTCTTCTGGACGCACGAGCTACAGAGAGATGGCAAGATCGACATCAGACAAGTGAAATCATGTGACAATTTGGCAAACTTGTTCACTAAGGCCCTTCCTACTGCTACTTTTAGAAAGCCTGTACAGAAGATTGGAATGAGACGCCTAAGAGATCTGAAAGCTTGAGAGCTTATACAGATCATGGGGAGTTAGGGAGAGTTTGTACTCTTTTCCCTTAACTATGATTTTTCCCACTGGGTTTTCCATATCTAAAGGTTTTAACGAGGCAAATCTCACCAACTCAGGATCCTAAAGTATCCACCACATGTGAGACTCTTCTATGCTCAGAATCCTGAAGAATTTACGAGCAGAGTCCACAACTATGGCTGGATAAGGGGGAGTGTTGTGAAGGGATATGAATCAGAGTTGGTTAGGATTCTGGGTATCTTGGAGATACGCACATATCTATGCATCTTATCTTTTAACTCTCCTATTCTGCCTATAAATAAAGGGCTGGGGGTTCCTCCCCCAGTAGTTGATTCATAACAAATTAGGAATTATAATGATTTGTAACTAATAAATAATTTGTCTACTTTGTATGTAGTGAGTTAACTTGTTGGCAACGATCAAGATTTTCAACCTCATGACAGTTAAATCCTAGTTTCCAGTATAAAATTAAAAAGCTAATTTTGTATATCTTTTTGGGTTTAAAATATTTGTTAAAATTAGTGGGAGAAAATAATTAGATAAAAACTAATCTAATTATTTAAGAACATTTGAATTACGTTATCATAACTCTTTATATATAGAATTTGCAGCATCACATCTGGTATTAAACGTATCCTTAAAAAACTTACTATACCTAATTATGAAGATTGGCCAAGAAACTTAAAGATTGCACTGACATATGAAAAATTTGCATACATTCTAGATACAATCCAACCACCCTGCCAGCTGAGGAGTCTTATGATGTAGACATAGAACTCTACAAAATTTGAACTCAAGATTGTACTACTTGATTCTAAAAGAAGCGTAAATAAACCACCTTTAACCCAAAGACCAAAGGATGCCTGGATAATCACGAGTGATGCATAGGCATCACTGGTGATCAGAAGGCCAGTAGATGGCTGCTAACTGATTACCGACCAGTCACTGATTAGCTAAGTGACCTACAACTGACTAGGTAATCTAGCTAATGGCTGGCAACGAGTAGCGGTGGTGTGCTACCATCAAGACTTGGTTCAAGTTAGATGAGGTTGGGGTCTAGTTTGGTTTAGTTTTGATTTAATGGTTAGATCATTAGTTGAACTAGATTAGATTTTGAATTAAACTAGACTTCCTCAAGATAAGTGGGGTTAAACTAGATTTCGTCAAGATAAGTGGGGTTTTGAGGAATACCTCTTTTAGTCCCACATCTAAAATGATTAAATAACTCTAGAGATACGTGCACTATATAAAGGCTCACTCTTATCCTATTAAAGATATTCAAAAAATTCTCATCATCTTAAAGATATTGAGAAAATTTAAGAATTGAATAATTTGAAAGCTTTGGCTCAAGGTCGAATTTAAGTCTTTAAAAAAGTTTTTTCCTTCTTCTCTTTCTCTCAAACACTAGCGCCATTTGAGACCAAATTTTGTTTCCATTGGGGTAGCTCATGGATTATGAAGAGTTTATCATTAGGTCGAATCATCCATCGCATTGGTTGTTGAGGAGATTTGGGATCAGTAAGGAAATACTTCTAGGGTTCTAATCTAATTTGAAATATGCGAAAGAGTGAAAAATTAGAATTTTCCTAAACCTAGTAGAGAAAGCTAAGATACACTATAGATACCATGAATTTAAATGCTATAGAATAAAAGACATAACTTTATGTGGATATACTTTCACGATACCCGCATATCCTTATCTCTTTCAGTGAAGACCCCAAGTTCTTTTACTAACTATGCATGATAGATGATTCACCCAGATGATGTAGCCAATTAACGATCCTCGAGCCTCCGATAACTTGAACACATCCCCTTATGAGTTGCTAGTGTGAGGATGGAGGAGAAGAAAAAACTTTTATTTTAGAGCAAAAAATTCTTCCTTGAAAAGACTTGAATTTTTCATCTCAAGAGATCTTGGATGCTAGGATCTTTGATCTCTTATTTATGAGAATTGTTAGTGCATTGAATAGGAGAAGCGGTCTATTAGATTCTAGATTTGAATCCAATCTTTTATCCTAAAACAAAGTGGGATTAAAAGACTAAAACTTCTGGAAATCCTATAAAGGATTTCATATTAAAGTCAAACTCTTTGAATTTGGGTTGGTTTTAGATCTAACTCTTGGATTAAACCCACACCCAACAATAAAACCAAGTCTAGATATGTACATGGTCGCCATTAGCCGATTAATAGACTATGTTAGTCGATTAATGGAAATCATAGACTTACGCTGTTCTCGTGTACTCAGGTTAGTCGACTAATCCATGACTTTCAGTCCATGAACATCAAGTTAGTCGACTAATAGTCATTCATTATTTGACGAATGGTTGCCACAAAGCCATTAGTCAACCAATTAGTTGACTAACCTATTTGCAAAGGTGTTGGTTTAGAGTTTTTGCCTTTCCTCTTTAATTGAAATATTCGTAAATCTTTAGAAACATTTGTCATGCACATTCACGATTCCTTACAACACACTTCTCTCTCTCTCTCTCTCTGAAATAAGTTGATCACAACTCTTTGTGATAAGTCACAAATATATTAGATACATAAAGTTTCTTCCTTCGATTTTCGTGACAAGCCATCATCGATGTGAGACTCTCAAAGCTCGATTACTACTCCGGTAGTGACTCGATCATACTCTATGATTTGTCACAGGTATGACAGTGACACTAGCTGTGTGTGAAGATCAACCATTTTGGAATCATCATTATCTGGTTGGTGTAAGATTGGAATATTCTCTGACTAAGTCTGGGCATGTCTGTGATAGCTACTATGCAGTCTGCTCCCTTCATCAAAACTATGTCGATTCGGTGTCTAGAGTACGAGAAACTGTCAAACCCCAATAACACCTTAAAGCATGAGTCATGTATGTGATCACATAGTTTAAGGGTAAGATGAAACTTATACTCTCAATAAGTTTATCCATTCCATACTGTCTAGGGATTTACTATGGATCCATATAGACTCCCTTTGACACTAACCTCACATACCGAAGGAGACGAATTCTTTTTTGACTGCCACCTCTCTTCGCATGCTTTGGACTATTCCCAATAAGTACATAGCAATGGTCACTTTCACCGTTGGTCAATAAATGCTATAGCATAGCCCTCTCACACGCAAGGTTCTTTAGAATGTTGCATGTCAAGAGACTAAGCTACACAAATTGTCACATGAGAGCTTACATTGAAAGTCAAAGTATGATTACCATATACAAGATTCTTGATGAGTCATTTTGTGAACTTATTCTCTAACAAATACATGTGCACTGTCTCATAATGTCCCCACATCAAGTGGCTATGAGCCAAGACGCTACCATTACTTTAGTAGATATTAGTGCACATTGATCTATCCGGAATATCAATGTCATATCTTGACATTTCTATGATGAGAAACATTTAGGATTTGTGTTTAAGCAGATATATTGAGCATCATTATTATGATATCATTATGATCCCAAAGTCCTCACACAAATCTAAAGACTTTATACATGTAATCACAAAATAACATTCACATATGCTCATTGTATTAAAGAATCATATAGATAAAGAATCACCAGATATCATACTACTATTTTAAACAAGATGTTTACAATAACTAATGTAAGGACATTTATATCCCAATATCACCCACTTGAACTTACGGCCAATTGCAATATCCCATACTAGTCTTATCAGCTAAAATTTCCAGTCAGTTTATGGAAATGAATTTGTGACTAGATCTGTTACATTATCATACATACAAACTCTATAAATTTATATATCATGGAAATTTTAAATTTCATGTCAAACATGAAATATCCTCAAGATTTGTTTTGGATATCTACATCTAAAATGCCTCTTATGCAGCATCATTTATTACGATGTATCTTAATACCTTTTGTATAGTCTTCTACAATATCCTATTTGGAACTCTTCCATACTAATGCTCCTCCACTAATGGTGCAAACATATCCTCACACTGATATGTTGTAAACCATGTCACTTTGGAAACTCGGGTCAGTAAATCCCATTACTGAAAGATCACTACTCCCATCGTAAATCAAGAACATATCTTTAATCCTTCTTAAATTAGTAAGTATGTTCTGTACAGTAATCTAATGTTTCTCCTTCAAATTTGGTTGATATCGACTGACAACGCCAAGTGCGTATGTGACATCAAGTCAGTATATAGCATGGAATAAATAATAGATCTTATGACCGAAGGATAATGAATTTTACTCATGCGAACTTTCTTATCCTATATCTTGGGAGATTAATGTCCGGATAGAGTTATTCCATGACAAATGGGTACATTACCTCGTTTGGAGTTCTTCGTGTTAAACCTCTTTAACGTGGTTTTTACGTACATAGATTGGGACAATCCTAGTATCATGTTCGACCTATCTTAATAGATATTTATACCAAGTATATGTGATGCTTCATCCAAATCCTTCATGGAGAAGTTATGTATCAACCATGCTTTGTATCATGCCACACTCTCCAGGACACCCGTTAAGTACGAATGCGTATCAGGTATTCCTAAAACTACGGGCATGAAGAAGAAAACGAGAAGAGAGAAAAAAATACTGCTCAGATCAGAAAACTCTGCATGCCACTACGCACGTGTTGGGAAGTACTGATGATCGCTACGGGATGTAACCCTAAAGAACGGTTGTAGTTTTACCGCAAGTGCACGGTGTAGCAGCGAGCGGGATATCGAACACAGGGAGGACGAATGACCGTGCTTGTTCCAATCAACCTGGCTATTTAAGAAGAAAGATTTTGCCTTTGGCGATCCTGTCACAATCGTCAGACAAAGTGTGGAAATATCAAATCAAATAAAGAACGTCTAGGGAATGGGGAATCCCCGCTACTCACCGTATTTCATGAATGTGGTTCATCGGTATCAAAATCGCTAGAATAAGATTTTGGATGAACTAGTTGCAACTGAATGTAGAACCAAGCTCACGCTCTCGCGCTGTTGCCGGTCTATAGCTATCCTAGGTTTGGGTCCAATCTCTTGCAAACCCTAGCCTAGGGAAGCTAGCATTAGGATCAACATCATCGTCCAATCGCGCACCGAGTCCAATCTCTTGCAAACTCGGCTCGCGATCTAGGTTGGGATAGTTCCTACCCGTCCAATCTCTTGCAAACAGGTATCGGCACGGAATTGCAACCGGAAACCCTAGTATCGGTCCAATCTCTTGCAAACCGATACTACGGAAATTCGATTCCAACCCAATTCGGATTTCTAGGGTTTCCTATCGAATTGGGATCCAATCTCTTGCAAATCCCAATCGGTATGAACTCCTAGCTATCCGTAATAAATTAATCCCAATCTAATCCCTAGATATCAATTCTAGCAAAATTTCTACTAATTCATCACAAATATGAAATTGGGCTCGTAGGGTTCATCCCCACGCCCCTAGACGTGGCGACTGCTCATAATTCATAGCAAGATCACAAAAATAATCAATGAAATAAGCAATAGAATTCATCACAATATTGAGATATGCAATAAAAATATAATTTTTAGAGAATAGAAAAGCAAACCAATGGAGTTCTTCAATTAATCCAACAAAAATCAAACTTTTGTCTCTTCTCCAATCTCCAAAATAAAGCTAAAAAGTAAATCTAAAAGCTACAAAAAATCTAAGAAGAAGCTCTCTAAAACTAGGGTAAAAACAGGGGTTAAATAGCCCCCAAAATCGTCCAAAAACTGTGACCAAAATACCCCTGCGCAGCCTGTTTTCCGCAATTTTCGCTACAGGCAGCGCGTCGCACTCGGCCGAGTGACAAAGGTCGCTCGGCCGAGTGAAAACCCTGTAATTTTCCAGTAAGTCTCGATCTTCAGGGGTCTTCACTTCGGGGGCGGCTCGGCCGAGTGAGTTGTCGTCACTCGGCCGATGGCTTCATGGTACTCGGGCGGACGGGATTAACCACTCGGCCGAGTGGGTCTTCTGGAGCTCAGGCAGCCGAAAAACAGTAA
This sequence comes from Scilla litardierei, assembly GCA_030789695.1. Lineage (NCBI taxonomy): Eukaryota > Viridiplantae > Streptophyta > Magnoliopsida > Asparagales > Asparagaceae > Scilla > Scilla litardierei. Next base: position 112,756,508 of record CM061135.1, read on the forward strand.
CTTGGCGATTTTTGAAGGGCTTCGTCTGGGCGCCACTCGGGCGGACGGAGTCTCGTCACTCGGCCGATGTGGTCTCCGTCGCTCGGCCGAGTGCACATAGGAATCGTGTCTGATCAGGTCGGCCGAGCGGTGTCTCGCTGGTCGGCCGAGTGGCTCCTCCACTCGGCCGAGTGGGACACAAAAAATGCCCAGATTGCTTATTTTGGCCTCCTCGTCGCTCCTGCGGCGTCCGTTCTTCTTCCGCTCCTCTCCAATAGCAAAATACCCCTCGGGGAGGTCGTCGGTGACCGTCTAGAGTAAGCGCATCTCGAGATCACTCCAAATCGCGCCAAATCACCTGAAATGCGACAAAAACAACAAATCGTGAAAAGCATCGCAATATCGTCGATATATCGTGAAAAACATGATTTGGGTGATCTAAATGGCATGCAAACATGCGGGAAAAAGGTGTAAAATAAGGAGTGATCAAAATCCCCCAAGCTTACCTCTTACTCGTCCTCGAGGAAGATAAGTAAAAGGCGAACTCAGTGGATTCGGAAAACGAAAACGGCAAAATAAATGAAAAATGAAAAACGGAGAAAAATGAAAAACGAAATAAAAATAAAGTAGGAAAGAAAGAAAGAAGCGATGAGGTAGGTTGCTAGATCATTTCCTCAGGACGTGGGTTCCGCTTACTCATATAGCGTGCACCGAATGAAAAACACATGTCAAAGAGTTTTATTTTGATATCATAGTATAATAGTGCAAATAGAAATAGAAAACCCACGAACAACAATATAATCATGAAAAACGGAATAATTTTATAATTAACATCGTCTGAATCATTTAAAGCGGTATACAAATCACAGATCACACACTTTTCAATTGAATGCTTTCTATCCGGAGTATAAGAGTATCACACTATAGAATAGGGAGAATAGAAAAGTATGGATTTCATGATATGAATGCTAGGCTTAGATTTCTGGATGTAGTAAAGCTAGGAATAATCTCATTGAGTATAGAATATTACTTAGCCTAGGTTGTCGTGCAACGTCAAGTAGTCACTCTCTCACACATCAATGGATCCCCTCCCCCAAGCTTATCTATAAGCGTGGTGGCATAAAAAATATTTACATCCCCATTTTTTTAATAAAGCTCCAAAAGTAATGAGAAGAGGGGAAGAAAGAAAGAAAGAAAGTGAGATGGGATCTTTTATTGAGGATTTTCCTCTATTCTCTTTTTTTTGTGATGCAAAAGCATATATACACAACGATCCCAACTCAAAGAGAGATAATGATATACAAGAATATTTTCTCTTTTCCCTTTTTTTTCGAATAAGAAATTTGGAGCTAGGAATTAATAGCGGGGGAAATGCCATATAATAGAATCGCTAAGGGGAGATTCACCAATGATTTTAAAAGTAGAGAAATGATGTTCAAGATTTGTGGAGAAAGAAATAAATATATCACTCGGTTCACTCTATAAGACATGCACGACAACTTCAACAGGGTAATCTAATCTACTCAGTTTCGATCACAAAAAAGCTAACTAATCCAGATTTATCATAGCTAACATCATTCAATCATCCTGAAGTGAAGTGTACAATTCATGCATATAGAAGTGATATAGGAAAAGAAATCAGTACTCCAGATATAGGCATTCAATGCGTGAATCTTGGTGTGTTTTCTGTGATAGCATACATATGAATATTCAGACTCAGCTAATAATAAAATTTCATCCATTTTCACGTGGAAGAAGTGTGGGTTACTACTCTAGATGCAAGGCAAGTCATAGCATATGATATCAGAAATAAAATCTAAGACATGACAAATAAAGCATGCAAATAGAGTAAGCTAACTCCACGTCATCATCATCACAGAAAAGTCATCTCTAGCATGAGATGAAAAAGAAAGAAATAAAGATAAAGGGAAAATAGAACTATATACAATGCGGCACACAGAAAAATAAGAAAAACGTGATGCATGGCAAAATAAAAGAAAAATGGTGAAAAATAAGTGCGAAAGCGAAGAATGGCGTGAAAAACTAAAAATAAAGGTGGCAAACCGAAAAAGAACGTGAGAACTCACTCCCCCAAGCTAAATGGCACAGTGTCCTCAATGTGCAAAGTGTGGCACACCGAGAGACAAGAAATGTGAGGGGAAGGTGAGGATGCATGCATGAGGAAAAAGTGAAAGGAAAAATAAAGAAATGAAAAATATAATGCGGTCATGATGCATGCACAGATAGGAGTGATACAGATATAAAGGTGGGGCACCAAAACTCTCCCTCTCTCCCAGAAAAGATATATAAAGATATGGTCGACATGAGAATCCCAAAAGTAAGTGAGGGGGGTGGACAAAAATGCAACAGGACCCAGCAGAAACGGGCAGCACAACGACAAAAGGAATCGATGGCATCAAGGGTGCCTAAGAAGGTGGTGCTGCACCGTCTCGGTCCTGAGGCGGAAGTGGTGGTGGTGGCTGGATAGGCCGCTGAGCGGGGGTGGATGTGGAAGTGGCAGCAGGCTGAGTGTGTGTGGAAGTGTGGGTGGGAACCTGCTGGGTGGGTACGGGTACGCGGGGGAGACGCTCCAGGACCTGGGTAAGACAGTAGTGAATCTGGGGGATCAGGTCGAAGCGGTCAGCCATCGCAGAGACGGTGGAGGACAGGGTCCTAAGGTCGCCTCTGAGGCCACTCACCGCCCCCTCTAGAGCACGAATGCTCTGAAGTATAGTGTCGGGGGGAGGTGGTGCAGAGGGACGCACCGGTCGGGGCTGTGCAGGGCGTGGCTGGCGTACTCGAGTCGTGTATGTGACGGGCTCAGCGGGGAAGGGAACAAAAGGTGCTGCGCTCGCAAATGTGGGCCTGGCCTCAGTGTAAGGCCGGGGCACCGGCTGGTGAGAAGTGGAGGCAGCAGCAACGAAAGAAGAGTGCAAAAGTGGCAGCGAGGCGGCCAGAGAGGTCAGTGGCACAGAAGTGTGGACAGACGCCACGACACTCTCGAAAAATACGGCAGCAGTGGAGACAGAGGGCTCTCCGCACTCAACTACGGTCGACGGGCGCTTGATCACTCCTTATTTTACACCTTTTTTCCGCATGTTTGCATGCCATTTAGATCGCCCAAATCATGTTTTTCACGATATATCGACGATATTGCGATGCTTTTCACGATTTGTTGTTTTTGTCGCATTTCAGGCGATTTGGAGCGATTTGGAGTGATCTCGAGATGCGCTTACTCTAGACGGTCACCAACGACCTCCCCGAGGGGTATTGTGCTGTTGGAGAGGAGCGGAAGAAGAACGGACGTCACAGGAGCGACGAGGAGGCCAAAACAAGCAGATTGGGCATTTTTTGTGTCCCACTCGGCCGAGTGGAGGAGCCACTCGGCCGACCAGCGAGACACTGCTCAGCCGACCAGATCAGACACGATTTATATGTGCACTCGGCCGAGCACCGAAGACCACATCGGCCGAGTGACGATATCACGTCCGCCCGAGTGGCGCCCAGACGAAGCCCTTCCAAAACATCCAAGTTACTGTTTTTCGGCTGCCTGAACTTCAGAAGACCCACTCGGCCGAGTGGTTAATCCCGTCCGCCCGAGTACAATGAAGTCATCGGCCGAGTGACGACAACTCACTCGGCCGAGCCGCCCCCGAAGTGAAGACCCCTGAAAGCCCCGACTTACTGGAAAATTACAGGGTTTTCACTCGGCCGAGCGACTTTTGTCACTCGGCCGAGTGCGATGCGCTGCCTGTAGCGAAAACTGCGGAAAACAGGCTGTGCAGGGGTATTTTGGTCACGATTTTTGGACGATTTTGAGGGCTATTTAAGCCCTGTTTTTACCCTAGTTTAGGGGGCTCTCTCTTAGACTTTTTGCAGCTTTTGAGATTAGTTTTTTAGATTTATTCTTGTGATTGGAGAGGAGAAAAAGATTGGAATTTTGTTGGAACTCCATTGGTTTGCATCTCTTTTCCTTAAAAATTCTATTTTTATTGTTTATATCATTGTTGTGATGAATTCTATTGCTTATTTCAACGATTATTTTTGTGATCTCGCTATGATTTGTGAGTAGTCTCCACGTCTTGGGGCGTGGGGATGAACCCTACAAGCCCGCTTTCATATTTGTGATGAATTGGTAGAAATTGTGCTAGAATTGTTATTAGGGATTAGATTGGGATCAATTTACTACGGATGGCTAGGTATTCATATCAATTGGGATTTGCAAGAGATTGGATCCTAATTTGATAGGAAGCCCTAGAAATCCGAATTGGGTTGGAGTCGGATTTTCGAAGTATCGGTTTGCAAGAGATTGGACCGATACTAGGATTTCCGGTTGCAATTCCATGCCGATACTCGTTTGCAAGAGATTGGACGGGTAGGAACTATCTCAATCTAGGTCGTGGACCGAGTTTGCAAGAGATTGGGCTCGGTGCGCGATTGGACGATGATGTTGATCCTAATGCTAGCTCCCCTAGGCTAGGGTTTGCAAGAGATTGGACCCAAACCTAGGATAGCTATAGACCGGCAACAGCGTGAGAGCATGAGCTTGGTTCTACATTCAGTTGCAACTAGTTCATCCAAATTCTCATTCAAGCAATTTTGATACCAATAAACCGCATTTATGAAATACGGTGAGTAGCGGGGATTCCCCATTCCCTAGACGTTCTTTATTTGATTTGATATTTCTGCATTTTTGTCTGACGATTGTGACAGGATCGCCAAAGGCAAATTTCTCTCTTAAATAGCCAGGTTGATTGGAACAAGCACGGTCATTCGTCCTCCCTATGTTCGATATCCCGCTCGCTGCTACACCGTGCACTTGCGGTAAAACTACAACCGTTCTTTGGGTCACATCCCGGAGCGATCAAGTTTTTGGCGCCGTTGCCGGGGAGGCGCGTTTTGACGGTGTTCGGCATCGACCACCCGGTTATTTCTTCTTACTTTCTTCCTTTACTTCCCTCTATATCTTATTCTAACTTTATTCGCAGCACTATTTGCATGTTCTCCCCGTATTCTGCATAAGATCTTAACAGGGAGAATGGAGGATGCAATGCCAACAATAGAACTCAGTCGGGAAGACTATGACTCCTTCACAGACCTCCTTAAGGAGCTTGTCGACGAGGTCCACGCTACCGGAGCATTTGCTATCGATATCAAGGACCCCGACGAACAACTATTTGCTAGTTTTGTGATGGACCAAATCTCCCCGGAGGGGACTATCGGAGGCAATGTCAGAGTTGACGTGGTCGACGACAAATTGTATTTCGAAGACAATAGAGCAAGTGTCGAAGAACACTATGCTCCTGAAGAACCCTTCGAGCGAACCGACATTCAGGGAGTTACACTCTATGTCGCTCACTCTTGTTTTTATGAATCGTCTGATGTGTTTCTTGATTCCAGGTACGAACCGGAGCAGAGTGAAGGTTTTGGCGATGCTAGCACTGAATCGGAGGGCACCTATTTCGATGCCTCGTCCTCACTAAGTAGCGAGTCTGACTCGTCACAAGAGAGCATGCCACCTGAACATGAGCTAAACCCGGATAACAAGGAAGAAGTCGAACTCATGCGAGCCGATGAAGTGGAAGGAGCAGCGCCACCTGAGGTAGAGCTTAAACAATTACCACCGAATCTAAGGTATGCCTTTTTGGGTAATAAATTAACTTTCCCGGTGATAGTCAATTCCCACCTCACACAAGATCAACTTGAAAAACTCCTAGACGTTCTTAGGAGTCACAAGGATGTCCTGGGCTACACTATCTCCGATCTAAAAGGGATAAGCCCTAGGCTTTGCACGCATAGGATCCATTTGGAGGATACCGATGCCACCTCCATTGAGCCTCAAAGGCGGTTAAACCCGAATATGAAGGAGGTGGTAAAAAAGGAAATCCTAAAATTGCTAGAAGCCGGTATTATTTATCCTATCTCTGACAGTAGATGGGTTAGCCCCGTTCACGTCGTCCCCAAGAAAGGGGGGATGACTGTTATAAAAAATGAAAAAGGTGAGCCCATATCTACACGCACCGTCACGGGATGGCGAATGTGCATTGACTATAGGAAACTCAATAAAGCCACCCGAAAAGACCACTACCCATTGCCCTTCATTGATCAAATGCTTGAGCGCCTTACAAAACATAAATACTTTTGCTACCTAGATGGGTATTCGGGATTCTTCCAAATCCCTTTGCATGAAGATGACCAAGAGAAGACAACTTTCACTTGTCCCTATGGCACCTATGCCTACCGCAGGATGCCGTTTGGCCTTTGTAATGCTCCCGCTACCTTTCAGAGGTGTATGACGTCCATATTCTCCGATTACATTGAAAATATTATGGAAGTTTTTATGGACGACTTCTCGGTTTACGGAAGTGAGTTTGACTCTTGTTTGGAAAATCTTACTAAAGTCCTAAAACGGTGCCAACAAAACAATCTCACTCTCAATTGGGAGAAGTGTCACTTCATGGTTACGGAAGGTATAGTTCTCGGACATCTTGTCTCTTCGAGAGGAATTGAGGTAGATAAAGCGAAGATTGAGGTAATCGAGAAACTCCATCCTCCTATTAATGTCAAGGGCATTAGAGGCTTCCTTGGTCACGCGGGGTTTTACCGCCGCTTCATAAAGGATTTCGCCTCGATTGCCCGACCACTTACTTCCTTGCTCGCTAAAGATATTCCTTTTGTTTTTTCAGGTGAATGCTTACAAGCCTTCAACGCCATGAAAGAAGCACTAGTCTCCGCGCCCATCATACAACCGCCAGATTGGAGCCTCCCTTTTGAGCTAATGTGCGATGCTAGCGACCAAGCCATTGGAGCGGTATTGGGACAAAGAAAAGACAAGAAGCTTCATGCGATATACTATGCGAGCAAGACATTGGATGACGCACAGAAAAACTACACAACTACCGAGAAAGAGCTTCTAGAGGTCGTCTATTCCATAGAGAAGTTTCGCTCCTACCTCCTTGGGTCCAAGGTTATTGTCCACACCGACCATGCGGCGTTGAAGTATCTTTTAAACAAGAAGGAGGCCAAACCTCGGTTGATTAGGTGGATACTCTTGTTGCAAGAATTCGACTTAGAGATCAGAGATAAGAAGGGTACGGACAATGTCGTGGCGGATCATTTATCTAGGCTCATTCGTGACAAGGAGGACGAGAGTTTGCCTATCGACGACACATTCGTGGATGAGAGGCTATATGCCGTAAGGACCGGTGAAGTACCTTGGTACGCGGACTTCGTCAACTACTTGGCTTGTGGAATCAAACCGCATGGGATGTCTACGCAACAAAGGAGGAGATTTCTGCATGAGGTCCGTAGCTATTTTTGGGAAGATCCCTACCTTTTCAAGATATGCAAAGATAGTGTCATTCGTAGGTGTGTCTCTAAAGAGGAGGTGACATCCATCATTTTGCATTGCCATGGTCTACCATGCGGAGGACATCATGCCGCCTCTAAAACCACCGCTAAGATTTTGCAGAGCGGATTCTTTTGGCCGACAATGTTTAAAGACACCCACACTTTTGTGAAGGGTTGCGATAGATGCCAACGGACCGGGAATATCTCCAAGCGCAATGAGATGCCGATGAGACCCATCCAAGAAATTGAGCTTTTTGATTGTTGGGGAGTAGACTTCATGGGGCCATTTCCGTCGAGCAATGGTAACAAGTACATCCTATTGGCCGTTGACTATGTCTCCAAATGGGTGGAAGCAATTGCCACCCCTACCAACGATGCAAGAGTCGTCTCCAAGTTCTTTAAGCAAAATATCTTCCCGCGCTTTGGAGTGCCGCGTACCTTGATAAGCGACGGGGGAAGCCACTTCATAGAGAACAAGTTTGAAGCCATGCTAAAGAAGTACGGAGTAAACCATAGAGTTGGCATGGCCTATCACCCCCAGACAAGCGGCCAAGTGGAAGTCTCAAATAGAGAGATCAAGCAGATTCTCGAGAAAACCGTGGATCGATCTAGAAAGGATTGGTCAGTGAAGCTAAACGACGCTCTATGGGCATATCGCATGGCCTTTCGCACTCCCATCGGTACCACACCGTTCCGACTAGTTTATGGGAAGGCTTGCCACTTGCCGGTAGAGTTGGAGCACCGCGCATATTGGGCCATCAAGACCTTTAACTACGACTACAAGAGTGCGGCGGTGAGGCGACTCTTGGACATCAACGAGCTTGATGAAATAAGGAGAGACGCCTATGAGAGCTCGAGAATTTACAAGGAAAGGACCAAGATTCTCCACGATGCCCGCATAACCGTCACGGACTTCAAAGTAGGAGACAAGGTCTTGCTCTATAATTCCCGGCTCCAACTATTTCCCGGTAAGTTGAGGTCACGTTGGTCCGGACCTTTCACCATCAAGCATATACAACCGGGAGGAGCTTTCGAGTTTGAGAGAAAGGACGGTTCCACGTTCAAAGTAAATGGTCAAAGGCTCAAGCGCTATTCCGAGGGAGTCCCAACGGGCGAGACCAATAGAGTATATTTGCTTAAGGAGCGGTCGGATGATCTCTCGGACCTCCTTGATGAGGTGATAGAGGAGGCGATCCCCCACTCAATTGGCGCTCTTTTTGATGAAGATTTCGAGGAAGGCCCGGATTTAGGCCAAGACGAGAAGAAAGATGATTCCCCCGACCTCTCCGCCGAAGATAATGAAGGCGACGCTGATGTCGCAAGGATTCGAGAGCTCTGCAAGCTCTCGAAATTGGAGTCTCCGAAGAAAGCTCCTCCGGTACGGAAATCGGCATCACCGGTAAAGCCGTTGACCGGAGCAAATGCTAGCTTGGGGGAGCCTCCCCCCAACACTATTCGAGATGGGAGACCACCGAGGGAGAACACGACGCCGCCACGTCCAAATCCAAGCGTTCTCCCCGGAAATTTTGATGGGTGCATCTCATATGCACCAAACATCCCGCATTGATTGAAAATTTTAGGGGGTCGAGCTCACGACCTTAAACGAGCGCTTGTCGGGAGGCAACCCGACGGTTTTTGCTTTATTTCCACTTTTCCTTTATTTTCGTTTTAGAAATTTTTAGTGTTTTGAGTCGTTCGCCCAAAAAGAAAATTTTGTGATAACGGGTCCTATTTTTCTTGACAGAAGAGGAGATAGGTAGATCCATCATGAGGAGGATGAACGGGACGACGAGGAGCGCCCCAAGAAGGTGCTCGACGCTTAGGAGGAAGATGGAATCAACTGGAGGAAGAAAGACGGAGTTTAGAGCCCAAACGAAGACAAACAGCAGAACACAAGGCTCACTCGGCCGAGCATACTAGTCACTCGGCCGAGTACACAAGTTCATCCGGCCGAGCCGCTCACGAACGAGGGAAGTCTGCTGTACCCAACTCTCTGTTTATTTTCCTGATTTCAGTATAACTGCTACTCGACCAAGTATATATTTTCACTCGGCCGAGTAAAACGGATACCCTCCTAGGGCGAGTCTTGCCGAGTAGCTTGAGCCACTCGGCCGAATGGACTTACTCCACTCGGCCGAGCCTGACAAAGCCACTCAGCCGAAGCGTAAGCGAGGAGAAATTTTCATTGATCCCGCTCGGCCGAGTGGCCTAGTCACTCGGCCGAGTCGTAACTTTTATTATATAGGGCGAGGGGGGCGCATTTTTCGAAATCGCAAAAATCCCCAAACGCCCGCGACCCTTCGTATCCCTTGCCCGATAGCCCTCACTCGCACATCACTCGCCCGACCCACTCGCCCGCGCCGCCGCTCGGCCCGCCACCGCCGGCCGACCACCGCCGCGACTCGCCCGAGTCGCCGCCGGTGGCAGCTGCTCCGGCCACCTCCGGTATCACCCCTATTGCCCGTTTTCTCCTCTTTTCGAGTATTTCTTGAGGATCCATGTGCTAAACGCCCCCCTAACCCAAATCAATTCCTAAATCTATCTATTATACCCCTAATGCTCCATACATTTTGATTATTACTCACTGATATCGCCTTTTCATGCGCAGGTTGCTTATTGGAGCCTAGGGGAGCTCAGGGGAGCTTCTACGGGCTGATTTGGACTTCGCGGAGGCGCTGACTTCGCACGCTTCCACTTCTTAGCACTCGCGGTGTGTCGGGGTACTCTCTTTCCATTATTTTTGCACACGCCACACTTTTCACGTTTTTCGGCGCGCGCTCGGGGCCGATATGCCGCCCCGGACACGGCCGCGGTCGAGGAGACCTTCCGCCAAGCGGAAGCGGTCGGCGGATGCCGGCCCCTCCCACGAGGAGGAAGGCTCTCCTCCTCCTTCTCCCACACACCCCGCACACCCAGCACAGCCTGCAGGCCCCGCACACCCCGCACAGCCTGCAGTGCACCCACAGCCCGCACAGCCTCTCCCTGCCGCTCCACAGCCACCACCACCGGCTCCACTGGTCGGGCCGCTCGGGATTACGTTCCGAGACGACGCACACCGCACCGTCTTCGACCGTATCTCCCAGCGCTCGATCGTACCCTCCAGGTTTGCACACCTCGCTGACCTAGGACGCCTGGGGGTACTAGAGGGGATGCTCACGTTGTACGACAACGTGGGCTGGCGAGATTTCTTCCAGGTGTCGGCGGATACTTTTACCCGCCCGACACTTGAGGTTCTGAGTTCTATCACCCGGACCGACGAGGGATGCTCGTTTCGGTTCATGGATCGAGAGTGCCAGGTCACTCTCGATATGATGAGAGCGTTCTTCTCGTGGCCCGCTGTCCCCGGTGCCGATCGCGGTTACGGCCCCACCCACATCCCCCCACCTTCCTTCGACGCCGGTGCCTTCTGGGCCCGGATTACGGGTCTCCACGCTGCCTTTGACCCTAGTAGGGCCAAGGCCTCGACCATTGTCCATCCCTGCCTCCGCATTGCCCAGCGCCTTATGGCGACGACCTTCTTGGCCAGATATGAGCCGGGCACGATGTCTACGCCAGAGCTCTACATGCTCTACGCGATGACACGTCCCAGAGCTCTATCTAGGGATGGCGATGAGCTGGTCCCCGCCGTCGTGATCGATATCGCGGCTTGGTTCTTGGACCGCATCATCGTATCGGTGGGCGCTCGCTCACCGATATGCTGCGGCGGCCTGATCACCTTGCTTGCTCTTATGACCGGCGAGGACTTCCCCGATGACTTGCGACGCGTCCCGGGCCCCACTTCTCTGTCGATAGATGTTATGGCCCGGATGAAGATGCCTCGCCCGCACGGTGAGCGTCACTGGGTCTGGTTGCACGGCCCTTTTGGTGCCGATTACATGATTCTCCCGAGCCCTGCTCGGACTCTGATTGCACCGGCCCACGTTGACTGGCTCCCTGCGATGGATGTTCTCATCCCTACCGCTTACGTGCTCGAGGCCGAGGAGGCCGAGCAGGCCCACGCTCCCCCTGTCGACCCTGTTGCACACCCTGCCGAGCCTGCCGCCGACCCTGTTGACCCTGTGGCCCCTCAGCCCATACCTGACGTTTCCGCTGCTCCTGACACCGCTGTCAGTGTCGGGAGTACCTTAGCTGAGCCCACTTCCACCACCTCCACCACTTCCGAGGCTGTCACCCCCACTCCCACCACCACCACTGGCCCTCTGTCCGCTGAGCCTCTTTGCTCCGCACTCCCCGAGCGCCCGTCGACCTTTGTTGAGAGTGGAGAGCCCTCGTTTGCCGCGGTCGTGGAGACCATGGCTAGCATGATCTCCGCTGGGGTTACGCCTTTTGGTCCACACACTTTCACCCCAGCGGTATTTACCTCTGTCTCCACCCCTGCTGCTTTTTCTGAGAGCGTCGTGGCGTCTGTCCACACTTCTGTGCCACTGACCTCTCTAGCCGCCTCGCAGCCACTTTTGCACTCTTCTTTCGCTGCCGCTGCCTCCACTTCTCACCGCCCGCCCCGGCCTCACACTGAGGCCAGGCCCACATTCGCAGGCGCAGCACCTTTTGTTCCTTTCCCCGCTGAGCCAGTTACATACGCGACCCGAGTTCGCCAGCCACGCCCTGCACAGCCACGCCCGGTGCGTCCCTCGGCACCACCTCACCCTGACACTGTACTTTAGAGCATTCGTGCTCTAGAGGGGGCGGTGAGTGGCCTCCGAGGTGACCTTAGGACTCTGTCCTCCACCGTCTCTGCGATGGCTGGCCGCTTCGAGCTGCTCCCCCAGATCCATTACTGCCTCACCCAGGTTCTGGAGCGTCTCCCGCGCGTACCCCCACCCACCCAGCAGGTTCCCGCCCACACTTCCACACACACACGACCTGCTGCCACTCCCACACCCACCCCCGCTCAGCAGCCTGTCCAGTCAGCACCACCCACACGACCTCCGCCTCAGGACGGAGACGGCATAGCACCACCTTCCTAGGCACCCCTGATGCCATCGATTCCTTTTGCCGTTGTGCTGCCCGTTTCTGCTGGGTCCTGATGCACTTTTGTCCACCCCCCCTCCCCTCACTTATTTTGGGATTCTCTTTTTGTTCATATCTTTATATATCCTTTTTGGGGGAGAGGGAGAGTTTTTGGTGCCACTTATATATCTGTATCACTCCTATCTGTGCATGCATCATGTCCGCATCATATTTTCTTTCCTTTATTTTTCTTATTATTTTTATTTTCATTTTTTTCATGCATGCATCCTCACCATCCCCTCACATTTCTTGTCTCTCGATGTGCCACTCTTTGCACATTGAGGACACTGTGCCATTTAGCTTGGGGGAGTGAGTTCTCACGCTCTTTTTCGATTTGCCACCTTTATTTTTAGTTTTTCACACCGTTTTTCACTTTTGCACTTATTTTTCATCATTTTTCTTTTATTTTGCCATGCATCACGTTTTTCTTATTTTTCTGTGTGCCGCATTGTAAATAGTTCTATTTTCCCTTCATCTTTATTTCTTTTCTTTTTCATCTCATGCTAGAGATGACTTTTCTGTGATGATGATGACGTTGGATTTAGCTTACTCTATATGCATGCTATATTTGTCATGTCCTAGACTTTATTTCTGATATCATATGCTATGACTTGCCTTGCATTTAGAGATAGTAACCCACACTTTTTTTTCCGCATGAAAATGGATGAAATTTTATTATTAGCTGAGTCTGAGCATTCATATGTATGCTATCACGGAAAACACACCAAGATTCACGCATTGAATGCCTATATCTGGAGTACTGATTTCTTTTTCCTATATCACTTCTATATGCATGAATTGTACACTTCACTTCAGGATGATTGAATGATGTTAGCTATGATAAATCTGGATTAGTTAGCTTTTTTGTGATCAAAACTGAGTAGATTAGATTACCCTGCTGAAGTTGTCGTGCATGTCTTATAGAGTGAACCGAGAGTTACATTTATTTCTTTCTCCACAAATCTTGAACATCATTTCTCTACTTTTAAAAATCATTGGTGAATCTCCCCTTAGTGATTCTATTATATGGCATTTCCCCCGCTATTAATTCCTAGCTCCAAATCTCTTATTCTCCAAAAAAAGAAAGAATAAAAGAGAGAAGAGCATTCTTGTATATCATTATCTCTCTTTGAGTTGGGATCATTGTGTATATATGCTATATGAAAAAAAAAGGAGAAAAAAAAAGAGGAAAAATCCTCAATAAAAGATCCCATCTCACCTTCTTCCTTTCTTCTTTCTTCTTATTACATTTGGAGCTCTATAAAAATGGGGATGTGAATATTTTTTATGCCACCACGCTTCTAGATAAGCTTGGGGGAGGGGATCCATTGATGTGTGAGAGAGTGACTACTTGACATTGCACGACAACCTAGGCTAAGTAATATTCTATACTCGGTGAGATTATTTTTAGCTTTACGAAATCCAGAAATCTAAGCCTAGCGTTCATTTCATGAAATCCATACTTTTCTATTCTCTCTATTCTATAGTGTGATACTCTTATACTCCAGATAGAAAGCGTTCAATTGAAAAGTGTGTGATCTGTGATTCGTATACCGCTTTAAATGATTCAGACGATGTTAATTTTAGAATTATTTCGTTTTTCATGATTATATCGTTGTTCGTGGGTTATCTATTTCTACTTGCACTATTATACTATGATATCAAAATAAAATCCTTTGACATGAGTTTTTCATTCGGTGCATGCTATATGAGTAAGTGAAACCCCCGCCCTGAGAAAACAATCTAGCATCCTACCTCTTCGCTTCTTTCTTTCTTCTTTATTTTATTTCGATTTCATTCTTCTCCGTTTTTCATTTTTCATTTTTGCCGTTTTCGTTTTCCGAATCCACCGGGTTTGCCTTTTACTTATCTTCCTCGAGGACGAGTAAGAGGCAAGCTTGGGGGATTTTGATCACTCCTTATTTTACACCTTTTTTCCGCATGTTTGCATGCCATTTAGATCACCCAAATCATGTTTTTCACGATATATCGACGATATTGCGATGCTTTTCACGATTTGTTGTTTTTGTCGCATTTCAGGCGATTTGGCGCGATTTGGAGTGATCTCGAGATGCGCTTACTCTAGACGGTCACCAACGACCTCCCCGAGGGGTATTGTGCTGTTGGAGAGGAGCGGAAGACGAACGGACGTCACAGGAGCGACGAGGAGGCCAAAACAAGCAGATTGGGCATTTTTTGTGTCCCACTCGGCCGAGTGGAGGAGCCACTCGGCCGACCAGCGAGACACTGCTCGGCCGACCAGATCAGACACGATTTATGTGTGCACTCGGCCGAGCACCGAAGACCACATCAGCCGAGTGACGATATCACGTCCGCCCGAGTGGCGCCCAGACGAAGCCCTTCCAAAACATCCAAGTTACTGTTTTTCGGCTGCCTGAACTTCAGAAGACCCACTCGGCCGAGTGGTTAATCCCGTCCGCCCGAGTACAATGAAGTCATCGGCCGAGTGACGACAACTCACTCGGCCGAGCCGCCCCCGAAGTGAAGACCCCTGAAAGCCCCGACTTACTGGAAAATTACAGGGTTTTCACTCGGCCGAGCGACTTTTGTCACTCGGCCGAGTGCGATGCGCTGCCTGTAGCGAAAACTGCGGAAAACAGGCTGTGCAGGGGTATTTTGGTCACGATTTTTGGACGATTTTGAGGGCTATTTAAGCCCTGTTTTTACCCTAGTTTAGGGGGCTCTCTCTTAGACTTTTTGCAGCTTTTGAGATTAGTTTTTTAGATTTATTCTTGTGATTGGAGAGGAGAAAAAGATTGGAATTTTGTTGGAACTCCATTGGTTTGCATCTCTTTTCCTTAAAAATTCTATTTTTATTGTTTATATCATTGTTGTGATGAATTCTATTGCTTATTTCAACGATTATTTTTGTGATCTCGCTATGATTTGTGAGTAGTCTCCACGTCTTGGGGCGTGGGGATGAACCCTACAAGCCCGCTTTCATATTTGTGATGAATTGGTAGAAATTGTGCTAGAATTGTTATTAGGGATTAGATTGGGATCAATTTACTACGGATGGCTAGGTATTCATATCAATTGGGATTTGCAAGAGATTGGATCCTAATTTGATAGGAAGCCCTAGAAATCCGAATTGGGTTGGAGTCGGATTTTCGAAGTATCTGTTTGCAAGAGATTGGACCGATACTAGGATTTCCGGTTGCAATTCCATGCCGATACTCGTTTGCAAGAGATTGGACGGGTAGGAACTATCCCAATCTAGGTCGTGGACCGAGTTTGCAAGAGATTGGGCTCGGTGCGCGATTGGACGATGATGTTGATCCTAATGCTAGCTCCCCTAGGCTAGGGTTTGCAAGAGATTGGACCCAAACCTAGGATAGCTATAGACCGGCAACAGCGCGAGAGCGTGAGCTTGGTTCTACATTCAGTTGCAACTAGTTCATCCAAATTCTCATTCAAGCAATTTTGATACCAATAAACCGCATTTATGAAATACGGTGAGTAGCGGGGATTCCCCATTCCCTAGACGTTCTTTATTTGATTTGATATTTCTGCATTTTTGTCTGACGATTGTGACAGGATCGCCAAAGGCAAATTTCTCTCTTAAATAGCCAGGTTGATTGGAACAAGCACGGTCATTCGTCCTCCCTGTGTTCGATATCCCGCTCGCTGCTACACCGTGCACTTGCGGTAAAACTACAACCGTTCTTTGGGTCACATCCCGGAGCGATCAGCGCTCAGGGGGTGCGGAAGAAACAGGCACAGCAGACAGAGGGCCAGTGGTGGTGGTGGTGACAGCCTCGGAAGCAGTGGAGGTGGGCTCAGCTAAGGTACTCGCGACACCGACTGAGGAGTCAGGAGCAGCGGAAACATCGGGGATAGGCTGAGGGGCCACAGGGTCAACTGGGGCGGCAGGCTCGGCAGGGGCAACAGGGTCTGCGGGGGCAGCTCGGGCCTGCTCGGCCTCCTCGGCCTCGAGCACGTAAGCAGCGGGGATGAGAACATCCATCGTCGGGAGCCAGTCAACGTGGGCTGGTGCAATCTGAGTCCGAGCTGGGCTCGGAAGAATCATGTAATCGACGCCGTAAGGGCCGTGCAACCAGACCCAGTGACGCTCACCGTGCGGACGAAGCATCTTCATCCGGGCCATAACATATATCGATAAAGAAGTGGGGCCCGATACTCGCCGCAGGTCGTCAGGGAAGTCCTCGCCGGTCTTAAGGGCAAGCAAGGTGATCAGGCCACCGCAGCATATCGGTGAGCGAGCGCCCACCGATACAATGATGTGGTCCAAAAACCAAGCCGCGACATCAATCACGACGGCGGGGACCAGCTCATCTCCATCCCTAGATAGAGCTCTGGGACGTGTCATCGCGTAGAGCATGTAGAGCTCTGGCGTAGACATCGTGCCCGGCTCATATCTGGCCAAAAAGGCCGTCGCCATAAGGCGCTGAGCAATACGGAGGCAGGGATGGACAATGGCCGAGGCCTTGGCCCTACTAGGGTCAAAGGCAGCGTGAAGACCTGTAATCCGGGCCCAGAAGGCACCGGCGTCGAAGGAAGGTGGGGGGATATGGGTGGGGCCGTAACCGCGATCGGCTCCGGGGACAGCGGGCCACGAGAAAAATGCTCTCATCATATCGAGAGTGACCTGGCACTCCCGGTCCATGAACCGAAACGAGCATCCCTCGTCGGTCCGGGCGATCGAACCAGTACCTCAAGTGTCAGACGGATAAACGTGTCTGCCGACACCTGGAAGAAATCTTGCCAGCCCACGTTGTCGTACAACGTGAGCATCCCCTCTAGTACCCCCAGGCGTCCTAGGTCAGCAAGGTGTGCAAACCTGGAGGGTACGATCGAGCGCTGGGAGATACGCTCAAAGACGGCGCGGTGTGCGTCGTCTCAGAACGTAATCCTGAGCGGCCCGACCAGTGGAGCCGGAGGTGGTGGCTGTGGAGCGGCAGGGAGCGGCTGTGCGGGCTGTGCGGGCTGTGTGGGCGCTGCAGGCTGTGCGGGGTGTGCGGGGCCTGCAGGCTGTGCTGGGTGGATGGGGTGTGTAGGAGAAGGCGGAGGGGAGTCCTCCAACTCGTGGGAGGGGCCGGCGTCATCCGACCGCTTCCGCTTGGCGGAAGCTCTCCTCGACTGCGGCCGTGTCCGGGGCGGCATATGGGCCCCGAGCGCGCGCCGAAAAGTGTGAAAAGTGCGACGTGTGTAAAAGAAAGGAAAGAGTGTACCCCGACACGCCGCGAGTGCTAAGCAATGGAAGAGTGCGAAGATAGCGCCTCCGCGAAGCCCAAATCAGTCCGTAGAAGCTCCCCTGGGCTCCCCTAAGCTCACAAAAACAACCTGCACATGAAATGGCGATATCAGCGGGTAATATTCAAAACGTATGGAGCATTAGGGGTATAATAGATAGATATAGGAATTAATTTGGGTTTGGGGTTCGTTCATCACATGGATCCTCGAATAACACATGAAAAGAGAAGAAAAAGGCGAAACGGGTGATACCAGAGGTGGTCGGAGCGGCGGCCGCCGGCGGCGACTCGGGCGAGCCGCGGCGGGTGGTCGGCCGGCGGTGGCTGGCCGAGCGGCGGTGCGGCTGTGGTCGACCAGGCGAGTGGGGACGAGAGCGAGCGAGGGTCGGGCGAGGGAAGCTGAACAGTCGGGCGAAATTGGGTTTTTTGCATTTTCGAAAAACGTGCCCCCCTCGCCCCTTATATAGTGAAAGTTACGACTCGGCCGAGTGAATATGTCACTCGACCGAGCGAGATCAATGAACATTTCCTCCCCGCTATCGCTTCGGCCGAGTGGCTTTGCCAGCCTCGGCCGAGTGGAGTAAGTCCATTCGGCCGAGTGGCTCAAGCTACTCGGCAAGACTCGCCCTAGGAGGGTATCCGTTTTACTCGGCCGAGTGAAAATATATACTTGGTCGAGTAGCAGTTATACTGAAATCAGGAAAATAAACAGAGAGTTGGGTACAGCAGACTTCCCTCGTTCGTGAGCGGCTCGGCCGGACGAACTTGTGTACTCGGCCGAGTGACTAGTATGCTCGGCCGAGTGAGCCTTGTGTTCTGCTGTTTGTCTTCGTTTGGGCTCTAAACTCCGTCTTTCTTCCTCCAGTTGATTCCATCTTCCTCCTAAGCGTCGAGCACCTTCTTGGGGCGCTCCTCGTCGTCCCGTTCATCCTCCTCATGATGGATCTACCTATCTCCTCTTCTGTCAAGAAAAATAGGACCCGTTATCACAAAATTTTCTTTTTGGGCGAACGACTCAAAACACTAAAAATTTCTAAAACGAAAATAAAGGAAAAGTGGAAATAAAGCAAAAACCGTCGGGTTGCCTCCCGACAAGCGCTCGTTTAAGGTCGTGAGCTCGACCCCCTATGATTTTCAATTAATGCGGGATGTTCGGTGCATATGAGATGCACCCATCAAACTTTCCGGGGAGCACGCTTGGATTCGGAAGATGCGGCGGCGTGTACTCCCTCGGTGGTCTCCCGTCTCGAATAGTGTTGGGGGGAGGCTCCCCCAAGCTAGCGTTTGCTCCGGTCAACGGCTTCACCGGTGACGCCGATTTCCGTATCAGCGGAGCTTTCTTTGGATACTTTGATTTCGAGAGCTTGCAGAGCTCTCGAATCCTTGCGACATCAGTGTCGCCTTCATCATTTTCAGCGGAGAGGTCGGGGGAATCATCTATCTTCCCATCTTGGCCTAAATCCGGGCCTTCCTCGAAATCCTCATCGAAAAGAGCGCCAATCGAGTGGGGGATCGCCTCTTCAATCACCTCATCAAGGAGGTCCATGTAGTCAAGTTCCTCGTGGTAAGGCATGTGTTTCATAGCCTTAGGAATGTGAATCTCCACCTCGATGTTGCCGACATTTAAAGTTAGTGTACCTTCTCGCACGTCGACAATCACACCGGCGGTGGCGAGGAACGGGCGTCCAAGTATCAATGAAGTATCTCCCTCCTCCTTAACGTCCATGATCACAAAGTCACATGGTAAGCATATTCCCCCCGGGACTTGTAGTGGTATGTCTTCGGCGATCCCTACCGGCCTTGTTATTCGCCCATCAGCCAATTGAATGCGCATGTCGGTAGGTTTCAACTTTGTCCCGGTGTTTAGCCTTAAGAACATGGAGAGAGGCATGAGGCTCACACTAGCCCCAAGATCTACCAACGCCTTTTGAAGAGGGACGCCGCCCAAGGTGCAAGGAATCCGAAAACTCCCCGGGTCTTTAAATTTGGCCGGCTCCTTCTCTCTCTTGGTGAACCAAGAGCCCTCCTCGGCTAGCATAATCTTATCCTTCCTCTTTCTCCCCGAAATCAAGTCCTTTAAGAATTTAGCGTATGTGGGGATCTCCACGATGGCGTCGAGGAAGGGAATGTTGAGGCTAACTCCTCTAAGATACTCGAGAAACTTTGCTAGCCTTTTCTCCATTTTCGCTCTAGCAAGCCTTTGGGGAAATGGGACCGGTGGCATGAAGCGCCTTTCCTCAATCAATTGCTCCGCTCTAGATTTCTCCTTTTCTTGTGGCTCTTTCTCCTTATCATCTTCAACTACCGGCTCAATCGGCTCCAAACATTCCTCCACGGGCTCCTCGGTAGGAATCATGGCGGGGGTGGTATCCTTCCCGCCTCTAGTAGTAACGGTAACTACGGCATTGATGTGGCCGGTGTTGCCCCGTGGGTTTTGCTCGGGTTGCGCCGGCAATCGTTGAGTGTTCCGATTGGGCAACGCCAATTGCTCCTAAATTTGAGCCACAACGGTATTAAGGGAGTCTTGCCCCGCCTTCAAGGTAGCATTGACCTTATTTTGCTCGACCATAAACGCCTCCACTCTAGCTTCAAAGTCGGATCGTTGTTGAGCTTGTGGAGGGTTTTGATTTTGATTCCTCCACCCTTGATTGTATCCGGGTGGCCTATAAGGTGGAACTTGTTGCTTTGGTTAAAAATTTTGTTGTGGAGGCCCCCTCGGCGGATAGTGTTGTTGTTGGGGTGGTGGTGGTCGAGCTTGTTGAGGCGGTGCTTGGGGCGGGTTCAAAGCTCCTTCATTGTTGGCGTAGGAGAATCCGGGATGATTTCTTGCGGCCGGATTGGCCCAATATCCTTGGTTCCCCGCGACATATTGTACTTGCTCCAAGGATCCTTCTCCTTGCTCTCCTCCCACATACATGGCTTGAGATTGGTCTTGCCAATCACTCATTTGGTTCGTTGGAGCGGAGGTGGAAGGGGCTCCTTGGGGCTCCGTGATAAACTTCTCCAATCTCTCCACTACCTTGTGGAGTGTAACGACCACTTTTCGTTGTACGTTTTTCGTGCACGTGCTTTGGCCGTGCACGTGTTTGTTTTAGACGTTGTTCGTTTGTGAACACTTTCGTGTGATATACCGTTGTGAACGTCTCTGAGAGTATTAAAAAGTGGCACTAATTTGGAACGACGTTTCTCGAGTCGTTTTCCCACAATTTAATCTTACTCGATGAGACGTGACGATTCTCACTTTTGACGGGAGACGTTTCTAATTTTAGTTTCGTCGTCCGACGTCGAATTTGAGATCCTTCTTCTTAGTTAGCTCACATTCGTCGTCACGATCACCCCGATATTTATTTTATAATTTTTGGAGTTTATTTGACCACTTTTATAATTTTTACAAGTTTTATATTATTTTTAATAATTAATTTATAAATTATTTTCGGCCAAATAAAATTTATTTGGGTTTTAAACGTTTTAAAGAATTTTTGAGCCAATTTCCAGCTCATTTGGACCAGGTCAAATCCTAGGATGAGTTGGAGAAGTTTAAATTCAAATTTTAAATCTTTTTGAACTTCTAATCCTATTAGATTTAGCCCTAGACCAAGTCAACCCACCTATACTATATAAGCAACCCCTAGCAAGTCCTATTTTCCAAGGAAATTAGCCCTAGCCTCTTCCAAACTCATTTTGGACGTTGCGACGAATCGTCGCAACGTTGCGACGTACAGCCCCCCGCACGACCGAAGAAACCCCCCGCAATCTCCCGCTCCGACCGAGGGCAAGCTCCGCATCCGCCCCGTCCGCACCGCTGCAGCAACCCCCGCCCCGTTCCCCCGCTTGACCGAGAGGAGCCCTCGGTCTGACCGAGGCCCCGCTCCGCACAAGCGCTCCGCATCCGTTGCCGCTTGTCGCCCCGCTCCGCAGCCCGCACGACCGACCCGCCGCTCCGCATTGACCGACGTTGCAAGCGTTGCAGCGTTGCAACGCTGTCCCGCCCGCATCCAAGCGCACGACCGAAGCTCCCCATCGACCAGACCGAAGAGAAACCCCGCACCCAAGCATCGCCCGCAGCCGCTGCACACCCCAACGTCGCAGCCCCCGCATTCACAGCGCACGACCGACGGTTCTCCCCGCATCGGCTGTGTACGACCGACGGCCATACGTCGCAACCCCGCAACCGTCGCACCACTTGCCTCCGTGGGCCCCCCAAGTTCTCCAGAGGTATTGTGGGTCCCCCAAAGGTCCCTAGGACTACTGTGGGCCCCACCAAGGTGCTTGCTCTTCGAGGATTCGTCGCGTACGACGTCGTCGCACGTCGTAGCCCGTCGTCGCACGTGCTAGCTTTGGAACCTGGAACCGTTGCCCCGGTCGATGCTCTGAATTTTCCAGCGAGGAATATATATTGGAATCTGGACTTGGAGCGCGATCTATTATTCCAACCCCCGGCGTCGCTACCCGACGCCGGTGTAGCTTTCGCGTCGTGTTGAGGTAACGTTTTGCACCCCTAGGACCCCAAACCCAATTGCATGCTAATCAAGACTAAAATTGATGTTTTTAAAGTATTTTAAAAGTTTTAAATTCACTAATGAAGATTAATAATATGGACTTTAGGCCGGTGGACTTGTGCACGTAGGATAATTGAGATTTTTGGACTCATTGGACGGTGTGCTCAGACGTCGTGCTTGCAGGCAAGTGAAACTTGCCAACTCTTGTGTAGGGCCCTGTTTTTAGGCCACTTTCTTGTTCCTAGCGTAAAAGAGACTAGTCAGTGAAATGATAGCTGGCTAGACGCCTACTTGATCTAGTTTGACAACGAAACTAGATCCGTCACCTAAATGATCTAGCTTGACAACGAAGCTAGATCCAACCCTTAAACTTGTCATTCATGCATGCTAAACTGTCACGTTTACTTTTCTTACTTGTACGCTTTACTACTTGCCATGCCATGTCATCCATGCATTGATTGTTGCATCGTAGCACACGCTACATTACTTGTACTCCTTGAATACTACTTCCGGGGGAAACGGGCCTCATGTGTTGGTCAAAAGCCAATGCCCGGGTTCCCTGGACCGGCTAGGTGCACCCCTACGCCATACTTGTTTACACACTTCCTGGCTCGTGGACCAGAAGCGGGCCTCATGTGTTGGCCAGAAACCAATGCCCGATACACGTGGAGGGGTAGGGATAAACGGTTACTTGAGCTAGGAGCTGGCCGTGCAGCCACTCTAGCCAAAAGGCGGAATCTCTGTGCACGAGGTGCTTACTTTCCTTGCCTTGTACTTGTCTTGTGAATGCCATGCCATGCTCGTACTGTACTTTACTTTACTTTACCTGTTGCACTCATACTTTAAACTGTCGTGTCATCGCATTCATACTAGAACTGCTAGGTTGCTTTACTTTTACCCACTTGTAGTTTCCTTGCACAAGTCTCCCAGACTTGCTGACATGTGCCCCTTGCTCTTTTGGGTGTCACATGTTAGACCTGAGCCAGAGATCATTGCTGTGTACGTGATGAGTTGCTGACGCTGAGTCTGAGTCCATGATTGCCCAGGAGGATTTTGGTGGACACCGGTGACCATGCTTTGAGTTTTGTTGAGCTTTAGGCCTTTTGTTAGTTATTGGTGAGTAGCACCGTCGTTTGTACTTTGTACTTTTGTTGGCCATGTTTGGGCCTTTAGTCTCTTTTTCTTTTAGCCTGGTGGCTTTTCTGCGATGTTGGAAACTTATTTTATGGATATTCTGAGATATCTCTTTTGTCTCATTTAAATATTATTATCTTTGTTTCGTTCGCGTTGCAAGGACCTGCAGTTTAAATTTGATCGACGCTTATCGGACTTGCAGCTTTGTAGCTTCAAGTCTGAGCGGACCTTCTCACGCTTCGCCTCCATATTTTTGGGAAGCGGGGCGTGACAGGTTTTGTTGGTGGCCCATGCAGGTCCAGTCTTGCAATTGCGAATTAACGGAACAACGATAATAACAGAATGTCCATTAAATAAATTGCAACATCCGAGTCAGAAGCCCTGAGTTTAGTTGTTTTCTTAGGACACTAGGTGATAAGAAGGCTTAGTTAGACGTCTGCGCTTGCTAGTTAGAGGCCCTGACTGTAGTTAGACTCCCTTTTAGCAATTGATCTAATCGTCGTAGGAGTTACCTTAGTGGTTATTGCCTAACCCTGACCATGTTAGACCTCTAAAATTTTCCTTCGGGCGTTCGCTTTCGGGTTCATCGATTTCGGACCAAGCTGAACGCATTTCTTTACCGTATAACCTTTAGAAGTCTTAGCGCTTAGTTTTTAATCTTTAGATGGTCGACTGTATGAGTTCCCCGTAGACTCTTCTGATCCATATCCTAGGTATATGTACGATTTGATCATCCGACCAATTTCCTTGCCTCGATTCACGAGATCGCCTCATGACGATCGTCGTCACTCTTCGAACATCTCCATTACAAATCCTGAATCTTCTGAAAGTATTTTTTCGATTTCCTCTTTCCCTAAGTTTAACCTTGCTCAAAATTTTAATATACTTATACTTCATACTCCTTCATTGATTTAAATTTTTTAAAACGTTTGTCGGAATTTTTGAATACTAGCTTATAGTATTTTCCCAGACTATGTTTTTCGTACTTATGCAAATGCGTTGTCCCTTCATATATTAATTTTATTCTGAATCGTACTTTTATTCAACTTGTAATTTTCCCTCCTGATTTATTCCATTCATATACTTTTCAAAACACAATGAATTTCAGCTTTCAGCAAGTTGGTTTTGCTCGTCGTTTTCGCTAATTCAGATTTTGTAAAATTACTATTTTCATAACCACATCCTGCTTTAGACCCTCCATGATTTGATTTTAAAGATTTGCTATTCGATCTTGATAATTCTTATGCTAAGTTACTATTATTTTCTTCCCGCTCACCATACACGCTTTTAGAAAAAAAATTTCTAAACAAAATCGAATTTCAATTATTTTTATAACCGTGCCAGACTTGTTGTGCTCGTATATTAAGAACCTTGTGTAACTCTGTTTCTCATTTTTGGCAAACCTTGGTTCTCTAAAAGTAGTTTCAAATTGATCATTTTAAATTTTTCATAGCCTAAAAGTTTTGAAAGCATTAACATGAGTTTAAATTCTTCCGCTACTCGATTTCATTCCTCGACTTCCCAGAACTTTTGACAACATTATATTAAATTACAGACGGAAAGAATTTTCTAAAACATGTCCTTAATATTCGTGTAAATGATTTTACTTCTTTTCTTAATGATTTTCGATAAGCTAATAAAACATTTTCTCTTATTATGAATATTCAACTCAAACTTATTTTGAACAACTCGTTTTATCGATCTCCAAATATTTCTTTACAGGCGATGATTTTAAGTTTTGAAGAACGACAGTTTTCAAACTCCGCGTATTTTAGCTTGTGCTACTTACCCTATCTTCTTTTCTATATCCTATATAAGCATCACTACATTCCCCTTTCCTTCAACCTAAACATCACCATTGAGTCAATGTTTCGTCTACCAAGCCGTCTCCTTGTATTTGTCCTATCTGAACTCGTGCTTATCGATCCTTCCCTCGTCACGCTCTCGATCTCTCTTTATTGCTTAGGCCTTAGAGTCCTTCAATGTCTGGTCAACTCTTAGTTGTTAGTAGACCCTTGGACCTTGTGAGGTAGTCGTTGTGCACATACCTAAGTTGGGTACGTGAGCTTGAATGAGAATTCCCATAGTATATTGGCGCTTGCCTATTGTGTGATATATTTATATATATATACTCGGAGCCATTCGTGATAGTATGAAGTTGTTGTGTGATAGTAGTTATAGATTTTGTGGATAGCTATACTATACTAGGGATGCTTGTGTATATTTGAATTAGCGTTGGAATGTCTAATGGAGTGTATGTAATTAGAGATACTTATAATGGTTGAAATAAAATGATTGGTAAAGCTATGTATATGCTAGGTGTGATGATAATGTGTGAACTTATAGATAAGTATGTAGGCCTATTGAGTGATCTATATATTATTACGTGTGAGTTTGTGCTCGTAGGTAGATATATATAGTGTTTAAACGTAAGTAGTTATGTTTGTTGCCTGAGTATATATGTGATATACATATAGTGGTAGGATTATAATTTTGATTGGTATTGCTTGCTTTTGCGGGATGTTGCATGCGTGCATACCGTGAGGTATACACGACTATCGTACATCTTAATTATGTATGTACATAGGTGTTGGTGTACTAATTATAGGTAGTAGGCTATGGTGTGAATATATATGTTACATGTGTGAGACTATACGATGAATACGTATGCATGTATTAGGGAGCGTATTATAATTATACGTATGTTGATGTCTATATTATTATTATTATGGTATATAGAATGATTGAACTACGTGAGTATTGCCTGACTAAATATTAAGTGTGATTGATTTATGGAATGTATATGGTTGTATGGTAGACGTATAAATATTGGAATGGTATTGGTATAAGTATGAATGCCGTGTTACGTATATAGAATATCCTGATATGTGTATTGAGTCTCACTCAAGCTTGAGTGAGTATACTCTAAGTATATTGAATGTATGATTGTAGTTTGAATATAGAAATGCTTGATGTATGTATGGTGATAGAAGTGTTTGTGCCTGGTTGTGCTATGCACATGATTGTGGGTCGCTACGCCAGTATATAGTTATAGGTGTTGGTCTTGTGATATAGCTAAATACTAAGGACTTGTTATGTGAACGTATGTGTACTAGCTAAAACTAGGTATGTATGTGTGCTAGTTATATAATGGTATGATTGGTGTATGTAAATGAAATGTTAGCGTGTATGGGTGTGCACCATGCACGGGTAAGTATGTGCTTAGTTATAGGTATTGATGACTATGGTATATGTGGCGTGTCGTAAATACAGTTATAGGACCGTACGTGATGTGAATATATGGTGAACTATTTGCATGTATTTGAATGACTATGTATTGTGAAACTATAGTAGTGGTGAATATGTATATTAGATATAGTGAACTTGATCTAATAATGGTATGGTGTGACTACATGTGTGGATGTGTTTGGTGTTGGATGAATACTAGGGATTATTAGAGGGTAGTATACCCTTGATGTTTGTGCATAGGTAGCTACATATAGGTAGAGCAATGATTGTATTGGCTAAGTGTGAGACTATCCTTATATAAGTATCTGAACTGTTGTTTTGCGAGTAGTAGTTATATAAGGGATGTATGTTTATATATATGATTGAAATACATGTATGAATTTGACTGACTATAATAAGTATAAGTATATACGTACGTGAATGTATATACGTGTTGGTAGAAATAATGTTTGACTACCTAGTGCATATATAAGCACTTGAAATGACTATACCTGGTTAAATTATTATATGGCTTGATTGGGGTAGTTACTAGAGCGACTAGTTATATTAGAAAGTCCGAGGACGGACTTTATTCTAAGGTGGGAAGGATGTAACGACCACTTTTCGTTGTACGTTTTTCGTGCACGTGCTTTGGCCGTGCACGTGTTTGTTTTAGACGTTGTTCGTTTGTGAACACTTTCGTGTGATATACCGTTGTGAACGTCTCTGAGAGTATTAAAAAGTGGCACTAATTTGGAACGACGTTTCTCGAGTCGTTTTCCCACAATTTAATCTTACTCGATGAGACGTGACGATTCTCACTTTTGACGGGAGACGTTTCTAATTTTAGTTTCGTCGTCCGACGTCGAATTTGAGATCCGTCTTCTTAGTTAGCTCACATTCGTCGTCACGATCACCCCGATATTTATTTTATAATTTTTGGAGTTTATTTGACCACTTTTATAATTTTTACAAGTTTTATATTATTTTTAATAATTAATTTATAAATTATTTTCGGCCAAATAAAATTTATTTGGGTTTTAAACGTTTTAAAGAATTTTTGAGCCAATTTCCAGCTCATTTGGACCAGGTCAAATCCTAGGATGAGTTGGAGAAGTTTAAATTCAAATTTTAAATCTTTTTGAACTTCTAATCCTATTAGATTTAGCCCTAGACCAAGTCAACCCACCTATACTATATAAGCAACCCCTAGCAAGTCCTATTTTCCAAGGAAATTAGCCCTAGCCTCTTCCAAACTCATTTTGGACGTTGCGACGAATCGTCGCAACGTTGCGACGTACCCCCCCCCCCCCCCCCCCCCCCCCCCCCCCCCCCCCCCGCACGACCGAAGAAACCCCCCGCAATCTCCCGCTCCAACCAAGGGCAAGCTCCGCATCCGCCCCGTCCGCACCGCTGCAGCAACCCCCGCCCCGTTCCCCCGCTTGACCGAGAGGAGCCCTCGGTCTGACCGAGGCCCCGCTTCGCACAAGCGCTCCGCATCCGTTGCCGCTTGTCGCCCCGCTCCGCAGCCCGCACGACCGACCCGCCGCTCCGCATTGACCGACGTTGCAAGCGTTGCAACGTTGCAACGCTGTCCCGCCCGCATCCAAGCGCACGACCGAAGCTCCCCATCGACCAGACCGAAGAGAAACCCCGCACCCAAGCATCGCCCGCAGCCGCTGCACACCCCAACGTCACAGCCCCCGCATTCACAGCGCACGACCGACGGTTCTCCCCGCATCGGCTGTGTACGACCGACGGCCATACGTCGCAACCCCGCAACCGTCGCACCACTTGCCTCCGTGGGCCCCCCAAGTTCTCCAGAGGTATTGTGGGTCCCCCAAAGGTCCCTAGGACTACTGTGGGCCCCACCAAGGTGCTTGCTCTTCGAGGATTTGTCGCGTACGACGTCGTCGCACGTCGTAGCCCGTCGTCGCACGTGCTAGCTTTGGAACCTGGAACCGTTGCCCCGGTCGATGCTCTGAATTTTCCAGCGAGGAATATATATTGGAATCTGGACTTGGAGCGCGATCTATTATTCCAACCCCCGGCGTCGCTACCCGACGCCGGTGTAGCTTTCGCGTCGTGTTGAGGTAACGTTTTGCACCCCTAGGACCCCAAACCCAATTGCATGCTAATCAAGACTAAAATTGATGTTTTTAAAGTATTTTAAAAGTTTTAAATTCACTAATGAAGATTAATAATATGGACTTTAGGCCGGTGGACTTGTGCACGTAGGATAATTGAGATTTTTGGACTCATTGGACGGTGTGCTCAGACGTCGTGCTTGCAGGCAAGTGAAACTTGCCAACTCTTGTGTAGGGCCCTGTTTTTAGGCCACTTTCTTGTTCCTAGCGTAAAAGAGACTAGTCAGTGAAATGATAGCTGGCTAGACGCCTACTTGATCTAGTTTGACAACGAAACTAGATCCGTCACCTAAATGATCTAGCTTGACAACGAAGCTAGATCCAACCCTTAAACTTGTCATTCATGCATGCTAAACTGTCACGTTTACTTTTCTTACTTGTACGCTTTACTACTTGCCATGCCATGTCATCCATGCATTGATTGTTGCATCGTAGCACACGCTACATTACTTGTACTCCTTGCATACTACTTCCGGGGGAAACGGGCCTCATGTGTTGGTCAAAAGCCAATGCCCGGGTTCCCTGGACCGGCTAGGTGCACCCCTACGCCATACTTGTTTACACACTTCCTGGCTCGTGGACCAGAAGCGGGCCTCATGTGTTGGCCAGAAACCAATGCCCGATACACGTGGAGGGGTAGGGATAAACGGTTACTTGAGCTAGGAGCTGGCCGTGCAGCCACTCTAGCCAAAAGGCGGAATCTCTGTGCACGAGGTGCTTACTTTCCTTGCCTTGTACTTGTCTTGTGAATGCCATGCCATGCTCGTACTGTACTTTACTTTACTTTACCTGTTGCACTCATACTTTAAACTGCCGTGTCATCGCATTCATACTAGAACTGCTAGGTTGCTTTACTTTTACCCACTTGTAGTTTCCTTGCACAAGTCTCCCAGACTTGCTGACATGTGCCCCTTGCTCTTTTGGGTGTCACATGTTAGACCTGAGCCAGAGATCGTTGTTGTGTACGTGATGAGTTGCTGACGCTGAGTCTGAGTCCATGATTGCCCAGGAGGATTTTGGTGGACACCGGTGACCATGCTTTGAGTTTTGTTGAGCTTTAGGCCTTTTGTTAGTTATTGGTGAGTAGCACCGTCGTTTGTACTTTGTACTTTTGTTGGCCATGTTTGGGCCTTTAGTCTCTTTTTCTTTTAGCCTGGTGGCTTTTCTGCGATGTTGGAAACTTATTTTATGGATATTCTGAGATATCTCTTTTGTCTCATTTAAATATTATTATCTTTGTTTCGTTCGCGTTGCAAGGACCTGCAGTTTAAATTTGATCGACGCTTATCGGACTTGCAGCTTTGTAGCTTCAAGTCTGAGCGGACCTTCTCACGCTTCGCCTCCATATTTTTGGGAAGCGGGGCGTGACATGGAGAGAATCAAACTTGCTTGTAAGCTCCGCTACGGCCTTCGCCTCATAGATACTAGTCGGCTTCAATGAGGACGTGGAGTGTCCTCGCTCATCGCCCCATTGTTGGTTGTTTGAGGCCATCTCCTCAATTAGGGCCGTAGCTTCCGCGGGAGTCTTTGACAAGATAGCACCATTCGCCGCGGCATCAATAATTTGTTTGGTCCCCGGTTGGAGACCATTGTAGAAGCTATGCACTAGCTCCCAATCTTCTATGCTATGGTGCGGGCATTGGTGCTGCAGATCCTTAAAACGCTCCCAAGCTTCATAGAGCGTCTCTTGGGGTCCTTGCTTGAAGGACATAAGAGCGCTCCGGATCTTCACCGTCTTGGATGGCGGATAGAACTTGTCAATGAATGCACTCGCCAACTCGTCCCAAGAGGTGAAGATTCCCTCAGCCTGCGTCCTCAACCAATAGAGTGCCTTGTCCTTTAGTGTGAAGGGGAAGAGACTCAGTCTGATGGCATCGATGGAGACCCCCGGCATTTGGAATCTGGCGCACTTCGACAAGAATAATTGGATGTGGTAGTGAGGATTTTCATGGGCATTCCCATGAAATGGATCCTGCTGCATCAGAACCACTAGTCCAGTCTTTAGCTCGAAGTTCTTGTCAGCCGCCAACTCCGGCATGGCAATGGAAGAGGTCGTAGAAGAGGTCTTAGGCCGAAGCCTATCTCGGATAGAAATTATCCTCGACATCCTTGCCGCTAATTGGTCCGCAGTTTCTGGGTTGGTCATAAACCTCCCTTCCGGATTTTGTCTCCTTTCCGCTCTAAGTCTCCGCGCGGTACGTTCGATCTCGGGATCAAATAATATAGCTTCAGGGTCCGCCGTAGATCTCGTGTACATGCACAGGGGAAACAGAGTTTCAAAGAAATGATTAGTACCGTGGAAGGGTTAGGCAAAAATAAAGAAATAAAATAATAATAATAAAAAGAGAAATAGCTAGGGTGGTAAGCTCAAACGCAATCGCCTCCCCGGCAACGGCGCCAAAAACTTGATCGCTCCGGGATGTAACCCTAAAGAACGGTTGTAGTTTTACCGCAAGTGCACGGTGTAGCAGCGAGCGGGATATCGAACACAGGGAGGACGAATGACCGTGCTTGTTCCAATCAACCTGGCTATTTAAGAAGAAAGATTTTGCCTTTGGCGATCCTGTCACAATCGTCAGACAAAGTGTGGAAATATCAAATCAAATAAAGAACGTCTAGGGAATGGGGAATCCCCGCTACTCACCGTATTTCATGAATGTGGTTCATCGGTATCAAAATCGCTAGAATAAGATTTTGGATGAACTAGTTGCAACTGAATGTAGAACCAAGCTCACGCTCTCGCGCTGTTGCCGGTCTATAGCTATCTTAGGTTTGGGTCCAATCTCTTGCAAACCCTAGCCTAGGGAAGCTAGCATTAGGATCAACATCATCGTCCAATCGCGCACCGAGTCCAATCTCTTGCAAACTCGGCTCGCGATCTAGGTTGGGATAGTTCCTACCCATCCAATCTCTTGCAAACGGGTATCGGCACGGAATTGCAACCGGAAACCCTAGTATCGGTCCAATCTCTTGCAAACCGATACTACGGAAATTCGATTCCAACCCAATTCGGATTTCTAGGGTTTCCTATCGAATTGGGATCCAATCTCTTGCAAATCCCAATCGGTATGAACTCCTAGCTATCCGTAATAAATTAATCCCAATCTAATCCCTAGATATCAATTCTAGCAAAATTTCTACTAATTCATCACAAATATGAAATTGGGCTCGTAGGGTTCATCCCCACGCCCCAAGACGTGGCGACTACTCACAATTCATAGCAAGATCACAAAAATAATCAATGAAATAAGCAATTGAATTCATCACAATATTGAGATATGCAATAAAAATAGAATTTTTAGAGAATAGAAAAGCAAACCAATGGAGTTCTTCAATTAATCCAACAAAAATCAAACTTTTGTCTCTTCTCCAATCTCCAAAATAAAGCTAAAAAGTAAATCTAAAAGCTACAAAAAATCTAAGAAGAAGCTCTCTAAAACTAGGGTTAAAACAGGGGTTAAATAGCCCCCAAAATCGTCCAAAAACTGTGACCAAAATACCCCTGCGCAGCTTGTTTTCCGCAATTTTCGCTACAGGCAGCGCGTCGCACTCGGCCGAGTGACAAAGGTCGCTCGACCGAGTGAAAACCCTGTAATTTTCCAGTAAGTCTCGATCTTCAGGGGTCTTCACTTCGGGGGCGGCTCGGCCGAGTGAGTTGTCGTCACTCGGCCGATGGCTTCATGGTACTCGGGCGGACGGGATTAACCACTCGGCTGAGTGGGTCTTCTGAAGCTCAGGCAGCCGAAAAACAGTAACTTGGCGATTTTTGAAGGGCTTCGTCTGGGCGCCACTCGGGCGGACGGGGTCTCGTCACTCGGCCGATGTGGTCTCCGTCGCTCGGCCGAGCGGTGTCTCGCTGGTCGGCCTAGTGGCTCCTCCACTCGGCCGAGTGGGACACAAAAAATGCCCAGATTGCTTATTTTGGCCTCCTCGTCGCTCCTGCGGCGTCCGTTCTTCTTCCGCTCCTCTCCAACAGCAAAATACCCCTCGGGGAGGTCGTCGGTGACCGTCTAGAGTAAGCGCATCTCGAGATCACTCCAAATCGCGCCAAATCACCTGAAATGCGACAAAAACAACAAATCGTGAAAAGCATCGCAATATCGTCGATATATCGTGAAAAACATGATTTGGGCGATCTAAATGGCATACAAACATGCGGGAAAAAGGTGTAAAATAAGGAGTGATCAACTGACAATGCTCCAAACTCACCACAAGAATAACACAGAGAAACACACTGTAGAAAAGAACAAAATCATTCATTTAATTACATTATTATAAGGAGTACATCATACATCATCATCTGTATCGGGGTACAAAATGAACACGGGAGAAATCCCAAAAAACACAAAAGACAAAAAGGGTCCATGCCTGGTACAACTCACTCACTAGACTACCCTGGAAGACCAACTGTACAAGTCATCTTCTGTGGCTCCGATTCTATCTCGAACCCTAGGTAAACTCCTCAGTCAAATTTGCTCTGGCTGAACTACTCCTAAACCTGAAAAAGTAAATCTGGCACGTCAACGCGTGACCCATTAGGAAATTCGAACAATACTAGGTAGGGACCAGTTTTAGAGTTACTCTACACTACGAAGGTCTAACTACTGGTGACAATCATAACTACAGAGTAATGCATAAAGTAAGGCAGAACTTCACAAGCATGTACTGAAAGAAAGAACTACATAAATTAAAACAGACAATACTGCATGAATATCCACAGATTTAAAGAGATTACAAATACTTTCATCTTCAGGTGTTGCATTAAAAAATTAGTATTTGGAAACCCGTGTAAAATATAGGACATTAAGGAGTTGGACTTCACCCAAGGTGGATGAAAAGTGGTACCTCAACCAGCGACACGAGCACTGGAGAGGCCTCTCGTAACTCCCCCTTACAGAAGTGAGACAATTCTCAGTTTTTATCGGGAAAAACAGAGAAAACCAACAATTACCAAATGGTGCATCACTAGTACACCACTGGCCTCTCTAACTCTAGCCAACTCCCCCTTATGGTAGCGCAAGTGAGAATCTAGCTATGTCCTCACTTAGTCAACTCCCTCGCTCAGGAGTGCAAGTGGGAGCCTCAGATGTGTCTATTCCTTAAGACCTACTTTTTACACGTGTTTCTCTCCAAAACCCACTACCTGGAATCTCACCTATCTCGAGATAGACCGAGAATTCCAGGTTGTTGTTTACACTCATTTTCCCACTCTCAGTTTATAAATAAATTCCTCATTTCCATATTCGACGGTCTCAATTACTGCATTCACTTTTCCATTTCCTTTCCACCATTATTACGTTGATGTCGTGATTAAACAATGAACATCGTAATACAATCTCATAAAAAAGAACATCGCATCACATTCTCGTAAGGATAACATTATAGCGCAATATGCTTTCATGGCTTGAGCATAATTAACATTATCATGAACATGGGCAACATCATAGCTTATGCATGTACAACATTACTACTAATCATGGAATAGCATGGAATGGCATTACATATGACATATGACAAGTTACTAATAATGAAGCTACTAATATGGTTATATCACAAAACTTTACTAACATAATATAAATCCATGGCATATCAACATGGCACATCTCCCATGGACCTTAGAAACATGAAAGCATATTAGAATTAACAAAACATGGTATAACATGACATCTTATAAAATGGGCACTAACATAACATAGTAATTTTACCAATATACATGGCAACCAACAAATAAAGTCATTAGCATATTGCATACTAAAAAGTTAGAGGCTAATATATGGCAAGCATACTAGTAACTAACATGGAACATATCAATAGATTAGCATGCAACAACTAACTACTTTGAAATAACTATAAATGAACTAACCATTGGAAATGGAACTAACCATTAGCAAGCATATTGCATAAATTTAACCTATGGCATGTTACTAACATATGAAGTTATTAACATATTGCACATACTAAGAAATCAGGCCAGTTAGAAGCATAGAATAATTTGATCATGCTACTAATTGCATACAAGTTTTAATTTAAGAACATGAGTTTAAACCTGTGGAAGGCTTGTACATGGCATACACATAATTTTTTTTGCATGAACCCATTTATTTGAACTAGCTCTTTAACTTGAACATAATAACATATTAACATGAACTTAAGCTTGAACACAATTTTCCTACAAGTTTAGAAGGCATATGAACATAGCCAATACCCTTAGCATATCTTAGTATAATTTAGCATGACCATTAATATCCTTAATTCCTACCATTAGTAAGGCATTGTCTTCATGACTTTTAGCTAGAGCATGGATATAGCATGGACACTAACTCTTGTATAAATAGAACTAGAACATGGCATCCAAATTTCCATAAATTAATTATTATAATGAGATTCCTCTTCCTACACTTATTCTAAGAGTGGCACCTAACTGGAATCGTTAGAAAATCCTACCTCAATGTCCTTCTTTCTTCTTGCTCTTCCTTCCTAGCTTTAGCTTCCAAGCTCTAATCTTTCCTCTAAGTTCCCTTCTTCATCCTTCTTCTTTCTTCTCCTTCTTCTTGCTTCTTCTCTTCCACAAACTCCAAGAATGAGCAACAACACCCAAGAGAAGAATGGAATGCCACAGGGTAGTGCAGAGTGAGGGTGGGGTAGCCCTTTGGATGCTCAGCCTCTTTGAAGTCTAGGGGGAGGTTCGGTCATGATCAAGAGTAGATGGAGAGAGTGAGGGAAAGTTTTGCGTTTATTTTTTCTTTTTCCTTTTGAAATTTCTTTTGAATTTCCCTTTCTTTCATGAATTAATCCCTAGCATGACAACTGCGTGTCAATGTGTAATTAGCTAATGAACTCTTAGTGATGATTCATGCATTCAAGTGATTAGTGGAAAGTGATGTGTCATTTTAAGAAAAATATAATTTTCCAATTTTTAAAATATAATAAATACATGTATTTCTTTTTATACATGCAAAAGTACGATATATTTTATGGTATTTTCTAGGTTTTGTGAATTTAGAAATGTGCTAGAATGGTGTTCTCATTATAAAAATTATTTTTAATGAAGGAAAAATTAGTCAAAAATATGCATAATTACTAGTATGCCATTGAGTACTCATACGATCAAGGATACATGAAGATAATACTGTAGAGATGGAACATGGGTTTACATTCTACCCACCTTAAAAACAAAGTCCGCCCTCGAACTTCCTAAATCTTAAGGATATAGGCTAAGAGTGGCTCGGTCTAGTCTCTAGGGCCTTTTACATACCTTATGAAACAAACTGTACATACATACACAACCAGCTAAACATACATAAACAATAAGCTGTAATCATGTATACAAAGAGCTATACCTCGGTCAAATGTTAAAACATTTCTATACACATCAAATATTTTTTCATACACATATAGTATACCAGCATACCAATACATTACTTACTCTATATATTAAGACATATATATGCATACTCACAAAATATATATATGTATATATCCATATCTAATATTTACCTACGTAGTTCTATATTTATCCATCTATACCTATACAAGTATACATACATACAAGCAACTAACTATTCATATATATTACACAGAATATATTCAATGCAATATACATATATATATATATATATACACACACACTAGTCATAACCCGTGCCCGCGGGCACGGTTCATTTAAGATTTTCCCTCACGAAACCTTTGTTAACCAAAAAATTATTTTCACAGCCAAAATTTAAAAGAACAAATTTGCGTAAAAATATTTAACTGCACGGGTGCCTTCGGTGCGGAACAACAAATTCAGCGTAGGTGCATTTGACACAGAACAACAAATTCGGCGTGGGTGCCTTCGGAGCGGAACATCAAATTCGGCATAGAACAACAAATTCGGCATGACGCTTTCGGCACGGAACAACAAATTAGCGTGAAAAATTTAGCGTGAAACAACAAATTAGCTTGAAAAAATTGTGCGAGCTCCTTCGGCCATCGAAATTGAAGTATGAGTTGATTGTGCTGATAGCCAAGTGTTTCTTAAGGAGATTTGTCCATGTTGCTCAAGGATATAAGGATGTTGCGCTGCCGCAATTACAGGTCCTTGCAGACTTCATAACCTAACGTTGTATTTGTTCATGTATGAATGAGTATATGTATGAGTATGTATATGAAACGCAGTGCATGCGTTTGTATTTCTCTATAGGAATGTATGGATGATTGGTCTTTTAATATCTGTTTGATGCCAATATCTATTGGAGCCAACATCTGTTGGATTGCTCGATTGGTTCATAAATAGGTGCATTGCTCATTAGGGGATGTTTTACTGCTCTCTCTTTGATTGCGTACTTAGATTATATTGCTCTTTAGAGTCGTATATATCTTGTAGCTAGAAGAGGTTCATTGCTTATTTCTCCACATTTTAGACAACATTTCACCAGATATAGCCTTCAGTCATATATAGAGCCTGTGGACAGCCTAGAGACATTTCAACATGTAGTTCAACATATTTCAAACCATTTCATCTGCTCACATTACACATTTCATCATACAATTCATCACATTTCAACCAGCATTTCATTACTCATTTTACCACATTTAATCTGATCATTTCATGCAAAAACATTTCAACACACATTTCACCACATTTCATCACATACTAGCATGAAGAAACTGCCCATACACACAGCACATATCAGCACCACATTTTCTGACTCTCTATATTTCAATTAAACTCCTACTTTATACAATTTTAAAACAAATGATGTGTGCTAAAAGAATTTAGCATCAGCCAAAATACAATCAGGTGTGGAGACAATTTAAATACACCCATGTTGTAGTACATTTCAGCTAAAAGCCGATTCTCCTTGAGGCTAATTGAACAAATTCCTAAACAAAGCGGGATTCTTCTTCAGCCAAGCTGAAGACTAACTGCAGCTCCATTACAATTTAAGCCATTCTGCTAACTGAAGTTCCAGTGCAACTTGAGCTTATTATTGTAAAAGATAACCATCAAGCAATCATACCCATTGAAGAAAGAATCATACTCCCCAGCTGAAAGATTCAACAAATCACAAAGTTAGAACAATAACAGAATATGGTTTCAGATCACAAAGTTTCATCTTCAACAGATCACAAAGTTTCATCTTCACAATCAAGTTTTAGCTTTAACATATACACATAAGATCTTCAATAATATTACAAAAACACACATTTCAGATATGCAACCCAGTCATGATATGCAACATGAAGGCATAAATGAGATCATCAAAAACCACAACAAAAAAGAATATTGACATCATCATCGCCTCTGTAAAAAATAAAAAAAATTGACATGCGGTTAGATGCAATGGAGGAAGCTGCCCAAGATCTGAAGAATGCATTGGAAGCATGGTTTTCAATGGGGCATTCCATCGTTACATTTTAGTTTAGTAGGGAATAGTATTCCAAAAAAATTTCCTCCCAAATCACCTACTAAACTGAAATGTATTCCATGTCTCCATGCTATCTACTAAACTGTATTCCATGTCTCCAATTCAGTTTAACATCATATTCTGTAAAATTGATACTATAGATTTTATTCAGTTTAACATCATATCCTGTAAAATTCATACTATAGATACTATAGTTTAACATCATACCCTGTAAAAGTGAGAGGCAAATGCCTTGTAAAATGGCATCTAATGTGTACAGTGTGTGTTCTTAGGATGAATGGTGTTTAGTCAAAAAAATTTATCTGGTCTTAGGATGAATGGTGATTCATTCAAATTATAACTTATTAGTACTATGTTGTTTCCCTTTGTTGATTCATTTTTCCATTTAAGTCAAAAATTTAGTCAAAAATTTAGTTATAATTTAGTCAAGGAGGCACTGTAACATTTTAGCCTCCAGTACTATGGTTATTTGTTCTTGAACTGGTTTTTTTAAACAAAACATATCTTCATAAGATAAATGGTGCACTCAGCAAGGAATATTAAATTTGAATATGTGACTTTTAAACTCACTTTATTCAAAATTCTCAAAAGGTAAAACCAAATTATGTTTCTAATAGGTAAAGTTTAAGTTAATTAAAAAGTTAGTTATAATTGTTTTTATATTATCTTTCAATAGAATCAGACTGAAGTTTCCAAGCTCAGTTTAGGTGAGGGCTTATGACAGTAGTATGCCAAAAATTGGTTCCTTTGGAAAGAATTTGCTAAATCATTTTGACTAAATTCCAATCACAGGATAATATAACTGAGGATTCTCTATGTGAAATTGATATACACCATTTGAAGTGTTACAGAAATGAAAAGCCAATGATTTTCTATGCATGAAGTCACCACAAAATGAAGGCCCAGATTATTTCATGTAATGGTGTTTGAAATAAAATTGTAAAAATTGATATACCTGAGGATTCAGAATTCTCTATGTGAAATTGATATACACCATTTGAAGTGTTACAGAAATGAAAAGCCAATGATTTCCTATGCATGAAGTCACCACAAAATGAATGCTCAGATTATTTCATGTAATGGTGTTTGAAATAAAATTGTAAAAATGGATAATATACCTGAGGATTCTCTATCTGAAATTGATATACACCATTTGAAGTGTTACAGAAATGAAAAGCCAATGATTTTCTATGCATGAAGTCACCACAAAATTAATGCCCAGATTATTTCATGTAATGGTGTTTGAAATAAAATTGTAAAAATTGGTTTCATTGCACGTGGTTTCATCAGAATTTGTATATTTCTCTATTTACATTACCATATGGATTGGTTGTCATCGATTTAATTATGAGAGATTTACATAAGAATGCTTCTACTGTTGATGTGCCTCTTAAAAAGAATGAGACTACCAAATATAATGCAAGTATATATAATAGAAAAGATGTATCTTGTTGAATGTAAGAACCTAAGCTAAGGTTTTGAGCAACAAGATTTTCATTTGTAAGGCTCAATTTCTTAACTTGAGAGAGAAGTGTGTCTCTCTCACTAGTGTCGCACACATGCATTTCATTATGAATATTTACGCTAGATGATTCTAAATCACGCACCCTACTCATAGTATTATCAAGTTTAGCTTTCATTTTATCATATGAGTCGATGCACTTACTTGCCAAATTGGAGGCCACATTTAGGCGGTATTCGAGCTCCTCATAGGATGGCTTTTCCTCCTCAGCTTCCTCATCACTTTCCTCCTTGACTTCATCATCGCTTTCCTCCTCACTAGAGCTAGACGAAGACTCTTCCCCATTAGCCATGAAGCAACTTTCTTCTTTGGAGTTGAGCCATGCCTCTATCTCTTCATCGCTTGAGTTAAAAGAAGTTGATGAAGAATCATCAAAAGCAACGAAACACATGTGATCGTGCTCCTTGTCATCCTCTTCTTCATTATTTGATGTGTCCACATCGGAATCATCAAATGTGCCAATAAGTCCATTCTTTTGATTCTTGACCTCGGACTTGGTTTTCCAAACTTTCTTCCCTTTACCCTTATAGGTATCTTTGGTGGGTTTGGCAGGACATTCAGTAGCAAGATGACCTTTTCCTCCACAATTGAAACAAATAAGATTGTTAAACTGGGAGGCAAACTTTGACAAAGATATACCTTGTTTATCCTTAAGGAATGCATTGAAATTCTTGAATTGCTTGGCAAGCTCAATGTAGTCATCGTCGCTAACATCATCTTCATCACCATCTTCACTCGAAGCTTCCCGTTGGAAGTTCTTTCTCCATTAGAATGACTCCTTCTCAACATGGAGTGCAACCCCCTTTTTCTTCTTGGGATTAATAGATTGAACCTCTTTCTTATGTTGAAGTAACACTTCATGAGAGATCTCCAATGTATGCCAAATTCCATTGGCCAATTTGCACATGGAGATACGTTCAATCTCATTTGGAGTGAGGGCATAATGGAGAACATACATAGCCCGAGCATTGACTCTGATCAAGTCCTTCTCCGCTTTACTTCTCAAGGCCACGGGAGAAGTAGGTTCCTCGAATGGCGACTCCGTGATGTCCCAAAGGTCGTGACCCTTCATGTAGACCATCATCCCGATCTTCCAACTTGGATAGTTGGTTCCGTTGAAGAGCATGGGTCGAATGGTTGAGTGACCTTCTTCATGAGACGTGGATGTTGCGTTGAATGCAATCGTTGCAGTATGCTATAAACCTCACTCTGATACCAATTGTTGGGATCGCCTTACCCTTGCAATACTAACAACACACACTAGAGGGGGTTGAATAGTGTAATGGCAGTAAAATTGTCCAATTAAAATTAAACTTGCAAATGCGGAATTATAAATGCAAGAGGAATTAAAAGGCACAAAAAATTCAAACGCTAACACAAGGAATTACCCTGGTTCCCCAAACTTGGGTACATCCAGCCACACCAATATCCACTATAATCCCACACAGAGAAGTGAATACAAATCTCACAAGGAGATCCCTGACAAAAAGGATTTATGCCCTACACAAGGACCCAACCAACCCTACACAAGGGTCAAGACTCCCACACAGAGAATCACTAACTCCCACTCAGAGAATTAGGGTTAGCCCTACACTAGGACACTAAACTCCCACAAAGAGAGTTACTCCCACAAAGAGAGTTATTCCCACAAAGAGAATATCTTAATCCCACAAAGAGATAACCTCCCACAAAGAGAGAAACACTAATTCCCACAAAGAGAATTAGAGACAACAATTACACCAAGTAAAGTAAATACTCTTACCTATGCCTTGAGATGCTTACTCATGAATGGATGCAAGGCATGGAAGAGGATCTCCAAGTGTTGAGATATGCTTGAGAGCACTTGGATGAATTTTCTTGAGCTGGACTTCAATGCATGAAGAAGAATAAGAGCTCTTGATAGGGAATTGAGGGAGTTTGAGAGTGGCTTATAGATCTCTTGAGATATTCAATAGCATCAAGAAGTATAAGAGATATCAGCCCACTCATATATATAGAAACCCTATATCAAACCCCAAAACCGAAGAAAACAG
This sequence comes from Scilla litardierei, assembly GCA_030789695.1. Classification (NCBI taxonomy): domain Eukaryota; kingdom Viridiplantae; phylum Streptophyta; class Magnoliopsida; order Asparagales; family Asparagaceae; genus Scilla; species Scilla litardierei. The sequence goes on from CM061135.1 coordinate 112,798,054, forward strand.
CCAAAGAATCAATTCTGCAAAGGCTAGAAACTGGGCGAAAATGACAGGAACAGTCGACTGATGATCAAAAGACAGTCGACTGATCAACGGCTAGAAAATATCCAATGGCTATAATCTGCGCCAGGACAGTCGACTGATGAAGACAGTACAGTCGACTGAGAACAGGACAGGCGCCTGTAAAACCTTCAGCAGGCGACTGCTGCAGTGGATGGAATAAAACAGAGAGCTGCACTCTTTCTCCAGTTTATCGCATATGCGACTGATGTCAATAATACAGTCGACTGTCTATTAGTCAGGCGACTGTAAACCCTTAATCAGTCGTCTGTAGAATAAGATGGAGAAAAGACAGAGAGATGCAGAGAATGCACTTACAGTACTCAGGTGACTGATGACCAATCTACAGGCGATTGTAACTATACAGGCGACTGTAAACTGACCAGTAGTCGACTGTGCGTAAAGCTCAAGTTTGAGTCAATTGAAATGTTGACTTGAGCTGTGCATATCAGACGGCTGTAGAAGGATCTACAGGCGACTGGAAATCACCCAGTCGACTGTGTTTCCTTTATCAGGCGACTGATGGAAAGCCAGAGACTCCAAATGAGTCTTTGGACAAAGTGAACCTATTGGGTTGGATTCTATGATAATCCTAAGGCTCACTAAGATGGTTAAATGCATATGCATGATGAGTAAACCATTTAACAAGGCATTACATTAATCCTAGACTCAAAAGAGAGAGAAAGCAATAAAGTAAATTACATGGATTAAAAAGGTTTGACTTAGAGTCTAAGTCTTTAATCTTGATGCCTTGAAAGCTCTCCATCATCTCCAAGCTTTGGCACTCCTTGAGTCCAAGATTTGGCCTTCTCCACTTGATGTCCATCCTTGCACCAAGTGATTAGTCTCCAAGAAAGATATTCTTGACATAATATTGAGAGACTAAAACATGAGAGTCATTAGCAACAACATAATGTTGTGATCATCATCAAAATAAGATCGGTATAAAACACCAATACTCAACACACTACTCCATCTTTCTCTATTTTAGTGGATGGCTCCCTTGCAGGTTTCTTTGCATCCAACAGAGGCCTGAGACAAGGGGACCCTTTGTCTCCCTATCTTTTTGTCATTGTGATGGAAGCCTTTTCTTTACTTATGGCTAGAGCTGAAGCTACACGTGTTATCCATCCCATGCAGAGAATGGGGTTCATATCCCATCTTTTATTTGCTGATGATCTCCTAGTTTTTTGTTGTGCTAACCCTCATTCTTTTAAGGGCATTCTTGAGTTGCTGGATAAATTCAACCTATTTACTGGTCTTCAGATTAATTGGGAGAAGAGTTCAGTTATTTTTAGTAAAGGCACCAATGAGCCTGGTAAACTTGCAACTTCACTTGGCATTAAAATGGTTCCTACGCTCAATCTCTACCTTGGCCTACCTCTTTCAGCCAATAACCCTAGAGCTTCTATATTTTCTCGGCTGGTGGATAAATGTAAGAAGAGGCTTGATGGATGGTCTTCTACGCTCCTCTCTATAGCTGGTAGAATTGAGTTAGTTCGCACTGTGATCTACGGAATGGTGGCTTTTTGGATGTATGCTTATCGCATTCTGGTGTCTATTCTTTGTACCATTTCCTCTGCTTTTAGAAAATTTATACTGGGTAAACAACATATTTGGGCCTGGAGAGATCTGTGAACTCCAAAGGAAGAGGGAGGGGTTGGTTTGAGATTACTCTCTGATTTGAATGTGTCCTCAGGTGTCCGATTGACTTGGGGAATGCTCTCCTCAAATGGCCCCTGGGCACAATACATGAGGCAACATTATATCTCAGGTAAGACGTGCTTCTATAATGCCAAAGCGATGTCTACTAATTCGGGCGCATCTTAGAGGCTTGTCAAATGTATCATTAGGGATGGTTCCTCCCCGTCCTTTTGGTATGAAAATTGGTTACCATGTGGTCCTATTGCTCTCCTCCATGAGGTTCCTATTTGAGCAGAGAAGAATCTTGTTAGCGACTACTGGTGCATGGACAGATGGAAACATGACCTGGACATCCTACCTATTCAGGCTCTATTACGGCCGGTCCATCTAACCCATGGTAGTGACACATGGGATTCGCTGGGTGGTCCAGTTTGCATATTCTGAACTGCTTGGGAAGGTACACGCTCTCTGGGGTCCCCTTTTCCTTACTGCAAGTTGATCTGGTATAGTTATCATATTCCCAAGATGTCAATAACCCTCCTCCGTTCCTTTCACGAGAAGCTCCTCACGAGGGATATTCTCCATAAGTGGGGGTAATTGATCACCAAACCTGTATGCTATGTAAAGATGATGCTATTGAGAGTATAGACCATCTCTCTTTGAATGCAATTATTCTCGATATTTGCTTTGCAGATGCCTACTCAAGCTTGGGATCAGAGTTTCGATGCCCTCCTCTCTTGGGGGGGAGATCTTTTCCTCTCTCATTTCAACAAAAAAATGTAATGTGAGCACTTTAGCTAAAATGGCATTGGCTTCTATGGTTTGGCATGTATGGAAACAGTGCAACACCAGAATATAAGAAGGAATGGGGTGGAGAAAACTGAGCTTTTTGATGCCATTGCAGCTGATGTTTTAATTGCACTACATGACATAGAGCGAGACCACCCTTCTACAACTACCCCCTTTGCTAATTGGAGATTTCCCGACTTATGATTTTTAAGATTTTTGTAAATCTTGTATATCATTATTTCCATAGGTGTAGATAGGTTCGATGTAGTTAGTAGTGGGTGATGGCGCTTGTGCCCTATCCCCACTCTATCTTCGTCCCTCCTGGTTACCCTAGTGGACATGTTTTGTATTGTTTTGAGAGTAATAAAGAATACACACTTGTCAATATATATATACACACATACACATATATATACATATATATACATATATTTTTTTTTTGAAGAATATGCTTTTCATCTTTATTGATCACACGTAAAATTTACAAGGCTCTCATGAGTGGAAGAGGGATGTTTGTATGGTGGGCTAAGGCACATGCGCCATCACCCAACCAAAACTTAACACCATCTGCTACTCATAAAGCCAAATTAGAAAACAAATGAGAACAAAAGTACACATATATATACATATATATACATATATATACATATATACATATATATACATATATACATATATGAGAATAATGGGTATTGTTACGACCTCAAGATCGGTACAGTCGATCTAGGCCCATAGGTTCAAAGCCCAAGTAAACGGCCCCCCGAATCTCCTTAATAAGAACAAGATCTGACTAGAACCTCGCCGAGTCTCAGAGAAGCTCACCCAAGCAGAGCGACAAGCTCATCAATCGAATCAAAGAGAAGAGTCCTCCGACATATCACACATGTCCTACGCTAGCTCGCCCTAGAGGCAGCTCGCCTACCTCTCAGCCCCGAAGTAATCCATCCAAGGTGGGAGGTGACCCGCGACAAATATCATTGCCAGTTTCATTACAGACAAAGTCTGATAAAAGCGCACATGGCTGCTTCGCCACCTGACAACCTGCCAAAAGCATCCCTGGCCGTTTTGCCACCAAACAACCCGACAAAAGCACGCAAGACATTTACGGATCTGACAGCCTGACAAAAGTGCTCCTGACATGTTCGACCCTGACATCTTCGGCCCAACCCCTGGCACCCTGACACTGCCAGCTCAGCTAAAGTAACCAACTCCAACAGCCTATAAATACCCCCACTCATCCAACGAGAAGGGGGCTGGCTAATCTGTAAGAAATCCTAACACATTTACTTATATTCAAGGTTGTATATCCTCCACATATTCGTGCCTTCCACACTAGTTCGCCACGCAAGTGCCAATCTGCCTTTGAGATCACCGAGCATATCCGACATTCTCCCAATAGTCACCCGCTGACTTAAGCATCAGAGATGCTACAGGTTGGCAGGCAGCCCCGCCTTTCTGACAGTTGTTCTCCTTGCAAGTATCTTGACTCTGCAAACCGATGATCGAAGGACGACCTACTCCGGTTGACGGGTGACCTTGAGATTCTCATCTACAAATCGTCCTTAAATCATGATTAAGCCTCGTCATTAACCCTACACTTGTAATCATCGTGCCCTTGATTTCCCACTTCAATATAAATTCATTGTAAGCGGATTTGTCCCGCAATAATTGGCACAGTCTGTGGGAACTTAGGGTCACACCCATGTCAAATCCCAAACACTTCAAGATAGTTATTCCTAATTATTGTGCAAGAAACAAACGACAATGTGGAATTAAACAACTATCAACAAGAATTAAAACATACGCAAACAAACAATATTACTGGGTTCGGATCCACCCAAGTCTCCCCGACTTGTTCCCGGTGATCCTACGTCCCAACCACCCGGATCCCCTCCGGATACTTGAGTTAGCAACCCTAACTCAAGATTTCCACTATGAAATACTTGTGAACAACCTTCACAAGTCAAATCATACAAAAGACATGTGACTCCCACAAACCGGGATCACAACCTCTCTCACAACCGAGAGACACAATTCAAATATGATGGAAATGAAATAAACTCTTACCTTACAAATCCTATGCCTTGAGTATACTTACCAAATTAGGGCAATGATGGATTTTGAGGAAGAGGATGTCACCAAACCCTAGCTTCAAGAAGATGACCAGCAATGGAAGCCTAGGGTGGAGTATGGTGACTAGGATCAAGCTCTAGGCTTGGAAGGCTCACAATGGAGAGAATCTCTCTTGAGGAAATGGCTCAAAGAGTTGAGGGAGAGATTCTTGGGAGGAAGAGAAAGCTTTAGAATGGAGTTGAATAGCTTCTCTTAGATTTCTCCAAATCTCTAAAATGGCAGCCTTGAAACTTATGAAAGAGCCCCTCCAACTATATATAGGATAGAGGAGAGAGGGAGAGAAAAACGTTTCAAGAAAGTCTCCAACGGCTCTATTCTGAACTAGACTAGTCGGTCAAAGAAGGATCACTGACCGACTAGTTCATCAACTAGTCGGTCGGTGATACAACATAGACCGACTAACGGTAGAACAGCCAAGAGGTCGAAGTATAGGCAAAGACAACTAGTTGGTCTAAGAAGACTTGTCGACCGACTAGTGTCACAACTAGTCAGTCGGTGAATGTTCTTTGACCGACTAACGTCGAAATAGAATAGGCTGACTTCAAGATGACTTAGTCGGTTTAAGAACAAATGCTGACCGACTAGTTTCTCAACTAGTCGGTCGACAAACGTTCTTTGACCGACTAACTCGAAACAGTAACTCAGGCTGTACAGAGGCAAGCTTAACTAGTCGGTCTGAAAAGAACTCCTAACCGACTAGATCGTCATCTAGTCGGTCGGTGACTCTTCTTTGACCGACTAATTGACCAATCAGGAATGAGCTGAAATAAGCAAGGCATCTAGTCGGTTCATGTAGAGTTGCTGACCGACTAGATCGTCATCTAGTCGGTTGGTGACTCTTCTTGAACCAACTAACATGCACTCGAAGCCGAGGGAAGAAGTGATAGGCTTCGGGAAAGTTTCTAATGGCTTCTATGAATATCCTAGCTCTAAGATATGAGCGAAATGAAGTATATAATGTAAGTCCTACTCAAGGCTTAACATTCTAATCTATGAAGCTAGAAGACTATAAATTAAACCTTACGAGCCGTCTTCAAAGCTTCAATCTTCATTCTTGACTTCAATAAAACTCCTTGAGCTTCAACGAAGCTCCAGGCACATGATCACGCGTATTGAGAAGTCTTGAGGCGTCGCTTTTGATGGTCGTATTCTTTTGGCGACGATCTCCATAACTGCGCTCACAAATAAGTTAGTATACATTATTTATGTTTGCTCATCATCCAAAACCAAATCCGGGGAATCAATACACAACATTCTCCCCCTTTTTGGTGATGACAAACCAATATAAATAATAATCAATAATAATGATTCAATTGAAATTTACTTACTCCCCCTGCATTAATGACACGTTAGTTCCATATTCAATAATATTCATATGCATCAAGCAGCGAGGGAAATATAAAATATGAATCCTACTATTGCACATATAGGATCAAAATCCATTTTATATCTTCACTCCCCCTGAATTCTAACACATCAAATTAGATTCATGGTAAATTCTTTTGAATTATTAAATAGCACATTGTCATTATTATATCTCTCCCCCTTTGGCATTAGCAAAAAGAGCGGGAGGAGACAAAACCAATGGCTAAAAAATAACGCATGGGAGTCGAAGAATACGACCAAGGTCCAAAATAACACCAAAGCAAAATATCAAATACAAAATACCGAATAAAAGCAAAGCGTGTCAAGGAGACCAAAGTCGAAAATCAGAAACCGAGATCATCAAACCATAGGCGAAATACGAAATACCAAATCATCTAGCCATAGGCGAAACTCGAAAACCGAAATCATAAAATCATCGGCGAAAATCGGAAAACGAAATCACCAAGCCATAGGCGAAAATCGAAATACGAAATCATCAAGCCATAGGCGAAAAACGAAATCCGAAATCATCAAAACTCAAATTGATTTTACTTATTGAGTTTTGGAACTTACTCTCCAAAATCAATAGAATGCATGGAAAACAATTCTATGTATCCATAGAAAGAATTCTATTAAATCCATAAAATCGTCGAACGACGAAATCAACATCAGAGACAAAAATAATCCGATGTGCATACCAAATGTAGCATGCAAGAATGTTATGCCAACAATAGATAGAACATCATATAACAATGGCATACACTAATCTAGCATACCAAATGAAGCAAAGTGATACCAATCGTAATATATTCTACCAATGGATACCAATATGAATCAAAAGTATGAACATACTTACAACATTAAGCCCCCCCTACTTTGGTGCATCATTCAAGCACCATCAACTCCAATCGAATGAAAATCCTTGCAAATCACGGAGTTGGTAGGGTTGGTATCTCATGGTGGATTTAACCTAGAGAATATCATTTTGGTATCCAAAAATCTTTTTTGGATCCTATGGGTTAGGCAATAAATTTAGCTAACTAAATTCAAATTAAATGAAACCCATACATACCACAATTGCTTTGGTACCCATAAAATGAAATTAACCTTATGGTACCAAGCAATGAAGGGTCAAAGGAAACTAACCCTTCGGAAACCAAGTCCAAGAGGAACTTGATTTCCCAACATAATCATCATTCAAAATAACATCATTTATAAACGATTTTACATACAAATTCTTAGCATGCATGCTTGTGTTCTTCGGACCCCAAATGGTGTATGTCTTGGGAGTCATAATCCTATTGGAAACATGCATACGTTGTTGATTTCTATGTGATGCATAACGTGGGTAAGCATATGGCATGCGATGCAATGGTGCATGACGATAATTATTCATATGAGAATGAGGATGAACATATGGATGTGGAGGAATACGTGCATGAGTGTGTCTCACATGGTGTGCACGTGCTCGTGGGTGCAGAGCATAAAAATCATCATTTGTGCTAACATGTGGGGTAGGATGTGTGTTCCTACGAGGCATGGTATACATGTAAGCATGACCCTTCTTAGGAGGTCCACCCAAAGTGGGTTTCTTTCCAAATGGGGGCGTGTTCCTAGCGGAAGCACCATTGGTAGAAGATCTACCCATGACGTGTTTACTTCCACTAGTAGAAGCATCGGAAGATGGCCTAACAAAGGTGGCGGACGATTTGGATGACTCTCCCATCTTATACCCCAAACCAATGTGATGATTGACCGGAGGTAAGTCATTTAGGATATCATCCAACTTGCCTTACCTTTGTTGAATTCATGAATTTGGCCTAATGTGCTCTCATGCTTCTCTGTGAGAGAATGCAAAGAAGCATCCAAAGTGGACACTTGCGATGCGAGTGCACAAACACGTGACTTGAGATTTTTATTCTCAATACTCAAAGTTGAGATTTGAGACGTCAAATCCGATATCACATGTTCATCCGAATCCTCGATATGAACATGCTCAAGTTGAGACTTGAGATTTTCAATCTCATTTCTCAACCCATCAACAACGGTGTCGTTGTTGACGATGAAAGGCTTAGGCGAGTTTTTAAGACTATCTAATTCATTTTTAGTCTTCATAAACTTAGTAGCCATATTAGAATGTTCATTGGCTATTCTAAGTTCATCATTGGTTACCTCTTCGCCTTCATCCTCGCTTCCATCCTCGCTTTCATCGGAGGAAGTCTCTTCATCACAATCCTCTTTTCCCATAAAGCACGTGTATGCAATCTCCACTCTTTCATCGTCCGATTCTCCACTTGAGGAGTCGGAGTCGGTGAAAGTGCCGACAAGCCCTTTCTTGTGCTTTCTTGACTTGTCGTGCTTGGATCCCTTCCATTTTCCCTTGTGTTTGTAGAGAGGACAATCCGGCTTGATATGTCCTGGCTTGTTGCATTTTTAACACACAGGAGTAAAAACATTAGTCGAAATAAATTTAGATTTACGATTCAACTTACCTTGTCGGAAGAATCGGATGAATTTCTTTGCCATATTGGCCAATGCTTCCATGTCCAATTCTTCGTCCTCTTCTTCTTCCGAATCTTCATCATCGGTCGATGGAGCGGCCTTGAATGCAATTGCCTTTTTCTTTGGCTCGTCTTGCTTCAAGTACGCCTTCATCTTTTCCCTCATCTGGATCTTACTATCCTTGCATACCTCATAAGACAACAAGGTACCCATTAGTTGTACGACGGTATATTTATTCATGTCATTACCTTCCTCGATGGCGAAGGTACGCTTCTCCCAACAAGAAGGAAGTCCATCGATTATCTTCGAGACTTTCTCCTTTTGGGTGTAGGTCTTCCCAAGAGCTTCCAGGTCGTTTGATATATCCACGAAGCGAGCGTAATAATCCTTCATGGTTTCGCCCTGCTCCATATGAAACAACTCAAATTCTTTATTAGCAACGACAAGTTTAGAATCTTTTATCGTACTCGATCCTTCGTGCAATATGAGGAGTTGGTTCCATATTTGATATGCACTCTTACATGTGCATATCTTGTTGAAGTCCTCGGGCTCCAACGCACAATTCAAGGCATTCATTGCCTTGGCATTGGCTACTTCTGCGGCGACCTCCGCAGGGGTCCACTTCGCGAAATCTTCTTCGGAAGGCTCGACATACTCCGTCATGGTGGCTCTCCATAGTGAAGCGCTCCGGAGGAAAATTTGCATCCGATATTTCCAGTTCCCGTAGTTGGTACCGTTGAAGTGTGGAGGCCTGACGGAGGATAGTCCTTCCATAACTGAAGAAGCTCCATCGCGGTTCTTGAAGACGTTGTAGTCGTTGTTCGTCATAGCTTTGAACTTGTAGCTTTAACCTTGGCTCTGATACCAATTGTAGTGCCCTGTGGTAGCTACTGCACACGTACTAGAGGGGGGGTGAATAGTACTTAAAATAATCAAGATAGTTATTCCTAATTATTGTGCAAGAAACAAACGACAATGCGGAATTAAACAACTATCAACAAGAATTAAAACATACGCAAACAAACAATATTACTGGGTTCGGATCCACCCAAGTCTCCCCGACTTGTTCCCGGTGATCCTACGTCCCAACCACCCGGATCCCCTCCGGATACTTGAGTTAGCAACCCTAACTCAAGATTTCCACTATGAAATACTTGTGAACAACCTTCACAAGTCAAATCATACAAAAGACATGTGACTCCCACAAACCGGGATCACAACCTCTCTCACAACCGAGAGACACAATTCAAATATGATGGAAATGAAATAAACTCTTACCTTACAAATCCTATGCCTTGAGTATACTTACCAAATTAGGGCAATGATGGATTTTGAGGAAGAGGATGTCACCAAACCCTAGCTTCAAGAAGATGACCAGCAATGGAAGCCTAGGGTGGAGTATGGTGACTAGGATCAAGCTCTAGGCTTGGAAGGCTCACAATGGAGAGAATCTCTCTTGAGGAAATGGCTCAAAGAGTTGAGGGAGAGATTCTTGGGAGGAAGAGAAAGCTTTAGAATGGAGTTGAATAGCTTCTCTTAGATTTCTCCAAATCTCTAAAATGGCAGCCTTGAAACTTATGAAAGAGCCCCTCCAACTATATATAGGATAGAGGAGAGAGGGAGAGAAAAACGTTTCAAGAAAGTCTCCAACGGCTCTATTCTGAACTAGACTAGTCGGTCAAAGAAGGATCACTGACCGACTAGTTCATCAACTAGTCGGTCGGTGATACAACATAGACCGACTAACGGTAGAACAGCCAAGAGGTCGAAGTACATGCAAAGACAACTAGTCGGTCTAAGAAGACTTGCCGACCGACTAGTGTCACAACTAGTCGGTCGGTGAATGTTCTTTGACTGACTAACGTCGAAATAGAATAGGCTGACTTCAAGATGACTTTGTCGGTTTAAGAACAAATGCTGACCGACTAGTTTCTCAACTAGTCGGTCGACAAACGTTCTTTGACCGACTAACTCGAAACAGTAACTCAGGCTGTACAGAGGCAAGCTTAACTAGTCGGTCTGAGAAGAACTCCTAACCGACTAGATCATCATCTAGTCGGTCGGTGACTCTTCTTTGACCGACTAATTGACCAACCAGGAATGAGCTGAAATAAGCAAGGCATCTAGTCGGTTCATGTAGAGTTGCTGACCGACTAGATCGTCATCTAGTCGGTTGGTGACTCTTCTTGAACCAACTAACATGCACTCGAAGCCGAGGGAAGAAGCGATAGGCTTCGGTAAAGTTTCTAATGGCTTCTATGAATATCCTAGCTCTAAGATATGAGCGAAATGAAGTATATAATGTAAGTCCTACTCAAGGCTTAACATTCTAATCTATGAAGCTAGAAGACTATAAATTAAACCTTACGAGCCGTTTTCAAAGCTTCAATCTTCATTCTTGACTTCAATAAAACTCCTTGAGCTTCAACGAAGCTCCAAGCACACGATCACGCGTATTGAGAAGACTTGAGGCGTCGCATTTGATGGTCGTATTCTTTTGGCGATGATCTCCATAACTGCGCTCACAAATAAGTTAGTATACATTATTTATGTTTGCTCATCATCCAAAACCAAATCCGGGGAATCAATACACAACACTACGGTACTTCCTTGTTGAGGCTAGGCACCTGCGTTGCAGGCACAACCCTATGCCAAATACACTTCCTGGCTCATGATCCAGAAGCGGGCTACATGTGTTGGTCAAAAGCCAATGCCCGATACACGTGGAGGGGTAGGGATAAGAGATCACTTGAGCGTAAGAGTTGGCCCGTACAGCCACTCCAGCCAAAGGGCGTAATCTCTATGCACGACATGTTTACTTGACTTGTAAAATCCATGTGAATGTTTAGTAGCTTTGCTACCCTTGTCGTGTCTTACTTGTTGCCATGTCATACTTGTTACCAAGTCCTACTTGTTGCACCTACTTAATTGTTGCATCCATACTTTAAAATGACATGTCATCGCATAATTTAGAACTGCTAGGTTGTTTTACCTTTCTTTTAGTTTCCTTGCACAAAGTCTTTGTAGACTTTGCTGACATGCATCCTCGTCTCTTTTGGGTGTCACATGTTAGCTGCTGAGCTAGAGTCCATTGCTGATAGGGATGTCAGTAATGGCCTGACCCATCCGGCCCGACCTGGCCCGACCTGGCCCGCCCCAGGTTTGACCCGGCCCGGCCCACAGCCGGGTCGGGGCAAGCTTGGGCTTTGTATGCGACCCGGCCCACCCCGACCCGCCCCGGTAAACTATAGAGGTTCTAAAAAACCTTACTATTTTGATGCGGACCATGTAGTCAGCGAATAACCCATAACTCATACTTTATTCCACTTTCTCCCAATTGGGCCAATTTCCAATTCCAAATTACCAAATATATCAAAATTCTCCCAATTCACAAATAAAATTTTTATTTGGGATTCATATGGATGGTAGTTATGACCTGACCCGACCGGCCCGACCCGGTTTTGGTAAGAAAGTACCTGCCCCGCCCCGGCCCGCGACCCGGCCCGCCCCGGCCTGTAGTTGGGTCGGGGCAAGCTTTGGTAGTTAAATACCCGCCCCGACCCGTAATATTGCCATTCCTAATTGCTGAGGACGGAGTGTTTGCTGACATTGAGACTGGGTCCACTGTTGACGTGGAGTACGAGGACACCGGTGACCAATCGTAGAGACTGCTTTTGTGTCGCTTTCTGCTTAGTTGTTGTTAGTTGTCGGTGCGTAGCACCCTTTCTTTCTGTACGTTTGGTTATTTCTGTTGGCCATGATTGTGCCTTTTAGACTCTTCTTTTTAGCCTGGTGGCTTTTCTGCGATGTTGGAATTTATTGTGGACATTCTGAGATTGAAATAATTTTATCTGTCTCTTTTCTTTATTATTATTTTTGTTCTTCTTCGCATTTGCTAGGACCTATACTTGGTTATTCTAGACGCTTTACAGACTGGAGCCTCACAGCTCCAAGTCTGAGCGGACTTCTCATGCCTCGCCTCCATTTAGGGAAGCGGGTCGTGACAGGTTTTGTTGGTGGCCCATGCAGGTATTCTTGCAACTGCGAATTATCGGAACAACGATAATAATTATTGAATGTCCATTAAATAAATTAAAGCATCCAAGTCATAAGCTTTGAGTCTAATTTAATTTGTTTTCTGTGTCATTAGATGGATGGAAGACGACAGACCTGAGCTGGCGGTGGGCCCGACGGTGATGTGGTGCCGGATAGAGAGCCCGCCAATGCTGAAGTTATGAGGATGATGCATCAGATGATGCAGGTGCAGCAGGGTATGCTCCAGAATACCCAAAATGCCCCTCGCTTCGAGCTGGGAGCGAAGCAGTTTCGGGAGCTGGGCCCGACTTATTTTGATGGATCTGAAGGACCGTTGGCTGCAGAGGAGTGGATCCGGAATACGGAGGATAATCTGAGGATGTCGAAGAACAACCCGGCTGGATGGGTTGATTTGGTGAAGAAGCAGCTCAAGGATAATGCCCGTAGCTGGTGGGATGCCGAGGAGGAGCTGTTGGTGAGACCTATTCCTTGGGCTACTTTCACGGATAGGTTCGATGAAGAGTATTTCCCAAAGGCTGCCAGGAGGGAGATGTTGCAGCGATTCATTGATCTGAAGCAGGGAGATCTCTCGGTGGACCAGTATCATCAGGAGTTCACCAGGTTGAGTCGTTTCGCGTCGAAGATGGTGCAGGATACCGAGGAGAGAGCTCAGAGTTTTCTGCAGGGTCTTTCCTTAGACTTGCAGAGCCTGATGTCTTCGTCAGATTTGGAGTATTATCAGAAGTTGTTGGCAGCTGCTAGGAGGCAGGAGCGGATTGTGAGCCAGAAGAGAGGACAGACTTCTGGAGCTGGGAAGAAGCCTATGGAGCAGGTCAGAGTAGTGGTTAGGCCTGGGTTCAAGCCTAACCAGTCGGTGCAGTTCAAGAGGCCAGGTGGGTCTACTCTGAAGACTTGCCATTTCTACGGCAAGACTGGGCATGTCAAGGAGCAGTGCAGGAAGATGTTGGGACAGTGCCTAGTTTGTGGTGATCCTGCTCATGTCATGAAGGATTGCCTAAAGTCTAGACAGCCATGGAGAGGACCAGTTGCAGCTCAGCCGTTGCAGCAGAGAGCACCAGTACCTGCTGGACGTGGGACAACCCTTGTTCCACAGAAGCAGGCTTTTCAGCGGGCTCTTCAGCCGAGGAGGCAGGCTTTCCTGATGACTGCAGTTGAGACAGCGGCTGTGGATGAGGTTATTGCAGGTAACCCTCAGTCTAATTGTCCTCCTTTCCTTAATTAGTCTAGTTTGTTAGAATATGTTGGTTGCTTGTATGTGTTATATTTGCTAGAATAGGATTTGATTGTTAGATTGTTTGTTAGGTGTGATTTTGGTTTGCACATTTCCTGCACGAGTCCTCTTTGACTCTGGTGCTTCGATGTGCATTATATCCCGGAGCTTCATGGACAAGCATTCTTTGTCGACTTCCCCTCTTCCTAAGAGTTGGATATCATTACAGGGAATGGCGTGATCTCAGTGCATCGTGGTTGCACGTCTTGTCTGTTGGTGGTCTGTGGACATGAGCTTTACGCTGACTTTATTGTCCACGACATCATCAACTATGATGATGTCCTTAGGATGGATTGTCTTGCGAGTTTCTATGCCACGATCGATTGCCGGTGGAAGAAGGTGGTGTTCGAGATCCCAGGTCATCCGGTGTTTGAGTTCAGCCGAGGTAGCAGTTCACTTAGTCCTGTCAGGTTTCGGGCCAAGCCGGTGGAGATCATTGCCATGCAGATGGATCAGAGTAGACCAGCTGTGGTGCGAGAATTTGACGACGTCTTCCCCGAGGAGATGTCTGGAATGTCGCCCGATCGAGCTCTCGAGTTTTCGATCGATCTTATTCTGGGAGCGCAGCCCATTTCGAAGGTGCCGTATCGTATGGCCCAGTAGAGTTGGAGGAGTTACGCAGGCAGCTGGATGAGCTTTTACAGAAGGGTTACATTAATCCTAGTGTGTCTCCGTGGGGAGCACCGGTGTTACTAGTGAAGAAGAAGGATGGTTCGCGTCGTATGTGTGTGGACTACAGGGAGATGAATGTCGTGACCGTCAAGAATCGATATCCATTGCCTCGTAAAGATGACATCTTTGATCATCTTGGAGGATCGAGAGTGTTCTCTAAGTTGGATCTGAGGAGTGGTTATCACCAGTTGAAGGTGAGGAAGGAAGATATCCAGAAGACAGCGTTCAGGACGAAGTATGGTCACTACGAGTTCGTAGTTATGCCCTTCGGTGTAACCAATGCGCCCGCAGTTTTTATGAACCTGATGAATCTAATCTTCTACGACTTGTTAGATAAGTTTGTCGTTATCTTTATTGAAGACATATTGATCTATTGAAAGTCGGAGGAAGAGCATGCATCGCACTTGAGGACAGTATTGGAGTTTTTGAGGAAGCATCGTTTGTATGCTAAGTATTCTAAGTGCGAGTTATGGCTTGATAGGGTTGCTTTTCTTGGACACGTGGTGTCGGGAGATGGAATATCAGTGGATCCTGAGAAGATTAAGGCTATCAGAGAGTGGCCTGTTCCGGAGTCAGCGTCTGAGATCCGGAGTTTTCTGGGGCTTGCAGGTTATTATCGGCGTTTCATTAAGGACTTTTCACGGATTGCTGAGCCGATGACCAGACAGACGAGGAAGGATGTTCTTTCGTCTGGTCCGATGATTGTGAGAAGGCCTTTTTATTCTGAAGGAGAGATTGACGACTGCCCCTATTCTTGCTGTGCCAGATCGGAGTGGAGGATTTGAGATCTTTTGCGATGCTTCTGGCAAGGGTCTCAGTTGTGTTTTGCATCAGCATGTGCACGTGGTTGCGTATGCTTCTCGTCAGCGTAAGGCTCATGAGAAGAATTGCCCGACGCATGATTTGGAGTTAGATGCAGTTATATTTGCGCTCAAGATTTGGAGACATTTCTTGTTGAGTGAGAAGGTGAAGATCTTCACCGACCACAAAAGCTTGAAGTATATCTTTACGCAGAAGGAGCTCAACATACGACATCGTCGATGGTTGGAGCTCATGGCAGATTATGAGATCGACTTGCAGTATCACCCTGGCAAGGTGAATGTGGTTCCGGATGCGCTGAGTAGACTTCCAGCGGTGATGATGTTGACTTTGCAGTGGAGGTTGCAGCAGGATTTTTGCGAGTCTGGTATTGAGATCGTGCTTCCTGGGGAGGCTTCTTCGTTGATGTGTATGCAGATACAGTCGACGATCGTGGATCGGATCAAGGTAGGTCAGGCCGGAGATCTGAAGCTGGTGAAGATTCGGGAGCAGGTAGAAGCCGGACTGTGGACTGATTTTTGGATTCATGAGGATGGCTCGCTGAGGTATGGAGCCAGAGTTTGTGTGCTAGCTGGATATATCAGAGAGGAGTTATTGGTTGAGGCACACAGTTCACCGTATTCTGTGCATCCTGCAGGTACCAAGATGTACAAAGATATTCGTCTGAACTATTGGTGGCATGGTATGAAGCGGAGTGTGGCTCAGAGCATAGCTAAGTGTTTGGTATGCCAGCAGGTCAAGGCAGAGCATCAGCGTACGGCAGGGTTGCTACAACCGCTTCTGATTCCGGAGTGGAAGTAGCAACACATCACTATGGATTTCGTGACTGGACTACCTCGGAGTCCGAGGCTGAATGACGCGATTTGGGTGATCATAGACCGATTGACCAAATCCGCGCACTTTATTCCCTTCCGAGTAGAATAATCCACTGAGACGCTAGCGAGGAGATACATGGAGGTAAATTCTTTTACTCTCCGTTTTTATTTCCTTTCTCTAGTTTAGATAGTGATGTAACGTGAATCGTGCAGGAGATCATGCGACTTCACGAAGTCCCCGTGAGTATCGTGTCAGACAAAGACACGAGATTCACATCTCAGTTTTGGCAGAGTCTACAAAAGAGTCTGGGTATGAGTCTGAGTTTCAGCATGGCGTACCACCAGTAGACGGATGGCCAGTCCGAGAGGATGATTCAGATTTTGGAGGACATGCTGAGGGCGTGCATGTTGGACTTCAAGGGATCTTGGGAGGATCATCTCCATCATGTGGAGTTTGCCTACAATAACAGCTACCAGGAGAGTATTGGCATGGCGCCATTCGCCGCGCTATACGGGAAGAAATGTCAATCGCCACTGAGCTGGGATGACATTGGAGACCGGGAGCTGTTAGGACCAGAGATGATCATGGAGGCTGTGGGTGTTGTGAGAAACATCCGGGAGAAGCTGAGGATCGCGCAGGACCGTTTCAAGCATTGGGCAGATGCTAAACGGAGGCCTATGGAGTTTCAGCCTGGAGATCATGTCTTTCTGACGATCTCTCCGAACCGCGGAGTTATCCGATTTGGAAAGAGAGGCAAGCTGAGTCCGAGGTACATTGGGCCGTTTGACGTCCTGAAGAGAGTTGGAGCGGTGGCTTATCGCTTGGCATTGTCGCCGTCACTG
Source organism: Scilla litardierei (assembly GCA_030789695.1). Lineage (NCBI taxonomy): Eukaryota > Viridiplantae > Streptophyta > Magnoliopsida > Asparagales > Asparagaceae > Scilla > Scilla litardierei. Next base: position 112,815,016 of record CM061135.1, read on the forward strand.
GAAGGAGTTCACGACGTGTTTCACGTATCCCAGTTACGTCGATACGTCAGTGACCCATCGCATGCTGTGGATTTCTCAGAGATCACGGTTCGCCCAGATATTACTTATGATCAGCAACCAGTCGAGATTCTGGATCGATGGCAGAAACAGTTGAGGAATAAGAACGTCGACTTGGTTTGAGTGCAGTGGCGTCATGGTTCCCCTGGGGAGTCCACCTGGGAGCGTGAGGATGATATGAGAGAGCGCTTCTCGCACTTGTTTCCGAGCAGTAGTTGATGTTGATTCTGAGGACGGAATCATTCATAAGGTGGGGAGGATGTAACGGTCTGTTTTCGATTGTACGCTTTGTCGTGCAAGTAGTCTTGTTCGTGCACATATTTATTTTAGACGTTGTCTGTATCCGAACCCTATAGTGTGATATGTCGTTGTGACCCTCTCGGAGAGTATTAAATTGTGGAATTAATTTGGAACGTCATTTCACGGGTCGTTCTCCCACGATTTGACCTTATTTGATGAGACGTCACGATTTTCACTTTTGTCGTGAGGCCTTTTGATTTTTAATTTCGTTTCTCGTCGTCGAAATTGTGATCCGTCTTCTCTGTTTAGTTTCTCTCGTTCGTGCGGTCACCCCATTATTTATTTCACAATTTTTGGGCTTCGTTTGACCTATTTTCACTTTTGGCCCAACCTATTATATCATTTGAGCCATAAGTTTCACCTAGATTAATTCTTAATAAATTCTTAATAATAATAATTTTCCCTAATATTTTGACTTAGTCTGTTTTTCCCCACATTGGCCGCACCACACGTTGGAGAGAGGGAGAGTGGGTGAGAGATCAGTTTTTTATTATATAAAATAACAAATTCAAACAAAACCCTAACAACCTAGCTCCCCACGTGAGTGCAGCCCATACCCTATTAATAGTGACCTAGGGCAATTTTTGTTTCACAGCAAACACAATAGCGCCGCCCCCACTTTCTTTTTCCCACACACACAAAAACCCCGAGAGCCTGACTTTCTTCTCGCCGTTCTCTGCCCCTAGCCCGCCGCTGGCAGCCCCTAGGACTCCGCCTGACCTTCCTCCGTCTGCCTGCACCGCCGTGGGGCCCCCAAATCGCTGTTGCGCTACCGGGAAAGCTCCCGGAGCCGCAGCTCTCGCAGCAGCATCTCGCAGCAGCAGCGGCCGCCACCGCCGCCGCCGCCGCCACCGCAGGCTGCCTCTTCGGCGTGCCGTCGCCCCCTCCGACCACTACTCAGCCGTGGGAAGCCCCTCAGTCGGTGCTGACTCGAAACAGCGAGTGTATTCGCTGTTACGCATTTTAACGACGCACCGATGCGTCGTATCGCCTCTTCGTCGTCCCCTCTCGCTATTGGGATCTTCCGACAGTCCTCTACATCTCCTAGGGGTGTTTCCTGACGTCACGATCATCTCTTACGACGCTCAACAAAGTGCAGAACACTATCAATCTAGTAAATGCATATCTTGATTGCAACAACATGTCAAGACCCTCTTGTCTAGCCCCAACCAGACAAGTCCAAAATAGTGACAAATATTGGTAAAGTTTCCACTACGAAGATCTAACACAACTACACAAAATAATAAAGAACAGAGTTTAGGAGGCTCAGTTCGTGTTGCGACGATGTCTTCGTCAATCAGTACGGGCCAGAAGTCATCTGGCAAGATGTAGTAGTCTCCTCTTGTGCTCTTCAACAAGACACGGCCTATATCTTCACCAAAAATCACTCTGTCACGGCCTGGTGTTTTTTTCTTCAATCAATTTTTCTTTCCTTTGCTAGTTACGGCTGATTGATTGGGTGACTGAGAGAAAAGAAAACACTTCAAATTCCCAACGTCTTGTGATTGGGAAACAATAAAAAATTGAATGAAAAGCCCCCTAGTTTGTTTGGCCCCTGCACACTAGAGAACCAAACAAAGATTTTGTTTTAATCTAACAAGGAGAACCAAAGCACTTGTTCCAATCACCTGCAACAACAAAAACAACAGAACTTGGTTTTAAAACATAACTTCCAACTTCCCTTTATTTATTGATTTCGGCTGCTTATCCCCCCCTTTAGTTCTCACAGGCGGCTGACCATGGGGAAAGTCCAAAAATCTCGGTAGCATGTGTTTCTTTGATTCTCAAAGGAAGAGCATAAAATAATGTGTGGCCAATTCAATTGTTTTTTTCTTTTGTGTTGCCCTGCAAAAAAAGGACAAAGACTTAATCCTTAAATTAATCACCCTTAAAAAACTTACCTTTCATTAACTTTGTGCATAGATCATCAAAGAGACACAAAAAGATCCTGATGTGCGTGAGTCCCCTAAGTTCGACAGTTTGCAAATATTCCCTGGGAAAACAAATGAAGGCTTGGGCACTTGGTCAAAGAATTCGGCTGGGCACATGGATAGAAAAAATTTCGGCTACACCTTCTTTACTTCTTGGTCCTTGTTTTCCATGCGTTGGCTCTCTCATATTCTTGTTGCAAGCTGCCCTTTGTCGTTAGAGAGTAATGTAGCCGAATTTTTTTTGAAAGAGATGAAAACAAAAATTTAGGCAGGCCCTATCTTTTGACTTGCGGCTTGGAATTTGATTGGGGATCAAAGTTTACGGCTTGGAGCATGGTAACTTGTGGCTCGGATGCTTGATGCTAGATGATTATCAGCTTAGTCGCTGGCTTTCAAGCTTACGGCAAAGAGATGATAATGTATGCTAGTTGCGGCAATGGGATTCAAAGCTTGGGAATTATTTCGGCATTAGGGGGGCTTTGAAGCTTGGAGATCTTTGTGTTGGCCACATTGTTTCTTTTAGCCTTGCCGCAAGTTCCACCCATCTAGGAATAAGGTTTATATAGCTAGGGAGAAGACCTAATGCTAGGGGATAAGGGAGTTGAAAAGGAGATTTAATTGGGATTCTATTTGATCTTATAGCAATAATAATAGAATTTTGGTAGAATCAAATATTTGTAAATCTAACTAAAAGATTTGATCAAATTCATTTTGAACTCAAATTGGCCTCCATCTCATCATATATTGGACCAAGTCCAATTTGCTTTGTATATGGCACTTTGACCAAGTCCATTAGCTATGTGGATAGAAATTTTGCCAACACGTTGATTAAGTCATCTCTTCAGGAATTACGTCCTTGTCATTCCTGAAACACACTTAGCACACACGTTAATAGCAACACACCCGTTTGTCATCATCAAACTAGAGTTTCTAGATCGTTGCGTCCAACAATCTCCCCCTTTTGATGATGACAACCCAATGAAAGATTTGAGCAAATAGAATGTGAAGTGTGTGTGAAGTGTGTTGAAGGATGTCATACATATGCGCAATATATTGAGATGTAAGCACTACGAGCATGCACAGTATACCATTGAAAGCAAAGCATGCTCCCCTATTTCCAAGCTCCCCCTTGAACATGTATTTCTCGTGCTCCCCCTTCAACAAATAATACCAAATCTTTTTTCAACTTCCTTTTCTCCCCCTTTGTTATCATCAAAATCATATTAATGAAGTCAATCAAATAACACATGCAAAAATAAAGTATTATAAATTATATCTAGCACTTGCATGTTATTTTTCATAGAGTAGGCAATCCAAGTTCAATAAAAATTATAATTTAGACTTCAACACCATTGTGTAAGTGTGATAATTAAACATTGAAGTACAAAGGGAGATTCAATCAAAAACATCAACCAAAACAATCCACATTTTTCAATTAACATGAATTTCATTAGGATTGACTTTTCCCACCTCATTAAAAATGAGTTCAAGTTGCCAAACCCCAAAACATAGCCAATAAGGACTCTTAGATGTGGGGTTGGCATTGCTTGACGAGTAGAATACAACAATGCTAAAGATTACCCATATAGCTTAGGTTGGATACTCGTGGGTAATGTATTTGCCATGAATTGTATCCATTTTACATACGGAGCAATTTTCATGTTTTTTCATATTCATTTCTTTTCGTGCTCAATTTTTATTCATGGCAATACACATTATATCCCTTAGATTATTCAGTTATTATCAACCTACATTCACTTTCCAATATTCATAAAAAGAATCTCCAAATGTACAACAAGTTTAATATTCGTGGAAGTGAGCATGTAGGTGTAGAAATCAAATTAATCATTTCATGAAACATGTCATGGATACTAAATAGATTCTTACATGCGCATGTAGCTATAAAAATAATACAATGATTTCTACAAGGATATGAATGAACATAAAATAATACCACTTATATTGATTCATGAGGAGGTATTCATTCAGCACTTTTTTTATTTTTGGTTTTGCATTTTTTGTTTTTCTTTTATAAAGAACTACAACAAAATAAAAACAAGCAAACAAGCACACAAACAAAAAAAATTAAATCAAGCACACACACACACAACTATGAAGGTATGCAATGAGTGCAAAGAGGGAAAAGAAATATACCTTCGCGTCGCTATTTGACTAATGAGCTAAAATAATGAGACTTTAAAATCAATGCTCCTTGCCAAATCTCCATCCCACCTACATGAAAGGTGTTAAGTGTGACCTTGAAATCCAACAAGGTCCACTAGTTTTAGCCATTAAAGTTTTTGGTACCCACACTTGTTTGAACTTTATGTTTGTGTTCCTAAACTTACAATAATAGGATGTGTGACCAACACTATCACAAGTAAAGCACATTGCATGCATATTTTTCACAATAGAAGGCACATTGTGGACTTTCTTAAATTTGGTCTTTTCAACATTTTTCAAACCAAATCCAAGTCCTCTTCTATTATTGCCATATAATTTATTTTCAAGTATGGTATCCAATGAATGTTTACCAATTGAAAATTTTCTTAATGACAATTCTAGATTAGAAACTTTGGATTTTAATAATTTATTTTCATCCACAAGCAAGGTGCCTTTACTTAGAAAAGCTCTCTTTTTTTCCTCTTCCTTCTTTTCAAATTCATCCATTTTCCTTTTAAGTTCGTTATTTAACATGCACAACTTATCATTAAGCTCTCTAATCACATAGTCTTTTTCAGTGTCGAGCTTAATCAAATCCTGCTTAAGCATGCTAATATTATTCAATAAGGAAGGGCAAGAAAGACAAGCAGCTTCTTCATTAAAGTATGATTTTTCTTTTTTCATTATAGCAATGGTAGAATCACGTGCAGCAAGTTTTTCTTTAAGAATGTCAGCTTCTTCAGAAATGTCACAATGTTCCTTTTGTAATTTAAAGCTGGCATTCCTATAATCATTTAACGTGAGTTCTAGCTCATTAATCTCATTTTGCATTCCTTTACAAACATCTAACAATTCAGCTTTAGTGTAGGAATTTACCTCATCGTTCTTTTCCATTAAGCAGACGAAGGAGTGTGCTTCATTCTCCTCGAGCTCATCTCCACTATCCATGTCCCATGTTCGCACTACAGCTTTTCCTTTCTTCTTTACGACACCAGCTGTTTCTTGTGGACAATGTCTAGCGAAGTGTCCCTGCTTCCTGCATTTAAAACAAATAACTTTACGCTTAGTATTGTCACAAAGAGAAGCATCAAAGTTATTTAAAAGAGCGTTTCTTCCCTGTTGATTCTTTTCATTGCAGCTGAGGGATTTTTCACTTCCATATGCAATTTCCAAAGTCCTCCATATATTCTGTGCAGAAGAGCAATGTGAGATACGATCAAATATCATTCTACTCAACCCACCCAATAAGATATTCATTGCTCTAGCATTTATAGCACACACATTCTTATCATTTAAATTCAGATTACTTTCAGGCATAGAATATCCGTTATCAATAATATACCATGTATCAACATCAACGGTTAGTAAATAAGTTTTCATCCTAGCCTTCCAGTATATATAATCGTGGCCACTAAATAAAGGAGGACGATCAATAGGCATGCCATGAACAAAGACTGACTTAGGGGTTTTCATGATAACTAGACAAGACTAGATCCTCTAACCTGCTTCGATAACACTTGTTGGATCTGGATCATAGCCTAGAGGGGGATGAATAGGCTTATAAAAAATTCTCGCGTAACCCACGAGAAATCACACGCAGTTAAAGGCACAACCAGTGTAAATAAGAGAAAATCACAGAGTACGCACAGATATACCCTGTTCGATCGCACCAACGACCTACGTCCAGCCCCAAGCAAGTACTAGCATTAATAAGTTCCTTTCGTACACCTACAATGGGGTCCAACCTCCAACACCCCACCTAGACTGTACTGCACTCAACAAAGTGCAGAACACTATCAATCTAGTAAATGCGTATCTTGACTGCAATAACACGTCAAGACCCTCTTGTCTAGCCCCAACCAGACAAGTCCAAAATAGTGACAAATATTAGTAAAGTTTTCTCTACGAAGATCTAACACAACTATACAAAGTAATAAAGAACAGAGTTTAGGAGGCTCAGTTCGTGTAGTAGAGATGTATTCGTCAATCAGTACGGGCCAGAAGTCGTCTGGCAAGATGTAGTAGTCTCCTCGTGTGCTCTTCAACAAGACACTGCCTATAGCTTCACCAAAATCACTCTGTCACGGCCTGGTGTTTTTTTCTTCAATCATTTTTTCTTTCCTTTGCTAGTTACGGATGATTTTGATTGGGTGACTGAGAGAAAAGAAAACACTTCAAATTCCCAACGTCTTGTGATTGGGAAACAATAAAAAATTGAATGAAAAGCCCCCTAGTTTGTTTGGCCCCTGCACACTAGAGAACCAAACAAAGATTTTGTTTTAATCTAACAAGGAGAACCAAAGCACTTGTTCCAATCACCTGCAACAACAAAAACAACAGAACTTGGTTTTAAAACATAACTTCCAACTTCCCTTTATTTATTGATTTCGGCTGCTCCTCCCCCCTTTAATTCTCACATGCGGCTGACCATGGGGAAAAGTCCAAAAATCTCGGCATTATGTGTTTCTTTGTTTCTCAAAGGAAGAGCATAAAATAATGTGTGGCCAGTTCAATTGTTTTTTCTTTTGTGTTGCCCTGCAAAAAAAGGACAAAGACGTAATCCTTAAATTAATCACCCTTAAAAAAACTTACCTTTCATTAACTTTGTGCACAGATCATCAAAGAGACACAAAAAGATCCTGATGTGCGTGAGTCCCCTAAGTTCGACAGTTTGCAAATATTCCCTGGGAAAACAAATGAAGGCTTGGGCACTTGGTCAAAGAATTCGACTGTGCACATGGATAGCAAAAATTTCGGCTACACCTTCTTTACTTCTTGGTCCTTGTTTGCCATGCGTTGGCTCTCTCATATTCTTGTTGCAAGCTGCCCTTTGTCGTTAGAGAGTAATGTGGCCGAATTTTTTTTGAAAGAGATGAAAACAAAAATTTAGGCAGTCCCTATCTTTTGACTTGCTGCTTGGAATTTGATTGGGGATCAAAGTTTACGGCTTGGAGCATGGTAACTTGTGGCTCGGATGCTTGATGCTAGATGATTATCAGCTTAGTGGTTGGCTTTCAAGCTTACGGCAAAGAGATGATAATGTATGCTAGTTGCGGCAATGGGATTCAAAGCTTGGGAATTATTTCGGCATTAGAGGGGGGCTTTGAAGCTTGGAGATTTTTGTGTTGGCCACATTGTGTCTTTTTGCCTTGCCGCAAGTTCCACCCATCTAGGAATAGGGTTTATATAGCTAGGGAGAAGACCTAATGCTAGGGGATAAGGGAGTTGAAAAGGAGATTTAATTGGGATTCTATTTGATCTTATAGCAATAATAATAGAATTTTGGTAGAATCGAATATTTGTAAATCTAACTAAAAGATTTGATCAAATCCATTTTGAACTCAAATTGGCCTCCATCTCATCCTATATTTGACCAAGTCCAATTTGCTTTGTATATGGCACTTTGACCAAGTCCATTAGCTATGTGGATATAAATTTCGCCAACACGTTGAGTTAGTCATCTCTTCAAGATTACATCCTTGCCATTCCTGAAACACACTTAGCACACACGTTAATATCAACACACACGTTTGTCATCATCAAACTATAATTCCTAAATCGTTGTGTCCAACACTAACCATGGCAAACATCCTATGGAGGACGAGCCATGTCCACTCGGAGGACTCCCCCGACAGATGTACCCCTTGAGGGGACGACAAAGGATATTCACGCCTCGGCCCATACTATCCACCAAGGCTTTGAAGCTTTTACAAAGATGATGAATGATTGGGGTGCAAAATGGGCTGGGACATCCATCGTCCCCCCTAAACCCCAAAACGTGAGGTGTATCCTTCATCCCCAAATCAAAGAAGAAGCAACCACCCGGTAGCGGGGGATCAATGAAGAGATAACGGCCCAGCAAAGACATCTCGATGCGAAGATGGAGGCCGCTCATCCGAGGCGCCTCGAGGAAGAAGCTGATGTTCAACTAAGGCAGCTTGATGAAGAGGCAGAGGCCGCCGCTCAACAAATACGGGTAGATGAAGAAATCGCACGTTGACATCTGCGATTCATCATCGCCGCACGAGAAAGAATCCGGGAGGAGAGCCATAGGATCCTGAAGGCATCAACCCTAAATAGATGGCACCCACATAGCCGCCATCAGTGGATGTCTCGTCGCTCAGCCGGAGCATCCACAGATCGACCTGCCAATCTTCTAAGAGTGATGATCATCGACGACAAAGCAGTGATCGGAGTATGACTCCCCCAAGGCGGGGAGGGACGCCACTGAGCACCGAGGTGGCTCATTCGGTGGCTCCAATGAATGGTGAGGCAGTCGAGGCCGACGTATCGGCCCCCAAAGATCGCATACGCACCCTCATAGGTCGCATGTTCGCCCCTACCCAGAAGTGGCTAACCCCCTGGCCAGATGAGTAACCGCGGCCCCAATACCTCGTAGGTTCAAGCTTCCTCAGCTTGAACTGTATGATGGTGCAGGCGATCCCCTCGAACATGTGCAGCGATATAGAGGGGCAATGGAGATTCAAGACACAGATGATGCACTCCTATGCTGGGGCTTCCAAATGACTCTAAAAAAGTAGCATTAGAGTGGTACAACGACCTGCCCACCCGCTCCATCGAATTCTTCGACGACCTATCCCACAAGTTCTGCCAGCTGTTCAGGGCGGGACAGAGGTAGAAGAAACCTGCGGACTATCTGTTTTCGATAGTCCAGAAGGAAGGGGAAACGATCCGAAAGTTTTTGCACCGCTTCTAGGAGGAAAGGCTTGGCTTGGCATGCTATGGAGATGAGCTCGCCATGGCAGCCTTTAAAAAAGGGCTGACCAACCGGAGCCTGCACAAGTCGCTCCTCCAAGATCCACCCACCGATCTGGATGCGCTCGTCACCCGGGTAGAGAGGTTCATGCTGAGCGAGGATGCTCTGAGAGTAAAGAAGGTGGCTGCCTCGGTTGGGACATCCCGCAATGAACGATGGCCTGATTTTCAATCAAGGCAGGAAGATCGCCCTAGAGGGCATGACCAATTGGGCAACCAAAGGCACGACCAAGGAGGCCATCGACAGCAAGATTTCCCCCTGGACCAGCGCGAGGGTTCGCCGCACCTAAAGAGCCACCATCGGTGGTCAGCAGGTCCGAAGGACAGTAGCAGGCCCAATACACGCGGCTCAATGCCCTTATGATTGAAGTGTTGGCTGCAGTGATGATAGCCTGACTTCTCCGAGACCCGCCTCAGGAGATGAGGACAAACCCAGTCACAAGGAATCTACAGAAATACTGTTGATATCATTGTGATCACGGTCATGATACCGACGAATTCTTCACTCTGAAGAGGGATATCGAACGGCTGATTCAGGAGGGCCATATCCAAGGATTCGTCGATGGGATGAGACTGGTTCGTGATGAAAGAGCGCCCCCAGGAGCATGACAGCCGAACGAGCCCCAGAATGCCGAGCAAGACATCCCTTGCATTTCTAGAGTGGTCATGCACATAGATGTGATATGCGGGGGCCATCCTCGGGTGGCACGTCGGCATCGGCCAGAAAGGCGTAGACTCGACAATTGATGACGACGGGCATGGGTGACGAAGCAAAGCGGAGGAAAGTAGCCCATCCCCCATCTCATTCTCAGACAAAGACTTGGAGGGGGTCGATCTACCACATGATGACGACATCGTCATCGAAGCCCAAATTGGAACGGCCATAGTCAGTCGCCTCTTGATCGACACAGGAAGCTCATGCAACATTCTTTTTATGTCAACGATCGAGAAGATGGGGCTGAAGTAAGCAGATCTGAGGCCATGTACGGGTCCGATTATCGGCTTCACCGGCCACTTGGTTCCCATCGTCGGAGTTATCACCCTGCCAATGTCTTTGGTGGAGGAGCCGAGAATCATCACTCGGATGACGCAATTTGTTGTCGTCGACATCGCGTCGGTATAAAATGGCATCATATGGCAGCCATACATGACAGCCATCAAAGCTCTCCCCTCACTCCTGCATCAAATGATTAAGTTCCAGACTTCACAGGGAGTTGGACAAGCGCGAGGGAGCCAAAGACTGTCCCAAAGCTACTATGTCGGCTCCACCAAACACAAAGAGCCCAAGCAAGCCCTGTTGGTAGAACTTGCCAATGATCAGGAGGACTTCAGTGAGCAACAATAGAAGGCAGCGAGCTAGCCCGCCCTTGGAATGATGAGCATTTACTCAGATATTATCAATAGCTTTGTAAATACAACTATCGTTTTCTGTGTATGCTCTCTAATATTATCATTTCCATTTGAAAATTTCAGCTCCCCTCCGAGGTTATAGGGGCCGGTGGGTTAAGGACCGAACTACAGCTTGCATCCTCACCACCCTCAACTTCGGAAAAAGCTTACGAGCTTCTCCCTTGATAGACGCCTAAAAATCCGGGGCAAGCTTACGAGCTTCGCCCTCGATAGGTGTCGGTGGGTTAATGACTGAGCTACGGCTCGTACCCTCCCCACCCTCAACTCGGGGGCAAGCTTACGAGCTTTGCCCTCGATAGACGCCTCAAACTCCAGGGCAAGTTTACGAGCTTCACCCTCGATAGGCACCGATGGGTTAAGGATTGAGCTACAGCTCGCACCTTTCCCACCCTCAACTTCGGGGCAAGCTTACGAACTTCGCTCTTGATAGACGACTCAAACTCCGGGGCAAGCTTACGAGCTTCGCCCTCGATAGGTGTCAGTGGGTTAAGGACCGAGCTATGGCTTGCACCCTCCACACCCTCGACTCTGAGGCAAGCTTACGAGCTTTGCCCTCGATAGATGCCTCAAACTTCGGGCAAGCGTACGAGCTTTGCCCTCGATAGACACCTCAAACTCCAGGGCGATCTTACTAGCTTTGCCCTCGATAGGCACCGGTGGGTTAAGGACCGAGCTACAGCTCGTACCCTCCCCATCCTCAACTCCGGGGCAAGCCTACGAGCTTCGCCCTTGATAGACGCCTCAAACTCCTGGGCAAGATTACAAGTTTTGCACTCGATAGGCACCGGTGGGTTAAGGACCTAGCTACGGCTTGCACCCTACCCACCCTCAACTCCAGGGCAAGCTTACGAGCTTCGCCCTCGATAAACACCTCAAATTCCGGGGCAAGATTACGAGCTTTGCCCTCGATAGATGCCTCAAACTCTGGGGCAAGCTTACGACCTTTGCCCTCGTTAGGCACCGGTAGGTTAAGGACCAAGCTACGGCTCGCACCCTCCCCACCCTCAACTCTAGGGCAAGCTTACGAGCTTCGCCCTCGATAGATGCCTCAAACTCCGGGGCAAGCTCTTGAGCTTTGCCCTCGATAGACGTCTCAAACTCCGGGGCAAGCTTACGAGCTTCACCCTCGATATGTGCCGGTGGGTCAGGGACCGAGCTACAGCTTACACTCTCCCCACCCTCAACTCAGGAGCAAGCTTACGAGCTTCGTTCTTGATAAGTCACCTGTGGGTTAAGGACCGAGCTATGGCTCGTGCCCTCCCTACCCTCAACTCTTGGGCAAGCTTATGAGCTTCACCCTCGATAGGCATCGGAGGGCAAGGGCCTAGCTACAGGTTTGCACCACCCCTTAAGCTTTCTCCGACGGGCTAGGGCCGAACTATACTCTCGACATCCGGTCCGCTCTTACCCCAACTCTCGTCCGCCCCATATGTCGGGGGCACACATAAGGGCAAGGCTGAGGAGGAGGAAGCACCAAGTCTTTATATAATCTACCAAAAGAGTTCAGACAATGGCCTTCAGAAACAAAACTTTCGTTGATCAAGATGTTGAAAATATTTACAAGTACTTCAAAAGGCCGGCCCTACAAAAAGATATCACATCGGCCGACACTACAAAAAGCCCTACTCCAAAACAAAAGAAAGAATAAAAAAGAAAAAGTCCTAAGCGAGGCCCCAAGACCGGCCCTTAACACTCCACCCCGTAAAGATTATGTGACAACCTGGTTACCTTCACCCGAACCGGCGTCGCCTCCCCCCTGAGTATCAACCTCATCCTATTTATTATCGGAGGCCATGGTCAACTTGGAGAAGTCGACCTCCAAGGCGGGGTATAAATTTGCCAACCTCGCATCCACTCTCTTGAAGCCCACATGTAACCCCTTTTCTATACCTTATACCCTCATCGACCTCATCATGGGGAGATACTCCTACTCCTGGTACATACAGATGGCCCCTGCCTTCACGACCTCCAGATCTATCTTCTTCAGGGCTGCCACTTCCCGCTTGAGCTCGACGATCTCCACCCCTTGGCCTCCACTTCCTCGGCGTGGGCGTTCAGGGCAGCGACCCTTCGATCATCCTCTTCCCGAAGATGTCGTTCTAACCCCACCATGATCTTCTCCAGCCTCCTGGTCTCTTCCTGCGGGGTCGCGTACTGATCGGTCCATATTTTACACATTTTTTCTGCATATTTTCATGCCATCTCGATTGCTCATATTGCAATTTTCACGAGTATTCGACGATATTGCGTGACTTTTCACTATTTCTTGTTTTTGTCGAATTTCAGGAAATATGGAGTGATCGGGAACAAAAATGAGCTTAAAGGACTTGCACATGTGCCGGAGCCTCGCCCATGGCTCTATCGAGGAGCTAACGGCGATGGAAGATGGGTGGAAGAAGAAAGAACTCCGTAGGAGCGACGAGGAGGTGAAATGATGAAGATTGGGCATCTACAGCATGTCACTCGGCCGAGCAAGAAGACCACTCGGCCGACCAGACCGGACACACACCACAGAAGGAAATCAGCGTGCACTCAGCCGAGTGACGATAGTCCACTCGGCCGAGTATGGAGATCCCCTCGCCCGAGTGGCACGGGAAAATCCACCCATCGAAGGAGCCGACTTATTGGAATCCGTCAGGCGATTGAGGGTTCCGACTCGGCCGAGTACCGAATGCCCCTCGGCCGAGCGAGTAAAGCCACTCGGCCGAGTCACCTCCGAAGACAGACCCCCCAAGACCCCCGACTTACTGGAATTTTACAGGGTCTGTCACTCGGTCGAGTAGAGAAGCCCACTCAACTGAGTAGAGAAGTCCACTCGGCCGAGTGACGCCGAGGACACGCAGCTCCCAGATTTTCAGACAACTGTTCACTCTTTTAAAATATTCTATCATTCTAGCAATCAAATTATTTTTCTCATATTTTTTATGGATAGTAGACTTCATGACGGTTCCAACGCCACCAAGAACGTGCCAATCGGAGGTCGGATGAAATCTGGAAAATTTCTGCAAGTTGACACTGCAGTGCTGGAATTTCCACTCGGCCGAGTCACATGTTCCACTCGGCCGAGTCGACGGCGGGCCCAGATTTTAAGTTGCGGTTTGGGCTGTTTTTGGGCATGAATTTGAGGGGTTTTCTAAGGTTTTTTACTTGGGTTTTGGGAGACTATATAAGGGGTTTGTAGCCACCATTAGAGAGGGTTCCCACATGTTTTCTTAGGGATTATTTTAGAGGTTAGGACATGCCCTAGGCCCCATCTTAGATATAAACGCTTGTATTTGGATTGAAGATCTTCATCAAAGCTAAGTATTTTGTTCTTATTACTTGAATCTTTGTTTTTCTATCTTTTTGTATGCAAGCAATGATTTTTATTGATTCTCATATCGTTATTGCTATGCTCGAGTAGATTTGTTGTTCTAGGGCATGGGGATGAACCTTATGGATCTAATTTCAGATTTGTGATGAATGAATTTCTAAATTTCTAGAATTTCTAGGAGGTTAGGTTGTGATCGATTTATTACGGATAGCTAGGGATTTTCATCGGTTGGGGTTTGCAAGAGATTGGATTCTAATCGATGGGAAGGCCTAGATATTCGATTTAGGTTTATAATTGAGATTCTCTTGACTTGGTTTGCAAGAGATTGGACCAAAGCTAGGATTTTTATTATAAATCTATACACATATTCGTTTGCAAGAGATTGGACGAATACAAACTATCACAACCTAGATCGTAACTCGAGTTTTGCACGAGAGTGGGCTCGAGGGGCGATTGAACGATGATGTTGATCCTAATGCTAGTGGCTGAGGCTAGGGTTTGCAAGAGATTGGGCCCTATCCTAGGGTTGCTATAGACCGGCAATAGCACGAGAGCGTGAGCTTGGTTCTATATTCAGTTACGACTAGTTCACCTAAAATTCAAGTCTAATAATATTGAGATTCACTATTCACAATGATGCATGACGATCCGTAGTGGGGATTCCCTGGCTCTAGACACTTCTATTATATTATATTTGAATCGATATTTTACCCAACATCTTTATCACCGACACCGACATCCATCGCCATTGTCATTACACCATACCATATCCATCTCCACCAATAAAACATTCGTAGTCGAGCCAACCTAGGATAGATTGGAACCAACACCACCTCCTCGTGTTCGATACCCGCTCGCCACTTGACCGTGCGCTTGCGGTAAAACTACAATCGTTCTCCGGATGTGTATCCGGTGCCGATCAAGTTTTTGGCGCCATTGCCGGGGAGGTGTTTCCCGTTGGGTGCCAATTTGTCACAATTAGGTTGATTAGACTACGAAAAAAAATTTTAACCAAAAGGGAATTTTCACCCCGCCACCATTATTATCATTTCTATATTCTTTTGTGCCACTGATATTTTTCTCCAGGTATTTATCTTTGTTGATCAGGTGCTATGGATTATACTACGTGGACCACAGATTTTGATCATAGTGCTCAGATGGAAGAATACTATTATGATCAGAGTGCTCAGATGGGAGAATACTATTATGATCAGAGTGCTCAGATGGGAGAATACTTTTTTGAGGAAATGCACTGGCCCGAGCTTGATGAGAAACAAAGGATTTTTTTTGATGAGATGCATGTACACCAAGTTGAAATACAAGCCGGGCTTGATAAGGGCGTCCTTCAATTGGAATGCGTGAAGAGGGAACTTGAAATGAATGCGCTCATGCTTAAGGTTGCAGGGATTTCCAAAGATATCAGTTCCGCTTCTTCATTTTATGGGCAAGAAGCATCACCGGTCATTTTACCAGAGCCAGAATGTGCCGTCATCGATCCCACATCCTACTATAGAACTATTGCATATAAAGAATGGATGGACGAAGAGGCCGCGGAGAAAGCAGGAACTGAGTCATATGCGCAGCCAGAGGAGGACGCATTTCAGAGATTATTAGATGGCCTCTTGGAGTCAGTGAGGTTCACCGGTTCAGAGAGCATTATAGCAGGTGATGCATTTGAGCTACGATTTGCAGATTTTGTTATGAACCGTGTTTCAGCTGCAGGAAAAATTGAGGAGGACATCCATGTCAGTCTTGAGGGGGATAGACTATATTTTTGGATTGCTTGCGGGCATTCCCCTCCACATGATACATCCCCACAAGTTGACATACCTGAGCCGCCAGCATTACCATTCCAGAGAGAGCCTACATTGATAGTCGATGAGAAGGCAAATGAGCACACTGTCGAGCCAGAGCATGCTTTTGAGGAGGCCTTACACACGAAGCCAGAGCTTATCACCGAGGTGGTCATGCGTCAGGACGAGGACACAGCCATTCATGAGGATCCCGAGCACTATCCTCCACCATTAGAGCTCCCGCAACCACCTCATCCTTCCACTGACGTCGAGGACTATCTCACAGAGCTTCCTGCTCCCACTCAGGGAGATATTTTTACCTACTCTATTTCTGAATCATGTATTCCATTTGATATTTATTTTGATTCAGATATTTTTGACACGTCATACCTTTTGCAGCACACGTACGATTATGGACCGGAGGTATGCTTGGACGTGTCACAGTTTGACGAGCCTATCGAAGAGGTCCACACCTATGATCCAGATTTACCTGAGCAGCTGAGAGAGTACACCACAGAGATAGCTATCAAAGCACATGATGATATTGGATTATTTCCAGGGAAGTATCGTCCACCATTATTTATTCCATTTATTTCTATAGACGATCCTCTTTGGGATACTTTTATTATGAGGGTGAAATTTTTGCAGCGAACTAATGCATCCTATTCTCTGCAGGGTATAAGTGGAGTCTTTGTGGGAATGCTGGGGGATGCATTACTGGGGTTCGTTGGAGTCCGTGGACACATGTGTCTGGCGGAACCACGGAAGGAGCAGTTGGAGCAGTTGCCTGCACAGGCAAGGATACTGGATCCACCTTTTGCTATAGGTGATATCAATCCAGTAGTGTAGAAATTTTTATGCTTTAAATAAACACGAATCCTCTCGACAGCAAGAGGACCGTATAGATTTGATTGAATAAATATCACCTCATATGACGGCAACAAAAAATTTTACACCCCAAACCCATTATATATATTAATTGCCCTCTTTATATTTTGATGTGTCACATCCTTTTTGCTCACCACCCATTGAGCATTTCTTTCAAGTGAATACTCACATTCTTATTCGTTTGACTCAATCTCGCTTAGCAAAGCCTTGATATTTTTGATCGAGTCATTTGAATAGGATTGTTTGGTATAAGCTTGGGGGAAAGCGCTCTCATGCATCATTGCACGTGCATGTAGTTGCATTAGGATTTCATGTCATTCATTTCATCATTTTTCATTCACCCCCTATTATTATCATTGTTCATCATATTCTTCCACTATGATCACATTGAGGACAATGTGAAGTTTAAGCTTGGGGGAGTGCATTTTCATGCCATCTAGTTGCACTTTTACTTTAT
Source organism: Scilla litardierei (assembly GCA_030789695.1). Taxonomy (NCBI): domain Eukaryota; kingdom Viridiplantae; phylum Streptophyta; class Magnoliopsida; order Asparagales; family Asparagaceae; genus Scilla; species Scilla litardierei. The sequence continues at coordinate 112,832,104 of CM061135.1, forward strand.
TTTTAGGTTTTTTAAAAAAATTTCAAAATTTTTGCATCATCTTTTTGATTTTTCCATCTTATTTTCCTTTTATGTGTGTTCATGCATCATATTGTGTGCTTGTTTTTTTTATTTTCTTTCCTCTCTTTTATTTTTATATCTTTATATTCCTTTCCTCCTTTTGCTAGATTTGTTACTTATGATGATATATCTTATTGCTTTAGTAGCCATCACGATTCTTATTATTTCTTGCCATGCTACTTAGAGTATTCCATAGTCTTGCTATTCACATGTGCTTGCAAATCTATTTCTTTTGATGACTCCTCTACATAAATGCATGATACTAATTGAAGCTGAATGTATTGATTAGTGTTTAGTATGCTTTTGTTGGAAATGCACCAAGATTCACGCATCATTAGTATATCTGAAGCATCAGTTTTATTGTCTTATTCACCTTCTGTTGCATGCCTGATATGGTTGTAAACTTTACTGCTTGACTTCACTATTTATTGAAATGATTGAGAATATCCATACTTACATATGAGTTTTAGTTGAAGTATTATTTTATTGAACCGTTCGTGCACATCTTAGAGTGAACCAGTGCTACATTATTTCTTTCTCCACATATATATTTTTATTCTCTACATGTCACTTGAGTTCACCTCCTAAAGCTACTTATATCGCATCTATTTCCCAAAAATCCCCACAAAAGAAAAAGTTAGCTCCAAAAAGTCCAAAAAGCCAAAAGGAGCCAAAATCCAAAAATACAAATCATATAGCTCCTACAAAAATCCAAAAAGAAAAATGAGAAACAAAATCCAAAAGAAAAAAATAGATATTTCTCTATCTCATTATTGGAGCCACAAAATACTTTGGAAAACCAAGGCAAAAATCCCATTTTCCACTATCATATTCCTTTAGATGTGATGCCTCATGCTAAGCTTGGGGGAGGGGTGAACTCGTTTGACATATGAGTGAGTACGACATTAGAGTGGAGAGGTGCACGAATGAGGAAGTTTGATAATGCTGAAACTTAGCAAAATACTTTAGTTATGGAGATTTCTTATGAATCGATATAAATATGTGAATGCCATGATTTATTCCATTCTCCATTGCATGTTTGGTGTGATTCTTATATGCTTCTGTTATAACTCTTGATTGAAAAGTGCATCACCAACATTTGTATATTAAATTCTATGAAATGCGTGATGTAGATATGAATTGATTGTATGAATTTAGAGAGTCCCTCTTATTGTTCTTAAAAGCTTGTAAGTACGATGTCTAAGTAAGATTTGAAATCCTTATAGCATGTGACTCGTATTTTCGAAGTTATCGTGATGTATAGCTTATGGCTTGAGATCTGATAGAATAATCTAGCAACCACTTCCACCTCGTTTTCTTTCTTTTTCATTTCATTTCCTTTGTATTCATGTCCCGAGTTCGTCTCTTTACGTATCTTCCTCGAGGACGAGTAAGAGGCAAGCTTGTGGGATTTTGATCGGTCCATATTTTACACATTTTTTCTGCATATTTTCATGTCATCTCGATAGCTCATATTGCGATTTTCACGAGTATTCGACGATATTGCGTGACTTTTCACTATTTCTTGTTTTTGTCGAATTTCAGGAAATATGGAGCGATTGGGAACAAAAACGAGCTTAAAGAACTTGCACATGTACCAGAGCCTCGCCCATGGCTCTATCGAGGAGCTAACGGCGATGGAAGATGGGTGGAAAAAGAAAGAACTATGTAGGAGCGACGAGGAGGTGAAATGATGAAGATTGGGCATCTACAGCCTGTCACTCGGCCGAGTGAAGCATTCACTCGGCCGACTAGACCGGACACGCACCACATAAGGAAATCAGCGTGCACTCAGCCGAGTGACGATAGTCCACTCGGCCGAGTATGGAGATCCCCTCGCCCAAGTGGCACGGGAAAATCCACCCATCGAAGGAGCCGACTTACTGGAATCCGTCAGGCGATTGAGGGTTCCGACTCGTCCGAGTACCGAATGCCCCTCGGCCGAGCGAGTAAAGCCACTCGGCCGAGTCACCTCCGAAGACAGACCCCCCAAGACCCCCGACTTACTAGAATTTTACAGGGTCTATCACTCGTCCGAGTATAGAAGCCCACTCGACCGAGTAGAGAAGTCCACTCGGCCGCGTGACGCCGAGGACACGCAGCGCCCAGATTTTCAGACAACTGTTCACTCTTTTGAAATCTTCTATCATTCTAGCAATCAAAGTATTTTTCTCATATTTTTTATGGATAGTATACTTCATGAAGGTTCCAACGCCGCCAAGAACGCGCCAATCGGAGGTCGGATGAAATTTGGAGAATTTCTACAAGTTGACGCTACAATGCTGGAATTTCCACTCGGCCGAGTCACATGTTCCACTCGGCCGAGTCGGCGGCGGGCCCAGATTTTACGTTGCGGTTTGGGCTGTTTTTGGGCATGAATTTGAGGGGTTTTCTAGGGGTTTTTGCTAGGGTTTTGGGCGAAGGGCGCCCCCGTCAGGGCTGAAGCCCCCCTCAGGCTGAGCGCCTCTTTCCTAGGCGCGATGATCGGCAGGGGCAGAGCCGCGAGCGAAGCCCGATCCCTAGGGCACACAGAATGGACTCTCCTGAGCACCGAGGTGGCTCATTCGGGGGTCCAACCACAGGCAAGAGCTTCGAAGCGTTCGGGACGTCGCACAGAGGTCGCCAGCACCACCAACATCCCAAAGAAGCCAACCCACTGACCCGAAGGGTGATCTCAACCCCGATACCATATAGGTTCAAGCTACCCCAGCTTGAATTGTACGATGGCTCGGGTGATCCACTCGAACACGTGCAGTGTTTTAGGGGGGGTGACGGAGACCACGGACCAGACGACGAGCTCCTCTATCGTGCCTTCCTAACGACTCTGAAGAAGTCTGCCGTGGAATGGTACAATGACTTGCCGGACAGATCGATTGACCCCTTTGGCAATCTGTCCCACAAGTTCCGTATGTAATTTCGAGCTGGCGCGAAGAAGGAAGAAGGCTCCTGACTATCTGTTTACGATAGTCCAAGAGGAAGGGGAGACCCTTCGAAGGTTCCAGCGGTGCTTCAACGGAGAGCGTCTTATTGTGACGAGCTACGGAGACAAGCTCGCCATGGCAGCCTTCAATAAGGGACTTACCAATCGCAGTCTACACAAATCCTTCCTCCACGACCCGCCAATAGACCTTGACGCTCTCTTCTCCAGAGCGGACAAGTTCATGCTCAGTGAGGAGTCGTTGGGGGCGAAGAAAGCGGTTACTCCAGCCGAGCGTCCCAGAGCTGAACCCCGACCTCCACCTAGGCCGAGGCAGGATGACCGCCCCTGAGGGTGAGATCAAGATCGCCTCCGAGGGAGCGACCAGTGAGGCCCCCGAGGGCAGGATCGCCCCGGACCTCTAAGGGGGTTTCACGCTCCTAGGAACCCCGCTCCGAGGAACGACCTGAAAGAGCACTGAAGGAGGTGCATTATACAAGGCTCAATGCCCCACTAGCCGAAGTGATGGCATCGGCCAAGATGGGCAGACTTCTCTCATGCCTTCTGATGGCAGAGCAGAATAGAGACCTCCTTCTGGCCACCCATAACTCACGCCCTACCGGCACTGCTCCTGCGCCTGAAGCGCATCACAGCTCCTCCCAGAAGAGGAGCAGCAACTTCAAAGGCAAACCCCAGAAGGGTAAGGCGATGAAGAAGCAGGCTAGAGGACCCCCTCCCAGAACCAACAATGAGGGGAAGAAGAAAAATGTGTGGAAGAGAAAGGATGACGGCCAGACATCTGTCCCCAGAAAGGACTGGGAAGATAAGTGCCACAGGTGTGGCATGACTGGACACTGGTCCAGGAATTGTCGGACTCCACGCCACCTCCATGACTTGTACAAAGCGAGCCAGAAGCAAGCTGAGACAAACCTGGTGGAACAAGAAGACCTGGCACCAATCAGGTTCATCGCTGAGGACTTCTCAAACGATGACCTGCTCGACTGAGGCATCATCTACCTTTTCCATGCATTGTAATTTTTGTTTGAAAAACAATTTACTTTCTGCTTGTTTTAATTCTAGCATGTCGCATGAACTTTTCAGACATTGAATAATTATTCGCAGTATGTTTTCTATTGTGCCTTATACTGCGATATTTTTCTCTTATAACTAGATGAATTACAAATGCCTAGTGGACAGTGCCTCTACGCACACGATCCTCCAAGACATCTGCTTTTTCCAAAGCATTGATAAATACGATGGAACCGTGAATAAAATATCCGGTCCATCAGGAATTATTGAAGGATCAGGGGAAGCACATTTTATGCTCCCCAACAAAACACAACTACTAATAAAAGATGCGCTTTTCTCTCCTAGCTCACATAGAAATCTGTTAAGCTTTAAAGATATCCGTTTAAACGGATACCACCTTGAGACGGTGAGTAAACAAAACAGAGAATTCCTGTATGTAACGTCTCATAAAGACGGTGCTAAAAACACCGTTGAGCGTTTTGAGGGACTCCCGTCGGGTCTCTACCATACAAGGATAAGAGTAATGAAAGCAAACAATCTCGAGCACCAGAAGTGCAATAATCAACCAGAATTCCAACTCTGGCACAGTAGACTAGGACACCCTGGAAGGAATATGATGCACCGCATCATATCCCAATCCCGTGGAATTAACTCGAAAAGCCTGAAGCTACTTCGAAAGGGTGCATCTCCTTATCCCCCTTATCACAAAGGGAAATTGATTACGAGACCATCCCCCCTGAAGGTGGACTCTGAGTCTTCGAGCTTCATAAAGAGAATACATGGTGACATTTGCGGGCCTATTCACCCCGCAAGCGGACCATTTCGGTACTACATGCTACTGATTGATGCATCTTCCAAATGGTCGTATGTGTGCCTCCTGTCCACCCGCAACGTAGCCTTTGCAAAGCTACTGGCACAAATCATAAAGTTGCGGGCACATTTCCTAGATAACCAGATCCAATGCTGGGGAATTCACATCACAAGTCTTCCTATACTACTACCAAGCAACAGTCATAGAAGTTGAACATCCTGTAGCTCATGCTCACACCCAGAACGGGTTAGCCGAATCTCTTATAAAGAGACTACAATGGATTGCTCGTCCATTGTTGATGCAATACCAGTTGCCAGTGAATGCATGTGGACATACCATCTTGCACACAGCATCGCTAATAAGATTACGACCGTCAGGTAGTCAATCTTATTCTCCAATGCAACTTGCATATGGGAACCCGCCGGATATCTCTCACCTAAGGATATTCGGATGTGCTGTCTATGTCCCCATAGCACCACCACAGAGGACCAAAATGGGTCCTCAACGGCGACTAGGTATCTATATTGGTTTCGACTCACCATCGATCATTAGATACCTAGAACCCCTCACGGGGGACGCCTTCAAGGCACGTATAGCAGATTGTGAGTTTGATGAAAGCACTTTTCCCAAACTAGGAATTAACACACAGAAGCCTGAAACTTCAAAGACCATTTCATGGGATACAAAAACTTTATCCCATTTTGATCCGCGTACAAACCAATGTGAAGATGAGATCCTGAAGATCCTTCAAATTCAAAACACAGTTCACATTTTACCAGACAAATTTACTGACAACCAGAAGATTGTCAGATCACACGTCCCTGCTGCAAATACGCCAGCTAGGATTGACATACCAAAGATGGATGCAATCCACCTGCAGCAGAAGCGGCCGTACCCCAACAAAAGAGAGGACGACCCACAGGCTCCAAAGATAAGAACCCTCGAAAGAGGAAAAATCCTGGAGCAATAATAACGATACCACCACAGGATGTTGAGCTCAGCCCATCTACCTCTCCCCTCCCAACAACCCCCGAAGAGGAAAATGTAGGAGAAATATCATTAAATTATGTACGTACTGGGGAGGTACTGGACAGAAAAAGCATAATCATCGATGATAACTTCACGCTCATTATTGCAACTCACGTCACGAATACGACGATGAGACCGATCCACGCTCTCTAGCAGAATATAAACGCAGAGAGGATTGGCCAACGTGGAACGAGGCAACAGGAGTAGAGCTGGACTCACCCTCGAAGCGCAAAGTCTTTGGACCTGTAGTCCTAACACCAAAGGGTGTTAAACCCGTGGGATATAAATGTGTATTCGTGAGAAACAGAAACGAGAATAATGAGATCGTGCACTACAAAGTGCGCCTTATTGCACAAGGTTTTTTCCAACGGCCAGGAATAAACTATGACGATACCTATTCCCCGGTTATAGATGCGATCACCTTCCATTTCATCATTGGCCTATCTACAAAAGAAGGCCTGGATATGCAGCGCATGGACGTTGTGACTGCATACCTATATGGAAATATAGATAAGGACATCTATATGAAAATCCCAGACGGATATAAACTACCGGCAAAATGACAGAAAGACCTCGGGACGTCTATTCTGTCAAACTCCAAAGATCACTGTATGGTCTAAAACAGTCAGGTAGAATGTGGTATAACAGACTCAGTGAATTCCTAATGCAACAAGGATTCACAACAAATGAAGTCTGCCCTTGCATCTTCATAAGAGCAAATGGAACATGATTCGTAATTATTGTCGTCTACGTAGACGACCTGAACATCATCAGATCTCCTGAATAGATAGGTGAGATATCCAAAAGTCTCACACAGACTTTTGAGATGAAAGACCTTGACAGAACGAAGTTCTGCCTAGGCTTACAAATTGAACACTTAAGCGGAGGAATCCTGTTACACCAATCGACATACACAAAGAAAGTGCTGAAAAACTTTCTTATGGACAAATGTCAACCGCTTAGCACACCAATGGTCGTCAGATCATTGGATGTTGATACAGACCACTTCCGACCGCTGGAAGAGGGGGAGGAAACACTGGGTCCTGAAGTAACATACCTAAGTGCAATTGGAGCACTCCTATACCTGGCAAACTGCACGCGTCCCGATATAGCGTTCGCAGTTAACCTACTAGCCAGATACAGTTCAGCGCCCTCAAAGCGCCACTGGAACGGAGTGAAGCAACTTCTGCGCTACCTCCAAGGGTCTGTGGACATGTGACTTTACTTTAAGAAAGGTGTATCCTCCGACTTAGTCGGTTACGCAGATGCAGGATACAGGTCCGACCCACACACCGCAAAATCCCAGACCGGTTTCGTGTTCACGTACGGTGGGACGACCATCTCATGGAGATCCGTGAAGCAGACATCGACAGCCACCTCATCCAACCACTCTGAGCTCATTGCGATCCACGAAGCTAGCAGAGAAGGCTTTTGGCTTCGATCAGTCATCAACCATATCCTCAAGACCACCGGCCTGAAGACGGGAGATCTTGGACCAACCACCATGTATGAAGACAATGCTGCCTGCATCGCTCAACTACGAGGTGGCTACATCAAAGGTGACAGGACGAAGCACATTTCCCCCAAGCTCTTCTGGACGCATGAACAGCAAGAAGACAACCAGATCGACATCCAGCAGATCCAATCTTGCAACAACCTGGCAGATCTATTTACTAAAGCTTTACCTCGCAGTACCTTTAGAAAACTTGTACTAGGAATTGGGATGAGGCAGTTGAGAGACTTATAAGCCTGAAGCTTGTACTTTTCAGGGGGAGTTAATGTAGCGCTGTCCTCTTTTTCCTTGGCTATTGGTTTTTCCCACTGTGTTTTCCATAGCAAAAGGTTTTAATGAGGCAACCACATCAACTCTGGATCCAGGAGTATCCACCTCTGATATTATCCATCGATCAGGGGAAGTTTCAGAGTCTTGTACACTTTTCCCTTAGCCACTGGTTTTTCCCATTGGGTTTTCCTTGGTAAATGTTTTAACGAGGCAAGTACTCTTAAACTTGGGATCCAGAAGTATCCATAGACACATGATCAGATAAGCTCTATGAACCCTGAAGTGTTCATCATGGCTTACAACAATGGATGGATAATGAGAAGCGTTATAAACGGGCTTTGAGTGGCCCAACCCGTTAGTGGGTATCCACCTATTATGTAACCATATTGCTATAAATACAGGGCTATGGATTCCATAACCACCACGTTTACAACATTTTTAATTTTTGTTAACCCAAAAATTGTCCGTTTGAGGGTGCAGACGCATACTACTCCACCATTGGCTTATACGTGTGTCGAGGGGGGAGCGGGGCCGTGCTGACCAGAAGCGCCCGCGTGCACCTCGCCCATCTATGCGGTCCCCACATTTTCCAACCCCCATTCTCTCTCCTTTCTCTGTCGGATCAGATCTCATCTTCTCCTCCGGGCCCACCAGTCGGAAATAAACGATTAAACAAATGAAAAAAAGAAAATAAAAACCAAGAAAATGGAGAAGCCAATGGACCCCGCAACCTCCGCCCACGAGGCCCAGAGAGCATCCCCTACCGCCGGCGGCACCGCCACCACTCCAACGCGTGCGATCCTCACGGCCACAATCACACAAGTCCCGATCTCGGATCCCGACGAGCGGCACCGCAGCAACAAGATCAAATCTTTCAGCCAGCCCCTCGGTCGAGACATCCCATCCGCCCTCAAGAAGAAGCAGCACTCCCTTGAATTCTCATCCTCAGCCACAACCGCCGGATCCGCCGCGGCTACCGCCAACAGCGGCCGCTCCTACTCCTACCCCCACTACCAAGCGCCCAATCCGCTGACAGTGGGGGACCCACCCAATCCCGATTCCTCCAATACCAACACCCTTAATCCCAATGCCCCGCTCCCTGAATTCACAGGCAGCGGGGGCGGCACCGGGATCTTCAAGCTCCCGGTGCGGGCCCCGATGCACCCGGGCCGCCCACCGCCGCTGGAGCTCCGGCCCCACCCCCTCCGCGAGACACAGGTGGGGTCCTACCTACGCACCGTCGCCTGCACCCGCAACCAGCTGTGGGCAGCCACAGAGTGCGGGGTCCGATTCTGGGAGCTTGCTAATGTGTTTGGGGAGCACAAGGGCAGGAGGAGAGGGGACGAGGAGAGCGCTCCGTTCCGAGACTCGAGCCGGACGCCCCCCGCAATGTGTCTGGTGGTGGATGAGCAGAGGGGGCTCGTGTGGACCGGTCACAAGGACGGAAGAATCCGGTCGTGGAAGGCGGAGCAGGGAGGCAATGACGGAGATGAGGGGGGCGAGAAGTCGAGCCCGAATTTCAAGGAGGGACTCTCGTGGCATGCACACCGGTGCGCGGTCCTATCTTTGGTCATCACTTCGAATGGTAATTTGATCAGCTAATCATCAGATTTTTGTTAATATCCCTGCCTATCACACACCAAATTTTGAGCATGTTTCTTACGAAGACAAAATACGAGTTTAAAAGAGCATTGCTTGAGATTTGCAGGACATTTGTTGCTACATTTTTGGAACATGATTTATATGACCTCTACGCATCTTATGCAGAAACAAATGATTTGCCACATATCCATAAATCAATCGATCATCCTTAATGTTTGTTCCATCCATTTAATATCACCTATTAAATTCATTGCAGCATTTGTTGCCATTGCAAGCTTTTTTCCATCACCCTCTTTTATCGACTCCTGGCCATATGACTAACATTTGGCCTTTCCTCTCCTTTGGTACTATAACATTTTGCGAGTCTATGCCGTGGTATTGTCATCTCATTAATATATATCATTTGTTTCCTCATTGGTGCTTGCTTTGCAACTTTTGGACCCATGATATGTGAGAGTATATCATTTGCTTGCTTCACAACTTTTTGACCAACGATGTGTGAGAGAACAAAGAGGGTTTGTGCGCACGCGTGCGGTGCGTTTGGGGGGAGGGAATGGATGAATTTTCAATTGATAGCTACTTTTCACATATATCATTCCCGTTCCTTAATTTTCTTAGTTTACAAAATTTAAGTTCAAAGAGACGTACAAATTCTACATACCATATATATATTCCATGTGCTATTTCACATGCCTAAGCGATCACTTCACTGGTAACCTGGCACTATAGTAGAGCCAATCCCCACTTTAAGAAGTCATTGATGTACTCAGGCATTATAAGCCCTCTTGATTATCATTAAGTGGTGAGGAGGTGAGCACAAAGAAGAGTGCAACCTTCATTATAATGGAACCTTACTACTCTTACAAAACAATACTTTAAGAGTCTAGAACCCCACATTTAGTGTATCGGTCGGAGAATCATTGAACTTTAGAGTAATGGGTTATTCATAAGGATTGACTCCCTACCTTTTCTGCAAGAAAATTCTTCCAGCTATACTAGGAATCACTCTATGGAATTACCTCTCATTTCAAAGAGGCAAAAACTTACAAGAAAAAATATATATTAATGGCAAGAAGGATATTGAGGAAAATAAGAGGTATATGTCTTGCATTGCAAATAGATGCATGATAATGTAGGCACAAGGGGATAAATTTGGCACTACAAATCATCACAAATTAACGGAAGTAGCAATTGGAACTTGACACATTCTGGTTGCATCATCTACACTACAAAAGAGAAGATCATCTTTTTGAGAACTTAGTTTCTGGTTTGCTCTTCTGTGAAAAAATTAGTTTCGATAGGTTTCGGAAATTTTGACAGTTTCATTATATGTTTCAGTTTTGGTTTACTTTCGTCAGATAGCTTTAAATATGCTTATAGATAAAAATAAATATTACTTTTGTTTTTCATTGTAAGTTAAAAATGCTATCTTGATTTGTGTTTGTGAACCCAAAATCACTAAAAAAGTGATCAGTTTACATGGAACCAAAACTTAAAGCTCAAAATCAATCTAATTTAGACAAGTTATGTAGATCAGAACCCGTTTAACCAATTTAACAAAAGTTAGATAAGTTAAATGTGTTTGGGTTTAGATTATATTTTATGTGTAAACTAGAACCCGTCTGCTTTCATTATAAAGTATAGCTAACCCTAATTTAAAAAAAAGAAGCAATATCAAGGGCCGCTGTGGGTTATGGGGGTGTCTCCTCATCCCCCGTAGCAGTTACCATAATGCAACGATATGACGATGACGATGACAAAGATGGCGACGCATAGGTAAGCTTTCTCTATTTTGCTTTCTCTTTGTGCAAGCTCATTTAGAAGAAATTGATGATTTTTGATTATTTAAAGGGTCTTTTTGATGAATTTCTTGAAGGATTTTGCTTGGATCATTATCAATTTATTATTTTATGTAAGTTTTTGAATTTTTCCCGACTTTATGGGTTCGTCAACCGAAACCGAATGAAACCAAGTAAGTTTGCCAATTTCATTCTAGCCCCCCATCGAAACCAAGCCAACACCTTGATAAATTAAATACCTAGAAAAAGCATGTGCACAAAGTGCACGTGCACCCCAAAAAAATCACCCACACAATAAGGATGCTGGAGCCAAACCGGTTCAAACAAGAAGAGTGAGAGAGAGTGTGTGTATCATCTTGGGGTTTTGGGATTTTTGATTAGGGTGTATGAAGTTGGGTTTGCTTTTGGGTGTTGTTTGAGCTTGGGGGTGTGTTTTGGGTCCTTTTTGGATTTTTTGGGTATTTGGGGGTGATGTGGCATGTCATATGGCGATGTGACACATTCATATGGTATAAACTACGCCACGTGGGACAAAGTCCTCATTTGTATAATAGATTTTGATGCACTATCAACAAAAAGAGAAGAGTTTGGAACTAAATGCAAGGGGAAAAAGAGGAGATCAGTACAACCACAAGTATAATTGCAACGACGTCTTGAAGCATGTTATTCTAACGGTGCAATAGACTATAATTCAAGTGATTGAGCTCTCATACGTAGGCAATATTAATCCTAGGATGACCACACCATTAAGCAATCGATATTCTAGTTAAGCATGATGCAGGGAATAACCAAATCAGCTAATAAGCTCAAGTTGGTTCGATCATGTTGCTTAGTCTAATTTAGGGGTGTCAATTTTTGGTCTGGCCCAATAACCCGGTACGTGTCCGGGTTAAGACCGTGCCTGGGCCGCCTATTTTAGGTCGAAAAACCTTATTGGGCCATACCGGCCTGGCCCGGTTTCTTATCATGTTGTGCCCGAGCCAAGCTGTCCGGCCTATTGGGCAGACTGGCTTGGCCCGAAAATTGGATGTTACATGCATTGTAAATAAGACTGAAATGACCCAAAAGGCTAAAATGCATCAACATAGATACTTCAAATAAAAGCGTACTTCAAATAAAAGTGTCTCTGATTTGAATAGGACGTCAAATTATGGACTTGGCCAACATATTTTCAAATTCCCATCAAAAGATTATGACAGCTCTGCTATGTAGTTAAATAGTTTGCCAGCCCTGCTCTGTAGTTAAATAGTTGTTTCATTCCTTCAGTTTCATTCAACTAATAGTGTTTGCAATGCGTATCATTAACTATTGTGTTTGCAAAATTGTGGGTCAACAATATGGATTATTAAAAGATTATGCCAGACATGCTATGTAGTTAAACTGCAAATTATGGACTTCAAAATGCATTAACAAATTATTATGTATACAAAATTATTAATAAATATTTATATTATGTGTACAACGTTCTGCAAGTGTACACTGCAAGTGTACACTGTATAGTCCTATTTTTCTTCCGAGGTTTTACATGGGTCTCTTCTTGCAGTGTACTCAATTTTCCTTAATTTAACAATATTTTCGCATATTTACTAAATCTATTTTAATGTGTCATCTGGTCTGGCAGACGGCCTGGTATTATTATCGTGCCGTGACTGGGTCGCCTTTTAATGCACCGAATTCTTATTAGGCCGATAAGACCAGGTGTCATGCCCTGCAACTTGGGGTCGCATCATGTTTCACAAAGAATGACAAGTCATGCAATTAACTAGTGAAAAAATTTAGAGGTGCGTCAATTTCATTTATATATATTTGCGAGTTTACAAGATTGTATACAATGTACTATCTATGTACCAACAACATACATTTAGAAAATATGTCATGAATACATACGCTACCTCTAACTGAGAAGTCAGCAGTCTCCACCGTAAAATATGTATCCTCGAAAGCTGGAATCTCCTCTGGCTCTACCTCAACACTTAGAGGTGCAACCAAAAACGAGAAGCTGTCAGGTAAATCACAGTAATTATGGAACTTTTGGAATTAAAATATGCGAGCATGAGTAAAACTAACAATTATGAACTGAGAGTAACAGATAAATTAATGCTAACTAATAGGTTGTAACTGGAAATTAAGACATGCATACAACTAAGTTAATAATTTAAAACGATACTATCACGATCTTATCAAATTATGCCAAACCTAGGCTGTGAATTATATTGGAGAGTATTGTAAGCAAAAAGAAGTTCACCTCATACCACGGGGACGCTCACCTGGGCTAGGCCCAAATAGGAGTAGTAGGGGCCATGAGTCCAAAAGAGTAACATGGTGGGACTTAACAGTTAAGTCCGTGGATACCAGTAGGGTCCATCGGATTCATGATGTCAACCGACCAAAATATCTGATGCGATCAATGTCAATAGGAGCTTGGCTCCAGTAGCTCCCACACCCTCATTAATATTATTTACCCCAAAATCTTTTTTCGGACCGGAAACCTAAATATTTGAAAACCCGATACCCGAAAACCCTTAGCCCGAGCCATGCACATTTATTTCGCCAGACATATTTTTTCTTCTTCTGTCGACACCTCTTAATTCATGTCCCGTATTTCTTAACTCTATCTCTTATCCCTAACACATCTTAATCCCTATAATAAATGCATAGATTATAATAAACCAACACATCTGCCCTCCTCTCTCTGGTCTCCCTTTCATTATGCCCTCATTTATTTTTAGATCTCAGACCCTCTCCCTCTTCCTCTTACTCAAAAACCAAGCTCCTTCTCAAATTCCTTACAAAATCTCTTCGATTTTGGGTTGCCGGAGCTCCGATCTTCTTCATATGCTTCCAATCTCTCCCGAAGACTTTTCCTTCCACTTGAGGCAGTCGTAGCCGTAGTGTACGACGAGGCGACGAGGTTCGGTGAGATCTCCAACGCCCCATTATCTCTGGTAAACGGTAGAGTCCTAAACTCCATTATCGGGTTAGAAATTTCGTTGGCCAATGTAATGATTATTCTTAAATCTTGAGTTTAACAGTGTGCTGAAAATGTTAAAATTATGCAATGATGAAACTTAATTGAGCATTCAAATTATCATCCCTTTGCTGCGAGCCTGTGATTTGGGTGTGTGTGTATTTACTAATTTGCTATAAGGAAAATATAGATTGAGATTTGTTATTGTCGTTAGTGTTATATTTACAAGTAAAATTTTTGTTTATGTAATAAATCGTGTCTAGTTTTGACAAGTCTTTTCTGAAGATATTCCAATTGTTTACTACATTATCAGATACCTATGATGTGTGCAGTTTTGACAAGTATTTTCTTCCAATTGTTTACAACATTAACTCTGTATTTGTCCAGTCTTACATGTCCTTTCTGAAGCAATTCCAATTATAAGTGTCCAGTTTTGATAAAATTTTGAAGTTCCATGTGCAGCATTCTTTTTAAGTCTCATGTGCTGAGTTATTTTCCAAATTATTCCTGGCTTGTGTTCTCTCTCTCATGTGCTGACATACTTGTTTCCAAGTCCTCTGGGCTTGTGTTTATTACTCTATGTGCCGAGTTATTTCCCCAAGAACTCTCAGCTTTATTACTCCCATGGGCTGAGTTATTTTCCCAAGAACTCTCAGCTTTATCACTCCCCATGTGCTGAACTCTCCCATGTGTTTTGGTTGTGTGTTGAGCTTGTTAGGTATTAGATTTTTCAATACATGTTTTGATGATGAACAAACTTTGTTTTGTGGTCTAATAAAATTTATTGATTAGGACAAGTTAAATTAGACCAAATTTGAGTTGCTTAAGATTGTTCAAGTGCAAAAGATAATGTTCTCTGTCACGTCCCGCAACTCGGGGTCGCAACATGTTGCACAAGGAGTGATAGGTTCTGCAATTAACTAATGAAAACATTTTTGATAACGAGCAGAGATGCATCAAAATGCTTAAGAAAAATTTCATTCACATATATTTGCAAATTTACAAAGTCATATACATCATACTATCTACATACTAACAAAATACATCTAAAGATACACCATGAATACATTCATTATCTTAGGATCCGAAATCAGCGGTCTTCACCGCAAAGTCCGTATCCTCGAACACCGGGGCCACTTCTGTCTCTGTCTCAACACCTGGCGGAGCGACAAAAACGAAGAGCCGCCAGCGGCTTAGCGATAAATCACAGTAATTTTAGAACTTTGGAAGCTAAACCATGTGAGCATGAGTAAAACTAACTAGTAATTAGAAACCGAAAGCAGATAACAGATTAATTTGTACTACCTGACAGGCAGGAACTGGAAATTAAGATAGACATGTGACTCAGTTAATAATTTAAGGTTGTACTATTATGGTTCTATCAGTTTTGCAAATTCTAACATGTGAATCATTTTGGAGAGTACAATAAGCAAACATGAGTCTATCTCGTACCACGGGGGTGCTCACCCGGGCCATGCACAAAGTAGGAACACGAGGGGCTATGAGTCCAAAAGAGTACATGGTAAGATTCAGCAATTAAGTCCGGTGATATTAATACGGGTCCATCGGATTCATGATGTGACTCGGTCGGAACTCCTGATGCGGTCATGTCAATAAGAGAATGGCTCTAGTTACTTCGCACTCTCACTAATATGATTTATCCTAAAACTGAATGCGTTTGAATTGTAACAAATGTATGTCAAGTGTACATCTCTCAGTGTCTATGTGATATAGTCCATGTGTAGTTCTAAGTTGGTAATATTTACTTATTTAAACATGATTTATGAAGTGAAGCTTTTGATTAGGTTTAGGGTCAGATTGATACTAGTTTATATATTGGTGTGCTATGTCATTTCAGATCTAGTCAGGTTTTCAAGATTCTATTCCATCACGTTATTTTAGTAATGTGTTTCAACGGGATATTTCAATAAGTTGTTTCAACGGGACATTCGCAGTCAACATGACAATAACAATATGTTCCAATGATATTCCAATTTCATTTGGTTCTCATAGCACTCAACATATTAATATTTCCAGCGTCATGGAAAACTATGCGGATGTGCTATAATCATTAAAACATGGAACATGTGACATGTAGCAATTGATGCGATGAAACATTTAACACACATTAGGTGTTATACTAATTTAAACTTATAACATGGAGCTTATGAGTGGTAAATAACAAGTGAAATATTTTAGGCATGCTAAATTATTAAAACAAGCTAACATGGATGTCATATAGCGAGAACAATGTAGCAACGAGAAATATGGGGGGAGGGACACCGGTGAAGAGACAACTGTGGTGATCACAGAGAGTTCTCATCATCGATCGTTCTAACCTGGATGGCATGTAGCGAGAACAATGTAGCAACTAGAAATATGGGAGGATGGACACTGGGGGAGAGACAACTGTGGTGATCTCAGAGAGTTATCATCATCGATCGTTCTAAGTGTCGTAATTATGTGTTCATGATTTTTACATGATCCTTCAGGCAGTAATCTATGATCCAACATGCAATAAGCCTTATAATCCAACAGACAGTAAACTTATGGTCCATCAGCCTCAAGTGTCCAAACCATCATTAGCAATCATAACCAAAATCTGCCCCTTAGGACAACCCAAATCTACAACTCAGGGCAAAGCCCAATACCCAACTTCATCACGAGAACAAGGCTACATTCACGGCCAATGGCCAATGCTAAACCAACTAATCAAGCTTAACATCGGAAACATCACCAAAGGGATCCTAGACAGTAAGTCATAAGTATACATAGCCACGACAAGTGGATGTAAACTATGTGCAGTCATGACCTTGGCTTGGTGCCTAAAAACTATTACGTTAAGCAAGGGAAAGTCACGGTGAGGGCTAGGAAAGCCCCCAGGCAATGAATATGCATGTCAAGGCCAGAGAAGCCAAGGAACGGTCACGTCAAGGCTAGGGGCAGTAGCATGGGTCGCCGCAAAGCCCCAGGGACATCCAAGTTGTGCTCAGAATCATTATCGCAAGCATCACAAACAAAAATCACAAATTTAAAACCAAAATTTAGAAATTAAAGTGATTTACCGATCTCTGGAGACCTACGCCCCCTTGCTGTAAAGCCCAAGGTTCAGGTGTTGTTACAATTTCAATAATTATACAAGCCATGCATGTACATGTGAAAAAAATAATAGAAACCAATAGGAAATATTATAAAAATTGAAATACTCATTTATTAATCCTTCAACGAGGGTACAATGTTTAATGCAGAAAAGAAACTACAATCTCTCAACTACAAAGAACTAAGAGAAAATAAATACATAAAAACTGCAAATACTCTCCTAAATTCTGAAGCCCAAAACTCTGTGTTCTCCTATAGAAACTCAGACTTTTGGTACGGTGGAGCCTCCTCATAATCTGCTCGTCACCTAGTGGAAACAATACGAATCGAACCATTATTAACAAAGTAGATTAAATCTATACTAAACATTCAGTTATTGAATTAATATGCTTGCAAAGGAAAAGCTAAACAAAATAGCACTAAGCTAAGTACAATCAAACAACAAATAAGGGTCTATCAGCTAATGGAAAGTAGTCTAATTGTTTGTATCGTGACTTCTAATGGAGAGTACGATATGCAACATGAAGTCCACCATGTACCACGGGGTGCGACCCCAGGGTGAGTCCAAGAACAAAGAGACAGTAGATGAACTTAGGATCCTAAAGGGAAGAGGACAGAAAAAGTGGATCCTTCCAGATACGAGCCGAAAGTATGGCTACAATGTTCTCGTATTCTCTCAATTAGAAGGTTACCAAAACCACTGTCATGTCAAGTGTATAGTTGTTTTTGTTCTAGTTTGTGTCAAGTGTCATGTCCTAAAATAGTTTTAGAAGTGTTCATGTCTCAAGTCCCTACATTACATTAAGGTGCTATGCAAGAATTCTATGTTTCAGTGGTGTCATGTCATGTCATGTGTCAATTACAAGTATCAGATCCATAAACAATTATTTCAATTCATGTTGCATAGCCCTTAATCAATATTCTTTAGTGTATACCAACAGCTCAATATTCTAGTTACGCTATGTGTCCAGTTTCACATTTTAGAAGCAATTATCTATTTAACAGTTAAAATCAATGATATTCAGAAAACGATTTAAAACCCACGATTTAGAAATAAATAAAGGAACTGTTAAAAATCAATGCATGGATCAGATTCATGTTTTTGGCACTCTACCGATTTGCAGTCTACCTGCCTAGATGGGTTGCTCAGACCAAACGATTACGTACACGAAATAACCAACTTTAAGCCCATAACAATTGAATACCAATTTGATAAAATCCAGCCCAGCAACAATATTAGCCTAACAACAAAATCAGAACAACACACATGGCAGACCAGAACTACAAACATGGCAGAACAGAACTACAAACATGGCATGTAATGGTCCGTATGTACTTGGATTTTACTAAGATTTTTTCCTTTTCTTTTCTCGTCGTCCTTTTCTGCTCTTTTTTATGTTTCTGTTTCTTCATTTTTTTCACGGCCTAACCCACGTAGCTTTCTTTTTTCCTTTCTTTTTAAAGACCAAACTGAGCCAAAAACCCTTTATTTCCATTCACCCGACCCAATAAAAAAACCAATGAAGGGCAGCCGCCTCTCTAACGGGCGTCCCTCTCTCTCCATTTGAATCGAAGGAAACCCTATCCTTGACTCGAACTTATGTTGTCCACCTATCTTGTAACGCCCCGCCTCCCAGCAGGTGCCGCTACGATTGAAACATGAGTGTGCAGGTCCTGCAGGTGCCAGTGAAGTCAATGTAGAGTAGTGCAGAAGTAAGGAGAACACTCTAGAGATGACCAGTAACACAGTTCTAAATAAGAAAAAGACAGTAACAAACAGGTAAGACAATACTGAACAGGAAAGAGACTAAGTAAAAAGCTACACTATGCTGAAGCGTAATTGGAACACGTACCTGCCACAACATCAAGGCTCAAACAGTCCTGCACCGGGGTTCTGACTCATCTCAAGGTCCTGTAGAGAAAGCTCCAACTTCTAGTGCTTAAACACCTCTGTGTGATCCTGTGCGTCGTACCTAGTGGGCAACAGAGGTCGCACCATGTTCAATAGAGTAGACAATATCTAAACAAGGGACACGGAAAGTAAGTGTGCACAAAAAGAAACAAAATAGCCAAAGGCATGATAGTACTGAACAAGAAATAACCTGACCTGGTAATCCTTGAACCCACAGACGGAGGGTAAGGAGGTACAAAAAGGCGAGGTGGCAGCAGTAGAAAGTAGGAATGTTATCGAAAAGAGACATCATGATGGTAAAAATGATCATAAACTACTGTGGAGATGGTGCTAGCTAAAGTGAACTAGTCCTAGGCTATAACTTATGAGGGAGAGTACGGTGTGCATCTGGAAGTTACCTGAACCGCGAGGGTGCGACCCCGGGCCGAGTCCAAAAGTAAAAGTACCGTACTGACAGAGCTGTAACACTGTGACCTGTGGTTGGGCTCCAGGACCCATCAAAATGGCCGTCCCTGTCTGCCTCCTTGACTCAGGACCCATCTGAATGATGGACGTCTCTCCTAACACGGGGGGCTATAGATCAGGTCCCAGTCGCTCCCGTACTCCACAATTATAAGTTTCCCAAAACCCGGTGAGTCAAGCAGAAAGTAACAATTTTATTAGTTGTTAGTGTCGTGAGGTGTGTCAAGTTTAATATTACTTAAACTACGTAGCCAATAGGGATCCACTATCGTACCAGTAATAGTAACATGTCTAGTCAAGAACCAATCTCAGGATAGTCCACTAGTCATCCAGTATCAACATAGTAACGTGTCAGCATAAGAACATCCCAAGGCTACACAATTTAACAATATTAAACTAACAAGGTACTAATAAGCTTGTGAGGCAACAAGATAATGAAACTGGTATGAGACAATGTAAAAGCATGAATGTTCCTCATGGCAAGACATTCCAAACTGAGCTGTAATAAAGCAAAAAACTGTATTTACAAGACAACCCAATCAAACGAAGAAAAGCAACATCTGATAAATAATGAAAGCTCGTAAGTCATCCACATCATGGCTCTAAAGGCTCTAGGCCATTTGGGATCAGAACGAGGGTTTCTCATCATATAGCGGGGGCACCCATGTCCACGGCAAAATCCACATGGTTCCTAACAAGGGGTTGGGGCTGGGGTTATGGGTCAAAACATCGGGGCTCCTATCCAAGTGAATCTCAGCAATAACCCAAAATCAGCGAGATGACCACCAGTCGGACTTAATGGCATCAGGAAAACAGTAAGCCGCAGGTGCAGTCAACACATGCCGCAAGAAAAAGGAACGACATCAACTATTTCAGCGAGCAAGGAGAACAACAGCAACTAAGGAGCCACCGATCCTAGGGTCAGCAAGCAAAAGAGGCAGACCGCAAACCAACATAGCCCCTAGAGCACCCCGGGACTCCACATGAGCGGACGAGGGAAACCTACCCACTATAACCATCGTTGGGGCTCGAACCCTACATCACTCCCCCTGAATCATCCTTTCCCGTCATAACAACCCAATTTTTATTTCGAAAAACCCAACACCTCATCTCGGGAAAACATGCAAGAGAATCAACAAAAACGAAAATGGAAAAAGGAGATAAAGTCTACCGAAATTAGAGCAGAAGAACCAAGGAAATCAAGATCCGAAGCACACAACAAAACTCCAAGAAACCGCAGCAAGGAAATAACTTCAAGCCCGAAGAAATCCAGATCTAATCTCCACAAGGATACTTACAGAGTTCTCAGCAGGAAGATGGAGGAGGCGGGTTCTTATAGAGTCGAAAAGACCCGTAGGAGGACGAGGGTTGACGTCGCGTGTCACTGCGAAGTGACTGGGGCGGTGAGAGCCCCATCGTGGGCCCCACAACGGCGGAAGTCTCCATCGAGGGACCTACATGACGCAGGAGAGTGAGAGAGAGAAGTGAGGGAGGGACCCTCGATCGAAGCCCTAAGGGGCTCGTCGAGAGAGAGAGCCAGCGAACCAACGAAAGGAAAAGGAACGGGAAAGAGAAAAACAAAAGGGGAGGGGTTGTGGTTTTATTAAAGCCCAACGGGCCTGGGCCTTTTCATTCTACCCACCTTAGAAAAATTCCGTCCTCGGAATTCTAGAGCAAGATAACATATACAAAACCCAAAAGAGATGCAACAACTGGCTACAACAAAATAAAGATTGGTTCAAACAACGGAAAATACAAACTAAAAGTCGGGAGCATCCGTCTCTATCACCTCCATGGTGATCGTCTGGTGCCTCTGAGGTGGTGGCGACCATCTTAAATGAACTTCTGCTTGCTGTTGTCATGCCCGCTCCCGCTGCATATATTCGTACTCTTGAGCTGTAGAGAGCATCTCAGCGTGGGTCGTCAGCCTGAGTCCTACCAATTTGTCGCGGATGTCGATGTCCAGGCCTTGCTGAAATCTCTTGGCCCGAGCATGAGGGATAGACACTGCGTCCTTGGTGAACCTACTGAGTTTAGAAAACTCAGCGTCGTACTCCTCTATAGTCATGGAGTCTTGCTTCAGGTCCATGAACTGTGCCTCCAACTCCATCTGTGCCTCTGGGGAGAAGTACTGGCCGTTGAACTCCTCATTGAATGTGGCCCAAGAGATCGGCTGAGGTAATCGGTCCTCTGCAGCATCCCACCAGTCTTTGGTATCTCTAGTCAACTGTAGCTTCCCCGTGCTAACCCACAATGCTGGAGGTGCCTCTGTTGCCTTCAGCATGTCGGTGATCGAGCGCATCCATCCCTCTGCAGCCAAAGCATATACTCGTCCATTAAAAACCGGCGGCTGAAGAGATCGAAATTGCTGCACTCCACCATCCAGCCTGGGTCCTTCCCGTATAGCCTGGATCAACTCTCGCACGGCCTGGTCTGAAATCTGATACACCGTGTTGATCTGACGCCACCGGACCCAGATCCTGATCCTGAAGCCATGAGCGCTCTCCGGACGGTCTGTCTCTTGCGTATATACACACCTGCATCCACAAAGCAAGATTAAGTCAATCGAGTATCACACTTCCTGCTTACTCTACACTGTTCACGAGGCGATTGTGTGGACCTGCATGTGCCACCACTTTGTAACGCCCCGCCTCCCGGCAGGTGCTGCTACGATTGAAACATGGGTGTACAGGTCCCGCAGGTGCCAGTGAAGTCAATGTGGAGCAGTGCAGAAGTAAGGAGGACACTCTAGAGATGACCAGTAACACAGTTCTAAATAAGAAAAAGACAGTAACAAACAAGGAAGGCAGTACAGAACAGGAAAGAGACAAGCAAAAAGCTACACTACTGCTGAAGCATAAATGGAATACTGACCTGCCACAACGTCAAGGCTCAAACGGTCTTGCACCGGGGTTCTGACTCCTCTCAAAGCTCCAACTCCTCGTGCTCAAACACCTCTGTGTGATCATGTGCGTCGTACCTAGTGGGCAACAGAGGTCGCACCATGCTCAATAGAGTAGACAATATCTAAACAAGGGACACAGAAAGTAAGTGTGCACAAAAAGAAACAAAATAACCAAAGGCATGATAGTACTGAACAAGAAATAACCTGACCTGGTAATCCATGAACCCACAGACGGGAGGGTAAGGAGGTACAAAAAGGCGAGGTGGCAGCAGTAGAAAGTAGGAATGTTATCGAAGAGAGACATATCATGATGGTAAAAATGATCATAAACTACTGTGGAGATGGTGCTAGCTAAAGTGAACTAGTTCTAGGCTGTAACTTATGAGGGGGAGTACGGTGTGCATCTGGAAGTTACCTGAACCGCGAGGGTGTGACCCCGGGCCGAGTCTAAAAGTAAAAGTACCGTACTGACAGAGCTGTAACACTGTGACATGTGGTGAGTCTCCAGGACCCATCAAGATGGCCGTCCCTGTCTGCCTCCCTGACTCAGGACCCATCTGAATTATGGACGTCTCCCCTAACAGGGGGGCTATAGACCAGGTCCCAGTCGCTCCCGTACTCCCCAATCATAAGTTTCTCAAAACCCGGTGAGTCAAGCAGAAAGTAACAATTTTATTAGTTAGTGTCGTGAGGTGTGTCAAGTTTAATATTACTTAAACTACGTAGCCAATAAAGATCCACTATCGTACCTGTAATAGTAACATGTCAAGTCAAGAACCAATCTCAGGATAGTCCACTAGTCATCCAGTATCAACATAGTAACGTGCCAGCATAAGAACATCCCAAGGCTACGCAATTTAATAATATTAAACTAACAAGGTACTAATAAGCTTGTGAGGCAACAAGATAATGAAACTGGTATGAGACAATGTAAAAGCATGAATGTTCCTCATGGCAAGACATTCCAAACTGAGCTGTAATAAAGCAAAAAACCGTATCTACAAGACAACCCAATCAAACGAAGAAAAGCAACATCTGATAAAAAATGAAAGCTCGTAAGTCATCCACATCATGGCTCTAGAGGCTCTAGGCCATTTGGGATCAGAACGGGGGTTTCTCATCATATAGCGGGGGCACCCATGTGCACGTCAAAATCCACATGATTCCTAACCAGGGGCTGGGGCTATGGGTCAAAACATCGGGGCTCCTATCCAAGTGAATCTCAGCAATAACCCAAAATCAGCGAGATGACCACCAGTTGGACTTAATGGCATCAGGAAAACAGTAAGCCGCAGGTGCAGTCAACACAGGCCGCAAGAAAAAGGAACGACATCAACTATTTCAGCGAGCAAGGAGAACAACAGCAACTAAGGAGCCACCGATCCTAGGGTCAACAAGCAAAAGGGGCAGACCGCAAACCAACATAGCCCCTAGAGCACCCCGGGACTCCACATGAGCGGACGAGGGAAACCTACCCACTATAACCATCGTAGGGGCTCTAACCCTACATCACTCCCCCCGAATCACCCTTTCCCGTCATAACAACCCAATTTTTATTTCGAAAAACCCAACACCTCATCTCGGGAAAACATGCAAGAGAATCAACAGAAACGAAAATGGAAAAGGAGATAAAGTCTACCGAAATCAGAGCAGAAGAACCAAGGAAAGATCCGAAGCACACTGCAAAACTTCAAGAAACCGCAGCAAGGAAATAACTTCAAGCCCGAAGAATCCGAATCTAATCTCCACAGATTTCTAGAGGATACTTACAGAGTTCTCAGCAGGAAGATGGAGGAGGATGGTCCTTGTAGAGTCGAAAGGACCCGTAGGAGGACGAGGGCTGACGTCGCACGTCGCACGTCGCTGCGAAGTGACTGGGGTGGTGAGAGCCCCATCGTGGGCCCCACGGCGGCGGAAGTCTCCATCGAGGGACCTATATGACGCATGAGAGGGAGAGAGAGAAGTGAGGAAGGGACTCTCGATCGAAGCCCTTGAGGGCTTGTGGCGTTCGCTGCGTGCGTGGGAAGGAGGGGAGACACGATCGATGCCATAAGAAGCTTGAGGGGCCGTCGAAGAGAGAGAGGGGGCCATGGGGCTTTGCCGAAGCCCACGAGAGCTTCTCGCTGCCGGATCGATAGGGAGAGAGAAAGGGCGAATGAAAAAGCCCTAAGGGGCTCGTCGAGAGAGAGCCAGCGAACCATTGTAAAGAAAAGGAACGGGAAAGAGAACAACAAAAGGGGAGGGGCCGGGGTCTTATTAAAGCCCAGTGGGCCTAGGCCTTTACATATCTTTTCAGTTACGCAGGTGTTACGCCACGATCTCTTTCCATTATCTTCTCCTAATGGCTCTCATCTACTCTTTATAATTCTCCTCGCTGTTTCAAAGGGTTTTCCACTTCGGGAAAAAATTATTCCTCTAAATTTCAGATTTCTGAGTTTTCGTTCGGTTTGGGTGATTCGATCGGTTTTCGGGCTCGGATCTTCGCCAAGTTTCCCCCTTCCGATCGAGCAAGCCACAGCTGCACTCCGGCAAGGCGTCATGGTTGTTCGGGGATTTTGGTGGTTTTTGACTTCGATTCACAGTAGATTATTCTTAATTCTAGTTTGTTTTGATTTATTTCTCAAAACTTTGAATCATTGGTATTATTTGGTTAGAGAAATTTATTTTATGCTGAAAAGTGATTTTAGTTTTAAAAGATTCATGCAATGATAAGGATTTTTTGTTGATTTGGGCGATGAAATTATTTATACTCATTTGAGCTTCAACTGTAATGTGTGTTTTACTTGGGGGTTTCTCCCCTCTTATGATGCGAATTTTGGGTGTTTGGAAGGGATATGATGATTAATGGGGTTTATTTGAGAGATACCATGATCAAATGACGGCTTTGCAGTGACTTCCGCCGCTGCCCTTATGCTGCTTGAAGTTCGGTTGTCTTTCTGTTTCCCTTTGACTGAAGGCTTTTGGCTTCTTCTTGAACTTGCTTGGAGCATTGGGTTCTATGCGTTTGTGAGCATTTGTGACTGTTTTTCTTTTGTTCCTTTTTTGCTTCCTTGGAGCTCATAGCCCCCCGACATTAGACTGAAGCCTTCGGTCATTCCCTTGGGTAGACTGCATCAGTCCGGCATATCGTTTCGTACTGTTCAAAACTTCATGAAGCATCATCGGAGGAAGACACCCTTCAAAACTTCATGAATCATCATATCCATCTCCATTAATTCCAATAAATAAAATAACTAAAAATCTAGTAAAGACCGAATTTACCGTTCACCGAAGTCGCGCAAGAACTCAGAAATCCAACAAGCTCAAAACCAAATTCCAAGTCGTTAGAAAACTTTGAAGAGAAAGGAAGAGATTTTGCGCATAATAAAACCTTTAGACTCAAGGTCCTTCCATTGAAGAGAAAACGTAGGGAAATATGAAGTCCAATTCGTGATGGACTCCTTGAGCGAGGGCCGGCTCCGATCGGGGGTTGGTTTCGTTGGAGCTAGGGTTTGGTTGGCTAGGGATGTTAAGTATTGATTCTCCTGATTTGGTTTTGATGATGAACAAACATAAATATTGTGTACTAATTCTCTTTGAGCGCAGTTATGGAGATCGTCGCCAATTTACTTTGTAGTAATTCTCTTTGAGCGCAGTTATGGAGATCGTCGCCAATTTACTTTGTAGATCTCAAGTGACGTCTCAAGACTTATTTAGAGCGTATGATCGTTGTGCCTGAAGCTTCGTTGAAGCTCAAGGAGTTGTTAATGAAGTCAAGGGATTCAGACTCATCATGTTGAAGCTTTGAAGACGGTTTGTCGTGTATATTTATATTGTCTTCTAGCTTCGTTTCATAGAATGTTAAGCCTTGAGTCTTACTTACCTAGTAATCCTCATATCTATCTTATCTTATCACTAAGAATGCCCTAAGCCATTAGATAGGGTTCATTGCCTATCGTCCTTGATTTGGCTTTCTTGTGCATCTTAGTTGGTTCAAGAAAAATAATTAATCGATTAAAAGACAATCTAATCGGTTAGGAATTCTTCTTGAACCGACTAGTCTTCTTTAAGAATCTTAGCCTAATCTCTGTTGACCAACTAATCGGTCCAAAAAGGTTCACCGACCGACTAGTTCTCAAACTAGTCTGTTAATGTTTCTTCTTAGACCGACTAGATTACCCTTCTTAATTTCACTCTATTCTTTGTTTGAAACTAGTCGGTCCAAGAAGGTTCACCGACCGACTAATTCTCTAACTAATCGGTCAGTGATCCTTCTTAGACCGATTAAGCCGCTTTAATTTTCCAGCCGTTGGAGATTTTATTTCCACGATTTTTCTGGATTTGTTTTGATTCTTTCCATATCTGTTTGATGCGTTTCATACATGGAAATTCCTCTATTATGAGAGGGATTTCAGATCTAATTTCAGATCCATCGATTATCATTTTTGAAACTCTCGAATTTGTGAAAGGCTCTCTATCTATCTTTTTGACCTAATCATTCCAAGAGTTTTTAAGCTTTTGTGCGATCATTCTCCTGAAGGATTCAAGGATCAAGATCTTCATCCTAGCCGTCTCCAACTGCTCATCTCGTTGGTGCTAGGGTTGCAATCGTTCTTTCGTGATCTTTTCTCATCATCTCTCCTTGTCCTAATATCGTAAGTATTTCTCAAGGCATATGAATTTGGGGTGAATTCTTAATATTTCATTAAACTCTATATTATAGTTTTCTCTCGGTTTGTGAGAGGTTCGTGATCCCGGTTTGTGGGAGTCACGATTCAATTGTTGTATTGATTTATCTTGTAGTATTTTCTATAAGAAGTTTTTAGTGAAAGCTTGAGTTAGTGGATTCTAACTCAAGTAGCCGGAAGGGATCCGGGTGTCTGGGACGTAGGATCACCGGGAACAAGTCGGGGATACTTGGGTGGATCCGAACCCATTATATCTATTGTTTGCATTGTGATCTTCTTGTTGTTCATCTTTATTCTGCATTGTTGTTTGTATTTGCAAAATAATTAGGAATTATCCTCTTGATTATTTTAAAGTACTATTCACCCCCCTCTAGTACTTGTGCAGTAGCTTCTAGGGTATTACATTTGGTATCGGAGCTTGGTTCATAGCTATGACAAACAACGACAACAAGGCCGTTCGACCACCTTCCGACTACAGTCCTTACAAGAATCGTGAAGGAGCCTATTCAGTGATCGAAGGATACTCCTCAACCATGCCTCCTCACTTCAACGGTACCAACTATAGGTATTGGAAATGCCGGATGAAAACTTTCCTCCGGAGTGCATCACTTTGGAGAGCCACGTTAGCGGAGTACATTGAGCCCACTGAAGAAGACTTCACACAGTGGACTGCCGCGGAGGTCGACGCGGAGGTGAGCAATGCCAAGGCAATGAATGCCTTACAATGTGCACTGGAGCCTGAAGACTTCAACAAGAAATGCACCTGTAAGAGTGCATATCAGATTTGGAATCTGTTGCGGGGTGGAACTCGCGTACAATGAATTTATATTGCGGGGAACCAATGGCACGATGGTTATGCTAATGACAAGATTAGGGTAGGCAATTTGACAGGTGATTAGTGGGGTGATGAGGCTAAACCTGCTGCGGAAGCTGATCACGGTACCGAATCCGGTGAGATTTGATGGATGGGTCGGCCTGCTTAGGTTGAGGGCGAGCACGACCGGGGATGACGAGCTAACTTGCGCAAGGAGCAACTCGTCAGAAAGGCCGGGTTGGGGTCCAACCCTTAGCCTCTCCGATGCCTAAGTCAGTAATAGGACTTAAAACAGGGGCTAGGCACGCAGGTCGGACTGAGGGTGAGTCGACCGTACGTGACGAGCTATGAGTGGAAGAACAAAGATATGGACGACCTTTGTTCTTGTGTGTGAATAATAAGATTGGGAGTCGATTGCCAACCTCTTCACCGTTGGAGGCGAAGGGGTATTTATACCTGACGGGAGGCGGTTAGGTGAGGCTGACCTGGCATGCTGACTCGATGTGCTGAGCTGGCCCGGGTGTCAGCGGAAGCTTCAGACGAGGATGATAGGAACAGGAGTGTCAGCCACGCTTTTGTCAGACGGCGTAACGGCCAGGGGCGCTTTTGTCAGAGTGTCAGGGCCGAAAGCATTAAGTGTCAGGGGCGCGCATCGGCCAGGTGATGCTTTGTCAGATGGTCGGGTGGCGTAAGTGTCAGTAGCGTCCTTGTACTAGGTTATCTGTCGCGTCATATGTGCCAAAGATCCGTCGGAGCGCCTCCCAGGGGCAGGGCCCGAGACGAGTCGTCGATCCGGCCCGGGCCGAGGCTGAGCGGCCCGGATGCACATTTTTCGCGCGGGTCCTGTCGAACCGGGGGCGGACTGATGCGTATCCCGTTGGGGTCGTGTTGGAGAGCCCCATGTCCGCGGCCAAGGCGGGGTGTGCCCATCTCACTATCGTGTCGGACTCTAGGGTCGACAGGCGCCCTGCGGGCCTCTGAAGGTTAGGCGTGGAGCGCCCTGTCGCAGGGTTGGCCGCCCGTTCGGGGAGGGAGGGGCGAGCCAATGGGGTATTCGGTGGTTTAGGGCGGAAGGTCGGACTCTCACGATCTCTAGGTCGTAACAGAATCAATTACTCATCTTACACGAGGGAACGAGCGGGGTAAAACACTCTAAATTCACTGTTGCTAACAAAGAATTCGAGTTATTTCACATAGAACAGGGTGAAAGAATTAAGGAGTACTATGCTCGTTTCGTGGCCCTAACCAACGAATTGGAAGCTCTTGGGAAGACCTATACCCAAGAAGAAAAGTCGCAAAGATCATTGATGGACTTCCTTCGAGTTGGGAAAAGCGAACCTACGCTATCGAGGAAGGTAATGATATGTCAAAATATACTGATGTTCAACTAATGGATACCTTAATGTCTTATGAGGTACGAAAGGACAGCAAGATCAAGATACAGGACAAGATGACGGCATTCTTGAAGCAAGAAGAGCCAAAGAAAAAGGCGATTGCTTTGAAGGCCGCCCCTACCACACCTATCGATAGTGAAGAATCAGAAACTGAGTTGGACATGGAATCTTTGGCCCTCATGGCAAAGAAGTTCAACCGGGTTTTCCGAAAAGGTAATTTCAAGAACAAATCCAAAGTTGGTTCTACTAATGCCTCTGCTCCTCTGTGTTTCAAATGCAATAAGCCAGGACACATCAAGGTCGATTGTCCTCTCAACAAACAAAAGGAGAAGTGGAAGGCACCTAAGTTCGACAAGTCAAGAAAGTACAAGGAGTATAAGAAAGGGCTTCTCGGTACATTCACCGACTCGGAAGAGGATTCTTCAAGTGGTGAGTCAGATGAATAACAAGTGGAGAAAGCACACATGTACTTCATGGCAAGAGAACAATATGATCAAGAGACCGCTTCAGATGAAAGCGAGGATGAAGGTGAAGAGGTAACTATGGATGACCTTAGATTATCTAATGAAGAAATTTGGTTTAAGTATTCTAAGTTAGTAAATAGATATACTAAAATCAAAGATGAGCTAACTAGTCTTCAAACCACTCCTAAACCTGTCATCACCAACAACGACACCGTTGTTGAAGCCTTGAGAACTGAGATTATAAATCTCAAATCTCAACTTGAGCATGTTAACATTGAGGATTCGGATGAACATGAGATATCGGATTTGATTTCTCGAAACTCAACTTTGAGTATTGAGAATGAGAATCTTAAGTCACGTGTTTGTGAACTCACAACGCAAGTGTCCACTTTGGATACTAAAATACTTTCTCTCACTGAGAAATATGAGTCCACATTAGGCCTGATTGAGAAATTCAACAAAGGCAAGGATCATTTGGATAATATTCTAAATGACTTATTTCCGGCCAATCATCGCATTGGATTGGGGTATAAGAAGGAAAATTCATCCAAATCTTTCACCACCTTTGTAAGGCCATCATCCGATGCCTCAACTAGTGGGAGTAAACACCCCATAGGTAGTTCATCTACCAATGGTACTTCCATTAAGTACACATCCCCTTTTGGAAAGAAACACACTTTGGGTGGACCTCCAAAGAAGGGTCATGCATTTTTGTACACAAATACTATACCACATAGGAACACACCTCATACTCCACAAGTTCACACTTATGATGATTTCTATGCTCCACGTCCACGAGCACGTCCACACCAAGTGAGAACACTCACGCACGTGTTCCCCCACATGCATATGCTCACCCACATCATTATTACATGAATGATTTCCATCATGCACCGTATCATATGTTGCCACCACCATTTCATCATGTGCCACATGCTTATCCACGCCATGCATACACTAGGCCACTTCCCCGTAGAACACATGCACCACGTAGAAATCAACAAAATGTGCATGTTTCCAATAGGAATAGGGCTCCCAAGGCATTCTCTATTTGGGGCTCGAAGGACACTAGCATGCATGAGAAACAAGCATATATAAACTCATATTTTATGAATGTTGTGCACAATGATGATTACGTTGGGAAGTCTAAGTCCAATTGGACTTGGCTTCCAAAGGTCTAATCCTTTAGGACCCATGACCTTGGGTACCATGATACAATGTTTTTATCTTCAGGTACTCAAGAAAAAGAAAAGGAGCAACAAATCTAAATCTGGCTCCAAGAACGGTTGGATACTTGATAGCGGGTGCTCAAAACACATGACTGGTAAAGCTCTGTTGCTTTCCGAAGTGGTACCCATTGAAAATGGAAACCGAGTGGTCTTTAGAGGCAACGAGAGCGGAACCATCATAGGTGTTGGAAAAGTGGGTAACCCTTCTAAACCTCTTATAAATGATGTTTACCTTGTTAAAGGTTTAAATCACAATCTAATCTCTATAAGTCAACTTTGTGACAATGGTTACAAAGTTAGCTTTGAGAAAGAAATGTGCCATATTTTAAGAACTGATAATAATAATGTGTTGTTCTCTGGCACACGCCATAAGGACTTAAATATATTAGATATTCCAATTTCTCAAGAACAATGTCTTATTGCCAACGCAAGTGAACAACACTTATGGCATCGACGTTTTGGTCATGCGAATTTCGGAACACTTTTCAAACTATCCAAGCTAAATTCTATAAAAGGATTCCATAAGCTTTCTTTTCAAAAGGAAAGCTTTTGCGACTCGTGTCAACGAGGCAAACTTCCAAAATCGTCATTCAAACCTAAGAAAAGCATATCCTCTAAACGGCCTCTAGAGCTTTTGCATCTAGATCTTTTTGGGCCAACTAGAGTTGCTTCATTAGGGAATGCCTGATATGGACTTGTCATTGTTGATGACTTTTCTAGATTTACTTGGGTATTTTGTTAAGAAAGTACAAAATCTCATTGGAACCACCATTGTCACTATTTGTAGTGATCATGGAGGGGAATTTAAGAACGAGTCTTTCTCAAACTTCTGTGATGAGGTTGGTATTACTCACACCTTTTCTTTTCCTCGCGTACCCCCTCAAAATGGTATTGTTGAGAGAAAGAATAGAATGCTAGTGGAATGTGCTCGCACTATGCTTGATGATAGCCATCTGGGCCATCAATTTTGGGCAGAAGCGATACATACCGCTTGCTATGTGTTTAATAGAATACCCTTGAGGCCCGGCACTAAACAAACTTGTTATGAATTGTTGTTTGATAGGTTACCTCAAGTTAAACATTTTAGAGTTTTTGGTGCAAAATGTTTTATCAAGAACACGTATGGTAGTTTGGATAAATTTGATCCAAGATCCGATGAGGGGATATTTGTTGGATATTCCTCCCGTAGCAAAGCCTACCGGATATACAACAAATGAACCTCAACGATCGAGGAATCACTTCATGTATCATTTAATGAAGACTTTGTCCCTCCTAGAATTATCGATGACGATGATTCTATGGAAGTAGTTTGTGATTCTGTTGATAAGTCTAATGCTATTGATTCTGTTGAAACTAACCCTACTAATGAATCTCTTGAGAATGTTCCTAGTAACCAGGATGTTCCCAGAAATCTTCCAACAGTTCGTGACCATCCTCATGAGCAAGTTATTGGCAACATGGAAGATGGTGTCAAAACAAGGTCTCAAGTCAACTTCTTCGTTCAGTGTGTCTTTGTTTCTTCCGTGGAACCAAAGAATATCAACGAGACGTGCGAAGATAGTTCTTGGATCGTAGCCATGGAAGAGGAGCTCATTCAGTTTGAGAGGAATGAGGTCTGGGAGCTCGTTCCGTTGCCTTCGAAGAACCACAACGTTATAGGAACGAAATGGATTTTCAAGAACAAGACAGACGAGAACCAAAATGTCATCCGGAACAAAGCTCGGTTAGTTGCTTAAGGCTACAGGCAAGAGGAAGGTATCGATTTCGAGGAATCTTTTGCACCTGTAGCTAGATTAGAATCTATTAGACTATTATTGTCATTTGCATGCCATAAAGATTTCAAACCTTTTCAAATGGATGTAAAGAGTGTGTTTTTAAATGGGGATGTGGTTGAGGAAGTTTATGTTTCTCAACTTCCGGGTTTTATAAACGAAAAATTTCCAAATCACGTTTTCAAACTTAAGAAATCACTTTATGGTTTGAGACAATCTACTAGAGCTTGGTATGACCGCTTAAAGAACTTTCTTTTGGATTTGGGTTTCAAAATGGGTGAGGTTGATGCAACGCTTTTTGTTAAGTATGCTAATCATGACATTATTCATGTTCAAATTTACGTAGATGATATCATTTTCGGTGCTACTAATTTCACTTTTTGCGAAGAGTTTTCTAATATTATGAAGGATCAGTTTGAGATGAGCCACATGAGTGAGCTCAAATATTTCTTAGGACTCCAAATTCGCCAAATGAACGATGTGATCTGCATCCACCAAACCAAGTACACGGTGGAGCTGCTAAAGCGATTTGAAATGGAGAATGCTTCTAGCAAGAAGACTGATGAGCACCACACACATCTTGAGGTATGGAGAATGCTTCTAGCAAGATGTAGACATTCGTCTATATCGAGGTATGATAGGTAGTCTATTATATCTTACTTCTAGTAGGCCAGATATAATGTTTGCAGTATGTGTTTGTGCTAGGTATCAGTCACAACCTAAGGAATCACACTTAATAGCGGTTAAACATATTTTCCGTTATTTAAGTCACACACTCGACTACGGGTTATTTTATCCAAAGTCAAGCACATATGAGTTAATCTCATATAGTGATGCAGATTATGCTGGATGCAAATCCGACAGGAAAAGTACTAGTGACACTTGCCATTTTATAGGAAATTCCCTTGTCTCTTGGTTTTCCAAGAAGCAGAATTTCGTATCACTTTCAACCACCGAGGCTGAATATATCGCCGCCGGTGCTGCATGTGTACATGTTCTTTGGATGAGACACACACTGAAAGACTTTGGTGTACACTGTGATACTTGCCCTATTATGGTGGACAACCTAAGTGCAATATGTCTCTCTAAGAATCCGATACACCATTCCCGTACCACACACATAGATGTCCGTCACCATTTCTTAGATGACCATGTAGCTAAAAAGGCCATAATATTAGTGTACGTTGAAACCCAGAAGCAAATCGCCGATATTTTCACGAAACCACTTAAGGAAGATACCTTTGTGCGGTTACGTCGAGAATGAGGGATTATGGGTGAATCCGAGATTTAGTACTCATATTTTTATATAATTTTGCATGATAATGCTATTCATAAGCTAATGCATATATTTGATGTGATATTCTCTATTCATGCTGGATTTATGACTGGTTTTTAGTTTTGCGTGTCGTATTTATGATTTTATGGTTTTATGGGGTAGCATAAGTGCGTACGAGAGTGTTTAGATGCTTAGTCCAAGTGCTCTTGGGAAAGAACTCAAAATTTCTCATTTTCAAATTTTTTTGGACTCAGTTAGTCGGTTCCAGTTCATTTACAGACCGACTAGTTTTGGGTTTGTACGAGAGTGTTTAGATGCTTAGTCCAAGTGCGTATTGATTCTCCTACCTCTGTCTCCTGAGTCTACCTTGGAGGACTCTCATTTGAGCACTTTGGATGATACATCTAGTTGTGAGAGAGGGATGCTAGGATAGTTGGGTGGTTATTTTGTATGTTTTTGTTATATCTTGGTGTATGTTGTGACATTTTGTTGTTATCTGCTCGTGCACTATGTGATACTCTCTGATAATGTTAGATATTTTTTGTGTTGGCTGGATGTATCTCTTTTGCTGGTTCTATATATATACACCCTGTTGCAGTTCGTATCTTTGTGCATGTTGTGCTATGTCTCTGTCGTTTCTTTCGTCGCTCGTCGACTATGTTAGTTCTTTAGCTTTGTTTGTATGAAAACATGAATTGTTTTCTATACACTCAATTCGCTAAAATGTTGATATTGGAGAGATTGTTCCTTTAATCAATCATATGATTTGATGTTGTTTTTGATGATTTCTCTTTTCGTTTTTCGACCATAGTCTACTTGACACACTTTGTTTTCTTCGATATTTTCCTTGGTGTCATTTGGACAGTCGTCACATTCTTCGACTCTCTTGTTTGGATTTTTGTTTAGCCATAGTTGTTATCGTTGCCTTCCTCCCGCTCTTTTTGGATAATGCCAAAGGGGGAGAGAATTAATAATGACTTAGTGCTAAATGATAATTTAAACATTACCGTGAATCTAATTTCATATGCTAGATTCAGGGTGAGTGAAGATATAGAAATCTATGGATTCCGATCCTAAATTTCGATAGGTGGATCATGCTTTATTCTTTTCTCTGTTGCTTGATGCTTCTGTTTATTATTTAAGATGGAGCTAACGTGTCATCAATACAGGGTGAGTAAGTAAATTTCATTTATTTCATTATTATTGATGTATATTTATGTTGGTTTGTCATCACCAAAAAGGAGGAGAATGTTGAGTATTGATTCTCCTGATTTGGTTTTGATGATGAACAAACATAAATATTGTGTACTAATTCTCTTTGAGCGCAGTTATGGAGATCGTCGCCAATTTACTTTGTAGATCTCAAGCGACGTCTCAATACTTCTTTAGAGCGCATGATCGATGTGCCTGAATCTTCGTTGAAGCTCAAGGAGTTGTTAATGAAGTCAAGGGATTCAGACTCATCATGTTGAAGCTTTGAAGACGGTTTGTCATGTATATTTATATTGTCTTCTAGCTTCGTTTCATAGCATGTTAAGCCTTGAGTCTTACTTGCCTAGTAATCCTCATATCTATCTTATCTTATCACTAAGAATGCCCTAGAAGCCATTAGATAGGGTTCATTGCCTATCGTCTTTGATTTGGCTTTCTTGTGCATCTTAGTTGGTTCAAGAAGAATAATTAATCGATTAAAAGACAATCTAATCGGTTAGGAATTCTTCTTGAACCGACTAGTCTTCTTTAAGAATCTTAGCCTAATCTCTGTTGACCAACTAGTCGGTCCAAGCAGGTTCACCGACCGACTAGTTTTCAAACTAGTCGGTTAATGTCTCTTCTTAGACCGACTAGATTACCCTTCTTAATTTCACTCTATTCTCTGTTTGAAACTAGTCGGTCCAAGAAGGTTCACCGACCGACTAGTTCTCCAACTAATCGGTCAATGTTCCTTCTTACACCGATTAAGCTGCTTTAATTTTCCAGCCGTTGGAGATTTTA
Organism: Scilla litardierei; assembly: GCA_030789695.1. Lineage (NCBI taxonomy): Eukaryota > Viridiplantae > Streptophyta > Magnoliopsida > Asparagales > Asparagaceae > Scilla > Scilla litardierei. The sequence continues at coordinate 112,868,091 of CM061135.1, forward strand.
TTTCCACGATTTTTCTGGATCTGTTTTGATTCTTTCCATATCTGTTTGATGCGTTTCATACATGGAAATTCCTCTATTATGAGAGGGATTTCAGATCTAATTTCAGATCCATCGAATATCATTTTTGAAACTCTCGAATTTGTGAAAGGCTCTCTCTCTGTCTTTTGACCTAATCCTTCCAAGAGTTTTTAAGCTTTTGTGCGATCATTCTCCTGAAGGATTCAAGGATCAAGATCTTCATCCTAGCCGTCTCCAACTGCTCATCTCGTTGGTGCTAGGGTTGCAATCGTTCTTTCGTGATCTTTTCTCATCATCTCTCCTTGTCCTAATATCGTAAGTATTTCTCAAGGCATATGAATTTGGGGTGAGTTCTTTATATTTCATTAAACTCTATATTATAGTTTTCTCTCGGTTTGTGAGAGGTTCGTGATCCCGGTTTGTGGGAGTCACGATTCAATTGTTATATTAATTTATCTTGTAGTATTTTCTACAAGAAGTTTTAAGTGAAAGCTTGAGTTAGTGGATTCTAACTCAAGTAGCCGGAAGGGATCCGTGTGTCTGGGACGTAGGATCACCGGGAACAAGTCGGGGATGCTTGGGTGGATCCGAACCCATTATATCTATTGTTTGCATTGTGATCTTCTTGTTGTTCATCTTTATTCCGCATTGTTGTTTGTGTTTGCAAAATAATTAGGAATTATCCTCTTGATTATTTTAAAGTACTATTCACCCCCCTCTAGTACTTGTGCAGTAGCTTCTAGGGTATTACAACGGTTTCATTTTTTGCGTGCCGCCGTGAGAGACAGAGGTGAAAGAGAGAGAGGGGGGGGGGGGAGCTGGGGTTTGTTTTAGTAGAGGGTGGGACGGAGTTGGTGGGCTGCAGGCTCAATTAAAATAAGAAATGAAGAGGATAAAAAGTAAGGGTTTTGGGCTGTGGGTTGTTGGGCCGAGAAAATAAAGAAAAGAGAGAAAGAAAGGAAAGAAAGGAAAGAGAGAGAAAAGAAAGTGGGCTGGGGTTTGGGCCAAACTAATAAAGAAAAGAAATGAAAGAAGAAGGAAGGAAGAGAAAAAGGAAAGAGAAATGAAAAAGTAAAATAAAAGTTAAAATCAATCACTTAAATCCACAAAATTTAATTAGGTAAAATTCGGACCGTTACATCTTACTCCTCCACCCAAACCAAAAAAAAAGAAAGGAAGAGGAAGAGGAAGAGGAAGAGGAAGAGAAAGAGAAAGAGAAAACACACGAACAAAAAGAAAAGCATATAAAGAAAACGACATTTACTTCTTTGTACTGCTCCTTTCGTTTTCTTCCTTCAAACAAAAAGGGTCCACGGTGCCTGTAATGGTCTTTGGCAAAGAATTTATGTTGGTGTAAATAACTTTCTTTTGGATTGTTCTTGATATTAATGCTCTATTTGTGTATTTTTGTTGATTCTTCAACTTTTCATTTAAATCATGCTAGGGTGGATAACTTTTCAGTTGCTTAACGCAAATGTATACATTATTATATTTCAGGTTCAGATTACAATTTCATATATTCTATACATGCATGCTACGAGAACCTTGGAAATATTGGATGTCATTTTTGAAGATTAGATGTTAGCCTTCACTTTGATCCAAGTTAGACCAAGTTAAACCTCATTAAAGGAAACATGTATTTAATCGTATTTTGAGCTTCTTATTTTAGAAAAAACAATTTGAAAATCAATAAAGAATTCAATGGTCTAGAACGTGAGCTTTATGTTTTTTAAAATTCGATTTTTAATTTTATCAATGGATTGCTATGTTGCTGTCTTGTTTAGACCTTGCCCGTCAGGGTATACACAATTTATATATATTGTGCTTCCCTATTGAGCTAGACTTGATCTACGTATAAATGAGTTTTAGACTTCATCACTTTGTTTCCGTGGCATTATGCTTCTTAGCGAACAAGGCAGATCTTCTTATTTGCTGATCTTCAGGCCCCGTAGTAGGCTAGTGCACAAACTCATAGATATCATGTGAAGTCGTAATGGTTGTCGTACGGGGAGTTGAACCCTCATCCATATGACAAGCTTGTTGGAAGGCACTGACCAATTGCAAATCTTAATTTCGAAACTTCTTGTATATACTTTTGAAGAGCTTGGGAAGTGTACAAGTTCATCAACTTCTTGCACATCTTGATTGAAGATGTTTTTTAAATGGCTAAACTTTATATCCCGATTTCAATCTAAACTATAGAAATTATATGTTCTAAAACATGCTTACTGTTTTCCTGTATTTTCGAAGGAAATAAATGGGAAGCCAAAGATTTTTGAATGGCCCATTTTAAATTAAAAATACGTGTCTATACAATCCATAATTGGTGAATTCTGATGCCTTTAAAAGCTTGTCTATTTTCCTTTGAGATATCAAAATCACAATCTGCAATAAAAAGCAAGGAAGACTTTAAAAGCTTCTTTCTTTATTTCTCCTTTTATGTCTGTCAAATTGAACTGTGAAAGATAGACATTCCATACTTTCGGAAATTGTTACGTCGAAAAATTTTAGAAGAAAATTTCAAAAGAGAATTGGGTCAAGTGCATAAATTGGCGGAGTTTGATATGAATTTGAGCATACATGCGCTTTGTTTTTCTGTTGCCGATTTTCAGTATGAATCAACATTATGTTCCTCTCATGCTGGAATTGTAATTATGCTGAAGTTTGCACCAATTCATATATGATAAATACATGTCATTGGTGATACATGAAGCTGACATAGATGGGACAGACACATGGACACATGCTGGAGAATGATACCATTCTCCTTAATTTTGAATCCTCGAAAATAATGATCAAGATCAAGAGAAGATCAAAGGTGCATACACGTCTTGATTTAAATTGAACTGTCAACATTTTTGAATAACTGCATGCATTTGATGATGGTTAAAGAAAAGAGAGAGAAAAGAGAGAGAGAAAAGAAAGTGGGCTGGGGGTTTAAGGAAAAGAAAAGAAAGAAGAAGAAAAGAAGAGAAAAAGAAAAGAAGAGAAAAAGAAAAGAGAGAAGAAGCTAGGGAGATCTTTTTGATCAGACCTCCCGATTGCTCAAGTGTCTTTGGTAAAAGATGAAACCCCAAACAGCCGAATGCCTTATACTCATGCTTACCTTGCTTGTTTTTAATTATGATCCGCTAGATGTTACATAATTGCTTAGTTCTTCAGTTTCATGATTTTGTAGGAACCATTATTACAAATGGATTCTCTTTTTCTCTCAGGCCTTTCTGCAACTCTTTTCCTTTTGTTATGTTTTTGTTTTTTTGGGTTATAGTTTTTACCTTAGTTTTATGGAGGAAGAAATGCGATTTTAAGTCTTTTTGATGCAATCGCCTCGAAACCTTTTCATCTGATTCTCTTTTTCTCTGAGGCCTTGTTCTGCAATTCTTTATCTTAGATTTTGTTTTTGTTTTTTGGGTTATAATTTTTACCTTAGTTTTATGTAGGAAGAAATGCCTCGCCTTGAAACTTTTGATCTGCAGGTGAATTGTGGTCAGGACATGAAAGTGGAGTTATTAAGGCATGGCCATGGGAAACTATTGAAAAATCCCTGTCTCTTACAACAGAAGAACGGCACATGGCAGCTTTATTAATTGAGAGGTCGTTTATTGATCTGAGGAGCCTTGTCACTGTCGAAGGCATCTGTCCCTTGCCTAGTGTAAACGTAAGACATCTGTTGTCTGACAACTCTAGATCAAAGGTGTGGAGTGGCGGTTCCCAATCTTTTGCACTGTGGTAAATGCCATATAAAGTCTTCCATCCATTGTTTGTGATAAAGGATTCTGAAATATTGTGGCACTAGTTTACCATATAAGATTGTTATTTGCTATTTTAAAATACTTGAACATCCTTTCTGTTGACTATACAGGGATTCTCGTAAAAAGGAACTTCTGAAAGTGTTCGGCATAAATGGTCAAGTTGAGATTCAAGTGGATCAATCTCATGTCCATGATCCATATTCTGAGGATGATATGAAGGTGAAGCTTGTTTCCAGTACAAAGAAAGAAAAGTCACAAGGTTCTGGTGGCTTTTTCCAACGTTCCCGTAATGCATTGGTAGGTGCTGCTGATGCTGTTAGGAGAGTAGCAGCAAAGGGAGCATTTGTAGATGATAGGAAAATAGAAGCATTGACACTGTCAGTGGATGGGATCATTTGGCTTGGTTGCTCAAATGGCTCACTTATTCAATGGGATGGAAATGGTAATCGATTGCAAGAGTTTCAGCATCGCTCTTTTTCAGTTCATTGTATTTGTACCTTTGGGGCACGGATATGGGTAGGCTATGCCAATGGAAATATCCAAATTATGGATCTTGAGGGGACATTGCTTGGTGGTTGGGTTGCTCATAGCAGCGCGGTTGTAAGAATGGCCATCGGAGGTTCTTATATCTTCTCACTGGCTAATCATGGTGGCATTCGTGGATGGTACCTGGCTTCTCCTGGGCCTTTAGATGGTATCTTGCGTGCAGAATTGACCAATAAAGAGGTTTTATACTCCAAAAGAGAAAATTTTAAATTTTTAGCTGGTACTTGGAATGTCGGTCAAGAGAGGGCCACACATGATTCACTTGTAACCTGGCTGGCTTGTGCAAAATCAGAGGTATCACTAGTTGTTGTTGGGTTGCAAGAGATAGAGATGGGTGCGGGTTTTCTTGCAATGGCTGCAGCAAAAGAAAGTGTAAGATCCATCCGATTTTTTAAAATTAATGCGTATCCGTAGCAGTATTCATCTGTAAGTGTAACATCCATGGTTATGTTTTCTTAAGAAAGCATTTTAATTGGATAAAATGCATAATACCCAAATGTTTCACGACCTTTGCACACTAATATCTTAATGATTTTTTAGCATTATACGATCAATATCATATCTTATGTTTCACTACTTGTACACATGAATGCCATAAATTTTTAAGCATTATGCTATATGTTAGAATTAGAGTATTATTTGTGTGTGTACGGTGGTTTTCGGGTGCGAAAATATTTTTTTTTTGAATTTTTTTCAAATTTTTTTGATGTTTAATCCATACAATTATATACCCCACGAAAAATAATGGGTGAACCCTAGGGGGATTTGAGCACCGATTCATACGTTACAAATTTAACGGTTCCAGAATGCCTTGATCGAAGGCCAAATGACATTATTTTTCAACTATTATTTTTTGAGGGGTGTATAACAAAATAAAATGAAAGTAGAAAAAGTTTGATAATTTTTTTCAAAAAAAAATAAAAAACATTTTGCACGTGTGAAATGTTCTCATACGAAGATTTACACACGCATATATGTATGTATGTATGTATGTATGTATGTATGTATGTATGTATGTATTTCTCCTTGGTTAGCAAAAAAACTCCACACTTCATATTTTTTTTCATGATTAGATCGTTCATTTTGATTATCATGTTTCAAAATATCATACCATCAATTTTCAAGTGAACCTAAGTGGTTTTACTTGTTCATCTAACCGTTACAAAATGTTTTATTACTACAAAAGTTTTGCGATGAGTGGATGAGCGAGAAAAATCTCTGGCATTCTCTTAAAAATTTATAGTTTGGAATTTTAGAACATGAACATCAAAATGAATAGATCCAATCGTGTGAAAAAATAAGGCTGGGATTTGACCCTAGCCAAAGCGGAAATTTTCTCCATGGTTAACTGTTGCCTAAATATATAATACAACTAAGGAGATGATTAACTCTATAACTTATATTTTCTTAAGTTCTCTTGTTCTTTGATTCCAACCTGGTATTAGTGCAAACCCCAATTACCCCCCGAATACCTAATGAACCTAATTTCTCCCACCATCTTTTAGCTGCAGTTACGCCTACTCTCCTCTTCAACAGCACCTCATCATCTCCCACTTTCTTCATCAGCCTTCATTAATGCATCCTTCACAACTTTCCTCTTTTCTTCTTTGTCAACAATTATCGTTGGCATACTATTTCCTTCTCTTATTCATCAACAATTACCACCGGTAAACTTATCTTCTTCGGCACTTGCCCATGACTCATGTAACCACCGTTACCAACTTCCTTTCTTCCACTGTCCTTAACAATTGTCATTGCCTACCAACTTCTCTTCCTTTTTCCTAGATAATCATCGTCGCACCATCTTTGTATTCTATTGCCATATACAAATATGGTTACATTACCAAGTACATATGTTAAGCACCCAGCTTCCAAACCGCTACAGATGTATCCCAAACATCATAAGAATGTAGCTTCTACTCATGCTTTAGGCAACATGCTATTCCCTGCTGTAGGTCCTAAACCACATCAAATAAATCCGATTGACTTTGACCTACCGATTGCTCTTTTTAGGGGAAAATGATCTAGTACTTTACCTTTTATTTATTAACTTGTTTCATATGATTGTCTTACCCATTCATTCCAAAAGTTTACTTTTTTTCCTTGTCCCAATATTTATACCATAATATACCCGGAAGCACTAAAACATCTACTATTGAAACTTTTCTGGATGAGAAGATGGAGGTTCTATTGTCGAGAGATATGAAGAGTTAGTTTCAGCTTGATGGGATCTGGAGATTGTTGGTTACAGCCTGGTCTTTAGTTTGAAGTGTTGACCTGATGGGATTGTGGTTCGTTATAAAGCCAGCCTTATTGATAGAGGCTTTACTGAGAAGTGTGGAGTTGATTATTTGGAGACTTTTTCACCCATTACTAACCTAAATTTTATTCATGTTTGTAATTTAGTACTAAAACATCAATCATGTAAATATGAATGCATATACGGAAAACATAATAATACACAAAACTTGGTAATGCAGTTCGTGCACATACCTACATTTGCAGGGCCACGCCCAGTAAAATCAGATTACTCCACAATAGCAAAATGATTACAATCACTAATATTGCATTTCTATTAGGAGGAACACACTTCCCCTCAATACAAAGCGCAATGTGTGATCCCAATCAACCCCATGGAGAAATCACACAAGATCCACTTGCTCGTAAGATCTCCTTGATAAACCGACTAATCAAGCTCCCCGCGATTCCTACCTGTGTATCCGTCGGCCTCCGTCCCCGGATGTAGATCAACAATCTTCCGAAAGAGATAAACCCTAGTTGAATCCGCATGAGCACCTTATAAACCGGCCACCATCAATTTAGGAACTATTTTGTAAAACGGTTCAATAAGATCTCACGCAGATTATCTGCCCATATATTTAGGAACTACTTCGGGCAAGTAATCCCACATATCAATGCACCATCAAAACTATTTTGGGTAAATAGTTTTACCAAATCTTGAGCAGATACTCCCTCTATAAATATAGCAATCATCAGGATTGCACCAAGATTCTGAGAGAATAAAAATAAATCTGAATGAAACAATACTTTCAGATCTAAATACCTCAAGCCAGAAGTACTGCACATGTAGTTGACTAAGTATGTCGTGAACAATGTTACAACATGACTTACAACATGAACTCCAGTAACTGCATATTGGTATATGTTGTGGACTGTGTTGCAATATGACATACAACATGACTAATCCTGAATCCATTGCAGATAAGATAAAAAGCAAGTGCCACTAATGACAACACATAAACGCATCACGTGACCCAACAAACTCCCCCTTTGGCATTTAGTGGCACAATCACACATAGTATTATACCAACAGCACATCAGAAATCTAGATAACAGATAACTGGTCTTCAACATTTAACCAGATAACCACCAGCATACATCCCACCATCATGTATCACATACAATCAAAATACTTATAATACTGTCACAACACAAACAAAACATATACTTCTCCTCCTTTGGGCCACAAAATCCAAAGCTTACCTCATGAAGAAGAGCCACGAGCAACATCAGAGAGACCAACTGAAGAAGAGGACGACACCATGCTTTTAAGGATCAGAAGTCTACTTTCAAATTTAGCCTTCTGAGATTGTAAGATGCCAATCTAGCTATCAATGTCTTATACAGCAGTCTCATACATAGCTATGTCTTCAAGAAGGTGAGTAGCAAAAACAAAGACAGAGACTGAGCCAGAGGCAACAGAAGATGATCCTCCAGTTTCAGCAGTGGGTGAAACTGATTTAGGTGGAGTAGATCCTCTAGCAATTGGTGAGGCAGGAACAATGGAGATGTCATTAGTCTTTCCTGCAATTGTCCTTACATTGAACCCAATGCTTTCAGATGAGACAGCCAAATCATGGGGAGTAGGAAAGACCTTCTGAGACCGCAGTAGGTGAGAAATCAGACATGGATGGGGCAAAGAGATAGAGGCAACTGAAGATTCAGCTTGAGCCACTATGGAGTCAAATATGATCCTCCCCAGATTTAAAGGTTGTTTGGTGTCCACACAGAATAAAAACTTGTACATATCTTTTGTGAGGTAGCCATTTCCCAGTGGCACTACGATACAACAAGAAGTACTTAGCTGACAGAGAAGAAGATGGAAATTTAGTGGCTTTCGGCCAGTGTAGTAACTTCTCAGCAGTAACTACTTTGATGAAGTTGTCATCGTCATCACCAACAGTATCAACTTACGAGGAGAGATGCATGACAAGACCATCGAAGATGCTTGTTAATCAAGGATGGGGAAAATGCCACAATTTTCCCTCTGATATAGGAATGAAAAGACCACCTTGAATGTGAATCACCAGCTGATTTAGAGAGATTACAGTAAAATTCTCGGACAAGCAAATGATGGTAGGATTTGAAACTTGAGGCAGAGTGATATAATTGGACATCCTTCAACACTGAGATGAACTTGGTCTTGGAGAATGCATCCACAGCCAAATGCTTTTCTGCAATAATAGGCTTATCAGAATATACTACCCAACGTTTCTTCCAGTCTCAATAAAAAACATTTTATTCAGTGCATCTGAAACTGTAAAAGGAGATGGAGAGGGAGTGGCAGCATCAGAAGAACTCGAGCCCTTTTTGAAGATGACATTGATGGAGAAGGAGTTGGAGAGCTTGTAGGAGCTTCACGTCGCTTTGTAGAACTGCGACGTTGTCTACTTGATTGAGTAACCCTCAAATCAGTTTGAACAGATACATGATCAAGAGCTGGTGAAATTGTAGAGTCAACAGGAGCAGAGGAGGTGCATGTTGTGTCCTGTGTCACAACATGGTCCATGCCATCAGGTACAACATTAGGTGCAACATGAGCCTGTGTTGCAACATTCGGTGCAACATCAGGAGCAACTTGAGCCTGTGTTGCAACATTGGATACAACATCAGGCGCAACATGACAGTCATATGAGGTAGCTTGGTTGTCAATACGATAGTCAGACACTATATCCTTTGGAATCTCCAACCCATGCCCATAATCTTGAAAGGTCGAGTTCTGTGGAACAGACGACTCCTCAACACGTCTTACATCCTCCAATGTCAGCAAACATTGACATTGAAGAATCAGAGTCTTCCAACACAACAATTTCAGTCAGTACCACCGAGGAGAAACGTGAACGAGACTTAGAAGTGAACAGAACCAGTGTGTCTCCATCTATAATACATACACTTTTCAGATTCCCACCAAGTCGGTCAAGCCGAACTTCACTAATATACAGCCCTGAACAATCCAGATTGGACAAATTAAACACTTCTCACGTCTCTCTCAAGTGACAAAACCAGCCAAAGGGATCTTTAGGAACAGAAGGCTTCGAGGAAGAGGAGAGTGACTCACACTTAATCGAGATTGGGACAAATGGAACAATTTCCAGATTCGAAGAGGCGGCGGTCTGCATGTTCATAGATGACATTGAGATAGGAGAGGATGAGGCGAAATTTTGAGAAGATGATCGGGCAGATCGAGGCACGCCACCTTTTCTTTTTATTGGAGGGGGGGGGGGGGGGGGGGGGGAGAATGAGGACGCCGCAGCCTTTGCGGAGGCAGACTGACGAGAATAGCAGCGAGGCTGTTGAGAGGAACGATCATCTTAATTGCGAGCCATTGCAATGAAGGAGATTGATCCTTTCGTAGAGAAGAACAAGGAAGCCCTAAAAATCCCCTTTTCTAAGAGTTGGAACGAAGGAAATGTGAATCCCTAATTTCAGCAACCGTCTTCTTTAATGATTTCCCCCTCTATGTTGTATGACATGCATTTTAATTTGAACTGAAAAGTTTAATGCGGCAAAGCCCAAGAGCTTGCCGTAACTCCTCAAACTTGCTTGAGTCAAGTGGCTTAGTAAAGATATCTGTCAACTGACTCGATGCTGTAACATAGTCCATGACAATGACTTTCTGCTCGGCCAACTCTTTGATAAAATGGTGTCGCATGTTAATGTGTTTTGTTCTTGAGTGTTGCACATGATTCTTAAAGATATTGATTGAACTTTGATTGTCACATAGCATTGTTAAAACTGCCTGTTGCACTCCATAGTCCATCAGCATCTGGTTTATCCACAAAAGTTGAGTACAACAGCTACCAGCAACAATGTATTCGGTTTCAGCTGTTGATAATGAAATTGAGTTCTGCTTCTATTGTACCATGAAACCAGATTATTACCAACATAAAAACACCCACCTGTAGTGCTCTTTCTGTCATCTGCATTCCCTGTCCAATCAACATCACTGTATCCTGAGAGATGTGCGTTTGTATCCATGGTGTACCAAATACCATAGTCTGCTGTAGCATTAATATATCTGATAATTCTCTTAGCAGCTATAATATGAGATTTTTTAGGAGATGCTTGATAGCGAGCACAAACTCCCACACTAAAGCATGTCATGTTTACTGGTAGTGAGGTATAATATACTTCCAATGATACTTCTATACAAGATGTCATCAACTGACTTCCCACTATCATCTGTGGTCAGCTTTTCACTCACAGACATAGGAGTGCGAACATGTTTGGAATTTTCTAACCCAAACCTCTTAACACGATTCCTAGCATACTTGCTTTGAGAGATAAACAAACAATGGTCTGTTTCACCTGTAATCCAAGAAACACATTGAGTTCACCAACCACACTCATTTCAAATTCCTTCAGCATCAAATTAATGAATTTCCAAACTAACGTCTGTGACGTGGATCCAAACACAATGTCATCAACGTAGATTTGGTCAACTATAACTTCTGACTTGGTTCTCTGAATAAACAAGGTCTTGTCAGCTCCCCATCTTTCATAGTCTTTCTGAAGCAAATACTTGATCAATCTCTCATACCAAGCCATTGGTGCTTGATTCAATCCATAGAGAGCCTTTTTCAACTGATATACATGACCAAGGAAATGAAGATCTTCAAAACCTTTGGACTGCTCAACATACACTTCTTCATTAAGAATCCCATTCAGGAAGGCACTCTTCACATCCATCTGATGAAGCTTGAAATTAAAGCTGCATGCAACAGCAAGTAGTCTGATAGATTCTAACCGAGCTACAAGAGCAAAGGTCTCATCAAAATCCACACCTTCCACTTGAGAGTAGCCTTCAGCCATTAGTCTTACTTCGTTGCGTGTGATGATCACCTTCTCACCAGTCTTGTTCTTAAAGATCCATTTGGTGCCAATTACATTCACCTCATTTGGTCTTTCAACAAGAGTCCACATATCATTTCTTTGAAACTGATTAAGCTCTTCTTGCATAGCTGACACCCAGTATTCATCTACAAGAGCTTCCTTTACATTCTTTGGTTCAACCAATGAGGTAAAGCATACATACACAGCAAGATCACGGTAGTTGACACGACTTACGCCTCTTGTTCGGCATTCTTAAAAAATATCTCCTATGACCAGTTCAGGAGGATGGTTCTTGATAACTCTGGTGATACCTTCATGAGAATTAGTAGCTAATTGTTCACCTTGATTTTCAACAGACGATGTTGTCTCTTGTGTCACAACATCAGTTACAATATCGTCATGTGTTATCACTGGTGTTGCAATATCAGTCACAACATGCTCTTCTTCCTTAGTACTTTCTTCTTTTCTGGAGCTTCCTTCGCCATTGATTGTCTCTTTTTGCTGTTCAAAGTCATCAACAACATTGATAGATTCCATCATTGTTTTGGTGCGCTTGTTATAAACCGGATATGCACGACTCGAAGTAGAATAGACCAGAAAAATCTCTTCATCGCTTTTTGCATCAAACTTTCCTCTTTGTGTACGATCACTTAGTATATATCATTTGCTTCTAAAAATATGAAAATAAGATACATTAGGCTTTCTTCCCTTCCAGATCTCATAGGGTGTTTTCTCGGTTCTTGGGCGAAGGTATACTCTATTGATAGTATAACATGCAATGCTTATTGCTTCAGCCCACCACCTCACACTAACTTCTCTGGCATTTAGCATTACTCGAACCATCTCTTGAAGTGTATGATTCTTTCTTTCTACCACTCCGTTCTATTGAGGAGTTTTAGGAGCCGAAAATTCCTGAGCAATTCCACGTGATTCACAGAAGTCAACAAACAAACGGTTCTCAAACTCCTTTACATGATCACTTCTAATTCTTATGATCTTGCTAATGACATTTCCTTTCTCATTTTGAAGACGGATACAAAGTTTTTTAAAGGCGTCAAAAGTGTCAGATTTTTCTTTCAGAAAATCCACCTAAGTGAACCTAGAAAAATCATCAATACCAACAAAGATATATCTTTTACCTCTAACGCTAGTTTCAGATGTGGGACCAATGCGATCCATATGAAGCAATTCCAGTACTTGTGATGTAGTAATATTCTGTAGTTGTGTGTGAGTTATTTTCTGCTGCTCGCCGAATTGACATGGGCCACATATACCTTCCTTCTTTCTGCTCAGAACATGCATTTCTCTGACATCCCAAGCTTAGAAATCTTCACAAGGGTTTTTGTAACGACTGCTTTTCATGTATCTGGATTTAATATAATATAGTATTTGTTTTGATGGATTTTCTCCTCATGTGTGGTTTTCGTCTCCGTAGCTTTCATTTTCGATCGATTCGTCGTATTTTCTCGTTTCTTCCTTAGGATCGTCGATTTCGAAGTATGTCATTCGTGACGGACTTCACAACGGCCGTATCTTACTATTAGATCAAGTCTAGGAGTCTTAGGAATCGATACCGGGGCCCCGCGCTCCGTATCGGAACTTTTTGTGCTCATTAGCCGGTATAAGAAGGGGCACCGACCGACTAGATGACGATCCAGACGGTCGGCAATCCTTCTTGGACCGACTAGTTGGCTTTCTAAATTTCTCAGGAGCTACTGTTTATCGTTAGTCGGTCTAAGAACGTTGGTTGACCGACTAGGTTGCAAACTAGTCGGTCGGCAATGCTTCTTTAACCGACTAACACATCATCTAAATTTTAGTATCAGTACTGTTCACTCTTAGTCGGTCTAAGAACGTTCATCGACCGACTAGATGCTAAACTAGTCGGTCAGTATTTGTTCATGGACCGACTAATTCTAAATCCTATTTTCGTTCAGGAGTTACTGTTTACACTTAGTCGGTCTGCGTTGGTCGACCGACCGACTAGTTGCCAAACTAGTCGGTCAGTGGTTGCTCTTTGACCGACTAACCAGTGTTGAAACCCTAATTTCTGGGCAGCCGCCAGCCCATCCTATTTAAACCCAACCCAAACGTTTTCTTCTTCCTCAACACGACCCAACACCCTAAAATCTTCCCCCTTGAGCCCCCATCTTCCTCCAAGCTTTAATCCTTCATTCCAAGCCCTAAATCCATCATCCAAACCATCCATTCACTCTATCTACCTCTCATCTTCCCCAAAATCTCACCCAAATCCATCAAAATCCCCAAATCCCCAAAACCCTAGTTTCCCCAAACTTCTCCATTTGCTTCCAGATCTGATCCTAGGGTTCTCCGGAGTGTTTCTTCCGCTTCCTCTCGGTAAGAAATCGATCTACCGTTGTTTTTATAACCTATTTATAATTTTATGAAACCCTAATAAATTTCATGTTGTTTGGTGTTTGTTCCCCCATAACAGCGATTTCCCCGTAGATTGGCATCCGTGTGACGAAGTGGTCGTCATCCCCGGTGCTAGGCAAGTGAAACTTGCCACTTAGGGTTTAGGCCACGTTTTAGGCCATTTGCTTGTTGTAGGCGTAAAAGAGGCTAGGCGACGAAATGATACTCGCCTAGGCGCAAATTGGGGAATTAGCTTGACAACGAAGCTAGTTCCGACATATAGCATGCTGCACAATTACCATGTCATGTTTACTTTCCATTAACGGTATGCGAACAAATTGTCATGTCATTGCATTCCTTAAGTGTTGCTGTGATTGCGTAGCTTTGCTACAATGTTGTGTTCCTGGCTCGTGTTCCAGAAGCGAGCCCTGTAGTTGCTAACCCCAACGCTCGATATTGAATTGTGAACTAAGAAACAAGCTCCCGTGCGGGGCAACCCTGGCTCACTTGCTGGGCTCATGTGCAGGGACCCTGGCTTGTTTACGTGTGGGATGGGGTAAGGGTTAAGCGGCCAGGCAACTGGGGGTCTGTTTGATCAACAACTGCAGTTGTAAGGCGTAAACTCTGGGGTGGGGTAGTGTTTAGTGCCGATCGGTGTGAATGATGAACCATTCAGCTGAAGGGCGTAAACATCTACAAACAACAGTGAAACGTGAATTGTGTTTAGTGCCGATCGGTGTGAATGATGTACCATTCAGCTGAAGGGCGTAAACACCTACAAAACAATGTGAATTGATTGAGAATGTTAGTAGTTTGGCTACTCTTGTCTTGTCCCGATAATTGTACTCTCGTATTGTTGTTCATCATGTTTCAATTGTGCACTCATGCTATAACTGCCATGTCATGCATACTAAACTGCTAGGTTGCTAGTTGCCTTACTTTCAGTTTCCTTGCCCAAGTCTTTTAGACTTGCTGACATGTGCCCCTTTACTCTTTTGGGTGACACATGTTAGATCCTGAGCCTGAGTACCTTGTTGAGGACGAGGTGTTTGCTGACGCCGAGCCCGAGCTTGTGTTTGACGGGGAGTACGTGGACACTGGGGACCAGTCCTAGTGTCTTCGTTGTGTTTTACTTTTGTTTAGACAGTTGTTTTGTTATCGGTGCGTAGCACCTATACCTTGTTGTGTGGTTGCTTTGTTGGCCTTGTTCTGGGCCTTTAGACTCTTTTCTTTTAGCCTGGTGGCTTTTCTGGATGTTGAACTTATTTTCATGTTGGACAATATTTGAGATGTCAGATTTTATTTCAGTCTCTCCTTGTATTATTATTGTTGTTCCGTTGTGGTTACAGGGACCTGCTTATGTTTTATTTACGCTTATCGGGTTTGGGGCTTCACAGCTCCACTCTCGTGCGGACCTTTTCACGTCTCGCCTACATTTTAAGGAAGCGGGTCGTGACAGGTTTTGTTGGCGGCCCATGCAGGTCCTTCTGTAACTGCGATTTTTGGAATAGCGATAATAATATTAGAATGTCCAATAAACTAAGTTCGACGTCCGATGTCATAAGCTATGAGTCTAATCTGATTCGTTCTCTGTGTCATTAGATGGCAGGAAGGCGTTTCACCCCTGGTGGGGGCAGTGGTGCGCTCCCTCATGATGAGGAGCCTGAGCGGGAACCCACCAGCGGTGAGATGATGCGGATGATGCTCCAGGTGATGCAAGTGCAGCAGGGCGTGCTTCTGCAAGTCCAGAATGCTCCACTTGCTCGAGCTGCCCGGGCTCTTCCGGATGCCCCTCGCTCTGAGCCAGGAGCGAAGCAATTTCGGGAGCTGGGTCCCGCATATTTTGATGGGTCTGAGGGTCCTCTGGCTGCCGATGAATGGATTTGGAACATCGAGGACAATCTGAAGATGGCCAAGATCACCCCGGCTGGATGGGTTGATTTGGCGAAGAGGCAACTCAAGGATAATGCTCGGAATTGGTGGGATGCGGAAGAGAAGATGTTGGTGGAGTCGATAGTTTGGGCTACCTTCAAGGCTAGATTTGAGGGTGAGTTCTTTCCGAAAGCTGCCAGGGAGGAGATGCTGCAGCGTTTTATCGATTTGAAGCAAGGGAACTCGTCGGTGGACATGTATCACCAAGAGTTCATGAGGCTGAGTCGGTTTGCACCGAAGATGGTGCAGGACGCTGAGGAGAGAGCTCAGAGGTTCCTGCAGGGGCTTGCTTCGGAGCTCCAGAGTTTTGTGACCTCTTCTGACCGGGAGTCCTATCAGAAGGTTCTGGTAGCAGCAAAGAGGCAGGAGCTGCTCGTGAACCAGAGGAGAGGGTCTGTTGTTGGTGCTGGGAAGAGGCCTGTGGAACAGGCGAGAGTTGTGGTTAGACCTGGATTCAGGCCTAATCAGTCTGCTCAGTTTAAGAGGCCAGGAGGGCCTATTCTGAAGACTTGCCATTTCTGCGATAAGCCTGGCCACATCAAAGATCAGTGTCGGAAGTTTCTGGGCCAGTGTTTGGTTTGTGGTGATGCTTCCCATGTCGCGAAGGATTGTCGGCATGCGGGTCCTCTGCGGAGGGCACCTGTTGCAGCACAGCCGTTGCAGCAGCGAGCGTCTGTTCCTGCTGGACGTGGAGCAGCTCTTGTTCCGCAGAGGCAGGCTTTTCAGCAGGCTGTTCCGCCGAGGAGGCAGGCTTTTCTGATGACCGCTGCGGAGAGCGAGGCTGTGGATGAGGTTATCGCAGGTAATCCTCAATCTAGCTGTTACTTTCCTAGCTGGTTTGATTGTTAGATTGTGTTGTTTGCTTGAACATGGTTGTTTGCTAGATTAGGGTTTAATTGTTAATTGCTTGATTAGGTGTGGTTTTGGTTTGCACATTTCCTGCACGAGTCCTCTTTGACTCTGGTGCATCGATGTGCATTATTTCTCGGAGCTTCGTGGAGAGGCATTCCTTATTGACGTCCCCTCTTCCCAAGAGTTGGAATATCGTTACAGGGAATGTCGTGGTCTCGGTGCATCGTGGTTGCAATTCTTGCTCGTTGGTGGTCTGTGGACATGAGCTTTTCGCTGATTTCATTGTCCACGACATCATCAACTATGATGCAGTTCTTGGGATGGACTGGCTTGCGAGCTTCTATGCTACGATCGACTGTCGGAGAAAGAAGGTGGTGTTCGAGATTCCCGGACATCCAGTATTTGAGTTCAGTCGTGGTAGCAGTTCGCTTGGTCCTGTCAGATTTCGGGCCAGGCCGGTGGAGGCTGTGGCTATGCAGATGGAGCTGGAGTGGCCAGCTGTGGTGCGTGATTTTGGCGACGTCTTCCCCGAGGAGATGTCTGGTTTGCCGCCTGATCGAGCTTTGGAATTTTCTATCGATCTTGTTCCAGGTGCGCAGCCGATTTCGAAGGCGCCGTATCGTATGGCACCTGCAGAGTTGGAAGAGTTGCGGAAGCAGTTGGATGAGCTTTTGCAGAAGGGTTATATTAATCCTAGCGTGTCTCCGTGGGGAGCACCGGTGTTGCTGGTTAAGAAGAGGATGGTTCGCATCGCATGTGCGTGGACTATCGGGAGTTGAATGCGGTGACCATTAAGAATAAATACCCGTTGCCTCGCATCGATGATATTTTTGATCAGCTTGGAGGTTCGAGGGTGTTTTCTAAATTGGATTTGAGGAGTGGTTACCATCAGTTGAAGGTGAAGAAGGGTGATGTTCCGAAGACAGCATTCAGGACGAAGTATGGACACTATGAGTTCGTGGTTATGCCTTTTGGCCAAGGTTGTAAAAAACGCTAGGCGCTAGGCGTTCGGATTGCTAGCGCCTAGCGCCCAGAGCATTAATCGGGGATTAATCGGGGATTAATCGGCCTAGGCGGATTTGCAGTTTTTAATTATTTTAATATAATATATTTATGTTTATATATAAATATATATATATTATTTAAAATACATCAAATATTTAATACATACTAAATCAAATCCAGTTTACCTACTTTAGAGTATTTGTGTGCAACAAAATAAAATTTAAAAGATACTCTTGTGCAATTAAGCCATTTACCAAAAACGCCCAGAAACCGCCCAGAAACCGCCTAGGAACCGCCCAGGAACCGCCTAGGAACCGCCCAGAGCGCCCAGACACCGCCCAGAACGCTTAAGCGGCTGATTAATCCCAAAAACGCCCAGATTGACCGCCCAGGCCATAATCGGGGCGTTTACTGGCCGCCTAGCGCCTAGGCGCCGCCTAGGCGGCCGCCCAGACCGATTTTTAGAACACTGCTTTTGGCGTAACTAACGCGCCCGCAGTTTTCATGAATCTGATGAACCTGATTTTCTACGACTTTTTGGATAAGTTTGTCGTTATCTTTATTGACGACATTCTAATCTATTCGAAGTCGGAGGAAGAGCATGCCTCGCACTTAAGGACGGTGTTGGAGATTTTGAGGAAGCATCGGTTGTATGCTAAGTTTTCGAAGTGCGAGTTTTGGCTGGATATAGTTGCTTTTCTCGGGCATGTGGTGACTGGAGATGGTATTTCAGTGGATCCCGAGAAGATTCGGGCCATCAGGGAGTGGCCTGTTCCGTCGTCTGCGTCTGAGATTCGGAGTTTCCTTGGACTTGCTGGTTACTATCGGCGATTCATTAAGGACTTTTCCCGTATTGCTGAGCCGATGACCAGGTTGACGCGGAAGGATGTTGCTTTTGTTTGGTCGGGTGATTGTGATAGTGCTTTTGGCATTCTGAAGGAAAGGCTGACGACTGCCCCTATTCTTGTTGTGCCTGATCGCAGCGGTGGATTTGAGATCTTTTGCGATGCTTCTGGCAAGGGTCTCGGTTGTGTGTTGCATCAGCATGGGCATGTTGTGGCGTATGCGTCTCGTCAGCTTAAGGTTCATGAGAAGAATTACCCGACGCATGATTTGGAGTTGGCTGCCGTTGTGTTTGCTCTTAAAATTTGGAGGCACTTCTTGCTGAGTGAGAAAGTGAAGATTTTCACCGATCACAAAAGCTTGAAGTATATTTTCACTCAGAAGGAGCTCAACATGCGACAGCGTCGATGGTTGGAGCTTATGGCAGATTATGAGATTGATTTGCAGTATCACCCTGACAAGGTGAATGTGGTTCCAGATGCTTTGAGTAGGCTTCCAGCGGTGATGATTTTGACCTCGCAGTGGAGATTGCAGCAGGATTTTTGCGAGTCTGGTGTGGAGATTGTTCTTCCTGGGGAGGCTTCGTCGTTGATGTACATGCAGGTACAGTCGACGATCGTGGATCGGATTAAGGCTGGTCAGGCTGAGGATCCGAAGCTGGTGAATATTCGGGAGCAGGTGGGAGCCGGTCTGCGGACTGACTTTTTGATTCATGAGGATGGCTCGCTGAGGTTTGGAGCCAAGTTGTGTGTGCCAGCTGGGGATATCAGAGAGGAGCTGATGGTGGAGGCACACAGTTCGCCGTATTTTGTGCATCCTGGTGGCACCAAGATGTACCAGGATCTTCGTCTGAATTATTGGTGGCTTGGTATGAAGAGAAGCGTGGCTCGGAGTGTAGCCAAGTGCTTGGTTTGCCAGCAAGTGAAGGCGGAGCATCAGCGTTCGACCGGGTTGCTACAACCGCTTCCGATTCCGGAGTGGAAATGGCAACACATCACTATGGATTTCGTGACTGGACTACCTCGGAGTCCGAAGCAGAATGACGCGATTTGGGTGATCGTAGATCGATTGACCAAATCTGCGCACTTTATTCCGTTCCGAGTAGGACAGTCCACTGAGGCGCTAGCGAGGAGATATATGGAGGAGGTTGTGCGGCTTCATGGAGTCCCCGTGAGTATCGTGTCTGACAGAGACACGAGGTTCACATCTCAGTTCTGGCAGAGTTTGCAGAAGAGTTTGGGTACGCGTCTGAGTTTCAACACGGCGTACCATCCGCAGACGGATGGCCAGTCCGAGAGGACGATTCAGATTTTGGAAGACATGCTGAGGGCGTGCATGTTGGATTTCAAGGGTTCGTGGGAGGACCATCTGCATTTGGTGGAGTTCTCTTACAACAACAGCTTCCAGGCGAGTATTGGCATGGCGCCTTTCGCCGCTCTTTATGGGAGGAAATGTCGATCGCCATTGAGTTGGGATGACGTTGGTGATCGGGAGTTGTTGGGACCTGAGATGATCGTGGAGGCCGTGGATATCGTCAGGAATATTCGGGAGAGGTTGAGAATTGCTCAGGACCGTTTTAAGCATTGGGCGGATGCTAAACGTCGTCCTTTGGAGTTTCAGCCGGGCGACCATGTGTTCTTGAAGATTTCCCCGAATCGTGGTGTGATTCGTTTTGGGAAGCGTGGGAAGTTGAGCCCGCGATACATTGGACCGTTTGACATTTTGGAGAGGGTTGGCGAGGTAGCTTATCGCTTGGCCTTGCCGCCATCTTTGGAAGGAGTTCACAATGTTTTCCATGTATCGCAGCTTCGTCGATACATTAGCGATCCATCTCATGCTGTGGATTTTTCGGAGATTACCGTTCGCCCAGATATGACGTATGACCAGCATCCAGTGCAGATTCTGGACAGGCGTCAGAAATCGCTTCGGAACAAGATTGTCAATCTTGTGAGGGTGATGTGGCGACACGGCTCACCTGGAGAGTCTACTTGGGAGAATGAGGATGAGATGCGAGAGCGTTTCCCACTTTTGTTTCCGGACTCGTGAGTATTTGGAAATTTCGAGGACGGAATTTTTCTTAAGTTGGGGAGGATGTAACGACTGCTTTTCATGTATCTGGATTTAATATAATATAGTATTTGTTTTGATGGATTTTCTCCTCATGTGTGGTTTTCGTCTCCGTAGCTTTCATTTTCGATCGATTCGTCGTATTTTCTCGTTTCTTCCTTAGGATCGTCGATTTCGAAGTATGTCATTCGTGACGGACTTCACAACGGTCGTATCTTACTATTAGATCAAGCCTAGGAGTCTTAGGAATCGATACCGGGGCCCCGCGCTCCGTATCGGAACTTTTTGTGCTCATTAGCCGGTATAAGAAGGGGCACCGACCGACTAGATGACGATCCAGTCGGTCGGCAATCCTTCTTGGACCGACTAGTTGGCTTTCTAAATTTCTCAGGAGCTACTGTTTATCGTTAGTCGGTCTAAGAACGTTGGTTGACCGACTAGGTTGCAAACTAGTCGGTCGGCAATGCTTCTTTAACCGACTAACACATCATCTAAATTTTAGTATCAGTACTGTTCACTCTTAGTCGGTCTAAGAACGTTCATCGACCGACTAGATGCTAAACTAGTCGGTCAGTATTTGTTCATGGACCGACTAATTCTAAATCCTATTTTCGTTCAGGAGTTACTGTTTACACTTAGTCGGTCTGCGTTGGTCGACCGACCGACTAGTTGCCAAACTAGTCGGTCAGTGGTTGCTCTTTGACCGACTAACCAGTGTTGAAACCCTAATTTCTGGGCAGCCGCCAGCCCATCCTATTTAAACCCAACCCAAACGTTTTCTTCTTCCTCAACACGACCCAACACCCTAAAATCTTCCCCCTTGAGCCCCCATCTTCCTCCAAGCTTTAATCCTTCATTCCAAGCCCTAAATCCATCATCCAAACCATCCATTCACTCTATCTACCTCTCATCTTCCCCAAAATCTCACCCAAATCCATCAAAATCCCCAAATCCCCCAAAACCCTAGTTTCCCCAAACTTCTCCATTTGCTTCCAGATCTGATCCTAGGGTTCTCCGGAGTGTTTCTTCCGCTTCCTCTCGGTAAGAAATCGATCTACCGTTGTTTTTATAACCTATTTATAATTTTATGAAACCCTAATAAATTTCATGTTGTTTGGTGTTTGTTCCCCCATAACAGCGATTTCCCCGTAGATTGGCATCCGTGTGACGAAGTGGTCGTCATCCCCGGTGCTAGGCAAGTGAAACTTGCCACTTAGGGTTTAGGCCACGTTTTAGGCCATTTGCTTGTTGTAGGCGTAAAAGAGGCTAGGCGACGAAATGATACTCGCCTAGGCGCAAATTGGGGAATTAGCTTGACAACGAAGCTAGTTCCGACATATAGCATGCTGCACAATTACCATGTCATGTTTACTTTCCATTAACGGTATGCGAACAAATTGTCATGTCATTGCATTCCTTAAGTGTTGCTGTGATTGCGTAGCTTTGCTACAATGTTGTGTTCCTGGCTCGTGTTCCAGAAGCGAGCCCTGTAGTTGCTAACCCCAACGCTCGATATTGAATTGTGAACTAAGAAACAAGCTCCCGTGCGGGGCAACCCTGGCTCACTTGCTGGGCTCATGTGCAGGGACCCTGGCTTGTTTACGTGTGGGATGGGGTAAGGGTTAAGCGGCCAGGCAACTGGGGGTCTGTTTGATCAACAACTGCAGTTGTAAGGCGTAAACTCTGGGGTGGGGTAGTGTTTAGTGCTGATCGGTGTGAATGATGAACCATTCAGCTGAAGGGCGTAAACATCTACAAACAACAGTGAAACGTGAATTGTGTTTAGTGCCGATCGGTGTGAATGATGTACCATTCAGCTGAAGGGCGTAAACACCTACAAAACAATGTGAATTGATTGAGAATGTTAGTAGTTTGGCTACTCTTGTCTTGTCCCGATAATTGTACTCTCGTATTGTTGTTCATCATGTTTCAATTGTGCACTCATGCTATAACTGCCATGTCATGCATACTAAACTGCTAGGTTGCTAGTTGCCTTACTTTCAGTTTCCTTGACCAAGTCTTTTAGACTTGCTGACATGTGCCCCTTTACTCTTTTGGGTGACACATGTTAGATCCTGAGCCTGAGTACCTTGTTGAGGACGAAGTGTTTGCTGACGCCGAGCCCGAGCTTGTGTTTGACGGGGAGTACGTGGACACTGGGGACCAGTCCTAGTGTCTTCGTTGTGTTTTACTTTTGTTTAGACAGTTGTTTTGTTATCGGTGCGTAGCACCTATACCTTGTTGTGTGGTTTCTTTGTTGGCCTTGTTCTGGGCCTTTAGACTCTTTTCTTTTAGCCTGGTGGCTTTTCTGGATGTTGAACTTATTTTCATGTTGGACAATATTTGAGATATGAGATTTTATTTCAGTCTCTCCTTGTATTATTATTGTTGTTCCGTTGTGGTTACAGGGACCTGCTTATGTTTTATTTACGCTTATCGGGTTTGGGGCTTCACAGCTCCACTCTCGTGCGGACCTTTTCACGTCTCGCCTCCATTTTAGGGAAGCGGGTCGTGACAGTTTTGAAATTTAGATGTCTAAGTTTCTAATGCCATTGTTCAGATTCATCAGTAACAGTTCGTAGACAAGTATTGGTATCTTAGAGAAGATAGCAATTGTTGGCTGACCTCTTGCCCATCAAAATACATTCTTCACTAGCATTAAAAACCAAGCATTTCTCTCTAGTAAACCTCACTAGCAACTCTTGATCACACAGCTGACTGATGCTAATAAGATTAGCTTTAAGATTTTCGACATGTAAAACATTCTTGAGTTTAGGAAGTCCGACCACATTCAGATTTCCTTTTCCAACAACCTTGCTCCTTTGGCCAGCACCAAAAGTCACGGACCCCAGTACAGACTTTGTAGTTATCAAGAAATTCCTTGTTGCCAGTCATGTGCCGTGAACAGCCACTGTCAAAATATCACATGTTCTCTGAGGATGCTATTAAAGATGTATAGGCCACCATGTTGTATAATTCTGTCTTCCTGACCCATTGCTTTGTCCCTTTCATGCCGTGGCGACTAACTGTTATACCTTCCATGAAATGTCGCATACGACTAAAACAATTTCTCTCAGAATGACCAACAATTCTGCAGTATTCACATACTAGACTTCCACCATTGATAGTGCTGGTTAGTTTCTTCCTACCATCCTGTTCCTTGTGCTGACAGATTTTCTCAAGTTCTTTTGTGACTTGTACCCTCTTTGTAGTAGAAATATTATAATTAAATCCTCTATTATAACCTACTTCATATTATCTCCTGAAATCTTACCCATGTTCAATATATCATCCAGTTTAGATTTTTTAGAGTTCCACTTATTCAACGTGCATTCAGCTTTCTTTGCTCTGAGAAGAACAATTCTAAAGGTACTCTCTAGTTCTTTAAAGTTTTGCTCCACTTGCAGCCACTTGACTTTGACTTCCTCCTTCTCTTCATTCAGTCTCTCATTTTCTTCTCTCAACATTTTGTTAATATTGCAGATTTTCATCCATTTTCCATACATCATTTGATATGTTGTTCTGATATCTTCTTCATTAACTCCCTCATCGCTGCTAGCTTCAGAATCTGATTCGGTTATAGATGTTGTGGATGACGTCGTAACACTGGATCTGACATTATCCAATTTATTAGCTGATGTAATGACTGATGTTGTAACATCAGATCTAATATGACTCCTTGTGTTGTAGTCTGATTGTTTCTTCATGGAGGCTGCAAAAGCAACATAATTACTGGTGATTTCCTCATCTGCACCACTCCTTTCGGACTCATCTTTACTTCAGGTACTCGTCAAGGACTTTCCTTTCTACTTCTTCAAAGTGTTTGCACATTCAGCCTAAATATGTCCATATCCCTCACATTCTCTACTCTGAAGTCCTTTTCCTTCTTCTTATAATATCTTTGATTTCGATTGAAGGATTTTCTAGCAGGTGTATCACTTGACCGAGGCACATTATTTCCTGTTCTGAAATTGTCCTTTACTACCAATCTTCTTTAGCATCCTATTGAAGTTTTTTGTCAACAGAACAATATTTTCATCAAGACTCAACTCATCCTCTTCTTTAGAGATATCACTAAACTCTACCTTTAAAGCTACACCTTTATCTATTTTATTCTGCCTCTGATTCATTTCATATGTCTGGAGGGATCCCATAAGTTCATCAAGTCTCATAGTTGAGATGTCTCTAGCTTCTTCAATAGCTGCTACCTTAGCAGTTAACCTCTCAGGAAGAGATCTTAGAGCTTTGCGAACCAATTTTTTACCAAGTTGATAAGCCTGATTAGTTATATATCTCAATTTTCCATTAAATTCAGCAATGGTCTCATCATCACCCATTCTTAATTCAGCAATGGTCTCATCATCACCCATTCTTAATTCCTCAAATTGTGACGCACACATTTGGAGTTTTGAGACTCTTACCGTGTTAGTTCCTTTATGAACATTCTGAAGAATGTCCCAAGCATCTTTAGCATATTCATATGTAGAAATGAGTTTGAATTGCTCATCATCTACGGCTGTGAAAATAACGTTAACTGCTTTAGAGTTTCCAAGAGCTGCACGATCTTCATCTTGACTCCATTCTTCTGCTGGCTTGAGCTGTTCCTTGCCATCTTTGTCAACTTCAACATGTGGAGTCTATCCTTCAACGACAGCAATCCAAGCTTTCTCATCAAGCGATTTGATAAAAGCTCGCATCCAAGACTTCCAATAAGTGTAGTTGGTACCAACAAGCAGTGGAGGACGAGTAACGAAAGCACCTTCTCGAGTGTTCATGATTAAAGTATTGATAACCCAAGATCACACACACTTTAACAACAAAGCAAACACGAATGACCTGCTCTGATACCAATTGTAATTTAGTATTAATGCATCAATCATGTAAATATGAATGCATATACGGAAAACACAATAACACACAAAACTTGGTAAGACAGTTCGGTGCGCACATCTACATCTGCGGGGACACGCCCCAGAAAAATCAGATTACTCTACTATATCAAAATGATTACAATCACTAATATTACATTTCTATTAGGAGGAACACACTCCCGCTCAATACAAACTGTAATGGGTGATCCCAATCAACCCCATGGAGCAATCACACAAGATCCCCTTACATAAAACGACTAGATTAAGCTCCACTCGATCCCTACGCATGTAGCCGTCGGCCTCCGTCCCTGGATGTAGATTAACAATCTTCCGAAAGAGATAAACCCTAGTTGAATGTTCATGAGCACCTTATAAACCGGCCTTTATCAATTTAGGAACTGTTTTGGGAAAACAGTTCAATAAGATCTCACACAGATTATTTGTCCATATATTTAGGAACTACTTCGGGCAAGTAATCCCACTTATCAAGGCAGCATAAAAACTATTTCGGGTAAATTGTTTTACCAAATCTTGAGCGGATATGCCCTCAATAAATATAGCAATCATCAGGATTGCAGCGAGATTCTGAGAGAATAAAAATAGATCTGAATGAAACAATACTATCAGATCTAAATACCCGAAGCCAGAAGTACTGCACATGTAGTCGACTAAGTATGTTGTGAACAATGTTACAACATGACTTACAACATGAACTCTAGTAACTGCATGTTGGTATATATTGGGGACTGTGTTGCAACATGACATACAACCTGACTAATACTGAATCCACTGCAGATAACATAAAAAGCAAGTGTCACTAATGACAACACATAAACGCATCACGTGACCCAACAATGTTATCTATACTATTCTCAGTAATTACCAATGGTTTCTTCTTTGATATGAAAAACTACTTTCTTTATGATGATATAGAAGAAGCAGCCTCCTGCGTATTTTGCTCAAGAGAGCATAAGATGTGCAATCATAGATAGATGATCTATGGACTCCAGCAGAATTCTCGAGCATTGTTTCACAAGTTTAACTAGGTTGTTGAAGCCAATGGTTTCAAGAGATGCTATTTGGATCACCCAGTTTCTGTTCATCATCGCTCTTAAGGATTTGTGATTATTACAGAGCATGTGGATGATATTATTCTTTACATGGAGTGATAATCTTAGCATTAAGGAGACTAAAGAGTATTTTGACAAAATAGATTGTCACTAAAGATTTACAAAAACTGAAATATTTTTCTTAGGATAGAGATTGCTTTTAACAGATGTGAGGTGTCATTATATCCAATAAAGTATGCACTTAACTTGTTACAGGAAATGCGCTTACATAGTAGCAAACCAATGAGCATGCCCATGTATGCTGTGTTGATATATGGGATGAGATTAGCCTGTTATTTTTTTTCCATCTCATGTTACAGGAGGTTGGTTGATAAGCTGATTTATCTTATTGTTGTACATTCAGATATCACATATGCAGTTGGTCTAGTTAACCCGTTTATGCACCAGCTCAAGGATGTTCATTGGAGAGCTGCTTTGCAATACATTAGTATGGTTCCTGGAAAGAGATTATTTTATTAGTCGTAGACTGTAAAGGCCTGCCTGGCCCACTGGGCCTTTAATAATAAACCCCCCGTTTTGTTTTTTCCATTTTCTTCTCGTCGTTTCGCTCGGGCTTCTTCGACAAGCAAACAAGGGCATCAATCAATTACGTTCGCCCTCTCACTCTCGCCCCTTCAATTCGACTCGACGAAGCCCGCTAGGGCTAGCGATCACGTCACACACACTCTCTCTTGCTCGCGCGTCACCGTGGGGCCCTCTTGGGGCTTCGCCGCCCTCGTCAGTTCGTCGTCTCCTCTCCATCAATCGAAGGGGCTCTGTCGCCCTTGTTGCCTCGCTGCGACGTCACTGTGTCATATGGGGCTCCCCGATGGCTTTAACTCCCCTCCCCTTCTCCCTCTTCTCGGTTACAAATCACTGTGAATATTATACTAAATTTCTGAACCCCGATTGTTCTCTGCGGCTTGAGGATTTCTCGGTGGTTTGTCCTGGATCTGTTCTGGGATTTTGGTTTCCTTGGTTTCTTTGGTTCTTTAGCTATTGACGGTAGACCTTATCTTCCTTTTCGTTCAGCTTTTCTTCGATTTCCTTGCATGCTTTTTCTAGATGAAATGTTGGGATTTTGGAATAAAAATCGGATTTTTATCTTAAGGGAGATGATGATTTAGGGGAGTGACGTAGGGTTCGAGTCCCTACGGTAATTTTTGTGGGTTGGTTTGTAATGACCCATATTTTCATGGGATTTTTCTGATAATTTTATGCATTTCATTTTTCTAATTTCATTTTTTTCCGCTATCAATTGAATCATACCCAAAGAGGCTTCCTTTCCCTTATCCAGTAGCCCAGATCTCGGCCCCTTCCAACCTTTCATTTGTTTCAACTGCAAGTCCTTGGCCCACCTGCCATATTAATTATCCTCAAGCCACACCCCTTTCATTATTTCCCAGGCCCACATCCTTGCTTCTTTTCCAAGCCCAGAAATGAAGTTAGTTAATTTCCCAACAACCAGGCCCACTTCCACCTATTCTTCTCCTCTCTTAACTTCTCTCTTTATTTGTTTGAATGGGCCTAGCAAGTAGCCCACAAACCCAGCACTAAAAACCCTTTCCTCTCCACTAAAAGATTCATCTAATCATTTCCCAACTATAACTTAATTGTTTATTTCAACAAAACCAAGCAATGTTTTAATCGGGCGGTTTCTTTTTCTATCTTCCCCTTGCGTTCAAGCAAAACCCACGAGGGTTCCTTTCTTATAACAACGCCCCCTTCGTTGCGACCTGAAGACGCCGCCGCCCGTCTCCTTAGATTTCGAAAACCCTAGCCGCCGCTGATTTTCTCCATTAAATCCGGAACTGATCGAGATTTTCTCCGTTGATCTCGGGATTTAAAATCGAAACAAATCTCTTTTACACGTTTTCTTTCCTAAATATACTCGATGGTTTTCCTTGGGTTTTTGGATACGAACCCCTCTTTTCCTCTCTCTAAGTTTCTGATTTCTAATTGGGTTTTCCGTTTCTCTTCAAGTTGGGATTTTTGGGGCTTTTGGGTCCCTTGCGTTCTTCGCCTGAGGTAGATTGCCTCTACTCTAAATTTTCAGTTTATATTTTTGTTGGGATGTGATGATGTATACTCTTTCGATGATACCTTTCATATGAAAGCTTGGCACTGCCCTACTCTACCTCCTTTATTCTTCTCGTTGGTTTCTTTTCTTTGGGTCGGCCGCCAGGAGGTCGTCGTTTCGGGATTGACCCTGTTGTTGGTTTCTGGTCGCTGTTGATTCATTTGGGTCATGTCTTCGGGGCTGCAACTGGGCTTCAAGCCGTATAGTATACCTTATATGGGCCATGGGCTCCTGCTGTAGTTACTCACTGATTTTATTCTTTGGTGTTTAGCTTACAAGCCTTTTGTTCCTTTTGCTGGAAGTTCATAAACTCGGTTCCTCTAATATTATTTACATGGTGTTATTGCCTACAATTTCAGTGCCTTGATGTTTGGGACTAAGGTTTGTTGTCCAGTACATATTTCAAAACTGCGGCGAACCCTCCTTTTGCTGGAAGTTCGTAAACTCGGTTCCTCTAATATTATTTACATGGTGTTATTGCCTATAATTTCAGTGCCTTGATGTTTGGGACTAAGGTTTGTTGTCCTGGACATATTTCAAAACTGCGGCGAACCCTCCTTTGGCTGGTAGACCATGTGCCTTATGAATCTGATCCCACCGCTCCTTAAAAATAACTTGTGTTATTTTTCAGTTTTCTTTTGTTCACAATTACAAAACATGTATCTTTAATTAATTCTAATGTTAAGTCCTTTATTTCAGTCTCTTGTTTTAACTGACTTGTTAGGCAAATTTTGAAATGGATATTGTTGTTGGACATTATCAATTGATACATGATTCACTATAATTGTTGACAACGTTACCGAGAACTCGAGAAATGCTTGACACCAAACCAACAATTAGAATGGCATACAATTAGCTCATTGCCTAAGGAGTGTGAATGTGATTATAGAAACGTATTCGGATTACCACTCTCCTGATGGAAGTGTGGCAAGTTACAAAGCAATCAATTTTCCTCCTTTTTTATAGAACGAGGGTTTTAAATGCAATTTTCCTCTTTCGTCTGATTGCGGGTTCCAATATTCAATTGTCCGCTATACACACTAATAGCGAGGTTACAGAACGAGTTAATGCATCACACTCACTTGGACACGAGCCACAGATTAGAATGGTTAGTTAACTTTAACCAACCCCTTTAAGTCATTCATAACTTAGCAGATCATTTCTCTTGTTCAGAGATATTGAACTTGTACTGTTTTCGTTATTTATAAACTGTTAAGATTGGTTTAGATGTTATCTACTTCTAATTTTGTTTTATATCTTCTCCTCAGGTTTAGCAGGAAATTTTATAGTTTCGATCGTGTATCAAGTTTCTAAGACTAATTGTACAGGTATGACTTTAATTTCAGTGTTAATTTCTGCTTAGTCCTATTCTGTATTCACTGGTACCCAGCAGGATCTGCATAATAAATGAAATTTGTGACGGCCCCCTGAAACCGGGTCGTTACAAGTGGTGGCCCATGCAGGTCCGCGTTGACCACCTCGTGAACAGTATAGGTCAAGTAGAATATACCGTAAATCATACCCGTACTTATTTGCGGTATTTTGATTATCAGAATGACGAAGGCGTACAACCGTCGTGCACGTCCTACTACGAAAGACTATTGCAATTAACGAAAACGTGACGAGAAATGTAGGCGATGGAAGTGGCTCAGGCACCGTTAACGACAATGTCAGTATCGATGCCGATAATAATCTCCACGAGAACGTCGGCAACTGCAATGATGACAACTACGCCGTCGACAACCAGCTTCATGATTACGTCGACGACGCGAACGCCAACATCGATTCCAACCCCAACGGTCCTGACAACCATGGCAATGGAGGTAATCACCACGTCGACAATGGAGATGATGGCAACAACATCGAGCGGCCTGCACCGACGATCCAGATTTCAGACCAGACCTTGCGAGAGATGATCAGAGCATTGCAACGGGAGCCTGAGCGCAGGCATGAAGGATGAGTGCAAGAATTTAGATCAATGCGTCCACCAATTTTCAAAGAAACAGAGGGACCTCTTGCAGTAGAAGAATGGCTACGTCGCACAACTGCCATGCTTAGAGCAGCACGGGTCGCGACAGATTCGTGGGTGGACATGGCAAAGCTACAGTTGGTCGAAGACGCCATGTCGTGGTGGGATTCAGAGGAAGATCGCTTGACTCAGCCGGTTCCATGGAGCACATTTACGGAGACGTTTAATGCTTTGTTTTTCTCTCCGGAGGCGAAGAGGGCACTGCAGGCCCAATTCATGAACCTGAAGCAGGTTTCCAAGAATGTCGACCAGTACAACGCCGAATTTTCCAGACTCAGCAAGTTCGCGAAGAATGTGGTCACCGATCCGTGGGATAGAGCCCAACGTTTTCAAGAAGACCTGAATACGAAGATTCAGAAACAACTAGTCGGCCAGAAGCTGAAGACCCACACTGCGGTACTTTCTGCAGCTCGAGACTATGAATACGTGTAACAGAAGGAAGAGCTAGAACGACAGATGACTGCCCCTCCAACTCAACCAGAATCATCCGCAGCTAGAGAAGAACAGAACCGACGCCCTCCATCAAATACTCGTCCCGGAGAACAGAAGAAGCCTGCTTTACAGACGTCGCAGACCACTCCATTCAAGAAGAACGGGACTCCAACGAATACTGAACGATCTGTGGTGTGCCACTACTGTCAATGACCTGGGCACGTGAAGAAAGACTGTCGTCGCTACAAAAAGCTATGTCTGATTTGTAGCGCGTTCGAGCACTCTATTGCAGACTGTCCTAAGAAGAAGGAGAACACAACTGCTAGTCTTACTCAGCAAGAGCAGCATCCACCATCCCAACCTCAGAGGCGCCAGGCGTATTTCTTATCAGCGTCAGAGACGAATGCTCCTTTCGCTTAGAAGGCATTATCAGTTATTTTAGTATATGCTTTATTATTGCGTTTATTACTAGTATTTGCATTTTTGAAATTCAGAGGACGGAATTTATTTTAAGGGGGGATGATGTACTGACCCATATTTTCATGGGATTTTTCTGATAATTTTATGCATTTCATTTTTCCAATTTCATTTTTTTCTCTATAAATTGAATCAAACCCAAAGAGGCTTCCTCTCCCTTATCAAGTAGCCCAGATCTCGACCCTTTCCAACCTTTCATTTGTTTCAACTGCAAGTCCTTGGCCCACCTTCCATATTAATTATCCTCAAGCCACATCCCTTTCATTATTTCCCAGGCCCACATCCTTGCTTCTTTTCCAAGCCCAGAAATGAATTTAGTTAATTTCCCAACAACCAGGCCCACCTCCACCTATTCTTCTCCTCTCTTAACTTCTCTCTTTATTTGTTTGAATGTGCCCAGCAAGTAGCCCATAAACCCAACACTAAAAATCCTTTCCTCTCCACTAAAAGATTCAGCCAATCATTTCCCAACTACAACTTAATTGTTTATTTCAACAAAACCAAGCAATGTTTTAATCGGGCTGTTTCTTTTTCTATCTTCCCCTTGCGTTCAAGCAAAACCCACAAGGGTTCTTTTCTTATAACAGTGCCCCCTTCGTTGCGACCTGAAGACGCAGCCGCCCATCTCCTTTGATTCCGAAAACCCTAGCCGCCGCCGATTTTCTCCATCAAATCAGGAACTGATCGAGATTTTCTCCATTGATCTCGGGATTTAAAATCGAAACAAATCTCTTTTACACGTTTTCTTTCCTACTTATACTCGATGGTTTTCCTTGAGTTTTTGGATACGAAACCCTCTTTTCCTCTCTCTAAGTTTCTGATTTCGAAATGGGTTTTCCGTTTCTCTTCAAGTTGGGATTTTTGGGGCTTTTGGGTCCCTTGCATTCTTCGCCCGTGGTAGACTGACTCTACTCTAAATTTTCGGTTTATATTTTTGTTGGGATGTGATGATGTATACTCTTTCGATGATACTTTTCATATGAAAGCTTGGCGCTGCCCTACTCTGCCTCCTTTATTCTTCTCGTTTGTGTCTTTTCTTTGGGTCGGCCGCCAGGAGGTCGTCGTTTCGGGATTGACCCTGTTGGTTTCTGGTCGCTGTTGATTCATTTGGGTCATGCCTTCGGCGCTGCAACTGGGCTCCAAGCCGTATAGTATACCTTATATGGGCCATAGGCTCCTGCTGTAGTTACTCACTAATTTTATTCTTTGGTGTTTAGCTTACAAGCCTTTTGTTCCTTTTGCTGGAAGTTCATAAACTCTGTTCCTCTGATACCATTTACATGGTGTTATTGCCTACAATTTCAGTGCCTTGATGTTTGGGCCTAAGGTTTGTTGTCCTGTACATATTTCAAAACTGCGACGAACCCTCCTTTGGCTGGTAGACCATGTGCCATATGAATCTGATCCCACCGCTCCTTAAAAATAACTTGTGTTACTTTTCAGTTTTCTTTCGTTTGCAATTACACAACATATATCTTTAATTAATTCTAATGTTAAGTCCTTTATTTCAGTCTCTAGTTTTAACTGACTTGTTAGGCAAATTTTGAAATGGATATTGTTGTTGGACATTATCAATTGATACATGATTCACTATAATTGTTGACAACGTTACCGAGAACTCGAGAAATGCTTGACACCAAACCAACAATTAGAATTACATACAATTAGCTCATTGTCTAAGGAGTGTGAATGTGATTATAGAAACGTATTCGGATTACCACTCTCCTGATGGAAGTGGGGCAAGTTACAAAGCAATCAATTTTCCTCCTCCTTTTATGGAACGAGGGGTTTAAATGCAATTTTCCTTTTTCGTCTGAATGAGGGTTCCAATATTCAATTATCCGCTATACACACTAATAGCGGGGTTACAGAACGAGTTAATGCATCACACTCCCTTGGGCATGAGTCACAGATTAGAATGGTTAGTTAACTTTAACCAACCCCTTTAAGTCATTCATAACTTAGTAGATCATTTTTCTTGATCAGAGATATTGAACTTGTATTGTTTTCGTTATTTATAAACTGTTAAGTTTGGTTTAGATGTTATCTACTTCTAATTTTGTTTTATATCTTCTCCTCAGGTTTAGCAGGAGATTTTACAGTTTCGATCGTGTATCAAGTTTCTAAGACTAATCGTACGGGTATGACTTTAATTTCGGTATTAATTTCTGCTTAGTCCTATTCTGTATTTACTGGTACCCAGCAGGATCTGCATAATAAATGAAATTTGGGACGGCCCCCGAAACCGGGTCGTTACATGGTTTCCCTCGCCTGCTTGTCGTAGAGTCTCGGGGTCCTCATTGGGCTGCGCTGGCTTGCGGTCTGTCTCTTTTGCTTGTTGATTTCTAGGTTCGGTGGCTACTTGGTTGCGGATGTACCTTGCTCGCTGAA
Source organism: Scilla litardierei (assembly GCA_030789695.1). Taxonomy (NCBI): domain Eukaryota; kingdom Viridiplantae; phylum Streptophyta; class Magnoliopsida; order Asparagales; family Asparagaceae; genus Scilla; species Scilla litardierei. The sequence goes on from CM061135.1 coordinate 112,902,005, forward strand.
AATGGGGTCTGCGGCCCCCTTGCTTGCGGCCCGTGGGCCCTTGTTGACTGCGCTCGCGGATTGCTGTTTTCCTGCTGTCATTTGGGTTTTGTTGAAGGCTTTTCTCGCTGTTTTGGGTTGTTGATGTTCACTAGGATATGAGCCTCGTTCCCTGTTATCTTGACCAGTAGCCCATAGTCCTTTGCTAGAAACCCCGTGGATTTTGCCGTAGGCACGAGCGCCCCCACCATGTGATGAAAGACCCCAGTTCAGATCACAAATGGTCTAGAGTCCCTAGAGCTATTATGTGTTTGAATTTTGAGCTTTCATTATTAAACCGATGCTATGTTTCTTCATTTTTTGTTTGCTGCATGAAACGGTTTATTGCTTTATTAACAGTTTAGTTTGGCATATCATGCCATGAGAAACATCTATGCTACTTTATCACATGCATGTTTTATTATCATGTTGTCTTTTGATTTTATTAGTACCCTGCTAGTTAATATTGTGTTAAATTGCGTAGTCTTGGGTTGTTACTTTAGATGACACTTATACTGATTGGCAGTTAGGATTTGGGGTGGACTATCATCACATGACATGTTATTATTACATGTACGTCAATGGATTCCCCTTGGCTACGTAGTTTACATAATATTAAACTTAACTCACATCACGACGCTAACAATTAATAAAATGGTTAATATCTGCTTGACTCACCAGGTTTCGGGAAGCTTATGATCGAGGGAGTGCGGGAGTGACTGGGACCTGATCTATAGCCCCCAGGTTGGGGGGGACGTGCATCATTTCAGATGGATCATGAGTCTAGGAGCAGACATGGATGGCCATCTTATGGGTCCTGGAGCCCCCGCCATAGGTCACAGTGTTACATCTCTTACAATACAGTACTTTCTACCTTTGGACTCGGCCCGAGGTCGCATCTTTGCGGTTCATGTTAGCTCACAGTTGCACATCGTGCTCTCCTTCATAAGTCACAACCTAGCATTGGTTTACTTAGCAGTTACCCCTACAATAGTCGTGAACATTTAATTGTACCTTGTTACTTCTTTTCAGTACCATTATCTCTGTTGTTGTTATGTCTTCTTTTGTGCACCGTTACCTTTCTTGTCTCTTGTCTAGATATTGTCTACTCTATTGAGCGTGTTGCGACTTCTGTTGTCCACTAGGTATGATGCACAGTATCATACGGAGGTGCTTGAGCACGAGGAGGTAGGCTTCCAGTTAAGGACTGTTGAGCCTTGACCTAGCAGCAGGTAAATGTTCCAATTATATTTCAGCAGTAGTATAGCTTTTACTTGTCTCTTTTCTGTTTAGTACTGCGTTACCTGTTTTACTATTCTTCCCTGCTTAGTTTAGAGTATCCCCTTACTTTCTGCACAACTCCACATTGACTTCACTGGCGCATGTGAGACCTGCACACTCATGTTTCAACTGTAGCGGCACCTGCGGGGAGCGGGGCGATACATAGACACTTTATGATTCATGATTATTCATATTCATGCTATGCTGGTAATGGGCAAGACTAGAAGTCTACTTCTGGGTATTGTACTTTTATAAGAGGAAACTTTGTGGATTAGCAGAGAAAGAAGCAGAATGTGGTATCTCGGTCCAATACTAGAGTTGAATATCAAGTGATGGCTTAAGGTAGTGTATGAGATAATATGGTTGAAAAATCTAGTGTGTGTGCTTAGATTCCAAAGTTCTAAGGCTATGCATATATATTGTGACAATCAAGCAACTATCCACATAGCAAATCATCTGGCATTTCGTAAACATGCCAACAATCGAGCTGGATTGTCGTTTAATTTGCGGTACAGTGTTAGCGAAGTATATCTGTACCATCTTTACTAGATCTATCATTAGTTAATTGATGTGTTCACCAATGATGTATCTCCATAGATTTGTTGCCTTCATTTGTATTGAGCTGGGCATGATAGATATATACTTCAATTTGAGAACGAGTGTTAAAATTAGAATGTTATTGTAATGTTGTGTTAGGCCTCATGTATGGTGGCCTTAATGTATTTAATTTCCTTTATTTATAAATAATACATGCATGGAGAGGGATTAACTTCTTAACCTATTTTTCTCAAATTCTCTTGTTCTCTTATTCAAATATTGTCATTTTAAGTTTCTATTGAGTTTTGACTTTTCTACATTCTATTATCATGTCACTATATATGCATATGAATATCTCATGAGACCACACATGACCATTTGTTGACAATTCCCCCCTTATTTTGCCTTCTATGACTTATTTGTTATCTTTTGCTATCTCCAAAGCTTGAACCCTAACCTCAAAGAAATGTCAAAATGGAGCTTGACAATTTAAAAAGCGAATAAATTCGGGAAAATGGTCAATTGTAGGTCCGTTTCATGGTTTCTCTTTTTTCCATTGATTTAGTCCTCTTATTTCTTATCACAAGGTCAAATGATTTTTATTTCTCCTCAAAATCTAACATAACTCTCGTAAAAAAAATTCCAACTTCGCGTAGTACACATTATGGTCGCAATCTCGTAATCCATAAAATTTTTAATGGACTTTTATTATCCACATTAAAAGATTCAAAAACTCAACTTTGAATCTATTTCTATATGTTTCTTTTATTTCTCTGGCAAAATCCTAATCCAAATACCAACTCTACACAATGGATCAAAGCAAATTTCTATCTGTAATATCATGAATCCCTGTGCAATTCATCAAACCCGTACCTATAATAAGAAAGAAAGGGATTTTAGCATGTAGGTCCCTTTTGTTTTCAATATATTTTGATGTAAAACTCAAAACACCCCTAATGTTTTCTTAGAATAACTTAAGTACCTTAATATTTTTTGCATTACTTAACACCATTGAGCTGTTAATTTTTTCATTAATGATAAAAAATCCCCATTTCTTCTTCCTTATCTTTTTTCTTCCCTTCCCCAGCCATTGCTATTTCTTCTTCTCTTTTTTGGTTTCTTCTTTTGCCAATGCTGTTGCTTCCTTCACCTCATTTCTTCTTCACTTTTTTGGTTTCTTCTTCTGCCAATGCTGTTGCTTTCTTCACCTCATTCTTAATTCTTTCTATTTTCTGTTAGCCTCCCCCTCGTTGATCACGAAATCACCCTCCCCTCTACCGAGGTCACCGCACTTATCTCATTGCATTTTCAATTTTTATCAAGATCCATGCTCCATTTGTCCTCACCTAGGGTCTTGCCTTTGATGCAATATGAGTGTTATGATTGATAGGTGGAGGAAAAGAAGAAAATGAGGAGAAGAAGAAGAAAAGAAGAAAAGAAAGAGAGAGAGGATGTGGAGGTGCAGGGGGAGAAGAAGCAACCTGATGAGAAGAAAGGAGGCGGATGGGAAAAAAAGGAGAGGAAGCGGAGAAGAAAACAACATAAATGAGGGAGGTGGAGAAGAAAGAAGAGGAGGAAGAAGAAGAGGGTAGTTGGGTCATTAAACAAAAAATTCGCATCTCAGATGGTGTTAAGTGATACAAAAAATTGTTAGGGGTACTGAAATGAGTTTTGGAAAAATGCTAGGGATGTTTTGAGTTATTACCATTATATTTTACAGTTTCTATTACCTTCTTTGTCATATAGGCTTGTGTTTTAAATTAATTTGAATTGTCTCAACCCAGTATATGCTAAAGAATCGGCAGTAAAAGTTAATGTAGAAAAATACATATGTGTAAATTCACAACTTACTTGGCACTTTAGTACAAAACAAACTTTGCAGTACTTGACACGTGACCATGCCAACCAATTGTTCTCAATTATAGAGTCATTTAGAAGTGAGAACCTTTGTTTGTTCTATATTTTTCTCCCTAAATAGTTGAAAGCATTTGCATTGTCTTTCTCCATCTTGCTGATTTTTTACAGTTCATGTTGCACACTTTTGTAAAGCTTCAACCATAGGCATGGCTTATATGGATAGCTGAGTAGATTAAGGACGTGATTTGCTTAATTATAGTCAAAAATGAAAATTCTAAAAATGATTAACCTTCTCCATCACATTTGAAAGAAATCATGAAAATTTTAAGTTTATCAATTCTTATAAGTCGGAGCCTTATAATAACATGATTTATCTTCAAGTACAATTGGTATTTTCTCCAAATTAAACCAACACCAAGGGCTTATTGGGATACATAAAGAAAAAAATCTCTAAATGTAGAGGTTTTAAAGGGTATTTAAACCCATGTTTCAGTTAGGGTTTTATATGATTTTTTACAAGTTTACGGTTACCTGTAGAAATACGAAGGGCAACCTGATAGGCCACGTGAAGGTTATTTGAGAGCCAAAAGAATATTTTCTCTAATGTTTTCTTCATTGAATTCTTAGCACGTTTGGTTTTTCTCTTGAACCAAATGGCATAACTTGTAATCCAAGATTATTGAAGCATTAATGATTTCTCCAACTGGACGTACACCAAGCATTGGGTGGAACCATTATAAATTTTGTTGTCAAATTTGTGTTTTCTTTTGCTCTGTGTTAATTTTCTTATATATTGATGTGTGTGGGGGTTTTTTTGAAGAAAGTCATTAGCTTTGTTCATTTATTCAATGATTTTGGAAATCTGTAAGACGATTGTCTTCTTAATAAGTCTATCAAGTGGGTATAGTAGCCCAACAGAGATGGTCCCAGTCACCTCAACAATTGGTATTAAAGCAAGGTTTGTGAAACAAGTTCAAGGTAATGGCAAAAAGTTCTTATACAACTAGAGGAGCGAACATGGGAGACTCGTATGTGACAGTTGGATGCGAACACTAAAAAATTGAGAAGTTCAATGGTATGGAAAATTTCGAGATACGACATTACAAGATAAACACAATATTGAGAAAACATCGTGTTCACAAGGTGATGTACGATATAGATATTGTACTCACAGATGTTTCAGAAAGGAAGAAGATGGAGATGGAGGATTCAGTTATGTTAACTGTTCAGCTTAGTTTATCAGATGCGGTGATTTATTAAGTAGCCGAGAAGACTATTGTTAAAGGGATATGAGAAAAATTTGAGAAATTGTATCTGAAAGAGCCACCCACTAACATGTTGATCTTGTTGAAGGCTTTCTTCACATTCAAGATGCGAAACATGACCATGTTGAAGGATCACATAGATACTTTCAATAGCTTATTGATGAAAATGATAGTCATTAGACTAACTGTAGAGGCATGGCATGAGGTGATGATTCTGTTTCTGTCATTGCTAGAGTGATACATAACGTTTGTCAATACCATGATGTACAATTGGGATGCTCTCAGTCTTGAGGATGTGAATGTGAGGTCTACAGTGAGGATTTAATAGATACATATGGCATGAGTTGATTTGAGCAGATGAGATTCAGATTGTCCTTGCCTATTTGCTTCGGGATGAAGTAATGCGAGAGACGACAACATAAGGAGATTAAGATGAAGAATTAGAGGCATGTCATGTTATATTTACAAGAAATCTGCATATTGGAAGAGATACTGTCCATAGAGAAGGAATAGAGACAAGGAGAACATGTCAACATCTTCGTTAGTTACAATTGTGTAGATGGAGGAAGTGTGGAGCGAGATGGCTTATGATGTGCTCATTGCATATGCTCGTTAGATATTAAAAATCATGCTTGGGTTATAGATTTAGGGGTGTCGTTTCATATGATGCCAAATATGAAATGTTTCTATACCTATCAAAGAAATGAGGATGCATCAGTCCTTATAGGTAATAGTGATGCATATAAGGCTGTAGGAGTTGGTTCAGTGAGAATCAGGATGTTTGATGGCATGATGCACACTCATTAATGTATGGTATGATCTAACGCTAAGAAAGTCATTGGTTTCTTTAGGAGCATTTGATTTCATGGGTTATAAGGTTACGATAGAGAATGAAGCTCTGAAAATATCGAAGGATCAATGGTGGTGATGAGAGGTTGACAAGTAGTGACTTATATTTGTTGAAGGGAACGACGATTATATGAGAATTTAGTATTGGAGTTGAGAGTTCGCAGGAGATTGATTCGATCAGGCTATGACATCTCAAACTTGGACATATTATGGAGAAAAGCTTAGAGGCTTTGTGGATTCATGGTCTGACAAAATGGGTAAACATCAAGGAGTTGAAGTTTTGTAAGTATTGTGTATATGACAAGTAGATGAAGGTTAGTTTCAATGAGAGAAAGCATGACTCATGAGGAATTCTTAAATATGTTTATACCGATTGTAACGCCCCGTTTCTGGGTATCATTATATTACATTATTATCTGTGCAGGTCCTGCAATGTCCCAGTGAAAACAGAATGGAGCTAACAGAAAACTTCATAAAAGAGAATTAACTTTAATCATCCTTCAAAGAGTTACAAAAGTTCAACTAAGCAAAACTAAAAGTCTTTCATTCATAAACAATAAAGGAAGCAACTAAACAAAAGTAAACACTCTCCTTACCACTCTAGTACTAAAAAATCAGCACTCTCCACAGGAAACTCTGACTCCTCGAAAGCTGGAGCCTCCTCGTACTCTGGTTCAGTTTCTGTTGAGAAAACATTTGAAAGGATAAAGTAAACGATATTTACAATAACCAACAATTATAACTTTCATGCAACCCTAGTCCTAAACAAGTTAACAACACTAAGCATTAGACTGTAATTATTAAACTAAAACATTTCATTCTTTTATTATACTGATAATGTAAAGGGAAAGAGCGGCTAAAGAACAACCTCGGGTTTCACAGGCGAGCTCGCATGTGCCCTACATTTATTGGTCCAAGATATCATCAAAGGGACCCAGTCAAGTCATTCAATTCTGTCAATGTGTGTAGTCTCCGTCACTCTTTCTAACTTTAATTACGAGTTCCCAAAACCACATGTCATTCTAACTATTTCAGTGTCCATTTCAATTATTCTCGAATTCAATACTTTATAAACTATGTAGAAAGAAAAGTGCACAAAACTATAATGTAGATAGCAACAGGTCAAATGTGACAATATTTCGCAAACAATGACTTTATGGCACAATTCTAAATGCAAAGTTTATTTCTAAAACCGTAACAACCCTAGCAATCAATTTCTATCAATTTCTATAGTAAGGAAAAATGCTACACATTCCACTATAAGGCATTTAATCAATCAAGACTTTTAAACAATTAAAAACTGAAATTAAATCAATTTCGAAGATGTCAAAGTATCCCGTAGGATCATATTTGTGTTATTGGCATCCATAATGGGTTTCTAGGCTTTACTAGCTCCAGGGAATTTTCCAACCGAAATAGGACCATGGACCAATCTCATTTGAAATCTCACAATCAGCCAAAATATGCTACTGAACATTCGGATCTACCGTGCACATTGAAAATATCATATAAAGAACTGAGCCGGGGGAAACTACACAAAACAATGATTAATAAATAAACAGTGGCCAATCACCATAAACCACAAGCCGCCGAAATTAACCGAAGACAAAATAGCAAACCAACAACCAACCGAGCACCCTGGAAAGGAGGAAAAAAACCAGGCGGCCAACCCTAGTGCCCATTAATCCCAAATCGTTCTTTACGAAGCTGCGACAAGGTTGTCGCCTTGCTCGTAGGATGCCGTAATATTCACTAGGGAGGAGATCCCTTCCGTATAGTCACAAATCATCATCTCATATGCATAAAGTCCCGAAAACCCTAGTTCTTCCACAGATTCAAAAAGTATGAAGGAATAATTGAAAGCAAATAAGGTTTATCGAGAGTGTAGAAAGAAAAGCCGAGAGATCCAGAAGTCAAGAACCCAATAACGAAGTAAATCAGAAAGTTTGAGAAGAGGAAACAATTTCGCATGCCTAAAAACCTTAATCGAGCATTCATATAAATAGAAAAAGGGGGAGAGAGATAGACGCTTAAGGAGTTAGGGTTCGGATTCTTATCGGATTCGAGATCCCAAAAGATCTTGCGGTGCATTAGTTGATTAGGGTTTTCGAAAACCCTTTGTCACCGCCGTTCGCTGTCTCATGCGTCGCAAGAGAGAGAGTTGAGAGATGAGGGCTCGGGTAAGAAAAAAAGAGAACGGGTGAGGTTAAGAGAAAATGGGGGGAGAGAGAGTTAGTGGGAGATTTATAAAGGGAATGGGCCGGTTGACCTTAGTGGGCTTTAAAAAGAAAATGAACCGTTACATTCTCCCCCTTACAATAAATTCCGTCATCGGAATTGGAAGAATCAAGACTTACTCAAATAAATAGGGATAGCGCTCCTTCATCTCATCTTCTCGTTCCCAAGTAGACTCGCCTGGTGCATTACGATGCCACAATACCTTCACCAAGTTGACTGTTTTTTCCTCAGGTTCTTCTGCTGTCGATCAATGATCTCCACTGGCTGCTGCTCATACGTGAGGTCTGGGCGCACAGAAATCTCTGAGTGGTCCACCCTGTGCGCTGGATCTCCCACATATTTGCGTAGCTGAGATATGTGGAACATATTATGCACTCCTTCTAAGGATGGGGGCAGTGCAATCTTGTATGCCACTTCTTCCACTCGCTCAAGCACATCACACGGTCCAATGTAGCGTGGGCTAAGCTTTCCTCATTTGCCAAAACGTATTAGTTCATGATTCGGTGAAATCTTCAAAAATACCTTGTCTCCTGGCTGAAACTCCAAATGTCTTCGTTTCGAATATGCCCAGTGCTTATATCTGTCTTGTGCCAACTGCAGTCTTTCTTTGATCGTCTGTACCATATCCACTGCATCTACGATCATTTCGGGTCCTATCACTTCTCGATCTCCAACGTCGTCTCAGCTCAATGGTGACCACTTCCTTCCATATAGGGCCGCAAAAGGCACCATCCCAATGCTCTCCTGATGACTATTATTATATGCAAATTCCACGAGGTGCAGGTGATCTTCCCACGACCCCTTGAAATTCAACATGTATGCTCGCAACATGTCCTCCAAGATCTGAATGGTACGCTCCGACTGTCCATCTGTCTGGGGATGATAGGCGGTGCTAAACTTAAGATGAGTGTCAAGATTCTTCTGAAGGCTCTTCCAAAAATGCGATGTGAACCGGGTATCTCTGTCTGATACTATGCTCACCGGTAGCCCGTGTAGTCTCACAACTTCTTCCATATTTCTCTTAGCAAGAACCTCTGTAGACTGACCAACTCTGAAAGGTATGAAGTGTGCAGACTTCGTCAAACGATCCACAATTACCCATATAGCGTCGTTCTGCTTCTTGCTTCGGGGTAAGCCAGTCACAAAATCCATCGTGATATGCTGCTATTTTCCCTTAGGAATAGGCAGTGTCTGCAATAATCCTGCAACTCTCTGGTGCTCAGCCTTCAACTGCTGACACACTAAACATTTGGACACGCTCAGTGCATCACTCCTCTTCATTCCGTGCCACCACTAGTGTTGCTTCAGATCCTGGTATATCTTTGTACCGCCTGGATGGATGGAATAGGGCGAAAATGGGCTTCCTTCAACAACTCCTCCCTAACATCTCCAAATGGTACACAAAGCCTGGTGCCAAATCTCAAGGATCCATCCGTATGTATCGTGAATTCTGGTCGCTGTCCTGCCATCACCAACCCCTGATCTTCTGTAACTTAGTATCTCCTGCCTGCGCATCCTTGATCATGTCTACCAAGCTGAACTGTATTTGAAGATCCATCAATGAGGAAGTCAGTCCTGATAGAATCACATCAATCTCCATCTCTCGTAGCTCCTGCTGGAGTCCACCGAGTCGTAAGGGCAAGTACCGCTGGAAGGCGACTCAGTGCATCGGGTACCACATTGACCTTTCTTGGTTGATACTAAAGATCAATGTTGTAATCTGCCATCAACTCAATCCATCGTCTCTGTCGCATGTTAAGGTCCTTCTGGTCGAAGATGTACTTCAAGCTCTTATGATCAGTAAATATATTCACACGCTCACCGAGAAGAAAGTGCCTCCAAATCTTCAACGCAAAAATGACGGCTGCTAGCTTCAAGTCATGGGTAGGGTAGTTCTGCTCATGTTTCTTCAGTTGTCTCGATGCATATGCTACTACACGTCCATGCTAATGTAGGACCATCCGAGACCCTTGCCGGATGCATCGTAGTAAACTTCAAATCCTTCTGATCGGTCTGGAATAGTAAGCACTGGCGCGGTAGTCAATCTCTTCTTCAGCTCTTGGAACGTCTCGTCACAAGTCTTACACCAAATATAGATCACATCTTTCTGCGTCAATCAGGTCATGGGTTCTGCAATCTTCGAAAAGTTCGGAATGAACCTCCTGTATAACCGGCCAAACCCAGAAAACTCTGAATCTCAGACACTCTCTTAGGAGCTGGCCACTTCTGAACGGCAGCTACCTTCTCTGGGTCTACTGTAATCCCTTCTCCTGATACTACATGACCAAGAAATCTCACATTCTTCATCCCAAATGTACACTTGCTATACTTAGCGTACAACGGGTGTCATCTCAAGGTCCTTAGGATCACCCTCAAGTGTGCTGTGTGCTCCACTCGCTCTTTGAATATATCAGGATGTCGTCAAGGTATACCACCACAAACTTATCTAGATACTCGTTCAACACTTGGTTCATTAGACCCATGAATACCGTGGGTGCATTGCTCACACCAAACGGCATTACCAAGAATTCATACTGTCCATATCTGGTACTGAACGATGTCTTGTAAATGTTCTCATGTCTGACTTTCAGCTGGTGATAACCGCGGTGTAGATCTAGCTTAGAAAAGATGCATGTACTCTCAAGCTGGTCAAGCAAGTCTTCGGTGCGTGGTAGATGATACTTGTTCTTCATCGTCACTTTATTCAACTCTCTATAGTCCACGCACATCCTCCTAGTCCCCCTTCTTACCAATAGTATCGGAGCACTCCATGATGATGTGCTAGACCGAATCCAGCCTTTCTGCAAAAGACCGTCTAACTGAGTCCGAACTTCAACCAATTCTGATGGGGCTAGACGGTAATGATTCCTGGAGTAAGGTTGAGCTCCTGGCACTAGCTTGATCACAAACTCCATGGCACGGTCTGGGGGTAAGCCTATAAGGCTATCCGGAAATACGTCTGAAAACTCCTGTACTATCGCCGGTCTCTTTATTGTAGCATCCATAGAAGTCATCACAACATCCGTAAGTCTGGCTCTGTACTCCACTGGTCCTTCTGATCGGCTCCCGTTGACGAATTCAAATTTCGGGTGGTTTGGGATCTTGAACACCACTTTCCTGCGTCGACAATCAATTGGGGCGTAGAAGGTCCCTGGCCAGTCCATCCCGAATACGGCATCAAAACTTGGTACATCGATGACTAAAAAGTCGGCATAAAGCTCTTGTTTGCAAATGATTACGGGATAGTCTGAGTATCCACTAGTCGTCTGCAACACACCGCCTCCCGTTTTGACGTCCCAACCCGAGGTGAGAGGTGAAATGGGGATATCATATTGGTTGACAAATCGTACAATGCGAAGCTCTCGAATCAAAAAGCGCAAGAGCGGGTTTGCTAGCTACCAACACAATTCCTACGGTCGCGAAAACTATGTCTAAGTATACATCGTACAATAAAACAAATTAAAAGATAATGGTAAATTTGTATCTGTAATGACCTGGCCTGTAGCCTCGGCCTCCTTAGCTTTCATGGTGAACGTCTGGCGTTTCGAGGGTGGAGCCTGTGGTCGTGCCTGCTGAAATCCTCTTCGCTGCGATGGGGGTCCACGCTGAGTATTCCCCGCTGGAGCTGTAGCTGTAGCTGGTGCAGCTATCTGTGTCGGAGTTGCTGGTCTCTGTCCCTTCTGGGGCAGTCTCTGGCAACGTGGTCGTCTGCTCCGCAAATCAAGCATTGGTTCAGTAGATATCGACACTCAGACTTGACGTGCCCTGGTTTGTTGCAATAGTGACAAACAGTCTGCTGTTTACGCTGCTGTGGATGTGGTGGGGTTGGCCTCTTTGAAGATGTCTGCTGAGCTGGTCGGGCCACCTGTCGATTAAGTGGTGGGGGGACGCCTCTGAGCGGTACTCGCTTGTCATTCCAAATCTTCCTTCTGTTGTATGTACTCATAATCTCGAGCTGCAAAGAGTACGTCGGTGTAAGTCTTTAGCTTATGCACCACTAGTTGTTTGAATCTTCATATTCGTGCCTTCCTTAAAACGCTGAGCTCTGTCCCAAGGTCCGGATAACACGTTCTTCGCGAACATGCAAAAGACCACTTATTAGTAAATTACATACACTATAGGTTAATTTTTAAAGTTGAAATACATACTTGCTGAGTCCGGAGAATTTAGCGTTATATTGCTCCACATTTATGGAGCCTTGTTTCAAGTTCATAATTTGGGCCTGCAGTTCCCTCGTCGCCTTTGGAGAGAAATACATAGCATTAAACTTCTCTGTGAATGTGCTCCATGAAATCGACTGAGTCAAGCGATCTTCCTCTGAATCCCACCACGACATGGCGTCTTCAACCAACTGTAGCTTTGCCATTTCCACCCATGAATCTATTGTGATCCGTGCTGTCTTAGCATGGCAGCTGGGTGACGTAGCCATTCTGCTGCTGCAAGAGGTCCCTCTATTCATTTGAAAACTAGTGGACGCAGTGACCTAAATTGCTGTACTCCATCTTCCCGTCTATGCTCAGGCTCCCTTTGTAATCTCTCACCATCTCACGTAAAGTCTGGTCTGAAATCTGGATCATCGCCACTGGTCGCTCAACATTGTTCCCATCATTTCCATTGTCGACATGATGATTTCCGTCATTGCCATTGTTGACGGGATCATTGATGTTAGAATTAATGTTGGTGCCAACATACCCGTTGTCGACATGATCATTAAGCTGTTCATCGGTATCGTAGTTGTAGTCATTGCTATAATCGACATTCTCATAAACGGTGTGATTGACGGTGTTGTTTGGGATGTTGTTCATGGTCCCAGATCTACGCCCATCACTGTGATTTCTTGCCAAATCTGCATGGGTAATGATTGGATTGCTCCCAGTACCGCGTCGTCGATTGTACGCTTTCGACGTTCTATATTCTAAAGAAGGATGTCAGTCCAATTATTCATTTATGAGCATTTCTGCTTGCTCTATACTGTTCACGAGGTATCTTGCGGGGACCTGCATGTGCCACCAACTTGCAACACCCCGTTTCCGGGTATCATTACATTCCATTATTTCTGTGCAAGTCCTGCAATGTCCCAGTGAAAACAGAATGTAGCTAACAGAAAACTTCATAAAATAGAATTAACTTTTAATCATCCTTCAAAGAGTTACAAAAGTTCAACTAAACAAAACTAAAAGTCTTTCATTCATAAACAATAAAGGAAGCAACTAAACAAAAGTAAACACTCTCCTTACTACTCTGGTACTAAAAAATCAGCGCTCTCTACAGGAAACTCTGACTACTCGAAAGCTGGAGTCTCGTACTCTAGTTCAGTTTCTGTTGAGAAAACATTTGAAAGGATAAAGTAAACGATATTTACAATAAACAATTATAACTTTCATGCAACCATATTCCTAAACAAGTCAATAACACTAAGCACTAGACTGCCTAAAACATTTCATTCTTTTATTATATCATAATGTAAAGGAAAAGAGCGGCTAAAGAACAATCTCGGGTTTCACAGGCGAGCTCGCATATGCACTAAATTTATTGGTCCAAGATATCATCAAAGGAACCCAGTCAAGTCATTCAATTCTATCAATGAGCGTAGTTTCCGCCACTCTTTCTAACTTTAATTACGAGTTCCCAAAACCACATGTCATTGTAACTATTTCAGTGTCCATTTCAATTATTCTCTAATTCTATATGTTATAAACTATGTAGAAAGAAAAGTGCACAAAACTAAAATGTAGATAGCAACAGGTCAAATGTGACAATATTTCACAAACAATGACTTTATGGCACAATTCTAAATCCGAAGTTTATTTTTCTAACCGTAACAACCCTAGCAATCAATTTCTATCAATTTCTAAAGTAAGGAAAAAAGCTACACATTCCACTACAAGGCATTTAATCAATCAAGACTATTAAACAATTAAAAACTGAAATTAAATCAATTTTGAAGACGTCAAAGTATCTGGGATCAGATTTGTATTATTGGCATCCATAATGGGCTTCTAGGGTTTACCAGCTCCAGGGAATTTTCTAACCATTTCTGAAAATAGGACCATGGACCAATCTCATTTGAAATCCCACAATCAACCAAAATATGCTACTGAACATTCGAATCTACACGTGCACATTGAAAATAGCATATAAAGAACTGAGCCGGGGGAAACTACACAAAACAGTGATTAATAAACAAACATCGGCCAATCACCATAAACCACAAGCCACAACAATTAGCCGAAGACAAAACATCAAACCAACAACCAACCGAGCACCCTGGAAAGGAGAAAAAAGCCCGGCGGCCAACACTAGTGCCCATTAATCCCAAATCGTTATTTACAAAGCTGCGACAAGGTTGTCGCCTTGCTCGTAGGATGCCGTAATATTCACTAGGGAAGAGATCCCTTCCGTATAATCACAAATCATCATCTCATATGCATAAAGTCCCGAAAAACCCTAGTTCTTCCACAGATTCAAAATGCACGAAGGAATAATTGCAATTCAAAGTAAATAAGGTTTACCGAGAGTGTAGAAAGTAAAGCCGAGAGAGCTAGAAGTCCAGAAACCCAATAACAAAGTAAATCAGAAAGTTTGAGAAGAGGAAACAATTTCGCATGCCTAAAAACCCTAATCGAGCATTCATATAGAGAGAGAGAGAGAGAGAGAGAGAGAGAGAGAGAGACGCGTAAGGAGATAGGGTTCATATTCTTATCGGATTCGAGATCGCGAAAGATCTGGCGGTGCGTTGGTTGATTAGGGTTTTCGAAAACTCTTCGTCACCGTCGTTTGTTGTCTCATGCGTCGAGAGAGAGAGAGAGAGAGAGAGAGAGAGAGAGAGAGAGAGAGAGAGAGAGAGAGAGAGAGAGAGAGATAGAGAGAGAGATGAGAGATAAGGGCTCGGGTAAGAAAAAAGAGAACGGGTGAGGTTAAGAGAAAATGGGGGAGAGAGAGAGAGAGTTAGTGGGGGATTTATAAAGGGAATGAGCCGGTTGGCCTTAGTGGGCTTTAAAAAGAAAATGAACCGTTACACCGATATTTGGATTCTTGCACTAGTTAACTCTCTAGGTGGAGCTCGTTACTTCATATCATTCATCGACGATTTTTATGAGTGTATATGATGAAGAAAAAGTCAGAGACGTGACGTTTGCGAAGTTCATGGTGTGGAAGATCTTTGTGGAGATTTTAGCAGAAAGAAGCTGAAGCGACTGAGATTCGACAATATTGACTGGTTTACTTTTGCTGAATTTAAGGAATTCTATAAGGAGTAGTGAGTAAAACGATACCGGGAGATTCATAGTCGAATAGATTTGCGAAGAGGAACAAGACACTTCTAAAGAAGCCGATGTGTCTCATATTTATATCAGGATTGTCGAAGAAATTATGGACCAAAGCTATATTGACCACAACTTATTTGGTGAATAGAATTCCATTATCAGCTATCGACGAGAAAATTCCAGAGGAGGTTTGGACAGGCAAGCTAATGAATCTAGATCATCTTTGGGTATTTGGATGTTGAGTTTATGTTCACGAGGAAGGTGACAAGTTTAGCACCAAGGGAAAAAGTGTTATATTAGGATACATGAATGTTGAATATTATAGAGTTTGGAATCTAGATGCAAAGATATTAGGTGATTGACATGCGACATTTGATGAGTCGGCAATATTGCAAGGAAATGCTTCAGAAAGTAACAAAATTTGTGAAGGCAAGGAGGTGTCAAAAAGGTGATGTACTTACTCCAAATCGTAAGATCGACATATATTTTGATAAAATAGTGATGATTAATGAGGAGAGTCTACATGAGGATATTATTGCAAGCAGTGCTGGTAATGAGATTTCTAGTCAAGGTGGAGATCCCAAAATTACCGTAGATGACTCTGTTGCTAGTAAAATCGGATGACGCATCGTGAAGGCCATGAATTGCTACGAGGATTACGTGAATTTGGCTTATGCATTGCATCCGCATGGAAATTTGATTTGTGATGGATGCATTGAGTTTGGATGTAAACTCAATATGGAGGTGTGCTTGGGAAGATGTCAGTATATTAGTGCATCCCAAGAAAATTCACGAGAAGGAGAATCCGACGATGAATAGGTCGGTGACAGTTTGAGCGGAGCTGAAACTTCTTTTTCTTAAATAGGTGTTAGGGTGCCACGAGGTGCCACAGATAGACACTACATGTTTGTTGCAGGTTGTGGATTCAGGAGATATAGTGAATTTAGAGATTTAGCTTCCTAAGGAGGTTCATTGGACATTCAATTAGTTGGTGATGCTTAGGGCGAAGCTCACTAGTTAAGTGCTATGGTCTCATGATGAGGTGATTTATTTTTGAAGGTAAATGATTTGGAGTTTTGGTTTGGCTAGGGCTTTGAGGTGTGTTTGTATCAAGGTGGAGTGTTGAAAAATGTGATACAAAATTTCAAAAATATTCCTAAGATTAATCTAGTATTTATGAGGATCTTTTGGAGCTTAAAACACTGATTTTTCTAAAACCTAAAACGATGAACAACGATGAACATTAAAGCCTTGCCCATTTAATTTTTCCCAGATTTTTCTGTGCCGAGTGTGGTTCGACGCTGTGTGGTCCATGATGCAGCTGGTGTGCGCATGACACACGCACGTATGTAGTGCATGGTGTGCAAGTAGTGTGTGCCACGCGGTGCATTCTCATGCGATTGCCTACAGCAATAGCGGATGACAGCGTCAATAACCGTGCGTAATCTCCGTGCGCGTTGATCGAAGAGATCCAAGGGACAACAGTGAGCGGGCACGACGCACGGGCGGAAGCTGGCGCATATCCGAATCCGCTTCGGATGTGGATTCCTTCACAGACCCGATAAGGGATTTAAAGGGTATTTAAACCCTTGTTTCAGCTAATAAGTTTTTGTGATTTTTTTGTACAAGTTTGTGACTACATGTAGAAATGACGAGGGCAAATTGAGGGGACAAGAGAGTGTTGTTTGAGAGCGAAAAATGTTATTTTCTCCATTATTTTCTTATACAAATTCTTAGAGGATTTGGTTTTTCCTTTGAACCAAATGTCATAACTTGTAATACCAGATTATTGAAGTATTAGTAATCTTTTCAACTAGACGTATACCAAGTATTGAATGAAACCGGTATAAATATTGATGTCAGTTGTTTTGTTATATTCTGAGTTACTTTTCATATTTATTGTTGTGTTGTGGGTTTTACAGAGCAAGTCATTAGTTTTGTTTGTTGTTTCAAAGGATTTCGGGTCGATTGTGTAATGGTCTGAATTATTATCAGATAATTTCTGGAAATTTGTTTGCTTTTTAATTTTCCTTTCACTTTTTTCTTCACTTTTCCATTTATTTTTCCTTTCTTTTGGCCAGCCACAACCCCAGCCCAATATTCTTCTTTCATTCTTTCCCTTTTTCTTTTTTATTTGCTCAACCCAGCCCACTAATTTCTTTCCTCTTCTTTAAAACAAACCCACGCAAAACAAATTTCACAAACCCTTACCCGAACTCCAGCCCCTCTCTTTGAATCAGTTCAGTCGACTCTATCTTCTCTTGTGAAAATCGAACGAAACCCTAGTTCCCATCTCGCAACCTCTCCTCTGGTTACACGAGTTCTCTGCCACGACGGCACATGAAATGCCTCCCCAAAGGATTGTTTCTCATCGGTATATTTCCTTCTCATTTCTCGGATTTTGGGATCTTGCGAAAATTTCTCTCTTTCTAAAAAATTCCTGATTTTGGTTTTGGACTTTTGCAGAGATTTCGATCTCTTTTGGGGTTTGATTCGTCTTTCCTCGTGGATCAAGCAACCACAGCTGACCAACGGTGAGGTGGCAGGGCTTGAGCAAGGATTTTCAGTGGTTTTCGGCTTTGATTCATGGTGGATTATTTCTATCTCTGAAGCTTTTGGTTTATTTATTGTTTAAATTCTAAATTTGATTGGATTGTGCATGATGATTTTGTTGGATATGTGGGTGTTGGAATGAGATGATGATTTGGGAGGAAAGGAATTATCTTCCCTCTTTTATTTACTATTGGAGCTGTCGGGTTTCTATTGTTTGCTGCTGCAGGGTTGTCGGCTCTCCTGTTTGTTGGCTGTGGAGCTCTCAGGTCCCCTGTTTTCTCCCTCTCTTAGGGTTGGCTCTTAGTTTCTTTGTTGTTGATCGCCTCAATTACTTGTCTCCCCAATGTTTGGGGTTGCAGTTTCCTGCTTATTTGCTGTGGGCGGTTTGTCTTCCTGTATGGGCTTGTGGGGTTTTTATTTTCCTTGTATCTTGCTGTTGGATCATTGATTTCCCTGTTTTGACCCTGCAGTGGACTCGGATTCACCTCTGGACCCTGCCGTGGTTCGGGTTTGCCTCCCTTGGCCCTACAGTGGCCTTTGGCCCGCATCCCACTTCCTTTGGGCTTCAGTTGTTCTCTCCATGTAGCCACAACGTGATGAACAACCAAGTCTGATCCATTTCGCGAATGGAATTTTAGCATTTTATATGGATTTTTAGTTTACTTTTAATTTTAGTCTTTGAGTTGAATTTTGTGTTTAAAAACTTGGAAATTGTATATTGGTCCGAAAGTACCATGAGAGCTTGGATCGATCTCAATCAAGGACAAGTGCTAATATAGGTATTTGCCACTTCCCTGTCATATTTTCATGAAATTATTTTCTAGCAAGCAATAACTAGTGTTATTTTGTTTGGCATCTTGAATATGTGTATTTTAGGTTGGTGATCATGTTGAACTGTGACAATACACTGAATCGATAATTACTCACTTATGTTGTACTTGTTGAAGACGGATACCGACTCTTGAAATGTTGAATACATGAACCTTGAGGTAGTACGCTCTATCTACACATTTACAAAAGAAGTGGCACCTGAACTTTTGAAAGACTGTCTCATCCACAATATATATGTTGCATGCTAGATAATTTCCATAATAAATGATTGGTGTGCTACAACTGATACGATTCTGAGTAGTACTCCTGTCACATCAAATTATAACATGAAAACCATGAAAACAATATAACAATAGTTAAATGTTCCTGAACTTCGCATCTGACACAACTTAAATATTTAAAATGATATTACACTTCAGACTCACGGGGTTTTGGAAAAATCATAGTAGAGAGTGCGGAGCGATCAGAGCTATGCTTTTGGCCCGTATCAGAGGGATCCTATCATAAATCTGTTTACCCAATAAGTCTCCTTTCATATATCTGTATGGACCGTTAGAGGGATCCTGAGTCCCTTTCTATTTCTATTTTGGACTTGGTCTATGGTATCTTCCTGTGGTCCAAGGTGGTCTTTGAGTTGCATATCGTGCTCTATAGTATGAGTCACGGCCTAGGAGTATTATAATATTACATTTTCATAACATATAAACATTCACAATACAGTATTAGATTAACAAATTCATATGCATGTATTGTCTTGTGATTTTGTTACACTCTTCCCATGTTATACCTCAGTTCAATAGCTTTGTCTTTTAATTATACATAACATTTTTAGCAGTTTCTTTACTTGTTTGACTCGTTAACCTGTCACACTTTTGATCAGTACTTACACGTACATTGTACTTTTCCTTCTATCCTTTTGCTGTACACATAAACCGTTTGCTTGGAGTTAGATATAGTCTACTTTTAATTTTGTGGAACATTTTTTAGGTATAGTAGGAGGCTTCAGAGTTCTCAGTTTGCATCTCTTTAAGCTGCGCACAAAGTTTTTTAGACCTCTTGTTCAGGTATATACGATATATCTCCAATTCGCTTATATTATTTTCATTGGTAACCAGCAGGACCTGCAGATTCTTGTAATTTGTGATGACCCTTCTGAAACCGGGTCATTGCAGATTGTCTTCTTGATAAGCCTATCAAGAGTGCATAGGAGCCCAACAGAGGTGGTCCCCAGACACATCTAGTAGGCAGTTGTAAAAACTGTTCCCTAATATGTTTTTGGCCCTTGCTTTGTGGATCACGATATACTGTGTAGATCATCCATATGATGACCCATGGTGGAGTACTGAAGTGCTTACTTTGAGAACCATTCTCGGGGGAGTATGTCATATATGTATATATAGTCATGTTTTAATGTATGCATGAAGATATAATTCCAGAAAGACTATACTATGATTTAAAAAATTAACAATAATGAATTATAAATTGCAAGACTTATTTCAGGTTGCTGGTCCTCATTTTATTTCTGTTGCTTATGCTTGGTATTATCTTGATAATATTACATAATCATTGGAGGGGTTTAATAATACCAAACGATCATATGGTGTGCGTCTGTGCATTTTTGGGTTTTATTAAACAGGTTTTTCTTAATTTTTTAAAAGATAATTTAACGACAATGCAATGTGCTTTTGTTGAGGCATAAAACGTGGTTAATTGTTCATAGATTGAGCTTTATAAATTCCACCGTGCAGTTGAGATGACTGCACAAATCGTGAACTAAGCTTATGACTTCCAAATGTTTAATGTAAAATGAGATGTCCCTTCACACCCTTCTTCTTCTTCTTCTATCTCTCCCACACCCCCCCAACACACACACACACACACACACACACACTCTCTCTCTCTCTCTCTCTCTCTCTCTCTCTCTCTCTCTCTCTCTCTCCAGGTGCTTTAAAGACGTAGCTATAAAGTCATCTGGGGTGGCCCTTGAAGAGTAGACGGTAAGTTTAAGATACACCAATACCATGAATCTTCCTCGACTATTCATCTCTCTCTTTATGTGATTCCATAACAGTTTTCACTTAGCAATGATGTTTATGACAACTGTCATTCCATTGTTGCCCTCTTTCTGCATATTAAACTGAAGCCATCATGATCCACACTTACTATGAAATCATCCAACTGTGTTCTCTACTGACAAACTTCCATCTCCTACTTCTTTTCGATCCACTCTTGTCCTACAGTAGAAATTAGTTGTGCTTGCCCTCTCCACTTCCCATCTCCTTATTTTTTCATTCATATCACTTGTAAACCGAAAAGCTTAACTATGTTGCTCACTTGTCCTTCACTGGGAATCAGTTTCTCTTTCCCTTTTACACTTGCAAACTATGTTGCCTGACGTGGATAGGTGACACGGACAGGTTACGATACAAATACACAGATTCGACATTTTGCATATCTGCGTGTGTGCTCTCGCTTACAGGTTTCTGGTGTGGAACGAGTGTTGGGAATGGGTATGGGTTTGTACCGACTACATGTATCTAAACATTCATACAGAATACATGTGTACGTGCATAATGTAGGACAAAATAGGTTTATACGTAGGGTGGGACAAATGGGCATGCCTAGATCCTGAAGACTAGGGCACACCATAATAAACATTAATGAAACGAAGCATTTTGTATGTGGAATACATATTAAAGTAGTTTTGAAGCGTCAGTTGGTGTCTCAGAAGCATCAAATAGGTGTAAAAACTTAGGTATTGTAATAAATTTGATGGTATGTGTTGGATACAAGTCCTCAACTGTCAATTGAGGACCTGTAAGTAAAATATCTTTAATCCAAGTACTGTTGTTCGAGATAAATGTTGGTTGAAAAATATCTTGCAATAGATTTGACTCTCATCATGTCTTTTTCCCTCCGTGTTGGATGTAGTTGAATTTTTGTAGATTTTGTAAGTAGTTTTATCAGTTACTTGGACTTTCAGAAGAACACGCTTACATGGATGGATTGTAATATTGTGAAATCACTTAATTATGTTTGTAAATTCATCTATGTTTTATGATTTAAGGGCATTTGTGTTTTTGCTTAATGATTAATACACATATTTGTCTTTGTTTCTTATTTATATCAAGCAAAATTCTATTTTGTTAGGTATTATGTTTTAATTTATGCTTCAAAGTTTTGGTTTCTTTTACGGTTGAGCACTTTGCTACTTGCTTTTCTTTGTTAGAACATTGACATACACATCACATTCTGATATCAAACTTGGAATTGAGCATTGTTGTTGATTGATTCATGATATATTATTTACTTTAGGTAGGACTCGAGGGGAGTGTTAATGGACAATGGTGGTTGGATGCTATAGGAAAGAGCTTAGATGAAGGAATGTCATTTGAGCGTGTCGGTTCCAGGCAGTTAGCTGGATTGCTTATTGGTGTATGGTATATACTTATCTTGAAATGAACCATTTCAAAACATCAGAATAAATTCATCTTCTATGTTGCATTTGCTGATACATTTAGAAGTCAACTCATTCTTTGTTGCTTGTTTCTTATTCTCACCAATTCTTACTTGATATTTCTGATGGATCTATATTTTCCAGGGCTAGGAAAAATCTTAAGCCTCAAATTGGTGATGTTGATGTTGCGGCTGTGCCATGCGGATTAGGCCGTGCAATTGGTAATAAGGTACTCAATTTTCATATATAAGCATTACTGCCATTTGTTTGCAATTTGCTTTATGAAAATACAAAGTCTTGGTTCTACAGATGTTGTGGAGAAGTTGGTAGGAAAGTGGAGTGTGGAAGAGTATTCTAACGATGTCATTTCAGGTGAATTGACAGGAAACGGAAGCGGAATGGTTCTAACTTCTAACATCAAGGTTCTAAGATGGGATTTGGGAAAGAACTAGTTAAGGCTACTAAGATAAAAAAAATAGAGTATGGATTGTAGCCTCTCAGCCCATAGAGAAGATCAATCACCTACGTCAACATCCCGTATGAAGATGATTCCTTTGAATCTCTTGCTCAAGTGGTCAAGCACATTCGCACCTTGTATGCACAGAGATCCTTAAAATCATAAGATGATTTCACAAATTGTTTTCTCCATTCATTGATTTTAAAAGTTGTATATAAAGTCTTATTTATACGTAAAACAAAGCCTAGTTAGACTCATACTCAGGCGTCTAAAAAGACGCAAACTGTGGACTAGAATAAAAATAAAAGAGTCTTCCTCAAAAGAAAACTCAAAAGGACCTTAAAAGGATTCAAATAAAAGAAGTATAAAAAGACTCAGATTACAAAGTTAAAATCGACTCAAACTCAAAATAGAAAATCTAATCAAATTTTACTTTTCTCATTTGATCTTGCGTCTTCCTTAGAGAAGGATTTACTTCGATTTCCAAAAAGAAATTGCATATGCTCCATGTTCATTCTACATCAAGTTTCTATTGGTTGGAGATAATTTGATCTTGAGTTTTAAAGTAGCGAAATCTGAAGAAACTCAGGTAACCATGTTGGGAATATCAATCCCCTGATGATTTATAGAAAGAGACGTCATACCTGCTAGTTTCTCGGCAATGGATTAACTGAAATAATAAAACCAAATATCAATCCATTGATGATTTATAGAAAGAGATGTCATACCTGCTAGTTTGTAGGCAATGGATTAACTAAAATAATAAAACCCATGTGTTCTACTTCAAGTTCAATAAATGGCTTGGGTGGCGGCTCAAATGTGGATTTTGCTTAAAGCGTTGCTTCATACACTGCCTCTAACTTTCTATGGATCTATATCATGCTCGGTCTCGGGCTTTAGATCTGATTCTAACTATGTTTTTGGTCCTAAGTCTGGCTCGAACTCGGGGTCAGGTTTGAGCAGTGACTCTATCTCAGACTTTCTTTGGGACTGCGTTTCGGATACTGACAGTACTTTTTATTTTGGTAGCTCTGATTCTAATTATTTTGGGCTAGCAACTTCTACTTAGTCTATATTGTACCATGCATAATCTGAACTTCCATTGACATTTCTTGGATTATGCTTTGATACTCTGCTTTTAGGTTGTCTTGTAGATCAGACTCTGAGCTGATTGTGAAGATGGTTGTAGCAAATGGTGGATTGATTGGTATTTGGGATGATACTAATTATGAAACTTGGGTTTCATTTGTAACCATTTTCTTAATCTTTACCATAATCCTTCCACCAAAATTTTACTTCTCTTAGCGTGCGACAAGCCCCTTTTTGGTTAGGTTGTAGAAAGCGAAAAAACTATACAATACATATCTCAATATCTTTGTATCTATCACGTCACTCAAAGTTGTAGAAAGTTAGGGAATCTACGTATTTATCAAACTAATCTCTATATAAGTAGTCCATAGAAAATATGCATAAAAAGAAGCCTGATATACTTCAAAATATTCAAAATTCGAATGGTTTACTTTTAATTCTGGCTCAATTCTATCCTCAAACTACTTGAAAATCAGCCTAAAATAGGCCCAAATTGCTATTGTGGGTTAGTTTAAGTTCTGAAGTAGAATTCGGATTAAGTTGAAAACGTAGGATTTGGATATGGTCTTCAGCTATGATTTCAATTAAATTTGGATCCGACTTACATTTGTAATTGCTATGGGACTTAAAGCAGAGAAGGTAACATGGGTTTCGTTGATGGTGTATCTGGGTAACGACAGAGCAGAGAGTGGTCGTCGGTAGGGTGGTGGTGTGGAGTTCGAAGTTGACAGTGAGGGTTATAATGATGTGGATCGTTGACAACGATGAAATCACAAGCGGTCAACAGCAACATGGAAACCGATGATGGAGGCTGAGAACTGATATGTTGAAGGGGTTAGGATCTTCTTGAGAAGAACAATATCATCATTTTGGATTATGATCTGATAGAATGATGAGAATGATGGTAGTAGGTGACTTGAAACATTGATGACGATGGTGATGATGTTGGCACTGCCTTAATGATGAAAATGTAGATGATGATGATGATGGTTGAAGATGCTGCTATCGTTGGATGTTGATAAGGGGTTGGGATAGGAAGGAGTCGATGCTAATGGCAGCGGTGTAAGGGTTAGGATTTGTATTTGGTTAGGATTTTATAGAGAACATAATAAGGTACATGATGAAGAGGAACTGACTTCAATTGGCGATTTTGTTACTATTTGGTACATGACGAAGAGGAACCGACTTCAGTTGGCGATTTTGTTACTATTTGGTTACTGTTGAAAAGGAAAAGATGAATTGTAGAAATTTTTAGATCTCTTTTATTTTCAAGCTGATTTTTTTGCTAACTGATCTAAAACATTTTTTTCTAATGGAAAATCAAGGTGAGTTTGTTTTATTTGAAGTAACTTTTTTGGCTAATGACTGAATTTTTTTCTTCTTCTAAAACTGAAACCCAAACTAATCAGGAAGAGAATGAGACCAAATTATGGGGAACATAAACAAAAAGGTTCTAACATCTAGGATTTTAGGATGAATTTGGTGAAGAACTAATTAGGGGTTTTAATATAAAAGATATAGTAGGGTTTTGGATCTCTCACCTTGAGGTCAGACCAACCATCAACTTGAATATGTTGCCTGAAGAAGATTCCTTCAAACCTCATGCATGAGCAATCAAGCTCACTTTTGCACCTTGCATAGAGATTCATAAAATCACAAGATGATGTCACAAATAATTTTATCCAGTCATTGATTTTAAAAGTTGCATATACGGTCTTATTTATAGGTAAAAACAGTCCTGTATCATACTCATAATACAGCTTCTAAAAAGACTCAACCTCTAGACCAAAATAAAAATAAAAAAGTCTTCCTCAAAAGGAAACTAAAAAATAAAACTTTTAAATAAATGAAGTATAAAAAGACTTAAAGACTACAAAGTCAAAATCGACTCACACTCAAAAGACAAAATCTAATCAAATTCTACTTTCTTTTCTCCTTTGATCTCTAGTCCTCTTTGGAGTATGATTTACTTCATTTCCAAAAGAATTGGAATATATCCCATGTTCATTCCATATTATGCGTTCATCGTAGGAAGACATGTACATAGGGTGTAACCACACATAATGAGGACACTATATGATTAACGGGTAAATGGTAGATTCTCATATGTAAATTTCTTGGGATTGGTGGATCATACATAGGGTCATGCTAATCTAAATAATAATGTGCAGAAGTCACCACACTGAGGGGATAATTTGGCAGATGCAGACTACTGAAACTGGTCCATATATGTGAAATTACTAAGACCAAATTAACTTTCACTTGATGACAAAATGGATGACTAAATACCTTCCAAGGTTTTTCTGATATCTAGGCCATTTGGAGAGCACCTGAATGCAAGTGTACAGTCAAATTATTCATCAAAGCATATACTATACAAAATTAACATTGAAACAAAGAGTAATCACCATTTTGTCATAACATAATTGAATGTATAAAAAGAGAGGGATCATTACCCATACGATGGTTATATCAAGTGGGAACATGCAAAATAGTCCACAATAAAAAAAGAAACCAATATCCCAAAATTTTGGGGTTGGTGATTATTTGTTCTTTAACTATTATTCCTTTTAGAGTCACATCCTCGGTTACATTAGCAAATTTGTTTCACTGAGATAACTTGGGATTGATATGAACATTGCCTTCTGATCACGAGGCCATTTGATGAGCTTAAATTATTCATTAAAGCATATACTGTTCAAAATTAACATTGAAACAAGGAGTAATCACCAATTTGCCGTTACATAATTGCATGCGGAACGAGAGAGATGGATCATTCACCATATAATGGTTATATCAAGCGGGAACATGCAACTAGTCCACAGTAAAAAAAGAAGCGACTATATCAAATAATTAGTTTTGGTGCCTAAATCTTCTTCCACTATTCGTTTCTTTTAGGGCCACTTTCTCTGTTACCTTAGCAAATTAGTTTAAAGGAGATAACTTGGGTGACTGATAGAAGCATTGCAGGCTTCAGATCTAGAAGCGACTATTCATTACATTTCTAAAAAAAGAAGCGACTATCTCAAAAATTTGGGTTTGGTGCCTATATCTTCTTCCACCATTCATTTGTTTTAGGTCCACCTCATCTGTTACCTGAGCAAATTCGTTTTAAGGAGATAACTTGGGGGACCGATAGCAGCATTGCAGGCTTCAGATCTAGAAGGTATATATGATAGGCACAAAAGGAAGGTAATTGAGGAATATGATGGTTAACCATGGAGAAAAGAATTTGAAATCTTGGATCTTCACGGGGGAAGTGCAGGATGATTCTATTCCAGAACTTAAAGCCTTCAAGAAGTACATCGTGTCGTATGACTCATGTTAGGTGTACAATAGAGTGAACTGCTGTTCAAGTCTGCTCAAGTAGTATATTAACCTCAAATCAGGAGTGCTAGAACCAGAAAAATTCTGTGGGGAAAATTGGAAGAAAGAAGTATGAAAAAAAGAGGGCATGGCCAATAATGTTCACATGAGCTGCTAACGCATCCAGTTAGCTTTACTAGCACAGAGTATATTGCTGCTCTTCAAGTCTGCAAAGTAAGGATGAAAAATTCATCAGTACCGAGCAATATGAGAGGATTGGGGGAGAAGCGGAAATTGATGGACAAGAGAAGTAGGGGTGACGAATAATCTTTGGTCCATGAAATAAATGTGAATCTAGCTGCACCGCAAGCAACTCCTTCATGAAGAGAGTATGCAGTCTCCTTGGGCAGTTGAGGCAGTACTAGTGTAGGAGAGAGAAAGATGAGTGCTCTATGGAGCCCATAGTTGCCATAATCGGGCATGCATTTGAGCACCAGCTCAGTGCTACATGAGCACATAATTCTTTCTTTTAAATTTTATAAGGGAAGAGGTGAACCCAGTGGTCACTGAAAGCAAAAATGGAAAGCGGATTTGCTGATCTCAGAAGGATAAGTAGTCTGGTTCCATTTATTTTTATGAAGAGTACTTACATTACATTTGGAAGAGCGATCCAGTGCATAGGCTTACAATGGTGAAACTGGCTGTGGATGAAACCAGTCAAGTGTGCATACCAACAATGACATAATTTTGCTCATATTGCTTACTTTTTGAGTCTTTGGATCCATTTTCTTACAATACCTGCTTTTCTGAATTATATCAAACTTGTCGCGTTGTTTAATCTGTGTGTTCCTCCGGTGCAGTCAGCATTCACTTTATTCTTTAAATTACTGAAAATATATCTGTTCCCATTATATTTTCTCGACCAAGTTGTTCACTGGATTATTCTTCTACCTTCAGTGGTTCATTCATGAGATATGCAGAAGTTAAATGATTTTGTTATGAGTAACTTTTGGGCTTATTTGTATGATGTTATCAGTATATCCATCTAAAACATAAATTATGTCTCAGTGGTGCTGTGTTGTTGACAACCGGAGTTTATGCTATTATCGTATTCTCATGATTTCTTTTGGTTTTAGAATAATGTATGTTTTCAAAATATGCTTCCGAACTTATTCTGACTTTGCTTCTGGATTTCAAGTATTATCCCTTCAATGAGTTATTTCAGAAACATCAAACTTCCGTGGTGTGGTAGATGTTCATGAATCACAACTATGCTCATAATCATTTCCTTGTAGTTCAATTTCCATTGCTTCTCCAACTTTTCCCTCTAACCTGGTATTTCACGAGTCCTACTTTTCTGATTCTCCATGAACCACGATTCCACGTGAGATATATACCCCTTCAAACTTTCTTATGCCACTTGTCATTATCGAATCTACCAAATAATTTGAATGCATACTTACAAGATTGCTCAAGTCAAAAGTCCAAAAGTCATCTGAATCTGGTTTAATCATGATAACTACTTAACTGTTGTCTGTTGTGTATTCTTAATCCAAATGGACCAGGTGATTTGAAACGCTTTTCAAGCCAATATATTATGACCGAGGTTTGATTCTTTTGTTGGTTTAGTAAATAAGAACGTAGACTCCAATTTACTTAATTTAACTCACATGCTCTTGTTTAATTTTGGTTTCTTAAGGAAAGTGAACCAATTAATTTTTTTAGTGTTTGTTGTTTTACATTTTTATCGCATGAATTTTTTCTTGCTCTTATATAGTTCGCCTTTTCTTCTGAACTCTAAGCTTCGTTTTCATCTTCCCGATTAAATATTACATTTAATTTATTTTTGAATGTAAATATAAGATACAATCTTTTAACCTACTAAGTAATTTTGTGCTTATGTTTAATTTCAGAGTGAATATTGGTATGTTCATTAACATATTGGATGATGAGGATGGCCCTACTGGACTCTCTACTTCCGTCTTCATTACATATTATTTTTAATTGATTTTTGCACTAAAGTACTTAACTATTCGGGTGAATCTTATGTTTAATCGTCTAATGTAATTGCACTTACAATTAATTCATTATGAATTATGTCGTGTTCATTAACATGTGTCTTGAAGACAAAGATTGAATATCAATAGTCTAATTGTCATTATCTTATCATTATCACCTAAACTAGTTTGGGCCGGTTAACTCAGATGATATAATTGTCTTCACTCCTTCCCTTTTTTATACCAATATCTGTTCATATGAAACTGGACATTTCAACTGCATTCTAGTTATTTAGCTTTTTTATTTCACTTCTTGTACCAGTGCTTTCAACTTAAATCTTATAACCTCCAAATGATCAATTAGTCAGCTATATTTGTTATCACATCTATTTCCTCTTTTAACTTCAGCCATGTGTCCTTGCGTGATATTGATTACTATAATTTTGGAGTGAAAATACATTCTATTATCTTAAATATAAGCGATAATTCAGCTTGAAAATGGGTTTAACCCATAATGGATTTATGCCCAGTTCATCTCTTTCAAGTTTCAACTTCAACTTCTTTTTCTAAATTTTACCCTAATCCTAACCCATAATCCAAAACTGAGGACTTGATTTGGGTTGACTTGAGGATGACAATGGAAAGAGGGTGTCATGCCCTGCTCTGCATAATACTGGAGAAGGGAATGGAAGGCCCATGATTTGCTTAAATCAAGAGGAAAATATGTGAAATTTTTTCCCCCCTGGCTTTAAATATGACTAGTGTCAATGTAATTATCACAAAAGTTCTCCATGCAAGCTCTTTAACAAGAAACAAAAATAAATCCAAAATTTATTACATCCCATTTTGCATTAAAAACCTCTCCAAAAATAAGAATACATTTATCACAACTAAATAAATAAAAAGTAATGAAATAGAAATGCTCCAAGGCATGTACAAAAATTTTGTCCATAATTTATTTGTATCTCCTAATCAGAAATAAATAAAACAATCTAAATATTAATCCTTAGGATAGACCTGCTCCTCCCCATCTACCTAAGCAAGGGGGTCAGCCTCAAAGTATCTATTCTCCGAACCTGACTGATATTCAATAAAAAAAATATGAATGTCAGGTCTCCAAAAAATCAAGTATTTTAAATCCTTTTTATATAACAAAAACATGTAGAAGCAAAGTCATGCGATGAATAAAATGATCAATGTATGCCGTAGAATGACAAGTCTTATGAATAACTATGTACATCATAATCGGCAATAAATGGTGAAATCAATTAATGTCATTAAACTATAATGTCAAGTCTAGCATGAGTCACTAATCTATCGTATCAAGTATATCATGATATCACTATCTACAGTATCAAGTGTAGCATGATGATCCTAGACTAATCACGTAAGTCATTTCTAAGGGTGTAATATTCAATTTGTCCATCTGTAAAAACGATTAATTTAGACCAATAACCTTTTTGGACAGTGCATCGTCGATCTACATCCATGTGTCATAATATTTCCCATGATTCTAGGGTCTGGTCTTATAGTCATGAGTCGTAACCTTCCCCCGGTTGTCATTTGGATTATCACTGTGTCATAAATATGTAGTATCCATCAATATCTTCCCACACTTTTTAACTGGTTACAGTCATCGGGGGTCTCTCATCGCATATAAATTGGGAGAGCGGATGCGAAGTCGTGGAGAATTAGGAGTTCGAATCAACGCGGATTTCTCATGAAGGAGCGGCGGCGTCGAGTTGAATTAGGATTTCGTTGGTTGCTGTTGTTGGATGCTTGGAGAGACAGAGGCGAGAAAGAGATAGGGTGGCTGAGGGTAAGATAGAAGTGGGCCGGCTCTCATTGAGTTGGGTTTGGGGTTTTAAGGGAAAGAAAAGAAAAAGAGAAGGATAAAGTTAATGGGCCGGCTTAAAAGGAAGGAAGGAAGGAAGGAAATAAAGAAAGAAGAGTTGGACCGGGTTTTGGGCTAAACAAAAAAAAATAAAAGGTAAGAAAAAGGAAAGAGGAGAAGTAAAGAAAATGTAGAAAAATAATTTAGAAAATCATAAGGAATTCAAAAAAAATTCATAGTGGTATTATCAAAATTTATGGGTCATTACATTTTACACACCTTACAAAAAAATTTCGTCATCAGAATTTCCAAAAGCAAGATAAAAGTAATGAAAAGTACTTAAATGACAAGCAAGATAAATGATTTGATCCATAACGGGGTAAAGTATAACATGCAAGCAATAGATAGAAAAACTGAAGTCGTCAAGAAATAGGTTCGAGTTTGTTTTACAGTATATCCTACTCAACCTATACTGTTCACAAGGTGGTCAGTGCGGCCTGCATTTGCCATCACTTGTAACGTCCTGGTTTATTGGGTCATCACAATTTATAAAAAAGTATGCATGTTCTGCTGGATACCCGTGAAAACAAAATACACGGAATAAACTGTAATGCCCTGGAAGCTACTGTACAAGTACTAAGGGGGTGAATAGTACTTTAAAATAATTAAGAGTATAATTTCTAATTATTGTGCAATCACAAACAACAATGCGGAATAAATAAGTACAACAACAACAAAGCAACGCAAACAAGCGATGTAATGGGTTCGGATCCACCCAAGTCTCCCCGACTTGTTCCCAGTGATCCTACGTCCCAGACACCCGGATTCCCTCCGGCTACTTGAGTTAGAATCCACTAACTCAAGGTTCCACTAAACAATTTTTTGTAGAAACTACTACAAGATCAAACAATACATTAATTCGTATTGTGACTCCCACAAACCGGGATCACGAATTTCTCTCACAAACCGAGAGAAAAACACAATTAATAAATATAGTGAAATATAAATTGCTTACCACAAAATCCTATGCCTTGAGAAATACTTACAGATTTAGGGCAAGGAAGGATTTTTGAGAAAGAGTGATCACGAAACCCTAGCACCACCAAGAGGAACAGCGTGAGATGGCTAGGGCGAAGATGACGGTCGTGATTCAATTTCTCAAAGGAATGATCTCACACGATCTGAAAATCTCTTGAAAGAATTTAGGTCAAAAACGTGAGAGAGAGATTTTTCGAGAGAGAGAGAGAGCTCTTAGCAATCGATAATCGAATGAATTGGAATTAAATCTGAATTTTATCTCATATTAGAAATATTTCCATGTTAGAAACGAGTCAAACAGATATGGAAAGAATCAAACCAGATCAAGAAAA
The DNA here is from genome assembly GCA_030789695.1 of Scilla litardierei. Taxonomy (NCBI): domain Eukaryota; kingdom Viridiplantae; phylum Streptophyta; class Magnoliopsida; order Asparagales; family Asparagaceae; genus Scilla; species Scilla litardierei. The sequence continues at coordinate 112,934,209 of CM061135.1, forward strand.
ATCGTGTAAATAAATTTTCCAACGGCTGGAAAATTAAAGCAGCTTAATCGGTCTAAGAAGGATCACTGACCGATTAGTTTGAGAACTAGTCGGTCGGTGAACCTTCTTGGACCGACTAGATGGTCGACAAAAAATTTAGAGAAATAGGGAAGATAAACTAGTCGGTCTAAGAAGAAACACTAACTGACTAGTTTGACAACTAGTCGGTCGGTGAACCTTCTTGGACCGACTAATTGGTCAACAGTAAATAGGCTAAAATACACAAGGATGACTAGTCGGTTCAAGAAGGATTTCCAACCGATTAGATTGACATCTAATCGGTTGGTCCTTCTACTTGAACCAACTAAGATGCACAGAAAGCCATGTAAAGACGCGATACAGTAAAGTAAACATTCTAATGGCTTCTAAGGCAATCCTAGAGATACGATAGGATAAGTAAGAGGATAACTAAGACAAGTACTACTCAAGGCTTAACATTCTAGACGACAATAAAAATAAACATTACAAACCGTCTTCTAAAGCTTCTACACGAAGATTCTGAATCCCTCGACTTCATTAATACTCCTTGAGCTTCAACGAAGCTTCAGGCACATCGATCACGCACTCTAAAGAAGTCTTGGGACGTCGCTTGAGATCTACAAGGTAATTTGGTGACGATCTTCATAACTGCGCCCAAAGAGAATTAGTATAAAATATTTATGTTTGGTCATCATCAAAACCAAATCAGGGGAATCAATACTCAATATTCTCCCCCTTTTTGATGATGACAAACCAACATAAATATAAATCAATAATAATGATATAAATGAAATTTACGTACTCACCCTGCATTGATGAATCGTTAGTTCCATATTAAATATTAATCATAAGCATCAAGCAGAAGATAAAAGTATAAAACATGATCCAATTATTGAAATATAGGATCGAAATCCATTTTTATATCTTCACTCCCCCTGAATCTAACATATGAAATTAGATTCACGGCAATTGTTTAAATTATCATTTCGCACATAGTCATATTAATTCTCTCCCCCTTTGGCATTATCCAAAAAGAGCGGGAGGAAGCCAACGACAACAACCATGGCAAAAAAAATCTACACAAGAGAGTTGAAGAAAACGACGACGGCTCAAATGGCACCAAGGAAAACATCGAAAACAAAACCAAAGTGTGCCAACGAGACCATAGTCAAAAAGAGAGATCATCAAAAACAAAATCAAATCCACGTATTGATGAAAAGAACATACTCTCCAATATCAACATTTTTAGCGAATTGAGTGCATGGAAAACAATTCATGTTTTCATACAAACAAAGCTATATATTCAAAGTATCACAAAGACGAAAACATACAAACAAAGCTATATATTCAAAGTATCACAAAGACGAAGTACAATGTGCACACAGAGAAGAAACATATATAAATATATAGAAATGCTACATAGAAACATATATAAATACAACAAAAAAATGCTACATCCAGATTACCAAAAAAATCGATCATAAGCAGATAGCAACATATGGTGCACAACATACAACAACCCGACATACAATAAAATGTATTACAAAACATCCAAACAACCATAAAACCGTAAATACGACGTACAAATCGAAAAACCAATCATAAATCCAGCATAAATAGAGAATATCATTATCATGCAGAATTCTAAAAAATATGAATCCTAAATCTCGGATTCACCCATAATCCCCAATTCTCGACGTAACCGCACAGAGGTATCTTCCTTGAGTGGTTTCGTGAAAATATCGGCGATTTGCTTCTGGGTTTCAACGTACACTAGAATGATGTCTTTTTTTAGCTACATGATCATCTAGAAAATGGTAACGGACATCTATGTGTTTGGTACGGGAGTGGTGTACCGGATTCTTGGAGAGACATATTGCACTTAGGTTGTCCACCATGATAGGGCAAGTATCACAGTTTATACCAAAGTCTTTAAGTGTGTGTCTCATCCAAAGAACCTGTGCACATGCAGCACCGACGACGATATATTCCGCCTCGGTGGTTGAAAGTAATGCGGAATTCTGCTTCTTGGAAAACCAAGAGACAAGACAATTTCCTATAAAATGGCAAGTGCCACTAGTACTCTTCCTGTCGGATTTGCATCCAACATAATCTGCGTCACTATATGAGATTAACTCATATGTGCTTGACTTTGGATAAAATAATCCGGAGTCGAGTGTGTGACTTAAATAACGGAAAATACGTTTAACCGCTATTAAGTGTGATTCCTTAGGTTGTGACTGATACCTAGCACAAACACATACGACAAACATTATATCTGGCCTACTAGCAGTAAGATATAATAAAATTCCTATCATACCTCGATATAGACGAATGTCTACATCTTTGCCGCCTGTATCTTTATCAAGGTGTGTTGTGGTGCTCATCGGAGTCTTCTTGCTAGAAGCATTCTCCATTCCAAATCGTTTTAGCAGCTCCACCGTGTACTTGGTTTGGCGAATGAAGATTCCATCGTTCATTTGGCGAATGAAGATTCCATCGTTCATTTGACGAATTTGGAGTCCTAAGAAATATTTGAGCTCACCCATGTGGCTCATCTCAAATTGGTCCTTCATAACATTAGAAAACTCTTCGCAAAGAGTGAATTTAGTAGCACCGAAAATGATATCATCTACGTAAATTTGAACTAAAATAATATCATGATTTGCATACTTAACAAAAAGCGTTGAATCAACATCACCCATTTTGAAACCCAAATCCAAAAGAAAGATCTTTAGGCGGTCATACCAAGCTCTAGGAGCTTGTCTCAAACCATAAAGTGCTTTCTTAAGTTTGAAAACGTGATTTGGAAATTTTTCATTTATAAAACCCGGAGGTTGAGAAACATAAACTTCCTCAACGACATCTCCATTTAAAAACGTACTTTTTACGTCCATTTGAAAAAGTTTGAAATCTTTATGGCATGCAAATGACAGTAACAACCTAATAGATTCTAATCTAGCTACAGGTGCAAAGGATTCCTCGAAATCTATACCTTCCTCTTGCCTGTAGCCTTGAGCAACTAACCGAGCTTTGTTCTGGATGACATTTTGGTTCTCATCTGTCTTGTTCTTGAAAATCCACTTCGTTCCTTGACGTTGTGGTTCTTCGAAGGTAACTGAACTAGCTCCCAGACCTCATTCCTCTCAAACTGAATGAGATCCTCTTCCATGGCTAGGATCCAAGAACTATCTTCGCACGCCTCGTTGATATTCTTTGGCTCCACTGAAGAGACAAAGGCACAGTAAGCGAAAAAGTTGACTTGAGATCTTGTTTTGACACCATCTTGTAGTTGCCAATGACTTGCTCATGGGGATGGTCACGAACTGTTTGAAGCTTTCTGGGAACACCCTGGTCACTAGGAACATTATCAAAAGAATCATTAGTATGGTTAGTATCAACAGAATCAATAGTATCAGATTTACCAGTAGAGTCACTAACTACTTCCTTAGAATCATCGTCATCGATAATTCTAGGAGGGGCAAAATTTTCATTAAATGAAACATGAAGAGATTCCTCGATCGTTGAGGTTCTTTTGTTGTATATCCGGTAGGCTTTGCTACGGGAGGAATATCCGACAAATATCCCCTCATCGGATCTTGGATCAAATTTGTCCAAACTACCATATGTGTTATTGATAAAACATTTTGCACCAAAAATTTTAAAATGTTTAACTTAAGGCAACCTACTGTAGGATCCTGCCAAAACAGAGTTAGGATCGATAAATAAAGTTGAGACTTACGCTTGCGTATGCGGCACGGTAGTCTCGGAACTTTGCCTTCGGATTCGCCACGATGGATCAAGTCTTCTCACGAACGGAGTAAGGCTACTAAATCCACAATCTAAATCTCTACTTTTAGATTAAGAACTTGGATAGAGGGAGAGGAAGTATTTCGGCAGAGCTTCGCTAGAATGAAAATGCATGCAAGAATGCCATGCAAAAGTGTAAAGGAAATGGCTAACCCTTGGGTCTTATTTATAGCCCCCAAGGTAGTTATTTTAGGAGTAATTGTTCCTTTGGAACAATTTAACTAAGGTGTACCATCGTACATGGCATATTATAAGCTTAAGTTGTACCATATGCATGTACAATATAAGCTTAAGATATTACCTCTTTATTAGCCATATATTGTATGCACTTATGCACATATAATGCGACTTTCCCATCAATCTAGAGATCCTCTCCGCAAGAGAACATATTCCCTTTGCACACGACTTCGTGTACGCGACGTTCGAGGTCCGTATTCCCTCATACATCCCCTACATGGGTGTACTAACGTCTTCCATATCCAGCATCTCCCACTCACACTTGAGGGGATTGTAAGAGAACGTCTTTCTCTTAGTTCTTTCATCTATCATACCGAGAAATAGACCGTGCGACCGTCATGCGCGTAGAGTCTGTTGTTGTGCACTTGTTAGAGATACACAACGACCTCGAAGGTGCAAAGTTGAGTAGTTCAACGCATGCTTTACCCTAGATTATTTCTTCACATTTCTTATACTTTATATTCAACAATTGAATCCCATCTGGATCACAATTGGCTGGCCAGCTTTGAATCATTAAAGTCCAAATGTGAATATGAAATCAATCTTCCTCTTCTTGCGAACCTTCTGATCTTGACTAGACTCGCTTTTCTAACGTGCCCCGCCAAGCCGAATTATCATAGCCCATAAGTAACACGCTAAGATAGCGATCATCTCGTCAAATCTAAAGGAACCAATTGGAGTCCTTGAGGGTAAGAGTTAAGGCCCATATGGCCTGAGTCTCACATAATAGCAAACACTATTGCTACTAACTCAGTGGTCGAAATGCATACGTGGTATGAACACGTATTACAACATCGCTCCTTTCCCAGGGAGTGTATGTCTCAATGATGTTGTAAGGATGATGATCAGGCACCACAATGTCTGACTTTGAGTCCCTTATTCTACTCAAATAGTCCTTTGGACTCGCATCCCGTATTTAGACAGATAGGATTTCCAAAAATCCTCTTAAATCTTTTGTAAGCATCCATATGATGCAGATCTTTCATGCGACCATTTTGTTTAAGTCGTGACTCTTAAATCATCCGTCTGATGATTTTGACTTCAAACAGGTCTCATCTCTATTCCATCCGTCTGATAGAATAAGGCGGTTGCTCATGTGAGAGAGCCAACCTCAATCTGTCCGACATACTAGAATTCAGCTGAGATTTCAAAAATGTACACAAACATTTCTTAAGAAATTCATATGCAATGTTTGAAAAAGAACTTATTCTTTTATTAATTTTGATCATTTACAGACATGGGAATTTACATTGGTACAACTCAGCTCTTACGCAATCCTTGAGATGATAAGTGTTTGTAAAACACATCTCTGGGGATAGCCTTCGTAAGCGGATCCGCTATCATCTCATGCGTAGATATGTACCTTATGTCTACCTTCTTGGTCTTATCATAGTCTTTTGCAAATTTGTAGCGGATATCTATGTGTTTGGTCTTACAATGGAATTTCGGATCTTTGACATAGGTTATAGATGCTTGACTGTCGCTGTGTATGGGTACAGCACTTGAGTCATTTGCATTAATTAGCCTGTCTAAGAACTTCCTAAGCCAAACAGCCTCTTGGACTGCCATGCTAAATGCTACAAACTCGGCTTCCATGGTTGAAAGTGCGATGCAGGATTGTTTCTTGCTACTCCAGGATATTGCACCAGATCCGAGTAGAAAAACATATCCTGAGGTCGATCGTCGCTCATTGAGATCACCCGCCCAATCAGCATCAGTGTAGCCTTCGAGCATCAAGGCATCTCCTTGATAGCATAAAGCAAAGTCTGCAGTTCCTTTGAGATACCGCATTATCCTCTTAACCGCTTTCCAGTGTACTTGCCCTGGGTTGGATTGGTAACGACTTACCATTCCAACGGCAAAACAGATGTCCGGTCTTGTACACATCATAGCGTACATTAGACTACCAACTGCACTGGAATATGGAACTTTTTCCATAACCTCCTTCTCTTTTTGGTTGTTCGGACATGATTTCAGACATAAATTGTCGCACTTGCTTATTGGAGTATCAATGGACTTGCAGTCCTGCATATTAAAACGTTCTAGAACCTTCTTTATATAAGTCTCCTGTGAAAGAGAAAGAAGTTTCTTTGAACGATTCCTTGAAATCTTAACTCCAAGGATATATGCGGCTTCTCCCATGTCTTTCATCTCAAAAACTGATGAAAGCCAAGCCTTGATATCCATCACAAAGCCCTTGTCATTTCCGGCTATTAAAATGTCATCTACATATAGAGACATAATAACATACTTGTTCTTATTCCTCTTGATATATACACAGTTATCTTCATCAAGCATGGAAAATCCATTTGATAAGACAACCTCTTGAAATCGTATATACCATTGCCTCGAGGATTGTTTAAGACCATATATGGATTTAAGAAGTTTACAAACCTTATGTTCGTTTCCTTCTTTTACAAACCCTGTTGGTTGTTCCATATAGATCTCCTCGTCCAATTCTCCATTGAGAAAGGCAGTCTTTACATCCATTTGATGTAATTCGAGGTCTAAGCAAGCTACCATTGCCAGAATCAGGCGAATGGAGGTAAAACGAACAACATGTGAGAAGGTCTCTTCGTAGTCTATCCCTTCCTGTTGCGTAAAACCTTTCGCGACAAGGCGAGCTTTATATATGTCAATAGAGCCATCAGCCTTATGCTTGATCTTGAGAACCCATTTGTTCCCAATAGCTCTACGTCCTCTGGGTAAGTCAACTAAGTCCCAGACTTGGTTAACTTTCATGGATTCTAACTCCTCTTGCATCGCTTCCATCCATTTGTCTTTAGCAGGGCAAGATACGGCATGTTTGAAAGTAGCAGGCTCGTCATCTTCTTGTAGTAAAGTCATAAAGGTTTGCGGAAATTCATCCTCAAATCTTAGAGGAGCCAACCTTGTACGACTACTACGTCGTATTTGAGATTCTTCAAGTCCTTGTTGACTTGAGTTTAGATCAATTCTAATATCACTCCCACTTGGAATGTCGTTAGAATTGCTCCCACTTGGATCATTATTCCCGTATGGAATAGGATAATCGTCATTCGTATAATCCATTGGTGAAGGTTGAAACGTATTTTCGTTTTCACCAAGAATTCTCCCACTCGAATCAGGTAATCCTTCTTGATCATAAATCTCAAATAGAGATAAGTCCTGACTTATCTCGCCCTGTCTTGGAAACTCGTTTTCCAAGAAAGTGACATCCCTTGATTCAAACTCAATTAGCCCACCATTGTCTTCCTGACTAACAAAAACATAACCTTTGGAGTTTTCTGTGTATCGTATAAAGATACATTTCCTTCCCCTTGGCCCAAGTTTGCCATACTTATGAGAGGAAATATGTGCGTAGGATGCACAACCCCAAGGTTTTAAAATGTTTAAGTCAGGAGACCTTTGGTTCCACAACTCATAAGGAGTGGAGCTAACTGATTTCGAGGGTACGCGGTTTAAAATGAAAGCGGCCGTTAATAATGCATCACCCCAAAAGGTGATTGGCAAGTTAGCTTGCGCCATCATTGAACGGACCATTTCCATTAAAGTCCTATTTCTCCTTTCTGCAACACCGTTTTGTTGAGGAGTATAAGGCATAGTTACCTGATGTACTATGCCTTTTTCATCACAAAGTTCCTTAAAACTTATTGATTGATATTCACCGTCCCTATCGGTTCGTAAAACCTTAATCTTGCGATCTAATTGATTCTCCACTAAACTCATATAGTTTTTAAAGCAAGCCAAAGCTTCACTTTTGTGGGATATCAAATAGATATGTCCGAATCGGGTGAAATCATCAATAAAAGTGATGAAATAGGACTTTCCGCGTCTTGTCTTGACATTCATCGGACCACATATGTCCGAATGGATAAGCTGTAATGGAACCTCGGCCCTTGTGCCGGTTTCAAACGGCTTGCGACAAGATTTCCCCACAAGGCAATGTTCGCAGGTCGACATTTCAACCTTTGAAACATTGGATAGAAGGCCACGTTTGGCAAGTCTATCCATACGCGTTGGTCCAATATGACCAAGCCTTGCGTGCCAACAAATCAAATCAGACTCATAAGTCTTAGAATTTGCAATAAGGAAATTTTCATTACATGAGGAATCATACATTTTACTCATTACAATAAATCCTTTAAATACAAACCCAGTACCAATAAGAGTATTATTACAACTTAAGTCCACATTACAATCATGAAAAAACCAGTTATAGCCAAGACCCATTAATACGACCACAGAAATTATATTCCTTCGAATATCTGGAGCGAAGAGGACATCATGAAGTAGGAGAGTGCGGCCGTTGTCCAAGACTAGCTTGCAAGTCCCAACGCCTTTCACTTCAACACGTGTGTTGTTTCCTACATAGATCCACTTCGTTCCTTGGGGTATCCGGTGATACTCCATGAAGGACCGTCTGTCCCTTGCTATGTGGTCGGTGGCACCCGAATCAATTATCCAAAATGGATTAGATTCCACAAAAAATATTGAACTAGAAACACATATGTAACTAGTATATTTACAAGTTACCTCGTCGCCTCCACTCGTACACGAACGAGCATAGTGACCGAGCTTGTTGCACTTGAAGCACTTGATCCTCTTCAAGTCTTTCTTCTTGTGCCATTTCTTGTGCCCACCCTTATGTTTGGGTTTCTTGGTAGACTCAGGTTGCTTATTACGTTCATTAGTGAACTTCGAACGATCTTTCCGTTTCTTTCCCCCGTGTGAGGATCTAGCAACCATGTGCACTTCTGCACTTGGCTTGGCAGCCGCAAGCCGCTCTTCCTCTAATTCGAGGTGCTTGGAAACGTCGCTGAAGGTCTTGATGCTCTCATTGTGAGTGAGATGCATCTTCATTTGATCCCACCCATTTGGTAGGGAACGTATAACTGCTTGGATTTGTTGCTCATCAGTGAGCACATGACCTGCGTCCTTTAACTCCGAGATAAGGTTCGCCATATGTCGCAGATGTTTCCCCATGGAATGATCTGGACGTTTCTTATATGTATCGAACCTTATAGTTAAGGCGCGAAGTTTGGACACCGATGTGCCACCGAACTTCTCCTCTAGCTTGGACCATATGTCCATGGCTAGGTCATGTTCTCGGAAGATGCGCATTATGTCATCAGCCATACTGCTTAATAACGTAATGCGCGCTATCTTATTCTTCCGAGACCAAGCATCAAAAGCTTCCTTGTCTCGTCGGTGTTGGGCCGTAGTGCCCAACTCGGGTTCAATCATAACGTTCTTTAGAGTTTTGAGCACTTCTTGCTCCTCTAGAACGTATTGTATCTTGATGGACCAAAGGTTGTAATTATCGCCGTTGAGTTTTTCACCTCTGTTTAACTCAGCGACGATATTCTTTGAAGCGGAAGACATTTTACTTTTAAAATGCTGCAAAAGACACAAAACCGAAGGTTTGATCAAAACATTGCATAAAAATTCTTAAAATATAACTCCCACTTGAAATGATAATAGAATATCCCATTTGGATAGGTCTAAAAATTCAAATCCCACTTGGAATTATATTATATTTGATAAGTTATTTTCGAAAAATATTGAAGATGTTCTAGAATCGAAAAGGTCTCTATGATTCCAATCACCATCTAGAACAACCTTCAATATTCCCCCATCACTTATCAAACAATCGTACTCTTATAGTACTTCGCAGCGGAAAATTACTTTTGAAAAACATATCTTTCAAAATGGAGTAGGTGAGAGTTTGCGCAAAGAATTTTAGCGCAACAATTGCCAAGCCACGAGACCTGTTCTACACACCCATGGGTTAGATAACCATGGCCGGATCGTGGTAGGACTTGGAATTCTAAATTGCGCTATCCCGATTAAGGACGGGACATAACCTATTTGAAAACATCTTTTTCAAAAAAAAATTTAAAATACATTGGCTAATCTCCGTAGAGTAGAGCACAACGTCATAAGTACATTGGCTAATCTCCGTAGAGTAGAGCACAATGACATGGCTAATCTCGCATGAAGTAGAGCACTATGGCTAATCTTCAAGGAGTAGAGCTCAAGGAAAAACTTCATTAAAATGTTAGCCCCGTATGGGCTAGTCGGCACTGTGGTTAGCCCCGTATGGGCTAATCGGCACATTCGAGTTTGACCAATGCCTTTTGTCACCCCATATGGGTCAGTCGGCAAGTTTGCGATCGACCAAGACCTTCTGCCGGATTGGTCGACCAAAACAACCAAATTGGTCGACCAATTATTTGGTCTGCAACTTCTCCCGGCCAGGGCCTCTGCCCTGGCCGAGGCTTGGCCAAGGGCCGGCCAGGGCCTCTGCCCTGGCCGGCCAGGGGCCCTGGCCCCCTCTGCCCTGGCCGAGGCCTGCCAGGGCCGGCCAGGCCCTGGCCTCTGCCAGGGTCGGCCAGGCCCTGGCCGAGGCCAGGGCGCCGGTCCTGGCCACTGCCAGGGCCGGACCCTGGCCACTGCCGGGGCCGGCCACTGCCGGCCTGGCCATGGCCGGTCATGGCCAAGGCCATTTTTGCCTTGGTCGGCCATGGCCCTTTGGCCATGGCCGGCCTCCCCTTGTGTGGGGTGGCCGCACACCCCCGCCGGTGGGGGTTGCCGCGGTGGTTATTGGACGTAGCCAACCCCCTCCGCATGGGGAGGGGGGTGCATGGCCTTCATAGCCCATTTGGCCATGGTGCACATGCACTAAAATTCATCTTCCCCGATGGGAATAACCACCACCTTCTTCCTCGATGAAGCACCCGTTCGTCGATGAAGCACCCGTTCGTCGAGAAAGTGGTTATTTTCTAATGGCCGTGTGCCAAAAATGAAAAATAACATACTACGTGAACGGTCGGTTCTTCCCGTCACGGAGAGTTCCTACCATATCCGTAATGATAGGAGACCCTAACGTGAAAAGAACAACCGCTGCGTTCTCTCCGTCACGAAGCGTTCCTACCATATCCGTAATGGTAGGATACCCATTCGTGAAAAAGACAACGACTCGTTCATAGTTTCGACGGGGCGGCGGTTTGACCGGGGCGAACCCGTATGGCGCTGATACCAATGTAGGATCCTGCCAAAACAGAGTTAGGATCGATAAATAAAGTTGAGACTTACGCTTGCGTATGCGGCACGGTAGTCTCGGAACTTTGCCTTCGGATTCGCCACGACGGATCGAGTCTTCTCATGAACGGAGTAAAGCTACTAAATCCACAATCTAAATCTCTACTTTTAGATTAAGAACTTGGATAGAGGGAGAGGAAGTATTTCGGCAGAGCTTCGCTAGAATGAAAATGCATGCAAGAATGCCATGCAAAAGTGTAAAGGAAATGGCTAACCCTTGGGTCTTATTTATAGCCCCCAAGGTAGTTATTTTAGGAGTAATTGTTCCTTTGGAACAATTTAACTAAGGTGTACCATCGTACATGACATATTATAAGCTTAAGTTGTACCATATGCATGGTACAATATAAGCTTAAGATATTACCTCTTTATTAGCCATATATCGTATGCACTTATGCACATATAATGCGACTTTCCCATCAATCTAGAGATCCTCTCCGCAAGGGAACATATTCCCTTTGCACACGACTTCGTGTACGCGACGTTCGAGGTCCGTATTCCCTCATACATCCCCTACAAGGGTGTACTAACGTCTTCCATATCCAACACCTACCAAACAACAATTCATAACAGGTTTGTTTGGTGCCAGGCCTCAAGAGTATCCTATTAAACACAAAGCAAGCGGTATGTACCGCTTCTGCCCAAAATTGATGGCCAAGTTGGCTATCATCAAGTATAGTGCGGGCACATTCCTCTAGCGTCCTATTCTTTCTCTCAACAACATCATTTTGAGGGGGTGCGCGAGGGAAAGAAAAGGTGTGAGTAATACCAACTTCATCATAGAAATTTGAGAAAGACTCGTTCTCAAATTCCCCTCCATGGTCACTACGAATAGTGACAATGGTGGTTCCAATGAGATTTTGTTCTTTCTTAACAAATACTGTGAAGTTTTCAAAATCATCATTTTTATTAATTAAAGTAAATACCCAAGTAAATCTAGAAAAGTCATCAACGATGACAAGTCCATATCGGGCATTCCCTAATGAAGCAACTCTAGTTGGCCCAAAAAGATCTAGATGTAAAAGTTCTAGTGGCCGTTTATAGGATATGCTTTTCTTAGGTTTGAGTGACGATTTTGGAAGTTTGCCTCGTTGACACGAGTCACAAAAGCTTTTCTTTTGAAAGGCAAGTTTAGGAAATCCTTTTATAGAATTTAGCTTGTATAGTTTGAAAAGTGTTCCAAAATTCACCTGACCAAAACGTCTATGCCATAAGTGTTGCTCACTTGTGTCGGCAATTAGACATTGTTCATGGGAATTTGGAATATCTAATATATATAAGTCCTTGTGGCGTGAGCCAGAGAACAACACACTATTATTATCATATCTTAAAATATGGCACATTCATTTCTCAAAGCTAACTTTGTAACCCTTGTCACACAGTTGGCTTATGGAGATTAGATTGTGATTTAAACTTTTAACAAGGTAAACATCATTTATAAGGGGTTTAGATGGGTTACTAACTTTTCCAACACCGATGATGGTTCCACTCTCGTTGCCTCCAAAGACCACTCGATTTCCATTTTCAGTGGGTACCACTTCAGATAGCAACTGAGCTTTACCTGTCATGTGTTTTGAGCATCCGCTATCAAATATTAAAATGTTTATGAAAAGGAATGATAGCTATAGAGCCCATAACAAGCCCAATACTGAACAACACCAGCAAACCCACAGAGAAAGCACACGGATTGTGACAGTAAACCCACATAAAAAGCCCAAACAGAAACATTTTCAACAAGCTTGCAGATTAGTCCTAGTAAGCCTGCAAGATAAATTGACAGAAAGGCCCACGGAGAAACTAACGACAAGCCCACAGAGGATGACACAGGAAACCCACATCACAGCCCACAGAGGAACTGGTAGAACAGCTAGCTGAACCAACAGAACACCACATAAGACAACCGAACAGAGAACTAACTTAGAAGCCGACATGATGCCGATAGAACCCAATCGGCGGCAATGGCCCCCACGACGGCAGGTGAGGTTTGAAAAAGGAAAACAAACAGAGAAAAGTAGATGAGACAATGACGTGGGTCGCCGGTACATCTTGGGTTGCCGGAGTCTTGCGTCATCGAGGAAAACACTCAACAAATCTTAAGCCACAAATTCCATAATCAAGCCCTCAACTTCAGAAATTGAATATAAAAGAAATAGGAATAAAATAACCAAATAGTTGGAGAAGATAGAACCTACCAACCATCGATGATAACCGAAATCACAATCCCCAAAATCCACGCTCGATGTGAAATCAAAAATTAATGAGAAATTTGAGAAAGACGAGAGGGGTTCGCATGAAAAACCCTAGAAATCGCGGCATATAAATATGGGAGAGTGGATGAGAAGTCGTCGAGGATTAGGAGTTCGAATTCAACAGGATTCCTCACGAAGGAGCAGTAGCGTCAGTTTGAATTAGTGTTTCATTAGTTGCTGAAGTTGTTTGTCGCGAGAGACAGAGGTAAGAAAGAGATGGGCGACTGAGGGTAAGTGAGAAGTAGGTTGGGTCTCATTGAGTTGGGTTTATGGTTTATGGGGAAAGAAAAGAAAAAGGGGAGAAAGTTAATGTGCCGTCTTAAAAGAAAGAAAGGAATGAATGAAGGATGGATAAAAAAGAAAAGAATAGTTGGGCCATGATTTGGGCTAAACAAAAACAAAATAAAAGAAAATAAAAAGCAAAGAGAAGAGAAGTAAAGAATATGTAGAAAAATAATTTAGGAAATTATGGGGAGTTTTTTAAAAAAAAGGGTAAATGACATTAAAATACCCTAACGTTTGGGCCATTTTCACTTATATACCCTATCGTTCATTTTGGTAAACTTTGATACCCAAATCTAAATTTGATGTAGGATTGGAGGAGGAAATATTGTCTGAAGAGGCCTCCAAATACATGCATTCCATCAGTCTTCCTATGTCTGTGATGCACAGTGTTTTCAACATCCTCTTCAGACAATATTTCCTCCTCCAATCCTACATCAAATTTAGATTTGAGTATCAAAGTTTACCAAAATGAACGATAGGGTATATAAGTGAAAATGGCCCAAACGTTAGGGTATTTTAATGTCATTTACCTTTTAAAAAATTCCTAGTGATATTATCAAAATTTATGGGTCATTACATATTTGCTACAAAATTGGTTGTGTTAGATATTAATTGGTACTTGATGCGACTGCATCTTAAGGGCATATCTTCAATTTTGGCCCATCAGGGACATTTTCGTAATTTTCGGGTTTGTTCGGGGTTTTAAGTAATTTTTAGTTTTAGTTGTCTTGTTGTACTTTCTTATTTTCAGTTTATTATTTATATGAGTCTTATGATGATTATGGATTCTCATGCTTAATTTGGCAAGATAAACTTCATATATGTTGAAAATTCTCTCTTTTCGGGAGAGTACGGCCGCTCTAGGCGGGCCGGGAGAGAGAGTTTCTCTCGAAAGAACTCATCGTTATCCTTTTGTTATTTTTACTTTCAGATTTTCATCAATAAAAATTCCTCCATTTCCCCAATTCTTCTCATTAAACCCTTAAAAATCCCACATTTCTTATAATCACACCTTTATATCAAAAGCCTAACTTTCTACATTAAAAACCTGAAAAATCCGATCAAGTGGTATCAGAGCGGTGAGATCCTCATGGCGACAACGAGATCGAAGGAATTGATTGAGGTTTTCAAGGAAAAATACGACAGCGAATTTAAAGAATTGAAGAAATCTATGGGGAAACTTAGGGCATCGAACAAGGTGATTGAATACACAGCCAAGGTGACTAATTCAACGGTAGAGTCCCTCGTGCAAACCTTAGCACAATATGGTGCCATCTTGCAAACCATAATGCAACAACTTTCAAATCCAACGACGGTGAGTTACTCCGACTTGGGCGACAACCTTATACTAGGACGAAAGACAACGACTTTGGTGAAAGGGAAAGGAAAAGTGGAAGAATATGTTGAAGGGTTACTCTCCGACGCTGACGACTACTTTGAGGAAGCCGAAGACCCTTTCCCAATGGAAGGAAACCTTAGCCGTCACAGTCGGGGCCACAGTAAGGCCTCCCGGCCCCTCCCGGCCATTGCAATTATCCGACAAAGGGTGTCTGGCCCCTACAAGCGAGGAACATGGGTGCCTGGCCCCTGCCATGACCCTGCATGGTCGCCAAGGCTCTGCAGCCCCTTGGCAGGGCCTTGTAGCCCTATCGTAGGGACGCCAGGGCCCTGCAGCCCCGCTACAAGGCCACATGGGAATGCCAATGCCCAGCATAGCCGCTGGGGTGCTGTGGCCCCATGGCGTTATACAGAGACTAAGACATCCCCTGGCGACTCCCCTTGAGGTCGGACGATGATGTAAATGACTTCATGGGGCCCCACGGCCACCGATATACGACCGAGAGGCGACGACATCCACTTTCAGCCCATGAGGAGTATCCAGAGAACTACAAAGATGACTTGGACCTAGAGGCGGACTGTCGAGACTCTGTTTGGGGAGATGATGACTAGGGTGACTATGGTGATAAAGACACCCCAAGGAGGGGTTATGGGCGACCCAAGGACAGCCGGCGAGAAACTTATCATTCTCAACATCATAGGCAAGTTGGTGGGTAAGCAGATCAGGGGAATCCTGGGGTGGATGGCAGAGTAAGAAAGCTGAAGTTGCATTATTTGAGGGGATGATCCTTATGGCTGGATCTATAGGACGGAGAGATTCTTTGCAATTACACGTATGATGGAGGCGTAGAAACTGGAGTGGTTTCTTTGGAGAGAGCAGAGGCAACTTGTACGTTCATGGGAGGAGCTTAATGACCGTTTGGTGGACATGTTTTGAGATACATATGGAGGATGGATCTGTCAAGGAATATAGAAAGAATTTTGATGCACTCTCAGGGTGAGCCAGTGAAATTTTCGAGGATACTTTGGAGGGGAGCTTTATGAAGGGATTCAATCCAAACATACGTGCAGAGATCCGTACTCTTTAGTCGAGGGGATTGTTAGAGACGATGGACCAAGCACAGCTGGTAAAGGACCACCTTGCTGAGGAGAGGAGGTCTAAAGTGACTTGGAATGGACCCAATTGTCGCAGGCATGAACTAGTAGGGGCATAAGCCATCATCAGGGATAGAGTAGTCCAGCAGCAAGAAACACGATGCGTCGTAGTCGGGTTGGCACATCAAGAAGAAGATGGAGGCTAAGATGCAGGAGAAGGGACAGAAGGGATCGTGTTTCAAGTGCAATGAGAAGTTTATCTTCGGACATCGTTGTGAAGTTTGCTAGTTCCAGCTTATGATAGTGGACGAGATGAGGACATAGTGGAAGACTAGTCGGGAGGAGACATGCATCTTCACTTGGAGTAGAATGCCATGGTTTTCATGTACAACCTTAAGGACAAAGTGGTTTTCGGGGGCGGAGTAATTATGCGACTGCATCCTAAGGGCAGATCTGTAATTTTGGCTCATCAATGATGTTTTCGTAATTTTCAGGTTTCTAGAGGTTTTTTCAGTAATTTTTAGTTTTAGGTGTCCCTTTGTAATTTCTTATTTTTAGTTTATTATTTATATGGTGCTTAGGGGAATAAGGGATTCTCATGCCTGATTTAGTGAGACTTCATAAAGGTTGAGAATTCCCTCTTTTCGAGAGAGTGCGGCTGTCCTCTCGAATTGGCGGCTTGGGAGAGATAGTTCCTATCGAAAGAACTCATCTTATCCTTTTGTATCTCTTTGTTTTTAGTTTTTCATCATTAAAATCCATCCTTCCCCAATTCTTCTCATCAAAACCCTACAAATCTCACCTTTCTACCAAAGCACTAACTTTCTACATCAAAAACCTAGATAAATCCTGCATAACTCCTTAAGATATCTTCATTGCTTAATTGTTATAAGATACTATTCACCCACATTCTAGTGTCTACTTTTGTCCATCCCAAGATCCAACAATTATGTAAATCTTTTGAACTTATGGATGTAAAGGTCATTTACACACTTAACACCGTAGCTCTTTCTAATGGTTTTAAAGGTGTAACGGGGCTTCCCAATTGTATTTAAAATCAATTTTGGTGGGATTTAGTGAAATTTGCCCTATTTTCCAAGATACTGGGTTTTGTTAACAATGTCAGGCGAAGTCTTTCATCCCAATCTGAATGGTCAATATCTTTTTCTTATAATGTCATTATGTCAAGCCAATGATATATCAATACTTACTCTTCTGTTGACAATTGATTCAATCCGTTAGATTCCATAGATGCAAGAAGTTTTAAGAGCACCTGGTGGATTTTGCACATGAACTGTTTTGGTTCAATACCAAGATTATTATTAATGTTGTAAGCTAGCTTTTGTTCCGAAATTATTTTCCTTTTAACTTCTTTGTTATTGCTAATTTGCTCAAGACATTGAAGTGGTTAAACATATTTTCTCCGTTCCCCGCTGTATGATCTAGGTTGTTTTGTTGTTTAATATGATTTATGGGCTAAAGATATTTCGCAGGGAGCTGTTGGTTTGAGGATGCGAGTTTTTGATAGGACAATATGCTTTGTGAACTGTCATCTTGCTGCACATTTGGAAGCAGTTAATAAGCGCAATGCTGACTTTGATCATATTTACCGTTCAATGACTTTTGGCCAAATTCAGTCGACAACGGGTAATTTTTTAAAATTACTTCACTTTTTTTAATCATTTGCTTTCTATATTTTCATGACTTTAAGCGTAATTTATACTTGTACATACCATATATTTGTTCATCTTTACCTGGATGCTCCATGTTGCATTAGGTTATGTACTTCACTTTGCCTTGTCATGCTTTTTCTGGCATGTCATTACCTCCAGATATCTAGAAAGTGCCTTATGCAAAACATGCAAATAAACTGATTGTGTCATCCCAAGTGTAATTAAAACAGGATGACTTTTGGTGCACTTGTATGAGGGGGTTAGTACAAGGGATTGTTCATGAAATAAATTTTATCTGCACATTATTCTTCCGGACATGTTTGAAAAATCAGCCGATATCGGGATGTATCGTATCATATCAAAACTTAGGCATTCTGAGACGATCCGTCTGGACCAGGCCGGCTGATGTCAATGATGCCAACTAATAACAGCTAATACTAGGTTAAAGTACAAGAAGTAGAAATTTTGACTTATCCCATGGAATTATTAAACAAATCTCATTTAATGGTCAAAACTGTTTTGAAAACCCCGATGATTCCTACACATATGAACATTTTTGGATTGGATTTATATGGGTGATATGAGAGCAAATTGAAGTTAGATTTCAATAATGACTTTGGTCATGACAGTCCTTTTGATGGAATTGGTCAGAAGAAAGAGAAGATGGTGAGCTGATGATAGAGATAATTCATTAATAAATTTAGATTTAGTTAATAATAAAGCTGTCTCTGTTATCATAACTTAGGCTGAGATAATGCTACTGATACTTAAAGTCTGATACTTCCAATATGTGTCTTCATGTACTTCAGTACACCCTATACTAATACTTTAAGCCACTGCTCTATATTGAGACCGAAAACTAGACATTAAGCTTGGTTCAGAAGATTACGTTGATATAAGCACATTAGTAAAAGCACAGAGCATATTTTCGGGTAATGATTTATGCATCAGGTGAATCCAAAGTAGGCCTTTCACATAGTTTTTACTAGTTACAGAAAACAGGATTTCAAGCCACAGTTAGGTGATCCTTTGTGGGGTATTAGAGAAAAAAGGGAGTGTATGAAAAGAAAATGGTGGTTCCGGTTAAGAAGTTTACTAGTTTGGGCAAGGTTATAGCTATACTGCTCAAACAGAACTTGCCACCATTCTTTTAGCTATGTGTAGAAGCGAGTTTATGATATATGGACACGGCACGACATGTAGGGACATCAGCTGTTGAAACATAGACGAGGTAAAACTCAGGGACATGGTTTTGGAAAAATAACAATTTGCATGTTATATAGTATACGTCACTGATGTCTTGTTTTAATATGATCCCTGATATATTGATATATAACCCCACACAAAGATACATCTTTTATAAGTTATTAAAATAAATCCCCAACTTTGTTGATCCGGGAACTATCTAAGAAATATTTCTCATTAATGTGTTGATTTCAACATTCATTTTATCTCTTTCCTATTTTGCCCTTAGGTTCAAGAACACACGAATGTTGGGGGAGAGATGCCTTCCTTTTCTTAAAAACATATGAGTTACCTGCCCTCCAAACAAATGACAGCTAATCAAATCAATCTTTTTTAAGCAATTGCCTAAGGTTATGTAAAGGTACATAAAAATTCAGATGTTTCTAGTTTAAAATTTTTAGAAGGATGCCTTATTTTTGTCAAAGACATAAGAGCTGACTATCCTCTTAGTAAATGACAACTGATCGGGTGGATCTTTTTTGTTTTCCTTAAATAACCTAAATTAAAGCAAGGGTTCATCAAATTTCTGCTATTCCTATTTCAAAAAATTAAATGAGATGACTTCTTTTGCCAAGGGCATATGACTTCCCTTGACACTTAAGCAAATGAAAACTAATCAATTGATCTTTTTAAAAGATAGACCGAAGGATTTTGATGGTATGTAATATTTTTTGGAGGTATATCAAAATAAGATATCCAAATGGGTCATATCGAGTGTAACGTCCCGCTCCCTGGGTGACATCACAATTGAAACAGGTATATGCATGTCCTGCAGGTGCCAGTGAAGTCAATGTGAAGTAGTGCAGAAAAAAAAGAAAATACTCATAACATGGCATGCTAACACATTGCTGAACATAGAAATAACGGTACAAACTTACTCTATAGCTCAAACGTAAGTATACTATCACCTCGGCTAGCTCAAGTCTCAAAAGTCTTGCACTGGAAGTTCTGAATCATCGTGTTCAAGCGCCTCCGTAACGTCCTATGCGTCACCTAGTGGGGTACCAGAAGTCGCACCACAGCTCAATAGAGTAGACAATATCTAACCAAGAGACGGAAATGTAATGATGCACAAAAAGAGATATGACATCACTTATAATAGAACGGTACAGAAAGGTAACATGTATGATTATTAAATGTCCACAAACTACTTTAAGGTGGTACTCACTAAAGTAAACCAATCCTATGACGTGACTTATGAGGGAGAGTACGGTGTGCAACATGAAGACCTTGAGACCGCACAGACTACTCAGGATCCATTCAACCGGAATTCCATGGAAAATGATAGTATCGTGAACGATTATGCCTGATCGTGGAATGGAAATCCTACCAGACAAGGCCGAAAGACAGGCCCCAGTCGCTCCCATACTCTCACAATTATAATTTTTCCCAAAACCCAGGGAGTCAAGCAGAATTAATCAATTATATTTTTAGTGTCGCGATGTTGTCTAGGTTTAATATCATGCAAACTACGTTGCCAAGGGGGAGAGATCCATAGATAATAATTGAAAGTAGTAACAACCTGACATGACAGAGCCAATCTCAATTCCACCAGTCATCCAGTATCATATCAGTATCGTGCCATCACACGTAACATCCCATAGGACTATGCAATTTAACACAATATTAAACTTCATGCTACTAGCATGCTCAAAGAGATAATGAAATGAAATGACAATAAAGCTGTCATGTGATAAAGTAAGGCATTGATATTTTCCATGACATGATATTCCAATCTGAACTTATTATAAAACACCCAACTGTTTCATGCAACGAACCAAGAATAAAGGAAATATAATAATTGCTTGATAACGAAAAACCCAAAAGTCAAATTCATAATAGCTCTAGAAGTTCTAGGCCAGGGATCAGATTTCTAAGTAAACCACACCGGAACCCAAAACAAGCGAGGAAACCAGCCGAGCCCAACATTAACCCAGGGACCCAAGACAGCATGCAAGGGAAGTTACCAAGCCTAACAATAAGCAAAGAACCAAGAACAGTAAGTAAAGAAAGCCTGCCACAACCCACAACAAACAAGGAGTGCTAGCCGCAACCCAACGACAAGTAAGAAGGGCTAGCCGCAGCCCAACAATAAGCAAGGAGAGCTAGCCGTAACCCAACAATAACCCCAGAACCCAAAAACAGCAAGTAAGAGAACCAACCGAACCCAAACAGCAAGCAAAGAACCCAGCCGCAACCTAACAACATCGAGAAACCCCAAGGCAGCAAGCCAAGAAGGCAACCGGACCCTAAAACAGCGAGGAAGCCCAAACCGCACTCAAGGGGAAGCCACCGAACCCAACTTAGGCAAGGAAACATCAGACCGCAAGCAACAACCCACGACAGCAAAGCAGCAAGCAGAAGGGCCACCACAACCTAACAGTAAGGAAGACCAAAACCCGCAAGAAAGGGAAGCCCAACCCCCAAGCAGAAGAAGCCATCATCGAACCCCAAACCAACAAGTAACCCTAAACCCGCAAGCAAGGGAAGACCCAAACCCCAATAGCACGCAAGGAACCCAAATCAGCAAGCAAGTGATAACCAAACCCCAATGATTTCAGCTTAAATCAAGCATGCAATAATCGAAACGAAAACTGGGTATAAGGGATAAAGTCTACCTGAAATCGTAGCCGAAGAACCAAGAGAATTAAGAACCGAAACCCAAAATAACGAACTTGGATTAAGTTGAAACCCAACATCAGCAAAAAAGCCCAAGCCGCAGCCATCAGTAACAAGGACCCCCTAAACCTCAAGCAAGGGGAGCCACCACACCTCAAAACAGCAAGGAAGGGACAGACCGCAAGCAAGAGGAGCCATTACACTCAAAACAGCAGGGGGGACTCTTATAGGGGTCGAAGAGACCCAGATGAGGACGAGGGAGGAGGCGGGGTGCGCTGCTGTCACGTCGTATGAGGGAGAGGACATGGGAGATGTCGACGAGCCCCAACGAGGCTCATGCTTTGATGCGAGTGTTCGAGAGGGAGAGTGTCGCGACGAAGCCCAGCGAGGGCTCGGGCCTCGCAGAGAGAACAAGAGAGGGGGCTACGTGTACGATGGAGGACGAGGGTGTCGGCGTCGAATCGAATCGAAGCCCACTGCGTCAAATTGAAGTGAAGCCCTAACGAGGGCACATGCTTGTTGCGAGTCCAGAGAGAGAAAGGGGCGAGAGATCGATCGTGAGCCCTTGAGGGCTTCTTCACTATTGGATCGAGAGGGAGAGGGGGAAAATTAGATTCGAAGCCCACGAGGGCTTGTGGCGTTGCGGGAAAGAGAGAAAAGAGAAAGAAAAAGCCATGTGGGCTTTTCTGAGCAGGGCAAAAGAACGGGCCGTTACATTCTATTCACCTTAGAAAAATTCCGTTCTCGGAATTCTCATAAGGTAGATCGTGTCAGTCGAGTATCGTACTTCTTGCATGTTCTACAGTGTTCACGAGGCGATTGCGTAGACCTGCATGGGCCACCACTTGTAACGCCTCGCTCCTCGGGTGTCGTAACAATTGAAACATGTATATGCATGTCCTGTTGGTGCCAGTGAAGTCAATGTGGAGTAGTGCAGAAATAAAGTAAATACTCATAAACATGGCATGCTAACACAGTGCTGAACAGAGAATTAATTGTATAAATTTACACTACAGCTGAAACGTAAGTGTAATACTCACCTCAGCTAGCTCAAGTCTCAAAAGTCCTGCACTGGAATTTCTAACTCCTCGTGTTCAAGCTACTCCGTAAGGTCCTGTGCGTCACCTAGTGGGGCAACAGAAGTCGTACCATAGTTCAATAGAGTAGACAATATCTAAACAAAAGACAGTAATGTCATGATGCACAAAAGGAGATATGACAACAGTTATAATTGTACGGTATAGAAAGGTAACATGTATGATTATTAAATGTCCACAAACTACTGTAAGGTGATACTCACTAAAGTGAACCAATCTTAGGCTGTGACTTATGCGGAAGAGTACTGTGTGCAACACGAAGACCTTGAGACCGCAAGGGTGCTATCCCGGGCCGAGTAACAGACTACTCAGGATCCATTCAACCGAAAGTCCATGGAAAATGATAGTATCATGAACGATCATGTCTGATCATGGAATGGAAATCCTCCTAGACAGGGCCGAAAGACAGGCCATAGGCCCCATTCGCTCATGCACTCTCACAATCATAAGTTTCTCCAAATCCCAGTGAGTCGAGCAGAATTAATCAATTGATATTTTTGGTGTCGTGATGTTACCTAGGTTTAATATCATGCAACTACGTAGCCAAGGGGAGCGATCCATAGATAATAATTAAAGTAGTAACAACCAGACATGACAGAGTCAATCTCAATTTCACCAGTCATCTAGTATCGTGTCAATATCGTACCATCACAATTACGCAATTTAACACAATATTAAACTTCATGGTACTAGCATGCTAAAAGGGATAATGAAATGAAATGACAATAAATCTGGCATGTTATAAAGTAAGGCATGTATATTTTTCATGACATGATATTTCAACCTGAACCGATTATAAAACACCCAATTGTTCCATGCAACGAACCAAGAACAAAGGAAATATAATAATTGCTTGATAACGAAAACCCCGAAAGTCAAACTCATAATGGCTCTAGAAGTTCTAGGTCAGAGGGATCAGATTTTCAAGTAAACTATACTTGTACCCAAAACAACAAGCGAGGAAACCAACCGAGCCCAACATTAACCCAGGGACCTAAGACATCACTCAAGGGAAGCTACCAAACCTAACAAAAAGCAAAGAACCCAGAATATTAAGTAAAGAAAGCCAGACATAACCCATAACAAGTAAGGAGGGTTAGCTGCAACCTAACAAGTAAGGAGGGCTAGCCGTAACCCAACGACAAGTAAGGAGGGCTAGCCGCAGCCCAACAAGTAAGGGGGGCTAGCCGTAACCCACCAAAAACCCAAGAACCCCAAAATAGCAAGTAAGAGAATCAATCAAACCCAAACAAGCAAAGAACCTAGCCACAACCCAACAATAGCGAGGAAACCCAAGGCAGCAAGCCAAGAGGGCCATCAGACACTAAAACAGCTAAGAAGCCCAAACCGCACTAAAGGGGAAACCACCCAACTTAAGCAAGGAAACCCCAGACCGCATGCACAACAACCCAAGACAACAAAGCAACAAGCAGAAGGGCCACCGCAACCTAACAGCAAGGAAGACCAAAACCCGCAAGTAAAGGACACCCAAACCGCAAGCAGAAGAAGCAACCGAACCCCAAAACAGCAAGTAACCTTAAACCCGCATGCAAGGGAAGACCCAACCCCCAATAGCATGCAAGGTACCCAAATCAGCAAGTAAGAGACAACCAAACCCCAACGATTTCAGCTCAAATTAAGCATGCAAGAATCGAAACGAAAACTGGAGTATATGGGATAGAGTCTAACTGAAATTGTAGCCGAAGAACCAAGAGAATTAAGAACCGAAGCCCAAAACAACGAACACGGATTCAGTCGAACCCTAACACTAGCAGAAAAAGCCCAAGCCGCATCCATCGATAGCAAGGAACCCTAAAACCACAAGCAAGGAGAGTCATCGGACCTCAAAACAGTAAGGAAGGCACAAACCGCAAGCAAGAGGAGCCACTGCACTCAAAACAGCAAGGGTGACTCTAATATGGGTCGGAGAGACCCAGAGGAGGACGAGGGAGGGGCTGGGTGCGCTGCTGTCACGTCGTACGAGGGAGAGGACATGGGAGATGTCGTCGACGAGCCCCAACGAGGTTCGTATTTTGCTGCGAGGGTGTGAGAGGGAGAGAAAGCCATGACGAAGCCCAAGGTCTCGGGCCTCACAGAGAGAACAAGAGGGGGGGCTGCGTGTACGACGGAGGACGAGGGTGTCGACGTCGAATCGAAGGGAAGCCCGCTGCATCGAAGCGAAGCGAAGCCCTAGCGAGGGCCCATGCTTGCCACGAGTTAAGAGAGAGAAAGGGGCGAGAGATCGATCGCGAGCCCTCGAGGGCTTCTTCGCTGCTAGATCGAGAAGGAGAGAGAGAGAGAGGAGAAAAATGAGATCGAAGCCCACGAGGGCTTGTGGCGTTGCGGGAAAGAGAGAGAGATAGAGAAAGAGACAGAAAAAGCCCGTGTGTTTCTGAACGGGCCGTTACATCGAGAGTAGCACACACAACACATGTAGATATACAAACCAAGGATATAGGTTTCAGCTGATACCACCTGGTATCAGTTGTATTGTATCGGTCTCAGAGACTAACGAGACCAATATGTCCAGGTAAACTCTGTTTCGGCATAAAACAGTGGAAGATGATGATTAAAAAAATTCCCATGTGCACAGAAATTTTCCCAAATCATGAACAAAATCAGATTAAGAAAAATCAAAAATTCACATTGAAAAAGAGATACGACGATCCGACAAGGAAGCGGACCTAGAGCGCAACGGTTCCAGGGTGGTAGCGGTGGGGCTTCTTGACTTTACCAGTCGTCGGCGCTAATTTTCTCACCGCCTTTGATGGACCAAAAAGTTAACCACCAATTAGGAATATGAAGGCAAAAGAGTCAAGGAAACATAGAATATATGGGTGATCAGACACACCTTGGTGGCAAGTTTCTTGTGAGGGGCCTTGCTGCCGGTGTACTTACGAGTGGTTTGCTTCGGACGCGTCATTGAGAATGGTGAGAAGAATTGAAAATTAATACGGTTAGGGTTTTGACTTTCGAGATTACTAGTTTTGATTGTCTTTTTCGGTGGGAGATAAGTTGAAGGATGGCGGTTTGATTTGGTGATGGGAATGGGCGGTTTGATTTGGTGATGGGAATGGACGGTTTGATATGAATTTAGAGAAACACACGATCTGTGTACTTTTCTCTAATTGACTGAAGAAATTTGAAAACCATAGCCCCGAGATTTCAATACATCCAACTTGCGACATCGGTGATGGATTAAGCTGATGGTAGACTATGATGTGAAAGATCCAGCACATGTGGTCGACCATTCAGAGATTTCAGTACGTCCAGACTTAATGTATGAACATCAGCTCTTGGAGATTATCGATCAACATCAGAAGTCTTTGAGGAACAAGACTGTTAATTTGGTAAAGAAGTTGTGGCATCGTAACACGTCAGGAGAGTCCACTTCGAAACAAGAATAGATGAAGGAACTGTATCCTTATTTATTTGAGTCTTAGTTCTTCCAATTTCTTTGTAAGGGGGAAGGATATACACACATACTTAAGGAATTGCAATGTATTTTCTTTATAATTTACAAAAATAGTTTTTAAAAAAATTTCTTCTATTCTTTTCATTTATTTAATTACACTTAAGCCCAACAAGACCAGCAGACTAAAGCTCAGTCCACACCTCCTTTGTTTTGTCTAAACGGGCAAACAAACTTCTCAAATAACCTACATCATTTTCTTTCCACCACCCGACCCGATCGTTGCCCCCTCCAAATAAACGAACGGTACCTCCTCTCATCCGGACGAAACCCTAGCCCTAATCCGAGCGAGCCACCTCCTCCGAGATTTCCGATTCGAAATCAGAATCCCAACCTAAACCAAATTTTGCTTCTACCCTTCATTTTAGTCGGCTACAGTTCAAAGAGTAGTCGGCTCTTTTTCAAAATTAGTCGGCTACTGCAGTGTTATCAACTTCTGAATCTCTTAACCAAATCTCTCCTATTCTTAACCAAACTAAGGGAATTCTATCCTAGCATGCTCATACATAATCAAGCACACACATGCATTAATTATCCCTAAAATTATGTGAGATACCAAGGTTTCCTTGGGATATCTCACTTAGGTTTTCAACCTAATCTAATCACTTTGGAAACCAAATCCAATTGGGTTTGGATTTCTCATCTTTTACAAACTTGTAGTTATGTGAATTATGAACCTCTTACATAAAATTAGTTACATAAATATCAAGTGCAAAACGATTTAATGACTTAGGAATTCAAATTTTAATCATTTTTCCTTTATTATTATTAGAATTTGAGGTGGTTGTCTGATCATAGTGACTTTTATGGGTCATATAATTACTAGTATTGGCATTTGAATCATAACATAGTCCTATTTTATTGTTTTTAACTAGTTGTGATCCTATTGAATCATTTAGTGTCTCTTTTCCTCTATTAAATTTTTGAACATCAATATATAAATCATTTTACTTATTAAGTGAATCTTCTACTTCATTACCTTGTTTATCTATCCTAGTATTCAATATTCTAGCGGTATTTCGAAGGCTTTTATTCTCATGTTTTAAGTGTTGGTTCTCCAACCTAAGCTTTTTGTTCTCATTATCTAATTATTGATTTAGAAGAGTTAATTCTTCGGGTGTCTCCTTTAGTTTACTTAATTCCAATTTTAACCTAAGATTCTAAATCTTTTAAATTGCATTTTTATGAATATTTTCTAATTTATGGAACTTCGTAATCAATTTAGCTTGCGCATCATATAACTCATCATAAGCTCCATTAACATCAAACTCAAAACTATCGTTATCATAGTCATCATTATCCTCATCATTACTTTTGTCATTATTGCTATCACTACAACTACCTTTATTACTAATATGTGAACATGTACTTACCTTGGATGTTGGCGCCATGAAGCACGTAAGTGCTCTTTCCTTGGGTTCTTCATTATCCGAGGAGGAGTATGATGAAGATTCCTCCGAAATATCTTCTCCATCACTACGATCCCATGCCGCAAATGCACTCTTCCTCGGCAATTTCTCCTCTTTTGATCTTCTTCTTTTCCTCCTTTCTTTCTAATTTTTGACATTGTCCCTTTTTTACTCTTCCTTCTCTTATCTTTGTTCTCCATTCTCTCAATGTCCTTGTTTCTTTTTAGGGGACAATCTCTCCTTACATGTCTTGATTTGTTGTAACCAAAACAAATAATATCATTAGTTAAGCGAGATTTTCGTTTTGAAAACTTACATCGTAGAAACTTCTTGAATTTGTGTGATAGTAGGGCTATCTCCTTCATATCCTTGTCCAATTACTCTGAATTCGTATCCGAGTCTTCCACTCTAGATTTGAAAGTTAGATTCTTCTTTTTGGGTTGAATTTCTTCCTTGTCCTCATTCAACTCTATCTCATATGCCATGAGATTCCCAATAAGCTCCTCAAGGGTCATGTTGTTGATGTCATTTGCTTCCCTAATTGCGATAGACTTTGATTTTCATTTCGGTCTCAAACATCTAATTACCTGCTCATACACAGAAATCTTTTTGCCAAAGCTGGTAAGATCATTTATTATCTCAGTAAATCTAGTATTTATTTGAATGATTGTCTCATTATCAAGCATCTTAAAGGATTCAAATTTGGAATTAAGCATGTTAATTTGTGATTCCTTTATCTTGTAGGTGCCTTTGTGTATGACTTCTAGCATCTTGGTGTGCAGTTTCACATTGTGATATACGATTGTATTCGGTGCCATACTAATGCACAAAGTAAAGCATTCATTGCCTTAGCATTAAGATTACCTTTCTTTCTTACCTCTTTCCCACATCTCCATGGGTGTTGTAGGACGGTTGTACCCATCTTTGTAATTGTCCAAATGTCCAAATCGAGAGTTGTCAAATGGTACATCATCTTTATCATTCATTGGTGGTAGTTGGTTCCGTCAAACAGCAGTGGTCGGGTAGTGGAGAATCCTTCCTTCAATTGAGATGTTGATGCCATCCTTCAAGTCCAAAACTTTGATACCACAGTTGGATCCCTGTGGATATCAAGCTAAACACTAGGGAGGGGTGATTAGTGTTTTGTACATTAAAGCAGAAACACAAAATTATTCCCTTAAGTTTAGCCTAAGTTACTTGTTAGAGTTATCTACACAAGAACTTGATCAACACAATCAAGTTGCTTGCAATGAAATGTAGAATCAAACACGGTGGAATATAGAGCACAAATGCAAGCAAAAAGATAAAAGCCAAGCACAACTCAAACAAAAGAAGTTTTTATCCTGGTTCACTCTCCTTAGGGCTACGTCTAGACCCCAACCGCATTGGGAATTCAACCAACTCTGTTCAACAATAAAGCAAATGTCTCACCAAAAGGGCTTCAGTACACTTGCCTAGCTCCTCTTGCTAGGTCTTCCAATAAACTACAATCACACCTAGCCTTTTGCTAGGAATTTCCAAACTCAACTCAACTTCTTTAATAATGAGAGTTTTACAACAACTTTTATCAACTAAACATATCAATGCACTTACCATAAGCTTCTAAAGATGGATGGTAGTGCTTACAAGAATCCTATAGTCAAAAGTGTGGAGCTTTGATTTGTGGCTAAGGAATAACTTCCTCTTTGATTCTTTGGAAGAGTGAAGATTAAAACACAAGAATCAGGGGAAAATCTTTCGATTTGCTTCTCTTAGAAATGAGGATTAAAACAAGAGAGAAAACAAATCCTTAAAGCCAAGATCAAATGCTTAAAAGCTTTTTCTGAAAATCTGAAAACTCCTTGGCTTAAAATCTGTGAGAGAGAGCTTTAATGGCTTTGAATGCTTAGAAAACTTATAAGATTTGATCATTCATTACCCTCATAAATTCTGCATCTCCCTCTATTTATAAGCCTCATAATCGTTCAAAATTAATCCTGAAATTGCCCATGTGACGGCTACGAAACGGTTAGAAAGACAGAGTTCTGTAAAATCTGGAAGTGTGTCCGGAAGAACAAATTAGTCGACTCACATAGTAAAATTAGTAGACTAATCTTACAACTGTCGACTAAAGTTACTACTGTGGTCGACTACTTTTGAGTCCAGAGCAAACACTTTAGCCATTCAAATTAGTCGACTAAAATGTAAAATTAGTCTGCTTTTTTTTATACATAGTTTTTGGGCCTTTAAAACATTGTAAAAATATTTCAAAATAATTTTAAAATATTTGTAAATCATTTAAGATAATTAAATGAGTAATGTGTGTGTAGCTCCATACTTAAGGCATACAAAAAAAATCTAAAAGTCTCATGAAGGAATAAAATACTTCAAAATACCCTTTATGGCTTCTTGATGTTCTTGAGTACTTTCTTTTTCATGCCTTGGTTCCTCCATTGCTCATTTGCCTTGCTTTGAGCTTCCACATCATTTCTTTAAGCTTTCACTTGGGCTCCTTCTCCATTGTCAAGTTTGTTGACTTTGTTGACTATTGTTGATTTTGTTGACTTTTGATATGAAACTCCATTTCCTTGACTTTGTAATATCTACACACTTAGAGAGATAGATTAGTAATAATCACTTGTTGAACATAATCAAAACTTCATTAAGGATGTTCAATATCCAACAATAGTCACATTATCTTGACATTACATTTGACTCATGAGATTTTGGGTAACTCGTATTGGAGAATACATGAGCAACTGGAGCCATGTTTCACATTTTTTTGGTTTGGATCCTATCTTGAATCTATTACCCTCGAAGGGATCCTTAGTCCTATCTTGAATCTGTTACTTGACGGATGGATCCATGGCCCCTTTTACAGCTTACAGTTTGGACTGATCCTCTTATGAATCTGTTTGCCCGACGAGTCCCATTTCATGATTCTGTTTGGACCGTTGGAGAGATCCATAGTCTCTTCATGTTTCTGTTCTTTTGGACTCAGGCCCTTGGTCGTTCCCGTGATATAAGATGGTCTTCGGGTTGTGTATAGTGCTCCCTAATATTAGTCATAGCCTAGGATTGGTACAACAATTACATGAACTAGAACAGTTACAATACAGTAATAAATTGCACTCTTATGCATATCTTTTCTGTAGTTTGTTACATTTCAGTTCAGTAGTTTACTTTGCTTGTCTTTTAATTGTCTAACATGTTCATAATCTGACACACATAACTTGTTACACTTTTGCATTGTAGTATATTTTTACATGCCTAGTGTTATTATATTCTTGCTTCGTACATAAACCGTTTGCTTGGATCAGATATAATCTATTTTTAATCATGTGATACATTTTTAGGCACATTTACCGAGAAGTTTAATGCTTTGTTTTTCTCTCCAGAGGCGAAGAGGGCACTGCATGACCAATTCATAAGCATGAAGCACGGTTCCAAGAATGTGGAACAGTATAACGCCGAATTTTCCAGACTTGGCAAATTCGCAAAGAACGTGGTGACCGATCCATGGGATAGAGCTCAACGTTTTCAATAAGGCCTGGATATGAAGATTCAGAAGCAACTGGTGGTATAGAAGTTGAAGACTCACACCGAGATACTCTCTGCAGCTCGAGACTATGAATACGTGGAACCGAAGGAAGAGCTAGAACGACAGATGACTGCCCTTCCGACTCAACAAGAATCACCATCAACTGCAGTGGAGCAGAACCGACGGCCACCATCGAATACTTGCCCCAGTGAACAGAAGAAGCCTGCTTTGCAGACGTCGCAAACCACACAATTCAAGAAGAACGGGGCTCCAACGAATACTGAACGATCTGTGGTGTGCCACTACTGTCAACGACCTAGGCACGTGAAGAAAGACTGTCGTCGCTACAACAAGCTATGTCTGATTTGAGGCGCGTCCGAGCACTCTATTGCAGACTGTCCTAAGAAGAAGGAGAACGCAACTGCTAGTCTTACTCAGCAAGAGCAACGTCCACCAACTCAACCTCAGAGGCGCCAGGCGTATATCTTATCAGAGGCAGAGGCAGATGCTCTTTCTTCGTAGGAGGCATTATCAGTTATCTTAGGATTGGCTTTGCTATTGCATTTAGTTATAAGTATTTCTGCATTTTTTGGAAATTCCGAGGACGGAATTTATTATAGGGGGAGGATGTAATGACATATATTTTAAATAGAATTTGTTCCATTGTTTTTCTTTAGAATTTACTCCCTTAATTATTTTTATTCTTCTCTTCCCCTTCTTAATTTTCTCTCTATTTTTCCTCTGATTTAGGTTTAATAGAAAGCCTATAGACCAAACTTTCGTTTTCCTCCTCTTCATTAATTCTGTGAAAGGCTCAACTCTTTTTTAATTATAATCATACAGCCCACAACACATTTCTAATTCTTTTCTTCTCTCTATTTATTTCTTGCATCGTTCCATTCGCTAATTATCTTTAAAATAAAACAAAACCCATTACAATTAATTTGTTGAAGCCCATGAGAAAGCCCAACCTTGCCCCGATTAAAAGCCCACTTCCCTCTAAACTTTTACGCTCTTAACTTTCTTTCCTTATTTATTTGAATGAGCCCACAAACTGATAGGCTAAGCCCCAAACTCATTCCCTTCTAAGTTCCAGCGGGCTACCTACCTCTCTCTTCCTCCCTATGCGAATCGAAGCAGCAAGGGCTGCGGCCCCCTCTCCCATCCGAGTAAAAAAACGAAGCCGCCACGCTCCCTTAGGTTCGAAAACCCTACCCGATCAGCCCCGCCTCTCGCGCCTTCGACTCGAATGCCTATAGGGTCTTCCGAAGCCGCTGCCCTTATCTTTGGGTTTCAAAAACCCTAGCCGCCTCTTTCGAATCTGATCAAATCAGATTCTCTTCGAAGATTTCGGGATTTATATTTGATTTGAGCTAATTTTACGTATTTCTTCTCTATTTATGCCCTATGGTTTTTTAGGGTTTGATTTTCATACGAATTTCGCCTCTCCCCTTCTCTGAATTTCTAACTCCTGATTTGAGGCTTCCGACCTCCTTCAAGCTTTGGATTTTCTTCGATTGAGGTAGATTATATCTTCTCCTAGCTTTCCAGTTTATTGTTCATGTTTAATTTCTAAATTTCTTATGTTGATGGAATTGATTTATGGTTCTCGTTCCAAGTTGTTGGTTTTCGGTTCACCTGGAGATGATGATCCACTTAGGATTTTAGGGGGTTTTCCCACATGAGATTTCTCAGTATTGTGTAAGTCCTCACGGCCACGACATTGTCTCCTAGTTCTGTTTGAGGGTTGGCCGCCGGGGGGTCTGTTCTGGGTTCCCTTGTTGTCGGAGTTGGCTGTCGTCGTTCCCTTCGCGTGTTTCACCGCTCTGTAAGGCCTCTCTAGGGCCAATTTGTTTTTGCTGTGTGAATTGGGCTTCAACCCATGTTTTCGACGGCCTGGTTGATTTTCATCAGCGCTATATTCAATTTTGGGCTTTCGGTCGTGGGTTCTGTTCACATGCGTAGTTGAACTCGGGCCCTGTTGTATTGGCAATGATCTTTCGGTTGATCTGTACATCACGTGCTTGCTGTCCGTTTCCATGGTAAATGACAACATTATTCCCCCCTAGGCTGGTAAACTATAAATCAATAGCATACTGAGTAATGTGGATCTGATCTAAACCATAAATGTATTATTCATTGTTTTCCTTTTTAATTTTAAGTCTCTAGCATATGATTAAAAATAATCGATTCGGTTTTCCTTTCAGTTTTGATTAATTTGTTATGCATATTTATCTTTATAGCACGAGTACTTATTGAGAATGCGAACAATAATTGACATTGACAACTGACGACATCAACCCACACAATTAAAACGAACTTTGCAATTAACTCATTGTCTAAGGAGTGTGAATGTGATTATAGACGACGTATTCGATTTACCACTCTCCTGATGGAAGTGGGGCATATTATCAATTTTCCTCCTCTTATAGAACGCGGGTTCACATGTAATTTTCCTCTTTCACCTGAAACGAGGGGTTCAACTTCAATTGTCCGTTATCCACACTAATAGCGGAGTTACAGAACGAGTTAATGCATCTCACTCCCTTAGACATGAGTCACAGATTCAAATGGTTAGTTAACTTTAACGAACCCTTTAAGTCATTCATAACTCAGTAGATCTTTTCTCTTGTTCAGAGATATTGTACTTGCACAGTTTTCGTTATTTATGAACTGTTAAGATTGGTTTAGATGTTATCTACTTCTAATTTTGTTGTATATTTTCCCCTCAGGCTTAGTAGGAGATTTACAGTTTTGATCGCGTAACAAATTTCTAAGACTAATCGTACATGTATGACTTTAAATTCGGTATTATTTTCTGCTTAGTCATATTCTGCTTTCATTAGTAACCAGCAGGATTTGCATAATAAATGTAACTTGTGATGGCCCCCGAAACCGGATCGTTATAAGTGGTGGCCCATGCAGATCCGCGCTGACCACCTCGTGTATAGTATAGGTCAAGTAGAACATACCGTAAATTATACACGTACTTATTTACGGAATTTTGATTATCAGAATGACAAAGGCTTACAATTGTCGTGCGCGTCATACTGCGAGCGACTCCATTGCAATTAACGAAAACGTGACGGGGAATGTAGTCAACGGAAGTGGATCTGGCGCCGTCAACGACAATACTGACATCAACGCCAGCGACAATCTCCTCGAAAATGTCGGTAACGGCAATGACGACAACCACGACATCGATGACCAACTTAACCATTACGACGACGACGAGAATGCCAACACCAATCCTAAACCCAACGGTCCAGACTACAATGGCAATGGCGGTAATCACCACGGCAACACTGGAGATAATGGCAACAACAACATGGAATAGCCTGCACCGACGATCCAGATATCAGAGCAGACCTTACAAGAAATGATCAGAGCGTTGCAGCGGGAGCCTGAGCGTAGGCACGAAGGAGGAGTTCAAGAATTTAGATCACTGCGTCTACCAATTTTCAAAGGAACGGAGGGACCGCTTGCAAAAGAATGGCTACGTCGCACAACTGCCATGCTAAGAGCAGCACGGGTCGCGACAGATTCGTGGGTGGACATGGTAAAGCTACAGTTGTTTGAAGACACCATGTCGTGGTGGGATTCAGAGGAAGATCTCTTGACCCAACCAGTTCCATGGAGCACATTTACGGAGAAGTTTAATGCTTTGTTTTTCTCTCCAGAGGCGAAGAGGGCACTGCAGGCCTAATTCATGAACCTGAAGTAAGGTTCCAAGAATTTAGAACAGTACAACGCCGAATTTTCCAGACCCAGCAAATTCGCAAAGAACGTGGTAACCGATCCATGGGATAGAGCTCAACATTTTCAAGAAGGCATGTATATGAAGATTCAGAAGTAACTGATGGGACAGAAGATGAAGACTCACACCGATGTTCTCTCTGCAGCTCGAGACTATGAATAGTGCAATAGAAGGAAGAGCTAGAACGACAGATGACTGCCCCTCCGACTCAACAAGAATCACCATCAGCTGCAGTGGAGCAGAACTGACGGCCACCATCGAATACTCGCCTCAGTGAACCAGACGTCGCAAACCACACAATTCAAGAAGAACGGGGCTCCAACGAATACTGAATGATCTGTGGTGTGCCACTACTGTCAACGACCTGGGCACGTGAAGAAATACTATCGTCGCTACAACAAGCTATGTCTGATTTGCGGCGCGTCCGAACAGTCTATTGCAGACTGTCCTAAGAAGAAGGAGAATACAACTGCTAGTCTTACTCAGCAAGAGCAACGTCCACCAACTCAATCTCAGAGGCACCAGGCGTATATCTTATCAGCGGCAGAGACAGATGCTCCGTCGTAGGAGGCATTATCAGTTATCTTAGGATGGGCTTTGCTATTACATTTAGTTATTAGTATTTCTGCATTTTTTGGAAATTCCGAGGACGGAATTTATTATAAGGGGGAGGATGTAATGACCCATATTTTAAATAGAATTTGTTCCATTGTTTTTCTTTAGAATTTACTCCCTTATTTATTTTTATTCTTCTCTTCCCCTTCTTAATTTTCTCTCTCTATTTTTCCTCTGATTTAGGTTTAATAGAAAACATATAGTCCAAACTTTCGTTTTCCTCCTCTTCATTAATTCTGTGGAAGGCCCAACTCTCTTTTAATTATAATCCTACAGCCCACAACACATGTCTAATTCTTTTCTTCTCTCCTCTATATATTTCTTTCATCCTTCCATTCCCTAATTATCTTTAAAATAAAACAAAACCCATTACAATTAATTTGTTGAAACCCAGGAGAAAGCCCAACCTTGCCCAGATTAAAAGCCCACTTCCCTCTAAACTTTTACGCTCTTTACTTTATTTCCTTATTTATTTGAATGAGCCCACAAACTGATAGGCTAATCCCCAAACTCATTCCCTTTTAAGTTCTAGCGGGCTACCTACCTCTCTCTCCCTCCCTCTGCGAATGGAAGCAGCAAGGGCTGCGGCCCCCTCTCCCCTCCGAAAAAAAAACGAAGCCGCCACGCTCCATTGGGTTCGAAAACCCTAACCGATCAGCCCCGCCTCTCGCGCCTTCGATTCGAAAGCCTATAGGGTCTTCCGAAGCCGCCGCCCTTTTCTTTGGGTTTCAAAAATCCTAGCCACATCTCGAATCTGATCAAATCAGATTCTCTTCGAAGGTTTTGGGATTTAGATTTGATTTGAGCTAATTTTAAGCATTTCTTCTCTATTTATGCTCTATAGTTTTTAGGGTTTGATTTTCATACGAATTTCGCATCTCCCCTTCTCTGAATTTCTAACTCCTGATTTGAGGTTTCCGACCTCCTTCAAGCTTCGGATTTTCTTCGATTGAGGTAGATTATATCTTCTCCTAGCTTTTCAGTTTATTGTTCCTGTTTAATTTCTAAATTTCTTATGTTGATGGAATTGTTTATGGTTCTCGTTCCAAGTTGGTTTTCGGTTCACCTGGAGATGATCCACTTAGGATTTTAAGGGGTTTTCCCACATGCGATTTCTCAATATTATGTAGGTCCTCACGGCCACGACATTGTCTCCTAGTTCTGATTGAGGGTTGGCTGCCAGGGGGTTTGTTCTGGATTCCCTTGTTGCCGGAGTTGGCTGTCGTCGTTCCCTTCTCGTGTTTCACCCTCTGTAAGGCCTCTCTAGGGCCAATTTGTTTTTACTATGTGATTTGGGCTTCAGCCCATGTTTTCGACAGCATGGTTGATTTTCATCTGCGCTATATTCAATTTTGGGCTTTCGGTCGTGGGTTCTGTTCACATGCGTAGTTCAACTCGGGCCCTATTGTATTGGCAATGATCTTTCGGTTCATCTGTACATCACGTGCTTGCTGTCTGTTTCCGTGCTAAATGACAACATTATTCCCCCTAGGCTAGTAAACTATAAATCAATAGCATGCTGAGTAATGTGGATCTGATCCAAACCATAAATGTACTATTCATTCTTTTCCTTTTTAATTTTAAGTCTTTAGCTTATGATTAAAAATAATCGATTCGGTTTTCCTTTCAGTTTTGATTAATTTGTTATGCATATTTATCTTTATAGTATGAGTACTTATTGAGAATGCGGACAATAATTGACGTTGACAACTCATGACATCAACCCACACAATTAGAACGAATTTGCAATTAACTCATTGTCTGAGGAGTGTGAATGTGATTATAAACGGCGTATTCGATTTACCACTCTCCTGATGGAAGTGGGTCATATTATCAATTTTCCTCCTCTTATGGAACGGGGGCTCAAATGCAATTTTCCTCTTTCACCTGAAACGAGGGGTTCAACTTCAATTGTTTGCTATCCACACTAATAGCGGGGTTAAAGAACGAGTTAATGCATCTCACTCCCTTGGACATGAGTCACGGATTAAAATGGTTAGTTAACTTTAACCAACCCCTTAAAGTCATTCATAACGCAGTAGATCTTTTCTCTTGTTCAGAGATATTGTACTTGCACAGTTTTCGTTAGTTATGAACTTGTAAGATTGGTTTAGATGTTATCTACTTCTAATTTTGTTGTATATTTTCTTTTCAGGCTTAGCAGGAGATTTACAGTTTTGATCGCGTAACAAATTTCTATGACTAATCGTACATGTATGACTTTAAATTCGGTATTATTTTCTGCTTAGTCCACTGGTAACCAGCAGGATCTGCATGATAAATGTAATTTGTGATGGCCCCCGAAACTGGGTCGTTACAAGATTACTCCATGAAACTATTTTGACACCAATTTAGGTTTACATCATTCTTTGCCATTGTTTTCTATTTCGTTTAGACCCTTGTGCTGATATTTAGTTGTTGTCGGCCATCGAGGGGAAGTCAAGGCCTTGGGGTTGCTTGCGGACTCTTATGCTTGTGGATCTCATCTATTGTTGGCATGTGTGCTTGCTGAACTGATTCATTGAGTGAGTGCTTGCTGATCTGTTTCTTTTGCCCTGAGTGCTTGCTGATCTGTTTTTCCTTGTCCAGTGTGTTCTTGTTGACCTGATCTTTTTCCTAGAGTGCTTGCTGATCTGTTCTTTTGCCACGTGTGCTTGCTGTTCGTGGTTTGTTGCTTGAATGTTTTGATTTTGCTTGCTTGATGGAAATGCCAGTTTTTGCTTGCTGCCATGCTTGTTATTATGTAACCTATTTGCTTAACGAATTATGTCCTCTTTTTGCACTGTTCTTTTGACAAATAAGTTCAGTTATAACAAAGAAAAACCTATATGTTTCTGATCGAAATTGGTATGCAACCGTTGGTCCGTGCAACCCCTCAAGGCAGGTAGACCATAATCCAATAATGGTGCCAAAACATGAATCTGAACCATTGCGTTTTTTCCCATTCTTTACTTTTCGTCGATTCTTATCACTTTCATTTACTTTCTGCCATTTATAATATTTGTTTTTTTAATCATGCGTTTAAAGTGCTCCTGGTAATTGTTGGACTTATTAGGTTAGATGGATGAATATTCCTGAATGTTAACTGGACATGCGCATCTAATTGTTGATCCCACTAAATTATATGATTGGGAGTTATGCAATGTGAGTATAAAATGACATTTGGTACACCTGTTTCTAGCACAAGACATGACAATCATGAACGTAGATTTGCATAACTATCTAAATTATCTAATTTAGGGGACTACATGAACATGATACCTGATATCCTAGAACTAGAACAACTACACTTGACATCATGAGTTTTGGGGTAACTTATAATTTAGAGTGCGGGAGCGATTGAAGCCATGCTTATGGCCCCTATCTGGGAGGATGTCCTTTTATGGATCACGAGTTCTTACTACAGTTAGCCTTTATATTTTGCCCGAGGTAGCACCCTGCGGTCCAAGGTGGACTTCACGTTGCACATCGTGCTCTCCTCTTATAAGTCACAACACTATTTCTCTTGGTTAGTGCTAGATCCTTACTGCTATTAACATTGTGCCAGGTCAGTAGTTCCTTTACAGTTCCTTTTTGTACATATTAATTTCTGTAAAATTAATTAATTAATTGTTTAGTATGGATTCAATCTACTTTATTAATGGTGGTTTAACTGTGACAAACAGCTCGAAAGAGGAAGCTCCGCAGTACGAGGAGTCTGAGTTTCCTATTGAGCACGTTGATGTCTGAGTCTTTGTGTTGCCAGGAGAGTTTTATCTATCTTATTGTTTTTTTCTTTCAGTATTATTTTTAGCCGAGTTGTGGTTTCTTTTCCTGCCTAGACAGTGTAAATGAGTATTTTCTTTTCTTTTATAAATGTTTCATGTTTATTACTATATTGACTTTACTGGTATCTGCAAGACCTGCAAAACTATTGAGACTGTGATGGCACCCGTGTCTGGGGCGTTACATTTCTCCTTCAGAAGATGAGTACAAAAGTCTGAAAATACAATAACGGAAAGGGATTGGCCCAGGGCCTACAATAACAAACATGAATAAAACTACATGAACGGCCTGACAAGTGAAAACCATGGATCTTGTCCTGCAAACTCTGAATCGTCAGAAACAGCTCATTCCTAGAAAGAATCCACTCCAGAACCTAATGGTGACAACAATAAACGTAATGTTAGTTGTAGATTCCAAAAACTATAAAAATCAAGCAAGTTAGTACGACATATAACAATCATGATAATCTGAATACAGTAAAATGGCAGTATGGTAGTAAAGATGCATTAATCAAATAGTAAGATGACATGATATGAAATATAATTATTGCACTAACATTTGTTTAATTGACTGTGAAGGTGAAATTGTCGATCTAAACTAAGCTGTGACTTATGCTGGAAGGCATAATATGCAACATACGAGACCACATGTGCCATAAGGGCGCTTACCCGGGCCGGATCCAATCAGATATAGACAAGTTGGAATAGTCAGATACAATAGTGGATCCATCAGATACAGGAACAAAAATAGTAGGTAGCTCCAGTCGCTTCTGCACCCTCTCTAATACGAGTTATCACATCCCAAGTGCGTCTGTATAGTCATGTACAATATATGTATATTATGTATATCTCAATGTCATCTATCAATGTCATTAGGGGCGTATCTGGTGTACTATCATATAGTGTAGGTAAACCATGTCTTATGTAACTGGATCATATAGATGTCAATGATGCCATTGTCAAATATTATCATGTCTTAAACATATTGTTTTCAGGTCTTGTTTTAAGGTTTTATTTATTAGAATTACTTGGCACATATCATATATAATGATGAGATAGTCTCGGAAACAAGTTCAAATGCAATATCATGTAATAGTCCATATAATCAAGGGGGTCTAAGCAATCCAATCAATGTTTATATAATGTCCAAAACAATGCAATATCTACAAGAATGGGACCGATCGAACCCAAGCATAGCCCAAGCTCTTAATTATATGGAACTACAGAAATCAAGAAATCAAGGAAAAGTATATTCATCTATGCCTCTAAGTTTTTTCCATAATAATTAAATGGGTTTGTATTTAGTTTCTATTTTCAGTGTCATTTATCTCGAAAAATTATCAAGAACGATAATTTAATTCCAATCCATTGCAAGTTACCAATATATAACATGTGGCAATATACATCATCAGAAGTGTCCAATACAAGCTTAAGAATTCAGCCCCAACAGACCCAATCCAGAACCATGAAAAGGGGCACCAGTTTTACTGCAAACAGAGCCCATAACTTGCAGCAAGTCACTGCAACCCAAACTCAAAAGACTGCAGGAAAAGAACTGCAGTCATAAGTCCCAAATCTTCACAATATTTTTAGCCCACTGAGTCTCAAAGAGAAGCAATCGTGTGCAACAACTGAGCACATAGGATAGCAGTCGAGTACTGCAGGCAGAAACATGGAGCAGGACCAAGATGTCCAATGACTTGAGGCTGCATTACTGGTGGCAGGACATGAAGAGGAGTGTCACCTGTAGCGTGGGGTAGAGTCCATGGTATATCAACAGGTGAAGGCTGAACATAATCGCATTGCCGGTTTGTTACAACCTTTGCCCATTCCAGAGTGGAAGTGACATCACATTATGATGGATTTTGTGACATATCTACCTAGAAGTATGAGGTAGAATGATGCTGACATATGATCGTTGATCAGTTGACCAAGTCAGTGTACTATCCCCTTCAGAGTTGACCAGTCGACAGAAGTGCGTGCCAGGAGATACATGAGGAGATTGAGGCTACACGGTGTTCATGTGAGCATTATATCAGATAGGAACACTCGATTCACATCTTATTTTTAGAAGAGCATGCATGATAGCTTGGGAACACATCCGAGTTTTAGTACGGCCTCTCATCCTTAGACAGATGGCCAGACAGAGCGCATTATTCAGATATCGGAGGATATGTTGTGCGCATTATTTAGATCATATTCATCTTGTGGAGTTTGCATACAACAATAGCTATCAGGATTATATTGGCATGGTACGCTTTGCATCGCTATACGAGAGTAAGTGCCGTTCACTCCTGAGTTGGGATGATGTGGTTGATCGAGAGCTGATTGGACCGGAGCTAGTTATGGAAGCCGTGGATGTTGTGCGGACCAATGTTTGAGGTCTCGGTTTCGGTCCCGGTTTTATTATTTCGGAAATTTAGTTTTCAGCTTCGGTTTTGCTTGTTTCATTGGTTTGTGATCTTAGTTTCGTTTCGTGCATATCGTTAGTTTTACAGACATAAAAATATATCAAATACTATCAAATACTCTTAAATAATAAAGCATCAAATACTTTAAAACTAATATATTAAACAATAATATCAAATACTATTAAATTTGTATACTAATATGTATTTACAAATTTATATAATACTATCAAAAAATTAGAAATACATATTTCTTGAATTAAGAAGAGTTTTGCTATTCACTTACATTTTTGTCAAATATATCACATTTTGCTAAAAGAGAATGGCAAATTTGTAAATAAATGGAACGGGAGAATAGAATCAAAAATCTACCGATGAGCCCTTTAGTGCTGGTAATCAAATTCCACATTTAAATAAACTTTTAACATTTATTTACAATTTTGCCATTCTATTTCATTTTAACGTGTAACCGATGAGCCCTTTATTTTTTATTTCTTATTTCCTGCACTTTTTCTTGTTTCTGTTGCATTTTCGTCAAAAAATTTCATCTGCATTTTCCCTATTTTCCCCTTTTAATTTGGCCAGAACACTGTTCCGGCTAAAACCGATAAACAAACCTCGTTTTTCTTGGTTTGCACCGAAACCGAGACGAAACACATGATACTGAAGGGTATCAGGCGAACATAATTCCATGGTGTGGACTATCAGAGAGAAGCTTCAAGTGGCACAGGACCGATATAAGCACTATGCAGATGCGAAGCGTCGACACTTGGAGTTTCAGACGGGTGATCATGTCTCCTTGAGCATCTCTTCCAACAGAGACATGAGTTGATTTGGACTAAGAGGGAAGCTTAGCTCCCGTTATGTTGGGGCCTTCGACACATTGGAGCGAGTGGGAAAAGTGACGTACAGATTTGCACTAGCTCTATTCTTAGAAGGAGAGCACAATATGTTTTATGTATCTCAGCTGCGCAAGTATGTGGGAGATCTAATGCACATGGTTGATCATTCTGATATTACAGTCATTCTGATCATTCTGACCTAACCTCTAAGCAATGCCAGTGAGGATTATCGACAGTTAACAATAGGCCTTCCGGAGCAAGATAGTCAACCTAATGAAGGTGATGTGGCATCGAGACTTGCCTGAAGAATTTAACTGGAAAAGAGAAGATGCAATGCGTGAGCGTTACCCTCACTTGTTTAATGTCTTTTAGCTTTTTAGTAATTTCGAGAATAGAATTTTTGTAACAAGGGAAGGATGTAATGGCCCCAAATTCTTGCGATATATTTTATATAAAATCTCCTTTTCCTTTTCTATTTCTTTTTTTTTCTTCATTTCTTTTCAGCCCAGAGGCCCAGCCGACAATCCCATCTTTCTTTCTTTCTTTCTCTTTGTTTTTTCCTGGTTCAATCGAACCCACTTGCCATCCGAACTCTCTCCCCCACTTAATTTCCCCTCACGTGACCCCCGACCTCCCCTATCTCTTTCTCTCGTGCCCCCTTCGACGAGAAATCCTCGACAGCGACCCCGAGCCCTTTCTCTCCACTTCAGCTGACATCTCCTTACTCGTCATTTTCTGTCAAATCCCCCTCCCACTCATGTATTTCGGCGTCGATTTTCTCTCTCTACTGATGCCTGATCCCGACAAAAATCCCCTCATCCATGCAAATCTGCCGACCCCTTAAACTCGAGTACTCGACAACCC
Organism: Scilla litardierei; assembly: GCA_030789695.1. Classification (NCBI taxonomy): domain Eukaryota; kingdom Viridiplantae; phylum Streptophyta; class Magnoliopsida; order Asparagales; family Asparagaceae; genus Scilla; species Scilla litardierei. The sequence goes on from CM061135.1 coordinate 112,977,609, forward strand.
CTCAGCACTTCGTCGACTTCGCCGATCTCCCATCACACCCGATCGCATGCCTTCTCCATCTCTAGGCTCTCTTTATAAATTTGCACTTTGGTTTTAGGGTTTTAATTTGGAAAATGGAAAAATATTTTTCTTAAGGATTTTGGGGTTTCTTCTTAAACTAAGTGCGGATTTTGCTCTGAAGCTGGGTTTTCTTCTCGGATTCTTCAAACGATAATCGGTATTTGGTAAATCATTTTAATTCTTGATTTTGGTCTTAAATTTCATACTTTGCCTACGATGATTCTGTGCATGGCTCGAGTATTTTTGGGGGCTTGACGGCGACCCTCGAGATCGCCTCTCACTGCTGTTGCGGTTATTCTTCTGTTGGGTTGGCTTTGTCGTGACTTGCTATGGGGTTTCCACCCCATGTCGTGAGCTCATTTGGGCTTCTTGTCCTCAGTCGTGACTTTTTATTGGGGCATAGCCCCTGCTGTGGTCTCTGCTTATGGCCTAGCCCCCTGCCATAACTTTTTTTGCCTTTTGCCCCTTTCCATGACCCCCTTCCGCTCTGCCCTTTGCCGTGTCCTCTTGTTGATGTTGTCAATGGTATTGGCTTGTTGATTGTTGGTGGTGGTTTGATGATAGAGTTGGACTCGGGTTTGCCATGTGGTGTTGAACTCGTGTTTTCCTTATGATTGGTGATGAGGGCTTGGCTATTTGTGGCATGTCAGATGTTGGCTTTCATCGGAATGTTGGGATTTAAGTTTCAGCCCATATACATGTTAAACTGAAATTTTTGTGATGACTTTATGGCCGAAACATAAAGAGCATGAATATATGGATATGACCCTTATGCGATGAATCATGAGTTTTCTCTAAGATCAAAACACAGTTGTCCCTCCCCACTGTTATCCCCCATGTTTTGACTATTATCGCGTGTAGCATGTTAACCATGTTTTAATTGTTATACCACTTGTTGCATGCCATTCATGGCTTAATTTGTTATAGCACTTGATACATGATATCCATGTTTAGACTGTTACGCTACTCACTATATATGTTTTAGGCTGGTATCTACTTGCTGCGTGCTATACTGAAATTCTTATGACATCAAAAGTTAGTAATATGTTTGGATGTGATATGATGAAAACTAACTAATATCATTCACGTACATGACATGTTGTTGGACTTGTTATTTAATGTCACCTTATCAATGGCATGAACTTCCAAAAACTATTAGAATCATGAAACATGAATGGACTTGAATCACATAGCACACCAACCATTTTATTTAGATGTGGCATATGGACTTGTTTAGATACTTTATTTCATGATGCATGTTTAACCAAACAAATGCTGACACCTTATAACATCATTTGAAACTACTTTGACACTGAGAGATATACACCTTGACAAATACTTGGCACTACAGACTCACCAGGTTTTGGGGTAAATCATACTAGAGAGTGTGCGGAAGCGTCTGGAGCCATGCTTCTGATTACATGGCCACATCAGGTGTTCCGACCGAGTCTCATCATGCATTTGATGGGATTCTATGCATGGCCACATCAGGTGTTCCTACCGGGTCTCATCGTGCATTTGATGGGATTCTACTAGTATTGTTGAACATATTTTTTGAGTCCTTCATGTCTCTGTTCTGCACTCAGAGCCGCTCCTGTTATTTTTGGACTTGGCCGGGTGAGTGCCACTGTCTACAAGCTAGACTCTTGGTTGATTAATGTACTCTCCAATATGATTCATGGCCTAGGATTAGTATAACTAGTAGAATAATGATATCATAACTCTAAATTGTAAACTGTTGCGTACATGTCTTCTGTTACTTGTACTTGCTTTTAGTCATGCTCATGTATATTGTTTAATTCCAACTTTTAGAATTATTGTGATTTACTTCTAACTGCTGGCGGCTCTTCGTTTTGTTGCATTGTCAGGTGCTGATCCGAAACCAAAAGAGGCCCCGCATTTGAGATACTGACTTTGCTGTGGAGAACATAGATTTTTTATTGTGAGGTTATAAGCATACCTCTGTTGTATCTTTTTGTGTATTTTGAGAGTATGTAGTACGGTGCATCTGAATTTGTAATTCTCATGTATTAATGAAATTTCCATATGAGTATTTTGGTACATCTATACTTATAGTCTAGATAGTTTGCACTGATTATCTGCATGGCCTGTCAATTTTTGCGAAAAACAGTTACGCCCATGGGGATGGGGCATGACATAATCTATTAGCACTTGATATATTTTTAACTTTGATTACTCAATTGGACTTTGATTTGATAATTTTCATGTTAATTTTGATAAATATTTGGGTTAATTGCTTAGGTACTATTAGCTTCCTTGATAACCTTCACCAAGAATACATGTTCATATTATATACTTTCCCCAAGCTGCATATGCAAACAACTTGAAATAGAGACATGTTGGGGTTACTGAATATTAAACTATATGATAACACACCAAACTGAAGTTAAAACTCTATGGACCCTTCGAAACTAACAAAACTTTGCAAAAACATCATAACTTAAACCCAAAAGGGCTAGATGCCAAAACCGTGTTGTCAATTGTTGGTCTGTAATGAAAATCCATTAAGTGTGTATGTCATGCCCTAAAACCATCAAAATAAAAATAATTAGGGGACTCGTGATAATTGGCCACAATTCCTCTATGCATGAGAACTGTGAAGCCTTAAGTCATATAAACACCTTAGCATATCTAATTAAATCATGTACAACGTCTTACCTTCAACATCATTGTTGTGTTAGACAGTTCGATATCAAATCATAATGCTAAAGAATGATCACTAATGCTAGATGATAAGTTATCTTTTCACATTTCCTTAACAAACCATAGACGTATAAATATCCAAATCAGTCGGTTACTTGGTACCTGAATCATACAAATCTGAAAACCAATGGGTTACCTAATTGCTCAGTAAGTGAATTAAGCATACTAAGCAGCTTAGATTTGAAATAGGATAAAACTAACTGTATGCAAACTAACATGAATACTTCATGTATGTCAGACAAAGATGATGTGTTATGCGGTGATTATTATTAAAAAAATGCATATACAATGAAACTTGACAGGTCACATTTCAATGCAGTCAACACGTTACATCCTAGTTCACTTAGGTCTCACCACTATTATAGCACTTGATTGGGATGTCTTGACAAAGGCTAATGCAAAAAACACCATTATGAAGGGGACATATTATGATCATGTGTGGCTTAGATTCAATGTAATTGGTATAAAGAACTTGAAGCATACATATGCATGGGTAAAACATAACTATGAAAAATCGTATAAAAATCATGTATTCAACATTTTCCGAACATGAAATTGGTGCATAACCAATAGCCAACAAGGTCATATATTCATATATATCTTGGTCTATCTCTAACAAGAAAGATATAAATAATCCATATCCGATGTCAATCCACAAGCATGTTATATCAACATAAAGAATGCTAATATCGTATGAACGTTGCATATGATCTTAAGAATAAATGAACTATAAAGCATGAACTCATCACTAATTGATTAGTTGATAGACTCTTTTTGCTCATAGACTCCTTTGCTTCATCTTCTTTATTATCTCACCTCACTCTCTCAACTTAACCTTGGATTTAGTTAGTTGAAAAGACAACCCTTAAACGCTGCTTATAGGAGTTAGTACCAAAATATTGATACTAAAATATTTTTAGATATTTCTTAAAAACTAAAATATCTTTTAATTAAATATCCTGGGATATTTCTTGAAAGCTAAAATATCAAAACATCTTTATTAAAAATCATGTATTAATATAAAATATCTATACTAAAATATCTTTAGATATTCTTAATATTAAAATATCTATACTAAAATATCTTTAGATATTCTTAATATTAAAATATCTTTAATAAAATATCTCTAGATATTTCTTGGAAACTAGAATATCAAAATATTTTTGCTAAAATATATTTGGCTTCTATTTGACTTTAACTTGACTAAGAAATATCTTTGACTTTAATAAAATATTTTTCACCATTAAAAATATCTTGACTATGAAAATATCTTTAACTTCTAGAAGATATCTCTAAAAATATCTTTGAAACTTATAAATATATTCTAATTAGAAACTTCATCATAAATCAATATATTTTGATTTAAATGTGTATAACATCCTAAGAAGTAATCAAACTATGGGATATCAGTGTACGAAAATAATATTTGCATATAGAATAAAAAGTCAATTTATGGATGTTTTTAAAGAAAATAGACCAGTCCGTGAGAACATGGGAAAAATGTATATACATGAAATCCAATGAATACATGTCCTCTAAATCAATCTATTCCCATGCTTATGTTTTCTAGAAAATAAAAATTTTGTACATAGTACCTCATGAAAATAGCTATGGATTGCTTCCGATGTCTTTATCTGGATAATCTATATAATTTGTGAAAGTTCCAAGTGTTTGCGTTCCTTCCATTAGTTGTATCCAAGCGCATTGTGCCTTCTTCCTGACCATGGAAACTGGAAGTCAACACGTGTGTTGGTCCCATAAAATGTTAATACCACATGGATAACTAAAACATGCATGGCAATAATTGAAATACTATGGGGGTGACTTCAACATGTGCAAAAAACGTCAATGTAATAGGGTATTTGAAACCCAAAAAATATATGTCCGAGGTTTCAGTATGGTTAAATTATATTTAGATTTTAAAATTGCCCTAAACAGGATTTTTAACAACTTGCTACTTACAATCCTATTTAGTGGCCACTATATGGATATGAATAAAACTCAAATCTTTGTTTTTAGGGGGGGTCTGTGTGCGCGTGCGGACTTGGTCACTGTAAAAGTTGTGCATATAAATGAAGTGGGTGAATTTTGTAAATTGAGTGGCTTATTGTTGAATTTGTATGGGAAGGATTTTCTTTCTAATAATTCGTGAAAGAGCCAACTTTTATCTCTATGTGCATATATGTTCTATGTGCATATACGTTCACTATTATCCGATTCTAATACCATATCATTTTTTACTTTTATTTTGAGTATTACTCAAAATTTGATATCAGTTTCTGAAATAGCATCTTTTTATGATTGTTTGCTTTAGTTTAGCTGTTGTTCTATTCTATCGCTTTCCATCACAAGATTGCCTTATCACATTAATGTATGAAGGTTCAGGTTGAATAGTATGTTGATGAAATTTGTTCCTTTTCTGCTCCAGGTGCTGCTTCTGTCCAGTTGCATCGCGGGTCAAATGTATGTGCATAATTTAGTTCCTCTACTGAATACATTCAAATGTAGTTACTAAAGGCACATGATTATAAACCATAGTTATATTATGCTTATGGCAGCCAACTGATGTGGGGAAACTTGAGTTATCAGAAGCTGACATGATTGTGTTTCTTGGGGACTTCAATTATCGGCTACGGGGCATTTCCTATGATGAAGCAAGGGATTTGGTTTCCCAAAGATGTTTCGACTGGCTTAGGGAGAAGGACCAGCTACGTGCAGAAATGAAAGCAGGAAAAGTATTTCAAGGGCTGCGGGAAGCACACATCAAGTTCCCACCCACGTACAAGTTTGATAGAGACACAGCTGGTTTATCGGGTATGTCCAATAATAAGCTAGCATGTATTTTTGAATAATATCACATCAGAATTTCATTTTCCTACTACTAAGGAATAATACCCGAAAGTGTGAGTCTTTCTATAAATATTGTACTTCGCGCGCGCGGGGGGGGGGGGGGGGGGGGGGGGGGGTGGGGGGGGTCTACATAAAATGTGATGTAGAAAATTACATTAAAATTCTCTAAATTATACTGATCTTCATTTCTGTTATAACAGTTAATAACTACACTATTATATTTTATTTATAGGGTATGATTCTGGTGAGAAGAAGCGAATTCCTGCTTGGTGTGACCGAATATTATATCGTGACAACCGTTTTTTTCCAGAGGCTGAATGCTCATTAGCGTGTCCCATAGTTGCTTCAATCGTTCAGTAAGTGATATTTCTAATGAATCATTCTCCCTATGACCAGAAATTCTCCCATCATTGATACATCTTGAGGGTTGCAACTTATTTTGTCAGGTATGATGCTTGTCTGGATGTGACAGGAAGTGATCACAAACCAGTCCGGTGCATATTTAATATTGACATTGCACGTGTAGATGAGTTGATAAAAAGGCAACAGTATGGAGAATTAGTTAATTCAAATGACAAAGCCAGAATGTTGGTTGAAGACTTTCTCAAAGTTCCAGAAACCACAGTGAGCACTAATGAAGTTGTCTTACCAAATCAAGATGCATCCGTCATCAGCATAACCAATAATTGCAGTTTGGACATAGCTACCTTTGAAATCATATGCGAAGTGCACTCCTCTTTCAGGGATAATGAACACTCTTCTGAGACTCCTTCAAGAAGTCCCTTTGGATTTCCCAACTGGCTAAAGGTGCATCTTATCTTTGATAGTTAATAGACTGCAACTTTTTATTCACAGTTTGCAGCAGTGCATTTTTGTTTTAGTTCTCTTTATCTCAAATTCAAAATTATTTGCGCAATGAATGTGGAGTATGTGGAAATTTTTCGTTGTGCCTGCATTTTAAATGTGCTCTGGTGCTGCATAACCCGTTATTGAATTATGTGCCATTACATCGAAAGCACATTTTAGCTTGTTATAATTACTAAACGTTCAAAAAAGAAATTAAGAAAATATATTTAAAAAATTTCCAATTGTCACAGAAAATAAATAACATTTAGCTAATATCAGGGCATGACTTGAAGGCAACAAGTAACAAATGACAACATAACTAGTACATGTGGCAATATCTTAAATAAATAAATTCGTGATAAACATCTTTAAATTATCTAACAAGTTACATTACAACAAACTAAGAAAAATAAACAAATCGATTATCACAAAAGTAAAATTACTAAACATGTATTGAGAAGAATGTTCACAGTTATACATATCAAACCACAACAGAATAATGCTACGGTTCGCATAAACCACCCACATAACTCTTCTCAGTTTAGCCATAGACTGCATAAGATTATGCTATCACATAAGCTTCTGTATAATCTATGTTTCACGGCTCTCGTATGCCCACAATAAGTTAGGAAAATCATAAGCTAAATATTATCTGCATCAGCGGCTAGGCGTTTCCACGTGAAGAAATTTTTGGAGAAACTAGCTCAATTTGAAAGGCTCCATAAAAGGATTGAGCATTTGTTTTGGCATCCTGTCAACTAAACAATGCCCTTAGCCTTAGGTGTTGGTACCAAACCAGTGGCAAGGAAACTGTGGCTCAGTGAGGAAGCTTGCTCATACAAATCGAGAAGGCCGACATTAAGAACCCTCTGTATATCAAAGATGCTCATGAATCTAGGGTGCAACCTCCAACATTATCATGAACCAAAAGAGAGAGTTACATATGTCAAGATTTGATAAACTAAATGAGCAAAAACTGCAGAAAATACCAAAGTGCTGTAGAGGTTTTCATCATTATGACCATCATCTCCATCAGCATCATTACCAACATCTTCTCCCACTTATCCTCCCCATTATCTTCTTTCTCTTCTTTCAGCCGAAGGAAGCAGCAGTACAACGTACGAGCAAACAGCACCTGCAATTGCTACGAGCAGCAGCAGCAGAACCAACCAAGGATGAAGGTTTCGTTTCATATCGGTTTCAAAGGGAACCGATACGAAACTAAGATTCTTTCTCGGTATCAGACAGTTTCGCCCAAAACTGGACAGTATTGCCCGAAACTGTCGTCGGAGGAAAAGAAGAAAAAGCAAAAAAACATGTGATGATAAAAAAAAGCAAAGATAACAAAACACAGTGATCATTTGCAAGCAGTACAAGCAAAGCATAATCTAACCAAAAATTAAATTTTCTAACCGATCAACTCTCAAATTTTACCAATACTAAAAAATAGACGGCGAAGTCGACGGCAAACACAACGACGACCAATGTTGCCAAACTCAGCGTTGAAGGCGAGAGGGTTTTGGGCGACAAAAAAATGAGGGGATGAACTTTTTAAGAAAAAAGTGAGTTATTGTGGTAGGTGTGAGTGTTGCATGTCGCATTAAACATTTTGCTGAAGATATTACATTTATCTACAATTTTGCCATTCCCTTCAAAAGAAACTATTTTCCTATCAAATTTTTTGATTTTCTTTAGATTTCTAGTTTTGGTATTGTCTTGAGCAAGGTTTTAGGTCTCGGTTTCGGTCTCGGTTTCGCTCTTCCCAAAATTTAGGTATCGGTATCGGTATCGTCCGTTTCGGTGGTTTCGGACGGTAGTTTCGTTTCGTCGGTATCGGTAGTTTCAGATACTTAAAACTCTATTAAATACTATCAAATATTAGCACAAATACTTTTTTTACTAATTACACATTTTGTTAAAAGTATTATGCTAAATATATTACATTTTTTTGATCAACAGGATTGAAAATAAATGAGAATGGCAAGCTTTTGAATAAATGGAAGGGTTTGGTGGCTGAAAATGATAAGTTTGTAAATAAATGGAAAACCTTTAGTGGCTGAATGTCAATTTTGTAATTAAATGGAAAGCCTTTGGTTGCCAGCTCACTCAAAAGGTCAAACTTCTTAATAAATGCTAGTATTTGTTGGACAACTGCACTTGCACCGTGCAAACAAAATTTAAATTAAATGCTAGAATATGCTACTATGTAAGACCTCAAATTGCAGGAGGCGGGCTTCTTCGGGGATGCGACGGGAGGCGGGCGACCATGAGGTACGTCCATCTCTTCGTTTCTTCTTTTTTTGGATTTTGGTGATGTTTCCTCCTCCTCCTCCTTGTTTTCATTTTTTTAAGTTTCAGTCGGTATCAGACAAGTTTCGGCCGATACGACCGATACCCCGGCCGATACGACCGAAACCCAGGCCGATACGGCCGAAACCCCCGAAACCGAGAAGTAACGTGTGGTTTCGGACCGGTCCCCTCCGAAACCGATCCGAAACGGCCGATACCGGTCGGTTTCGGCCGAAACCTAAAACTATGGTCTTGAGGTTCGGATCTTCTCAAAGCTCTCATCCTTTTCTTGGGTTGAGCAGTCACATCTGTCGAACGACGGGTGGGATGGTTTGGCTGGGGTTTTCTTGGGTTTTTTGGTGGCCCTCTTTAAGTGCACGATAAATTTACTTTGATTCTAAGTAATTGGCTTTGATTTTCTGCATTGAATCAAGAGATTTTTGTTGGAATTATTTTGAGGGTTTTTCCTCTTGAATGCTATGATGTAACTGAGCATGTGTCTTTGTTGGATTGTTGTTTGATGAGGGGTCGAATCCTTGTGATTTTAGGGCCTTACACAACTCTAGGGATTTTCAGTGACCCCTGTCGTCGCCCCTTGTCCTATGTCCCTATGACACCCTTGCCGCTACTTCTTGCCTATGTTGGTTGTATTGGTTGTCCGTTATGGTTGTAGACTGTGCCCCTCTCGCTCTGTTACTGTGCACTTTACCCTTTGGTTCTGTGGTTGTGGGCTTTGCCCCTCATTCTTGTTGGTAATAGGCGTTGCCCCTTGTTCTTGTTGGCTATGGGCTTTGCTCCTTGTTCCTATTGGTTGTGGGCTTTGCCCCCTTGCTGTGTTGGTTATGGGCTTTGCTCCCCTTGCCCAGTTGTTGTTGGCATTTGCCTCTTTCTCTGTTGATGTGCGCTTGCCCGTTGCTACATGTTGACTACATGTCTTGCCCCTGGTTCATTGTTGATTTCGGGCTTTAGTTCATGATTCATTTCAATACTTGATTTGCAGTTCATGTTAATTTTCAGTCCCCTAAGCATAATTATATTGATGGCTCTAAACTGAAAATCTTGATGATATTTTGGACTAAATATGTATTGCTCAATATTTGGATTTGACCCGAATAATGATTGAGGATGAGAATAACTGTGAAATCACAATGCATGAGTTTGTCCCTGAATTATTATGGAATTACTACCAAGCATGCAAATGATTTAGATAACCTAGCTGACATCAATTAGGATACATGGTTGGGTTTGAGAGTATGCTAGAATGCAAAGATGAAATAAATTATTATTGTTCACATATGTGGCATATTGTTGGATAAATGGACTTGTTGGAAATATGATATTGTTCTCATGTTGTTGGATTTGGATCATTGGACTTGTTGGAGTTTGATATTGTTACCATATTGGTGGATAAATGGACTTGTTGAAATTTTAACTGCTAACCCTTAATACTGTTGGAATCGTGAATTTAAATGAACTAGGAATGCATACCACTCTAGACAAATCATGATGTGACCATTTGGACTTGCTGAGAGACTGAGTATCCTTTCTATTAATATGATGCATGCTAAATTAACCTCCAACAACAAAGGATTTAAAAGTACCACAAATGTTACAGGATTAGACAAGTTACTACTACAACATTATGACATGAAAACTCTGAAAACAACATGACAAATTGACGTTAGAGACATCCCTTGAATAACACACATTGATCTCAGCTGTATGTTAGTATTTGGATATATATCATTTACATAGTTCTTGTTACAATATAACATTACATTGAACTGCTCTTACTACATTGTTCACATACAATATGTTCTCAACATGATAATATTTGGAAATGACGACCCATGATTTGTTTTACGTAACATGAGTCCAATGGATAATATACAATGATCACCTGCTTTGGATATCATATCTGGATATTATACACTGATGCATGCACATGATAGTTTATCGGTTCATTGGTTATTGTACACTGATTACAGACTTTGGATATTATACATGTTTATGATTGGGAACTAAGTGTTACATGAAACAAAGTGTCACGAGACACCGGGACCACCTTTTGGACCCATATGAGCCACCCTTAGAATTCGTTTCTCATGTTTATATTTAAGAACCATTACAGTATCAGATACAATATACCCAAATAATTAATTTGTTAAACATGACATTGTACTTGACACATCATGCATACATGCATTCACTGTACTTGGTATTTAGATCACTGGGTTTGGGATAACTCATATTAGAAAGAGTGCGGGAGCAATTTGAGCCAGCTTTTTACTGTATTGGTAAGATCCCATTACCATATCTATTATCTGATCAGGTCCCATTACCATATCTGTTTGGACTCATATTGTATAGTCGAATGGATCCTGAGTCCCATTACTATATCTGTTTGGACTCTGTTAGGGTGAGCATTGACTCGTCTCGAAATATGCGAGCGCTACTCCCAAGTGTAGAAGATCGAACAAGTAATAATCCTGGTGAATCCAGGTATCGTTTCCATAGGGACAACAGACATGTAAACCCACGAATTTCAGTTTATAAAGAGTACTAAATCGATATGAAACTACCACCTTTCGAATATAAAGATATGGTATCGAGAGTTTTAAATACGAAAAAGTAATCCTATGATAACTACGGGAAAGTCAATACTGGGGTACCAATATGGAGAATATGTGTTGGTTGTGATTTCGTTAAGATATTTACAGTCAATGATTATTAATATCTTTTCTATAACTCAACGTTTCACCCCGCAAGGGTATGAGAACGTTGGAAAATATAACGATAAAAGTTCATCGAAAAGTGTCTTAAGTATCGAGTAAATTATTAGTTTCATGAGGAATTTGAGCTTATGCGCCCTTAAGGGTCACGGTAATGTCCACAAGGATCACGCTACGAATAAGTCTGCAAAGATCATATTCGATTCAAGTACACCAACTACAATAATATTTGAATAATACGTGTAGAAGCTAGTAAAATACGCGATATAACATGCAAAATAGGGCGAAAATACATTAAAATCAAAGATTACATAGCCCTAACTAATCACAACCAACACATCTGAAGATTATACATGCACGGAGAAAAAGAATCAATATACATAGACAAATACATCATCAAATACTCAAAATACGTGTATAATACTCCAAATACAAGAGAAAAGTTTGAGAATTTGACACCAAATCTATCCAATTGAACTCTAGATCTCCTTCAGAAAATAGCATCTGCCTTCGTCTCCAGAGCCTCCAAAAATTACGACCAAATACGGTTCATAGAGCTTAAAATACGCAAAGAATACCCCCTAAAACCTTGGCAAATACGCTTATATAAAGGGGCTGTGGGTTTTGGAAACTAGTGGATCCAAAACGGCTTCGAATAGTCGCCCACAACCCGCTTCGCTTCAGTACCATTCGATCTGGGCGGGATGAAATGTGGGCTCGTCACGTGTCCATCAGGTTTTGCTGAATCCGCTGCTTTGCAATCCACTTCGCTTGTGACGGGCTAATTGAGAGGCAAAACGTTGAGATCGCGCCAGGTGTCCCACAATACCCCGCCTTCGCACGTTGAATCCGACTCCGCCACGGGGTTGTTATAGGCCGTTCGATCGAAAGTGGACGATTGCAACGCAACCACGCCGCCTAATGCTTACGCCCATTGGATGGAAGCAGGTAACGTCGAGATGTCGCCACGTGGCGATGCGGATGAAGGGGTGGCCGTATACAGACTGTATTTTCTTTGTATTTGCTCTGTTTTTTATTTAAATGGTATTTTACCTTCAAAAATTCATAGAAAATAGTACAAATCTCAGAAAAATATGAATAAATAGCCGTTGAAATTGTAAAACTAATATCTACATATGAAAAATATGATAGACCTAAAATACTCAGTAAAATAGCATTTTGTGCATAAATCAAGAGATTCTTCTAATAATTAAGAATATTCTTAATACGCTTGTATTAGAAGCCAAATACGCATAATATGTGCACAAAATGACGCTTAATTAGGAGTTAAATATGCAATATTTCTACTAAATCACACCCCCAACTAGCGTTTTGCTAGTCCCTAGCAAAAAGAGCGATTAAGTCGGATGATTAGTAAAAATATTAAACTCTATCAATCGTCTATGGCGTGGCCCATTAATACGCTTTCCATCATGATTTTGACCATCAATATACACAAGTATGAAGAAAATCAAGCTCATGATATTTTCTTTAATTTAATTTGAATAACTAACATGCGAGCATCGTTTTGCGTAAGCTAAAGTTTGACACGATGGCATATCCTAGTTTTCTTTTTCTAATGAATTGGTAGCACATAAAATCGTCCGATTCATATGTATTGAATTTGCTTCATTTATTCATTATGTTTTTTTCTTTGGGCTATATATATTTTTTCCTAAGTACTTGGCCAGAGGACCTCCGGGCATTGGGAGTAGAAGAGCCCCTTGAAACTAATAACTCGAATCATCTACGTTTTTATTAGCTCTTTTTATGCACTCCATATCGCCCATCTTTCGACGCGAATCTCCAATGCTTTCTGAGGCACGAAGACCCGGCTATTCAATAAAACTTAAGGGAACTGGGCATTTATTCATTTTTTTTTTCTCTTTTTCTTTTTTAATCAATTCAACACACATCCCTCTAACGTAAATTTTAGCAAAACTAATGGCCAAATTCCTCTTCCACTTAAAAACTGATCTAATAAATCGTGTCTATTGATATTCATCATGTCAATTGATAATTCTCATAAAAAGCATATTAATGATTAATTCCATGAAGGAGAAATAATTAATTAAAGCCATACACAATTTTTAGAATTTAATCAATGCATAATAATCTGATAGAGTGATGCTTGAAGGAGTATTAAACGATGAAAAGTGGTGATTGATTCTTTTCTCTCATTTTATTAAAAACAAAAATCATAAGATCTCACTCCCCCAACTAAAAATGGACAGTGTCCTCAATGTTGAAAAGGATATGAATTTATTCAAATGCAAATGTTCCAGAAAGCATATATAAAAAATTATCTATGCTACTGGAAAGAACACATCGTGGTCTAATGGCAAATCGTGGATCTTTAATGTTGGAAGAAGTTGTTCAATTAGCTCCTTGCATACTTTAGCGAGCATCTTTCCTCCACTAGCTAAATTGGATCTCAACAACACAACTCACAACATCTCAATAAAGTGTTTAACTGTGTTCAGCAAGAGATGAGTTATGTCAGTCCAATTTAGTCTCAAATTCTTCTCAATAAACACATTCCAAATGTAGTTATCAAAATAAATAAAATAAAGTAAGCATGTTGATGATTGCTCCTTGAAAGAATTGCACTACTCTAAGTATGATGCTCAGCCATGTGAGAGAGGAATAAATGATTTTGGAAAAAACTGGGGGAAAGAACGGTTCGGGCTCCATATTGATAATCTCTAAACTCATGTCCCCAGTTGTCTCCTCCTCATGTTCATCCAAAATTACTTGCTTCTTCTTTCCTTCTTTGCATACACATCTTGCCATGTTAATATTTTGATTTGCACTTTTAATGTGACATGGTCGTGTGGCTCTGGGTACACGACTGTCAGTACAGAGACAAAAACTCACTTCTATTATTTTGGGCGATACGGTCGTGCAAGACTTTTGCATGGCCATGTCTTTGCTAGTAGAAAAAGGTAAAGACTGTGAAAGGGTCAACATGGCCATGCGAGAGCTAACACGGCTGTGTCAAACATAAACAGTAACTTGACAAACTTCCTGCAAGCAGTCACACGGCTGTGCTAAAGCTGACACAGACATATCAAAAATAAACAGTAACTTGTGAAATTTCCTGCAGATAGTCACACTGCCGTGCAACATCAGCACACGGTCATGCCAGATTTTCAAATTCTACAAGAAGGCCAGAGCTCAAACAACATGGCTGTGCCAAGTTGCAGAATCCCTATTAAAGGCAGATTTGGCTAGTTTGACCAGTCAAACGCACATGTTTGACTTCAATCAATTTAGATGAGTTTGCAAACAATTTGAAGACCTATCCGAAGGAGAATTTCCAAATTATTGAGTTATATCAAATTGATGAAAATTGGATTAAAGATTTGAAGGAAGATTAGAAGATCAAGAGTTTTAATTTGAAGAAAACTCCTTATCCTCTATAAAAGAGAGAGCCATCCCTTGGAGAAAATCACATAGAATCATCTAGCAAAAATTTCAGAGATCTACGTCCTTACTAGCCGGCCCAATAGTCTCCGTCTATCCAAGCTTCAGGTCCACGATGAAGAAGAAGAGAGGAGATTTACAGACGTGGATCTGAACGATATCTTTCTCTACACACGTCGGAATCAAGCACGGTTTGTCCCTACGAGTTCGTTGAGGACGATCTACACCACGGTGACTTATTTATATTTTTATTTTGATGTTAGATTGTATTTGTGAATAGCTTCACTCAGGAGCTATCCTTGAGCTTAACTTTTTGAATGATATCTTGTATTGTGTGATCACTACCCGCAAGTGTAATCGTGTATGTTTTCTCCTTTTGGTTATACAATTGGGTGAAATCCTCAGAGATTTGGTGTTGGAGCTGAGGCAGAGAGCCTAGGCGGGGAATCACTCCGTTGAAAAATCATTGCTTGTATTATTATGTGATTTGGGTTTGTTTTTCAACTTGATCTTTTACTTTGTGCCTACACCATATTCACCACCCTCTACGGTGTGATTTTCAGTTGGTATTAGAGCGGGATTTCAATTAGACTCAAAAGTCTAGTGAAATTTCGATTCAATGGCACAAATTCCTTATACCTACCCTAATGAACCTCATAACAAAAAAGGTCATTCGTATCTTCGATCACCGTTATTTGATGGCACCGACTATAGCTACTGGAAACAAAGGATGTCTATTCATATTAAAGCTATTGATATGGTTTTGTGGAAAAGTATTAGTGAGAGCTTCACCCTAGTCGATAAGCATACGCCAGAGCATTAAAGAGAAAACGATCAGTTAGAAAGCTTAAACGCTAAGGCCGTGAGCATATTATAGTGTGGCCTTAATAAACATGAATACAAACGCATTTGTTCTTTCACCACGACTAGAGATATATGGACTACATTAGAAATGACCCATGAATGGACATCTGAGGTCAAGAAAACATGGATTCGTATGTTGCTACAAAATATGAAAATTTTGTTATGCTTTCTAATGAAACCATTGACTCTATGTTCTCTCGTTTTGCAAATAAAGTGAATCCTCTCAAAGCTCTTGGAAAAGATATTTCAAAGGAAGACTTGGTTGGAAAAATCCTATATTCACTATCTAGCGACTGGATTCAAAAGAGAACCACTATAGATGAAGCACACGATCTAGCAACCATCACTTTCGAGCAACTCATGGAACTTTTGGTGGTGATAGTGATGTCGAAAAACTTTCGGATGACGATGCTAACGAGGACAATGGAACTTTTTTCATGGCAGACTGCTCAAAGGTAAATTCTAAATCTAGCAAGTTTAATTTTGATGAAGGTATGCAAATAAGTGAAGAATGTTTTCTGATATGGAATAGGCTTACAAATACCTAATAGAACTCTTTAAAGGAAATGGCTTCTAGATATGTTAAACTAAAAAATTGCACGATTCCTTACCAGAGCAACTAGGTAGGCATGACACATGAGAGAGATGAGCTCTTTATTAAATGGAAAGAACAAAAAAGATCATAAATAGCTTTGATGAGGCTCAACTAGAAACAAAAATCATAGAACTAGAAGAACTAATAAAAGATTAGCTAGGTTAAAGTTGGATAACTCCAATCTTGCTAGAGACTTGAAAGAGAAAATTAGCATTCTTAGTTCTAGAGATTCTGAAATAAAATTCTTGAATCAAAAGATAACTAGCTATGAAGATAAAATAGAAGATGTTGAAAAAGAAAAATCAAATTTACTAAAAAGGCAAAAGCATAGCTAGTGAATTAGAGACTGGTGAGAAAGTAAAAGGTATGAAGCTAGGATTAGTGAGCTTGAAAATGAAAATCATATTCTTATCACCACCATAAAGAAATTTTTTAACAAAATGATCGACGAGCTTAACGATAACACTAGCAAACATGGTCTAAGGTTCCAAAAGAAAAAATCTAAGAAAAAATCTCGAAAGACCATGGAGAAGAATTTTGCTAGACATATGAGCCCTCCATATTGCATGCATAATGATAACATGGCTTCTAATCATGCATATGCCAATGTTACATGCTTTTATTGCAATAAAAAGGCAATGTTATGTATAATTGCTTTGCTGGTTATTATACTGAATATTTTATATGGGTTAAAAAGTATCGTACTGACAATTGTGGACCATGATTTGGTTACCAAAAGTTGCATCTTCTTTTGTAGGTGTGTAACGGCCGGTATTTTTAGGCGTATGATTGTTGTGTGTGCCGTATTTCTGCTTTGATCGTCCGGATATTTTCGTGCGCGAGTTCATTTGTGCGACGACGCGAGCGCATCTCGGATGACTTTTAATTTTTCATGGCATGACTAATTAACTTTAAAACTAATTAATTACCCTAATTACATTACCCTAATTAATTACACTTAATCAAGTTGCTAATTAACCTAACCTATTGATTCCACCGTTTGGGGTGGTTCAGATCCAGCAGCCTCATCAAAGTTTCCCCACCTCCAGCTCTCTCCTCCATCAGCTGCCCCCTACTGTTATAATAACAATAACCAACAAGGAGAAAGCGCAACCAATCATCTCCTCCTTCCTCATGCCAACAACGATTCTTCCCCTGCAAACCAATTTCCCAAACCAAATCATTCCCCAAGCTAAATCAAAAAAAATCAACCAACCAAAATTCTCCTCCCATTCATCAAAACCCATTTCAGATCTGAAAACCAAAAGTTTCAATTCAAAAACAAAAGTTTCAGATTCAAGGAGATTAAACAAAAAAATTCAGATCCAATGAAATCAAACACAAATCAAATCTCAGATCTAAATTGCTGATTCAAACCATCAAAACAAATTCAGATCCAAACCTTAACCAAACATCAATCTCTCAACTTCCTCCTTCCCCAAACCCTCCTCCTCTACCTGTGCTTCCCCTCCCTTTGGCCGCCGCATTGATCCGCTGCGTGCCGCCGCCGTGCAACCACCAAGTCGTCGTGCCCTAGGCTTGCGCCGCCCTTGCGAGAGCTGTTGCTGCTGCTGCGTGAGCTGTCGCCGCCGCCCAGCCGAACCCGCCGCCGGCGCCTGGGACAACCGCTGCCGGCGCCTCCTTCCCTCCTCTCTCTCGCACGGTGAGCCCTTTGGTCTTTTGATTGCTGCAAAAACGAGAACAGAAAGGAAAAAAAGAAAGGGGAGAAAGAAACGACAGTGGGTGAAAAAGAGGGGAAGAGAAATACAAAGAGCCTGGGAAAGAAAAAGACGGGGAGAGAGAAAAGAGAGACAAGGAAAGAAGGGAGAGAGAGGGTTACTATATTAACTAATGTTAGAGATGGATATGTTATTATTGTGTACGTAGTTTGGTAGTGTTATTAAATGAAACTTTAACCATGTCATTATCTAACCATGCCATTATTTTAAGTAAAAATTAAGATATTGTTAATATTAAATTGATATTAGCTTGATAATGATAAGTTCAGCATGTTAGTAATATCTAAATAGTGATAGTGTAATAAATATTAAATAAATAAGGTGTACCCTGTTTATATAACACAATTTAAACACCACCCTAGCCAGAGAACCCGATAAAATCGGACGAACCTAATTTCAGGCTCAACTTAATTTTGTGTTTAACTCACAATAGATTTAATTCGTTAATATGTTTTACCAAATCAGAGAACCGACATCACCGTAACGTAGTACCCATCAAAACGAACTCAACGGCACCAAAATCACTAAAATCGGGCTAGTGTATGATTTATTGTGCGTATTTGAAGTTAGGTGTTCATTTAGCCTTTTCACGTAAAGTTGTATAACTAAAAGTCTACCCGTGAAATGACTTGTGAAACTACTTCCACAGCATTCTTGACTAAAAATGTAATCCAACGACATATAATTTGATATACCTTAAGTTAAAACAATAACAAGAAAATTAGCTTTCGCGACTTATTCGTTAATTCTTACTTTCAGCACTTTTGTTAATTATAATGAATGTTATTATTTAATGACGCAGATACGTCGCGTTCTTTCCTACCATTGTCCGGACAACCTAAACTATCCCAGTCAGGCAAGCGTGCAGTTATTTTACGTTTTTTGTGATATCTGATGTTGTACACTTAATTGCTGACACAAACACACTTTTTAGGAATGCTAGACTTAAACTTGTGTGCGTGTGTGTGGACCCCTTTAATAATCAAAATGAACACACTTTGTGAATGGCAACATTTCTGGACATGTATGTTTATTTTGGAACTGTTAAAACTCATAAAATGTTACATGCCGTTGGCTCTCGTTGTTACATGCCGTTGGCTATCAGTTGCCGTTGGCTACTAGATGGCTATTCTCGTCGGGCCCGTGTGACTAGTCTGGCTCGTGTTCCAGTAGGATCACAGGTGACTAGTCTGGCTCGTGTTCCAGTACATGACGGTTAGCATTCTGGCTCGTGGTCCAGAAAGTACACGTGGGTGGGGTTGGGTTCCCAGGCACTAGCCGGTAGTAAACGGGTCACCTTCGGGGGCACTTGAAGGTGTATTCACTTACTATTCGTCTAACGACGGGGGCCTTAGTCACGGACTTGCACACAGTTAAACAATTGAAAAAGAAAGTTAATTACAGACTGCTGTTACATTATTTAACTGCCATGTTAATGCTTATAACAGAACTACCATGCTAGTGTAACCTTTCATAATTGCTTTAATTACCATGCTAGTGTAAATTCTTTTAACTGCTTTAAACTGCCATATATAACTTCTTATATATCTTGCCAAGGTTTCTAACTTTTGCTTACAGACCCTTACTGACATACATTCATGTTGTTTGAATGTATGTCAGGTTACGAGACAGGTTACTCAGAGGACGAGCTGCTGGATCAGAGTGATCCAATTGACCAGGATTCTGCTGATCCTGAAGTTCACCCTACCGTGGACTAGTGCTGATTATCACCGTCGCAGTTATTTATTTTCACCGCTGTTATTTGTAGGGTGTGTACACACTTTATCTGTATCGCTATCGTTGTAGGCCATGCTTGGGGCCCTTTTATTATTGTGTACTTTATCTGAATGTTGGCTTTAATATTTCTGTTGTTCTGAGTTGCATGCAAGCTCCTGCGAAAGGTGTTTTCACAGACGCTTAATGGGTTAGAGCTTCACCGCTCCAACCCAAGCGGGCCCGCTCGCGTCCTCGCCCCCAAGTATAATGGGAAGCGGGGTGTGACAAGGTGCGACTTCAAGCTCCCGATGCTAGCATATGGTAACTTGATAATGGTTGCTCGAACCACATGACGGCCAATGAATCCATCATCTTCACTACGCTATCAAGAAAATATGGAGGGACAGTAACTCTTGGCGACGGGAAGAAATGCAAAATCTTGGGCAAAGGTAATATTGGTAAGTATCTACTTGTAGTCATTGAAAATGTTAATCTCGTTGATGGTTTAGCACATAATTTGCTAAGTGTTGGTCAACTATGTTCTATAGGCTTTAAAGTGCATTTTGAATACGACAAAATACATATTTTGAAAGAGTGATATTCTTTTTAAATGCACGTCATATAATAACATCTGCACTATCAAACTTAGTGATTCAAAAATCTAAAATGTTTAGTTGCATCTCATGAGACTAGTTGGCTATGGCATCGAAGGTTAGGCCATGCCGGCATGGACCTAATATCAAATCTTGCTCGCAAGAAACTTGTGAGAGTCTTACCTCAAATTAGCATTGATACAGATAAGCTTTGCGATACATGTCAACTAGGCAAGTAACATAAGAGTAGTTTCAACCTTAAAACATGGTTTCTACTATAAAGCCATTACAACTAATACATTTAGATTTATTTGGACCTACAAAAGTTGCTAGTTTAAGTGGTATGCATTATTACTTCGTCATTGTCGATGATTTTTCACGATTCACTTGGGTCTATTTTCTGACACAAACATGAAACTTTTACTGTTTGCAAAATGTTTTGTAAAAAAGTTGAAAACAAAAAAGGTTTTTCCATTATTAAAGTTTTAAGTAATCACGGTGGTAAATTTTTAAATGCTAGTTTTGATGATTTTTGTGTTTCAAAAGGATATTCACATAATTTTTCCGCCCCGAGGACACCACCACAAAGTGTGGTGGGTTAGAGGAAAAACTGTACTTTGCCAGAGACGGCTAGGACAATGATTCACGATTATAAATTGCCATTGTATTTTTGGGCCGAAGCCATGTATATATCTTGCTACATTTTGAATCGTGTGTCAATAAGACCAATTTTGAAGAAAACACCTTATGAGCTTTATATAGAGTTGATTCCCAACTTATCACATTTTAAACCATTTGGATGCAGTGATATATTTTGAAGGTATGTGACAACTTGGATAAATTTGATGCTAAATCCGATGAATATATTTTTGTTGGGTACTCTCCACGTAGCAAATCTTATAGAGTATTCAACAAAAGGACCATTACTATCTAAAAACACATGCATGTAAAATTTGATGAGAAAAGTGCTATTGACAATTCTTCTAGTGCTGCAGAATCTCCTGAAATTGTAGGTGAACTTGAAGGCTTGGAGTTGAACACTAGCAATTCTAATAAGCAAAGAGACAACAATGATGGTGCACTAAGGGTAGAAGAGGAACCAACGTCATCATAAAAGCTTCTGAAGGACTGGCAATTCAAGAAGGAGCATCATAAAGATCAAATCCTTGGAGACACGGCTGAAGGTATACGCACTAGAAATAGCTTTAATTTGATGGTTAACTTTGCTTTTATATCCATTTTAGAACCTAAAAATCTTGATGGTGCTTTGAAAGATTCATATTGGATTATGGTGATGCAGGGGGAATTGTCACAATTTGAGAGGAATTAAATTTGAGAACTTGTTCCCAAACCCAAACACCAAACAATCATAGGTACTAAATGTGTATTTAGAAACAAACTTGACGAATTGGTCAAAGTTATTCGAAATAAGGCTAGATTGGTTGCCCAAGTATACAACCAAGAGGAAGTGATTGAATTTGATGAAACCTTTGCTCCTGTCGCAAGATTGGAAGTAATTCAGTTGCTTTTAGCATTTGCTAGTTTCATGAAATTCAAACTCTACCAAATGAACGTCAAGAGTGTTTTCTTAAATGAGATTTTATTAGAGGAAGCATATGTCAAACAACCTCCTGGGTTTGAAAACTCCAACCACCCGGATTATGTTGTCAGGCTTATACGTGCTTAATATGGGCTCAAACACGCTCATATAGCTTGGTATGAACTACTAAGTAAATTTTTACTTGAAAATAATTTTTCCATGGGAAAGACAGATAAATCATTATTTGTTACATATCAAAATAAAGATATACTAATAGTGCAAATTTATGTTGCTGATAATATTTTTTGTGCTACTAACAATTCTCTTTGTGAGGAATTTGTTAAATGCATGTCTAAGAAATTTGAAATGAGCTTGATGGTGAAACTCACATTCATGCTTAGATTGCAAATCAAACAATGTGAGGATGGAATGTTCATCATCGAGAAAGATATGCAAGGGAATTAGTAAAAAAATTGGGCTTGACAATGGGAAGGAATGATCTACCCCAATGTCAACAACATCGAAAGTTGATAAGGACGAAAAGGAAAAGAAAGTGGACGAACGCATGTACCGAGGTATGATATGTAGCCTATTATATTTGACATCTAGTAAGCCCGATATAATGTTTAGTGTGTGTTTATGTGCTCGGTTTCAATTATGTCCTAAAGAGTCTCATCTTTCTTTAGTAAAACGAAGTATTTGGTATGTTAAAGGAACTTTAGATTTTGGTCTATAGTACCATTGTTTCACATCGTTTGAGCTTGTTGGATATTGTGATGCGGATTTTGCGGGAAGTATGACTGATCGTAAGAATACAACGAGCACTTGCTAACTACTATGTATGTCTATAGTCTCTTGGTTCTTTAAGAAGCAAAACTCTATGGCATTAAGTACAACCGAAGCCGAATATGTTTCGGCGGGTTCTCAAATTCTATGGATGTGACAAACCCTCAAAGATTACGGTCTTACTTTTTAACCAATAGCCATTTGGTGTGATTGCAAGAGTGCTATAGATCTATATAAAATCCCGTTCTACACTCTAAGACTAAGCATATCGATATTCGTCATCACTTTCTACGAGATCATGTTGATAAGAAAGATCTCTTTAAACTGTGTTAATACCGAAAACAATTATCGAACATCTTCACCACACTCTTAGATCAAATACAATTTTGTTTTATTCGAAGGGAGTTGGGGATTATGTCACTAATTGAGCACTAGCACATTTATCCATGCACATACACATGCTTAAACACTGTATCTAGCTTCTACACTTTGATCACTACTTCATGTCACTATAGGCTAGCCTATATATTGCATGTGCATGCATGTCCATCATTAATACTATTGAACATTGTTGAGTATTTGATATGAACCATGCTAGACATCCTAGAAACATTAATCATGATTTTGATGATGTTTCTCTCATTTATGTAAAATCCTCATACTTGACATATGAATAATCTAGTGTAATTTGTTAGCATGCCAAAATGCTTGAATTTAAAGAGTTGATTGAGTTTATATAATTTTATGGCGATAATTCGTTGGTGTTTTTGACTCTAAAGAAATCGAAATCTTAATTGTCTCTACACATATTGTGCATATAACTCTCTTTGGACAATTTGAATAGTAGGAGTCGAATATGTCGATGCCTTCATGCGTCGCTATTCTGAGACACCAACATAGCACACAAGAAAGACATAAAAAGAGGATTGGCAAAAGACAAACAAAACAAAGCAAAACACGTGCATTTATGCCATTTCTTTTAATACCGACAGCTTGTAACTGGATTTCGGAGGTTGAGCAATGTGTGAAATATGGTAGATGAAGTAACCACTTAGTGCACTTCAACTCCAAAGGACCCGAAATTTAACACCATGGTATCCTATGATTGGGTGTCTCCCTACACTTTGATTAATGATTATTCCATACGAGAATAAAGTTCACAATTTGTTTAGGACAATTCTACAATTTGAATTCTTTGTTTCTAAGCATTACCCATTTGTCAACGTATTCTATATGATGATTTCTCCTTATTTTTTTCATGTAATGGACGCATAATTTCAATGCTCACAACATTGTTCGTAATTTAAGTTCATGGGGAGAAAAGCATCCATATGATCATCATCATTAATTTCATGTTTCTTTGATATGCTAGTATTGATTCATGTCTTATTCTTTACTACTTCAATCATATTGATGACCTTTTCGATGGATGACAAAAGGGGAAGAGTGGAAAAATGACATTTACCGATGCATTGATCAAGGGGGATAGATAGACATTGAGATGCATAATTTGAGGGTGAGCTTGTCACATTCTTCATTAGAGCACATAGTTATGGAGAGCTTTACATGGTGATCCATGAACATGTGTACTATATGACTTGCTCTTTATTTTTAAATCTCAATTTTTATGTGTTTGACATCATCAAAAATGGAGAAATTGTTGGCCTAAGTTAGCCCACTAACTGAAGCTAAAACCTTATTTTGATGATGTAAACAAGTCATACAGGTCTAATATGTCTACCTAGTAAGTTTTAGGTCAAACAGAAGTCAAACAGTGATGATATATGCAAAAGCAGGGTTTGCACGGCCGTGTTTGTCAGCTACACAGCCGTGCGTATCAGAAGATGCAGTGTGTATGAAGAGGCAAAGCTACACAGGCGTGTGGCTCTGTGATCACGTCCGAGTATACACCCGAAAAACGACTTGTAGTCTTACCGCAAGCGACGGTGTAGCGGCGAGCGGGTATCGAACTCAGGGAGGACAAATGACCGTGTCTTTTTCCGATCACCTAGCTATCAAGAGAATCAAGAATAGTTTTGCGTATAACAGTCACAATCGTTCAAATATCAAGAGAAATATTAATATAATAAAGCGTCTAGGAATAGGAAATCCCCACTACGGACCGTCTCTCATCCTTGTGATTCATAGGTTTCATTGTTGCTAAGCTTGAATATAAGTGAACTAGTCGCAACTTAATGTAGAACCATGCTCACGCTCTCGCGCTATTGTCGGTCTATAGCAAACCTAGGATAGGGCCCACTCACGTGCAAACCCTAGCCTAAGCCGCTAGCGTGAAGAACGACATCATTGTTCAATCGTATCTCGAGCCCACTCTCGTGCAAACTCGAGCTATGACCTAGGTTATGATAGTTCCCATCCGTTCAATCTGTTGCAAACGGATATTAATGTAGAATCACAATTAAAAATCCTAGCTTTGGTCCAATCTCTTGCAAACCAAATCTAGAGAAATCCAATCGTCAATCTAAATCGAATATCTAGGCCTTCCTATCAATTGGGATCCAATCTCTTGCAAATCCCAATCGATATGAATTCTTAGCTACTCGTAATCAATTGATCGCAACCTAACCTTAATCGATTCTAGCAACAAATCTACAAATTCATCACAATTTAGAAATAGGGTCCATAGGGTTCATCCATATGCCCTAAAACGACGGCACTACTCACTAATCATCATGCAAATATCAGAAAAATCGATAATAAACATGGCACAATTCATTGCAAAAGAGAAATAATGCATAAAAATCAAGTTTTTAATAGAAATAGACAAACCAATGTAATTGCCGACGATCTCCAGCTGAGATTTCACGAAGAGTAGCCGTCAAAATCCTAAAAGAAAGTCTAAAATTTTAATTGTTCAAAAGCTCTCTAAACTAGGGTAAAAACTGGGTTTAAATACCCTCTAAACTCGTCCAAAAAATCTTGCTCAAACTGCCCCTGCGCAGCTCAAAAATGCAACCCTAACAGCAGCCGGAGAGGGTCACTCGGCCGAGTGACAAACTCTGCAGAAAACAGTAACTTCGGCTTTTCCAGGGTCTGTCATCGGTGGGTGGCTCGGAAGAAATAGAAAATAAAGAAAGAAAGCAAAGAGAGAGGTGCTAGATCATTTTCTCAGGACGTGGGCTTTGCTTACTCATATAGCATACGGCGAATATAAAACACATACCAAAGATTTTTATCTCGATATCACGATATAATGATGCATTCAAAATAGAAAACCCGAGAATAGCAAAACAATATGAAATATGGAATCGTTTTAGGATTAACATCGTCTGAAGCATCTAAAGCGGTATACATAATCACAGACTACACACTTTTCAATTGAATGCTTACTATTTGGAGTATAAGAGATATCACACAATATGGATCAATAAAAATAGAAGGGTATGGTTTTCATGAAATGCATGCCAAGTTTCAATTCCTGCATTTCATAAAACCTTTAGTAATCTCACCGAGTATAGAAAATTACCTAGCTTAGATTGTCATGCACAGTCAAGTAGTCACTCTCTCACACATCATTGGATCCTCTCCCCCAAGCTTATCTATAAGCGTGGTGGTATAAGACAAATCAATAAGTACACTCCCCATTTTTTTGAAGCTCCAATAAAAAAATAAAAACAGAAGAGGGAAGAAAGAGAGAGAGTATGAGATGGGATCATGTATAAGCTTCTTTTCTCTTTTCTTTTCTTTTTCTCCCTTTTTTCATTCTCTTCTTTTGTTAATGCATATATACATCTGAGATCCCAAATCAAAAGATAGAAAGGTATTCACATATATATTTTTTTCTTTTTGATTTTGGGGGCATTCGAGCATGGAATTTAATAACGGGGAAGATGCCAATAATAGAATCGCTAAGGGGAGATTCACCAATGAATATAAGTATAGAAATAAATCTCAAGATATGTGGAGAAAGAAATAAATGTAACACTCGGTTCACTCTATAGGACGTGCACGACAACCTTCAGCAGAGTAATGTATTCTACTCAGTTTAATCTCAGAAAGTAAACCAGTCCAGTTATATCGACCTAACATTCATTCAACCTGAAAGTGAAGCGTATAATTTTCATGCAATAAGAAGTGATATAAGAAAGGAAAGCGGTACTCCAGATATACGCAATCAATGCGTAAATCTTGGTGTGTTTTCTACGAAGAGTATACGTATAAATTATCAGATTCAGCTAATAAAAGAATTTCATCCATATTCATATATGAAAGTGCGGGTTACTATCTCAAATGCATAGCAAGACATAGCATATGATATCTGAAATAAAAAACTATGGCATGACAAAGTAATATGCAAAATAGAGATAAGCTAGCACCACGTCGTCATCATCACAGAAAATTCATCTCTAGCAAAAAGATGAAAGAAACAAGGATAAAAAGGAAATGAAAACTATTGTACATATGCAGCACACATAGAAAGTAAGAAAAACGTGATGTATGGTAAAAACGACAAAGTGAGTGAAAAGGGGTAAAAACAAAGAAAAGGTGGGAAAATAAAAATAAAAAGTGTGAAAACTCACTCCCCCAAGCTAAAGTGCACAGTGTCCTCAATGTGCGAAGTGTGGTACACCGAGCGACAAAAAGTTAGTGGGGGTGAGGATGCATGCATGATGGAAAAAATGAAAGAAAAATGATATGCGAATGCAGGTGATGCATGCAGAGTTCAACATAATGCAGATATGAGTGTCCCCAAAAAGTACTCCCTCTCTCCCAAAAAGATACACACAGATATGACCAAAATGTGAACAAAACAGTGTGTGGAGGAGGGGTGCAAAATCAGCAGGCTCACAGAAAGTATCCAGCGTATCGACAGCAAAAGTGTGGAAGGCATCCAGTGTGTGCCTAAGGGGGTGGGGGTGCACCAGCACCGTCCTGTGGCGGAGGTGGTGGGCGAGGTGGACGCTGGGTGGGTGTGGGTGGCGGAGGCAGTCGGGCAAGGATCTGGCTCAGGCAAGCCTGAATACCAGGCAGTAAAGAGACATGCCTCTGCATGGAGCTGACAGTAGCGGAGAGAGCCCTAAAAATCTCCTCAAAGTCCACTGACTGCCCCCTCTAGAGCACGGAGGTGCTGAACTAGAGTGTCGGGGGGAGGTGGAGAGGAGGGACAAACTGGAGAAGCGCGGGGCTGTCTCACGCGGCTACTGTAAAGAATGGGTGCGACGGTGGGGTGGTGAGGTGATGTGCTCGCGAAGTAGCGTTCAGCCTTTGTGTGAGGCTGAGAGGCATGAATGGTAGACGAGGATGGAGCAGCAGCAGAAGTGAATGTGGTGGCTAACGACGAGGCGGGCGGAGAGGTTAGTGACACGGACATGGGGACAGACGTCACGATGCTCTCGGAAAATACAACGGCGGTGGAGACAGTGAGGTCGACGACTGGGGAGGTTGTGTGGGGTACAGAAAATGACTCCCCAGAAGCCGAGAACAAAAGTGAGGACATGGTCTCTACTCCGGAAGCAAAAGAAGGCTCGCCGCACTCAACTATGGTGTGGGACGCTCGGGACTCACAGCGGAAATGGGATCGACAAAAATGGGCACAGTGGTGGTGGCGGTGTGGGTGGACTCAGCAGAAGTGCTCCCGACACTAGTAGAAGTGTGGACAGAGGCGTCGGGAGGCGCAGACGAAACAAGCGCGGGCTGAGGGATCACAGGGTCAAGTGGTGGAAGGAGGGGCTCCTGCTGAGCGCCCTCAGGCTCTAGCACGTACGCGGCGGGGATGAGAAGATCTATCGGTGGAATCCACTCCCCGCCCGCGGGTCCAATATGCGTCCGAGCAGGGCTCGGGAGAATCATGTAATCAGCGCTGTGGGGACTGTGCAGCCAAACCCAGTGGCGCTGACCATGAGGATGAAGCATCTTCATCCGGGCCATGACATCTATTGAAAGTGAGGTGGGGCCCGGTGGTCTACGCAAGTCATCTGGGAGGTCAACTCCGCACAATAGGGCCAAGAGGGTAATCAGACCGCCGCAGCAAATAGGCGTACGAGTGCCAACAGAAACAATGATGCGGTCGAGGTACCAACTGGCGATATCAACCTCTACATCGGGGACCAGAACGTCAGCTCCATCAAAAACCCTGGAACGTGTCATCGCGTAGAGCATGCAGAGCTCTGGCGTCGACAATGTCCCGGGCTCGTACCTCGCAAGAAAAGTGGTCGACATAAGGCGTTGTGCAATGCGGAGGCACGGGTGGAGGACGGCATAGGCCTTGGCCCTACTAGGGTCAAAGGCAAGGGGTGATCCTGTAATCCGGGTCCAGAAAGCGTGGGTGTCGAACGACGGGGGTGGGATGTGCGTGGGAGCGTAAGCGCGGTCAGGGTCAGGGACAACGGGCCACTGGAAGAATGCTCGGAGCATGTCAAGAGTGACCTGGCACTCCTGATCCATCAGACGAAATGAACATCCTCCAGCGGTCCGCTCGATAGAGCTAAGGACCTCTAGTGTCGGGCAGATATTAGTGTCCGCCGACACCGACAAGAAATCACGCCACCCCACATTGTCGTACAACTGGAGTAGCCCCTCTAGGACCCCTAGACGCTCTAAGTCGGCGATGTGCACGAACCTAGTGGGTACGATCGAGCGATGGGAGATACGCTCGAATCTGGCGTGTTGGGCGTCATCTTGAAACGTAATCCACATCGCATCGAACGCGGGGACAGGCTGTACAGGTGGTGGAATGGGATCGGACGGAGGCGGCTGTGTAGGAGGTGGAATGGGATCGGGCAGAGGCGGCTGTGTAGGTGGTGGTAGGCTAGGTGGGGGGGAGTCCGCCCTAGCGGAAGAGGAGCGAGGATCATCTGACTTCTTTCGCTTGGAAGCGGGCTCCCGGGTGCGTGGCCTATGGCGAGGCGGCATGCGTGCCGTGAGTCGTGCCCACCCGAAATAAAAATGCGACGTGCTATGTAATGGAACGAGTATACCTGAGCACGCCGCGAGTGCAAAATCTGATGTGTGCAAAGAACGCCTCCTCCGCGAGGCTCCGAATGCGTCCAAAAGCTCCCCCAAGCTAACGAAATGGGAGAATGGAGGAGAAAATTGAATTTTGGGCGAAATGAGGGTGACCGGCGACGGGGGAGGGCGGCGCCGACGGCGTGCGGCGGCAGGGCGACGTCGGCGCTGGTCGGCGGTGGGTCGTCGGCCGGCGTGCGGCGGCGGGGCGAGGGATGTTGCGATTCGGGCGAGGGAGGCGAAGCGGCAGGGGGCTCAGGCGAAAGTTGGGGATTTTTTGCATTTCGAAATTCGCGCAGCCGCAGCGCATATATATAAGGATGTTACGACTCGGCCGAGTGAAGGGTTCACTCGGCCGAGTGGGACATGCGATAAAATTTCGAAATTATTTCGCACAAGCTACGACTCGGCCGAGTGTCTTTTCCCACTCGGCCGAATGGATAAGTTCCATTCGGCCGAGTGACATAGCCACTCAGCAATTTTTAGAGCGTGCATGGTATCTGATTCACTCGGCCGAGTGACAAGTCACTCGCCCGAGTGGAAAATTACACTGTAAATTGCAAAAAATAACAGAGAGTTGGTCAGAACGATCTTTCCTGATCTGTACTCCACTCGGCCGAATGGAATCTTTGCTCGGCCGAGTGGCATCCTGTTTTCTGCAACGGCTCTCTGTTTTCGCTCTATTCTCTGTTTTCCTTCCTCCAGTCAGTCCCTGCCTTCTCCTGGGGCCTGAGCGCGTTCCTGAAGCGCTCTCACTTGCCTTAGTCATCCTCCATATGAATGATCTCTCTTTCTCCATCTCCTGTCATTAAAAACAGAACCCGTTGTCACGATTTTTATAGACACTAGACTATAAACACTAAGAAAAGTTTAAAATAAAAAATAAAAATCAACTAGGAATGATATAAAACCGTCGGGTTGCCTCTCGACAAGCGCTCGTTTAAGGTCATGAGCTCGACCCCTTATGATTTTCGTTTAGCGCGTGATATTGAGTGCATGTGAGATATGCCCATCAAACTTGCCGGGAAGGCCACTTGGATTTGGTTGTTGATGCTTGTTGGCCCTCCTCGGCGTCCCCTCATCATGGGTAGAGTTGGGGGATAAGTCCCCCAAGCTTGAGCTAGAACCAATCTTCTTCCTCACGGGTGACACCGATCTTCTATTCGGTGGAGCTTTCTTCGATTTGTTGGTCGTTGAGAGCTTGCAAAGCTCACTTATCCTCGCGACATCAGCGTCTTCTTTATCATCGGCCGTAGAGCTATCCGGAGGGTCCTCCAACTTTTCCTCAATGCTAGAATTTTGGCCTTCTTCAAGGCCATCATCATGGAGAGCGCCAATAGAATGTGGAATGGCTTCGTCGATCACCTCGTCAAGGAGGTATGAAAGATCGTGGGGGCGTCCCTTGAGTATATATACGTGATTCACTTTACCGGTGGGGGCTCCTTCGAAATAATGCTTGAGCCATTGTCCATTTACCTTGAATGTGGCTCCGTCTTTTCCTTCTAATTCAAAAGCTCCCCCAGTTGTATGTGCTTAATGGTGAATGGTCCGGACCATCGGGATCTTAACTTTTCGGGAAAGAGTCGGAGCTGTGAATTGAATAGGAGGACTTTGTCTCCGACCTTGAAGTCCGTAACAGCGATGCGTGCGTCGTGGAGGATTCTAGTCCTTTCCTTGTAAATTCTTGAGCTCTCGTAAGCATCACGTATAATCTCATCAAGCTCATTAATGTCTAAGAGTCGCCTCACCGTCGCACTCTTGTAGTCATAATTGAAGGTCTTAATGGCCCAATATGCGCAGTGTTCCAACTCTACCGGCAAGTAACAAGCTTTCCCATAAACAAGTCGGTATGGTGTAGTGCCAATGGGAGTGCGAAAGGCCTGTTCGATATGCCCATAGTGCATCGTTCAATTTCATGGACCAATCTTTTCTAGATCTATCGACGGTCTTTTCTAGAATTTGCTTGATTTCTCGGTTCGATACCTCCACTTGGCCACTCGTCTAAGGGTGGTATGCCATGCCAATTCTATGATTCACCACATACTTTTTCAACATGGCTTCAAATTTGTTTTCTATAAAGTGGCTTCCTCCGTCGCTTATCAAAGCACGAGGCACTCCAAAGCGTGGGAAAATATTTTGCTTGAAAAATTTGGACACCACACTCGCATCATTGGTAGGGGTCGCAATGGCCTCCATCTATTTAGAGACGTAGTCCACGGCTAATAAGATGTACTTGTTTCCTTTGCTTGACGAAAAAGGTCCCATGAAGTCCACTCCCCAACAATCAAATTGCTCAATTTCTAAAATGGGCCTTATTGGCATCTCGTTTCGCTTGGATATATTTCCGGTTCGTTGGCATCTATCGCATCCCTTGACGAGGTCATGCGTGTCCTTGAACATGGTTGGCCAAAAGAACCCGCACTGTAATATCGTAGCTGTGATTTTAGAGGCGGCATGATGTCCCCCGCATGGCATACTATGGCAATGCAAAATGATTGACGTGGCCTCCTCCTTGGAAACACACCTCCGGATAACACCGTCCTTGCATATCTTGAAAGAGATACGGATCTTCCCAGAAATAGTTTCGGACTTCGTGCATAAATCTCATCTTTTGTTGCGTGGGCATTCCGCATGGTTTTATCCCACAAGCCAAATAATTAACAAAATCCGCATACCAAGGCACCTCTCTGGGTCTTACGGCGAATAGCCTCTCGTCGACAAAGGTGTCATTGATTGGCAAACTTTCATCCTCCTTGTCGCGAACAAGCCTAGACAAGTGGTCCGCTACAACATTGTCCGTTCACTTCTTGTCTCTAATCTCCAAGTCAAATTCTTGCAACAAAAGTATCCATCTTATCAATCTTGGTTTTGCCTCTTTTTTGCTTAGGAGATACTTCAATGCCGCATGGTCGGTGTAGACAATAACTTTGGATCCAAGGAGGCAGGACCAAAACTTCTCGATGGAGTAAACAACCGCCAAGAGCTCTTTTTCGGTTGTGGTGTAGTTTTTCTGTGCCTCGTCCAATGTTTTGCTTGCGTAGAATATTGCGTGAAGCGTTTTATCCTTCCTTTGACCTAGCACTGCTCCTATTGCGTGGTCACTTGCATCACACATGAGCTCAAAGGGGAGGCTCCAATCGGGCGGTTGTATAATGGGGTCGGAAATGAGTGCTTCCTTCAACGTGTTAAATGCTTGCAAGCACTCTCCTAAAAAGACAAAGGGGCATATTTAGCAAGTAGGGCGGTAAGGGGTCGGGCAATTAGGGCAAAGTCCTTGATAAAGCGGCGGTAAAACCCCGCATGACCAAGAAAGTCTCTAATGCCGTTAACATTAATAGGAGGAGGGAGTTTTTTTATTACCTCAATTTTCACCTTATTAACCTCGATCCCCCTAGAAGAAACAAGATGCCCAAGAACTATCCCCTCGGTGACCATAAAATGACATTTTTCCCAATTAAGAGAGGTTATTTTGTTGTCATCGTTTGAGGACTTTAGTAAGATTAGTCAAACAAGAATCAAACTCGCTCCCATATACAGAAAAATCATCCATGAAGACTTCCATAATATTTTCAATATAATCAGAAAAGATGAATGTCATGCACCTTTGAAAAGTGGCGGGAGCATTGCAAAGACCAAAGGGCATTCTACGGTAGGCATATGTACCATAGGGACATGTAAAAGTGGTCTTTTCTTGGTCATCTTCATGCAAGGGGATTTGAAAGAATCCCGAATACCCATCCAAATAACAAAAGTATTTACGTTTAGCAAGGCGCTCAAGCATTTGATCAATGAAGGGCAATGGGTAATGGTCTTTCCGGGTGGCTTTATTTAATTTCTTATAATCAATACACATCCGCCATCCCGTGACAGTGCGCGTAGAAATGTGTTATCCCTTTTCGTTTTTTACAACGGTCATCCCCCTTTTAGGGACGACATGAACGGGGCTAACCCACCGGCTGTCAGAGATAGGATAGATAATGCCGGCTTCAAGTAATTTAAGAATCTCTTTCTTAACCACCTCCTTCATGTTAGGGTTCAACCGCCTTTGAGGCTCTATTGAGGTGGCTTCAGTATTTTCCAAGTAGATTCTATGCGTGCAAAGCCTAGGGCTTATTCCCTTAAGATCAGAGATGGTGTAGCCAAGCACATCCTTGTGACTCCTAAGGACATTTAGGAGTCTTTCTAGTTGATCATGGTTGAGGTGGGCGTTAACAATAACCGGATAGGTCAATTTATTACCCAAGAAAGCGTAACTTAGATTCGGTGGTAATTGTTTAAGCTCTACCTCAGGAGGCACTGTACCCTCTACTTCCTTTCCTTGTGAAAGCTTGACCTCTTTTGCAACATCTGGGTTTAGTTCCTGCTCTGGGAGTGGGCTTCCGCATGCAGACTCGGATTCACTTCTTGGTGAGGACGGTGCATCGGAATAGACGCTGCACAACTCTGTGTGGGCATCGATGGGACTACAATTGTACTCCGGTCCAAACCTGAGATCAAGAGATGTGTCAGTGGGTTCATGAATATAAGAGTGAGGGTCATAGAGTGTACTTCCCTGAATCTCGGCATGCCCAGTGGACTCCTCGGGAGTGTAGTACTCTTCGATGCACGCTCTGTCGTCTTCAAAATATAACTTGACGTCTCTCACATCACCTCTGATGTTGCCCTCGATAGTCCCTTCCGGGGAGATTTGATCCATCACAAAACTAGCAAATTGTTGCTCAGTGGGGTCCTCGATATCAACGGCGAACGCCCCTGTGGCATGGACCTCATCAACAAGTTCCTTAAGAAGGCTCGCGAAGGAGTCATCATCTCCCAGGTTAGACTCAGTCATCAACATTGCGTCCCCCATGTTCCTGTTAAGATCTTATGGAGAATATGGGGAGAGGAAGTAAATTGGGCAGCAGATAGAGTCTAAAAGGAAAAATAAAGAAAGGAAGATAGATGGTAAGATATAACCGGGTGATCACAATTGAACATCGTCAAACGTCGTTCCCACAACGGCGCCAAAAACTTGGTCGCGTCCGAGTATACACCCAAAAACGACTTGTAGTCTTACCGCAAGCGCACGGTGTAGCGGCGAGCGGGTATCGAACTCAGGGAGGACAAATGACCGTGTCTTTTTCTGATCACCTAGCTATCAAGAGAATCAAGAATAGGTTTGGGTATAACAGTTACAATCGTTCAAATATCAAGAGAAATATCAATATAATAAAGCGTCTAGGAATAGGAAATCCCCACTACGGACCGTCTCTCATCCTTGTGATTCATAGGTTTCATTGTTGCTAAGCTTGAATATAGGTGAACTAGTCGCAACTTAATGTAAAACCAAGCTCACGCTCTCGCGCTATTGCCGCTCTATAGCAAACCTAGGATAGGGCCCACTCACGTGCAAACCCTAGCCTAAGCCGCTAGCGTGAAGAACGACATCATTGTTCAATCGTATCTCGAGCCCACTCTCGTGCAAACTCGAGCTACGACCTAGGTTATGATAGTTCACATCCGTCCAATCTCTTGCAAACGGATATTAATGTAGAATCACAATTAAAAATCCTAGCTTTGGTCCAATCTCTTGCAAACCAAATCTAGAGAAATCCAATCGTCAATCTAAATCGAATATCTAGGCCTTCTTATCAATTGGGATCCAATCTCTTGCAAATCCCAATCGATGTGAATTCCTATCTACTCGTAATCAATTGATCACAATCTAACCTTAATCAATTCTAGCAACAAATCTACAAATTCATCACAATTTAGAAATAGGGTCCATAGGGTTCATCCCTATGCCCTAAGACGACGGCACTACTCACTAAGCATCATGCAAATCTCAGGAAAATCGATAATAATCACGGCATAATTCATTGCAAAAGAGAAATAATGCATAAAAATCAAGTTTTTAATAAAAATAGACAACCCAATGTAATTGCCGACGATCTCCAGCTGAGATTTCACAGAGTATCCGTCAAAATCCTAAAAGAAAGTCTAAAATGTTAATTGTTCAAAAGCTCTCTAAACTAGGGTAAAAACTGGGTTTAAATACCATCTAAAATCGTCCAAAAATCGTGCCCAACTACCCCTGCGCAGCCCAAAAATCGCAACCCTAACAGCAGGCGGAGAGGGTCACTCGGCCGAGTGACCATTGTCACTCGGCCGAGTGACAAACTCTGCAGAAAAACAATAACTTCGGATGTTTCAGGGTCTGTCATCGGGGGGTGGCTCAGCCGAGTGGCTTATTCATTCGGCCGAGTGAGCATTCATGCTCGGCCGAGTGGGGCCTCGTTGGGATCTCTGAAATTTCCAGTATCTCTAGCCTTTCTCTGGACGAATTCCCTGTACCACTCGGGCGATTGAGCTTTCTCACTCGGCCAGTGGGGTTTCTTCGTTCGGCCGAGTATATGCTGAAAACTCCGTGTGCGTATCTGTTCTGGTCGGCCGAGTGGGACTTCTTGTTCGGCCGAGTGGCTCTTCTAATCGGCCGAGTGATGTGCTGAAATGCCTGTTTCTTCTTCTTTTTGCCTCCTCGTCGCTCCGCTTGATTTCCTTCTTCTTCCGCTCATTCTCTATCGCTGATAAGCCCTCGAATGAGCCGTGGGTGACACTCCTAAGCGCGTATGAATCCCTTGATCTCAAATTCGCTCCAAATCGCTCCATATTTCCTGAAATACGACAAAAACAAGAAATGGTGAAAAGAATCGCAATATTGCCGAATAATCGTGAAAAACGAGATATGGGCGATCAAAACGGCATGCAAATATGCAGAAAAAGGTATAAAATATGAAGTGATCACTCTGGGTACATGATCGTGTCAGTACAGAGACAAACTCATTTCTGTTACTCTGGGCGACACGGCCGGGCGAGATTTCTGCACGAATGTGTCATTACTAAGAGAAAAAGACAGACGGGGAATGGGCCAATATGATCGTGCAAGAGCTAACAGGGTCATGCCAAAAATAAACATTAACTTGACAAACTTCCTACAATCAGTCACACGGTCGTGCTAAAGCTGACACGGCCGTATCAAAAATAAACAATAACTTGTGAAATTTCCTGTAGGCAGCCACACTGCAGTGCAGAATCAGCACACGGCCGTGCCAGATTTGCAAATTCTATAAGAAGGCCAGAGCTCAAATAACACGGCCGTGCCAAGTTGCAGAATCCCTATTAAAGGCAGATTTGATTAGTTTGACCAGTCAAATGTACATGTTTGACTTCAATCAATTTAGAGGAGTTTCTAAACAATTTGAAGACCTATCCAAAGGGGAGTTTCCATATTATTGAGTTATATCATATTGATGAAAATTGGATTGAAGATTTGAAGGAAGATTAGAATCAAGAGTTCTAATTTGAAGAAAACTCATTTATCCCCTATAAAAGAGAGAGCCATCTATATGAGAAAATCCCATTGAAGCATCTAGCAAAAATTTCAGAGATATACATCCTTGCTAGCCGGCCCAAAAGTTTACACCCATCCAAGCTTCAAGTGCTCGAGGAAGAAGAAGGGAGGAGATTTGGAAATGTGGATCTGAAAAGGTGATATCTTTCTTTACACACGTTGGAATCCGCCTACGAGTTCGCTGAGGGACGATCTACACCACGGTAACTTCTTTCTATTTTTATTTTGATGTTAGATTGTATTTGTGAATAGCTTCACTCAGTAGCTATCTTTAAGACTTTTGAACGATATCTTGTACGGTGTGATCACACCCGGAAGTGTGCTCGGGTTTGTTTTTTTCTTTTTGGTTATAAAAGAGGTTGAAATCCTCAAAGGTTTGGGGTCGGAGCAGATGCGGGGAGCCTAGGCAGGGAGCCACTCCGTTGAAAAATGATCGCTTGCATTATTCTGTGATTTGGGTTTATTTTTGCACTTGATCTTTTAATTTGTGCTTACACCCTATTCACCCCATCTAGGGTGTGATTTTCAATCTGCTTAGCAAACATGCCGAGCATGGAAAACTTAAAGTGTCATACCCTTCCACTGACATGGTGCCCTGCTTCAGATTTGTGAATTGTGCATGCAGCTCCATCTCTGCTTTTGGAGAGAAAAACTGAGCATTGAAGAGGTCTTTGAATGCTTCCCATGAGTCGGCTGCTGTAAACAATTTTCTTCTGAATCATACCAGACTCTGGCCCCTTCAGCCAATTGTAGTTTGGCCATGTCTACCCACAAGTCTACCGGAATCCGTGATGTCTTCAGGTTGTCCACACTGCATCGTAGCCATTCCTCTGCTTGCAGAGGTTCTTCTCGTCAATTAAAAAAACTTCGGATGTAGTGCCCGAAATTACTGGACTCCTTCATTTCTTAGCTCCTTATGTAGAGCCTGGAAAATTTTCTGCAGAGCCTTGTCTGATATATAGTGTACCAAGTGTGACCAGATGTTGTAGGTTCTGATCCACCCGATCTGTTCTGGTTCCTAGACGCGTTCACATCCATCGTGGCTGCGATACGTCTGCAGCGATAGTAAAATTTCATTCACCTGCATTCATATGATAAAGTCAGTTCAATTGAGTATTTTATTTGATACATCCTATTCTTTTTAAACTTTTCACAATGTTTGTCGCAAGACCTGCATGGGCCACCAAGAAAAACATGTCATGACATGATCCCCGGGTGTTGTGACCATTTTTGCAAGAATTCACAGTTCCTGCAGTTAACCGGTGAAAACAATCTACGGAACGAGCAGAGATGTATTAAAATACACATACAAATTTCTCTCTTTAATACATATGACTATAAGAGTATGAGACAATACACATACAGATACGAGCTCTTAAATACATAAAAATACATAAAGAAATATGCTCATGACCTCACTCAGAAATCTGCGTCATGTGCAGCAAACTTAGAATCCTCGTAGACTATTGTCTCCTCGTATTCTTCACAGCAGCTAACGGTGTAATAAAACGAA
This sequence comes from Scilla litardierei, assembly GCA_030789695.1. NCBI lineage: Eukaryota > Viridiplantae > Streptophyta > Magnoliopsida > Asparagales > Asparagaceae > Scilla > Scilla litardierei. The sequence continues at coordinate 113,016,238 of CM061135.1, forward strand.
AAGCCAATAAACTTAGAGTAAATTTACAATAATTTTAGAATTTGATATTTAAACAGTGTATATGAGCTTGACTGAAATAAAGCAAGAACAGGTATATAGTGACACTAAGTCAAAACAAGCATGCAAAATCAGATTTTAGTTGAATTTTATGTTATCAGTATTCTAGCAGTTTTTTCCCATTCTAGACCGTAACTCATATTGAAGAGTACAATAAGCAACCAGGAGTCCACCATATACCACGGAGCGATTATCCGGTCTGAGTCCAAAATAGAGACGGGAGGTACCCCAAGAATTTTGTACTAGTATGGGTCCATCGGATGCATGGACTCCGATGCGGTCATGCGGTCATGTAACTTGTACTCTCTTAAATATGAGTTACCCCAAAACCCCAATAAGTCTCAAGTATCAAGTTGTATTTTAGGGTGTTTAAGGTGTCCAGTTTTCAGTGTCAAGTGGTATTGTTCAAGAGATATTTCTAATGACGGTATTTGATTACTCATGCAACACTTGTGATACTTTCAAATCTTGGTTGTGGGTGATTACTCTAGCATGCCTTATAAGGGTAAGAAAAGGAGAACAAAGTCTCTCAACAAGTTTAGGTAGTCACATCGTAAATAGTCTATATGGTTAGGATGTTATGTGGTCTTCCAAGTTCATGTTTCCAACAGTTTCAAGAGTCGTCATATTGAGATGTTCAGTTTCATCACTATGTAAAGTGAAATCAATGTCCAACAATTTTATCAAGCCATCAACAAGTCATGCATGTGAACAATTATTGCTCATGCCAATCTCATATCCCAAACATAGCACAACCATCCATATATCCTAATTTAGATGGTATAAGTCATTGACTAATCTTTTGCATGCATCAAAGTAATTTCATAATAATTTAAAATGGGAGGGACAACTGAATGATCTCACAGAGATCTCATCATCGATCATGTGAGGGTCTAATCTGTATACATGCTTTCTCATGCTACCAGCTATTAATATCATCAAGGATGATTTTCAGTATAATACTAACATGTAATAAATCCCAGTGTCCAGCCAACAATATGGCAAAAGCACGTCATCCAACCACAAGGGCCGCGGCCCAATCCAATAATCAAGGCAAGGCCCAATCCAACACCCAAGGGCAAGAGTCCAGTCCAACAGCAAAGGGGCAAAATCCATTGCCGACATCCACATGATGTCCAAAAACAATAACAAGAGCCCCCCAAAATACAACAGCAAGGGGCAAAACCTCCAACGACCACGCAATGGGGCAAGGCCCTAGTCAACCAATGGCCAAAGCCGAGGGCAGTAGCCCAATAACCAAGCAAGGGCCGTAGCCCATAACCTAATTCAATGGCACACGGCCAAAATAAAGCTCAGGTCAAGAAGCCCATGACCAATAGAACCATCAGGGGAACTCCCAAGGTGCGCAGCCGCGTAGCAGCGGCGAGAGGCACTGGCAAGGGTCGTCGCCAAGCCCCATGAAAACCACAAACCATGCTCAGTACATATCATCACATAAGAAAAAGAATTTAAACATAAGAAAAAGAATTTAAACCCGAATTTAGAATTAACGCAAATTTACCGAAACCGAAAGTCGTGGGAACACTGTCACTGTGCCGTTGAGAGGTGGTGTCTGCTTTGACTAAGGGAGGAGGCAACAACCGAGAGGAAGGTAAAGCCCTAGCCTCAAATGCGACCAAAAACTCCACCGAAAAACAAAAATCAAAAGTTTTGAAAGAGAAGGATGGAATTTTTTCGTGAAGCCTCTAAGGGGGAATATGTGGTTTAAATAAACTCTTGGTGGAGCAGGTGAGGGGAGAGAGACGTATGAAACGAAACTAATCGTCGAAACCCAAACAGATACCTGAAACGAAACTGTCAAAACTACCGAGACGGATGAAACGAAACTAATCGTTGAACCCATCGAAACGGGCGAAAACCTGGCCGAAACCTAAAATTTTTAAAAGACAGACATCGAAACCAATACCTCAAATCTTGGGGGCTACTTCATCAAGGTGAAATGTTTATCGTGCATGTTTGGTAAAATAGTTTGGGATCTTCACCAAAAGAGTTACGGATCCACACACATCACTAAAGTTTATCCGTTCAAAATATTTTATTCTTCATCATTTTAATTCATGGTTTCATATAGAGGATCTTGGTTTTCTATTCTAGATTTAGAAATTTCTTAATTTTTTCACTCTTCCGTGTGTTTTTAATCTGATTAACCCTAGCAGTATTTCCTTACAAATGCCACCAACATTTAACATGTTTACATCCACATACCCAACCTAGAAAATAAAGGAAAGAATAAAAACACATTAAACACGTGCTCACACAAGCCCACCACCGCTGCCTCCACCACTACCAGCAGCAACTGAGGCACTAGAAATAGCACAAAATAGAATGGAAGGAATGAAAAGAAAAACCACCTACATCCACGGACAGAAGAAAGAGCAGGGAACAAGGCAGGACTTTGTTTTTTTTTTTGTTGGGGTTGGGGGTGGGGGGGATGGGGGGTGGGGGGTGGGGGAGTTTAAATGGGTATATGGCATGCTTCTGTCAACCTAAAGAAGTAACATATTTTGATTACCACTGCTAGTCTGCTACAATAATAAATAAATATGATCAAAAATGTGGATTTTTCATTCTTTATGTTCTATTCTTTTTTCTTTTCTTTTCTTTTTCTTTTAAATCCAAAGGCAGTGATATACAATTTCATTTGTCATATAGGTCAATCCAGCAGCGGGTGTTATCAAGCCTGGCCAAACAGTAGATGTATCGTTGCGTCATGAAGATATGCAAAATACCCTTGAAGACCTTATTGATGGAGTCTCACAAAGTTGGTGGGCTGAAGATACTAGGGACCAGGAAGCAGTCATAGCCATAAACATTACTGGTAGTAGGTCTACTGAAAAAAGATGCCATAGTATCCACATACGTCAGAGCTCCTCATGCAAGTTACCATGCAAGGAATCCAACAGTTCATTAACAAAGAATCTATCAAAACGTCGTTAACTGGGTGATATCTAAATTGTGGATGCTCAGATGCAAATTTGTCTTGGATGTCATTCATCGTAAATCAAGGATTCAAAAGATGAGACCAGAAGTAACACCTTTTGTCCAACCGGGAAGGCTGGGGGAAAAAGAGAATGCCTGAGAGTCTGGCACTCTCTTTGGATCCCATACAGAAGACCTCATCTTGAAGCAACTTTGTAAATAACCCAAACGTCTTGACAAAGGTCCCGAAAATTTTGGTGCTGCAGGCAATTGTCTTCTTACAATTGCGTTGTAAATTATCTTTCACTCCGTTAACTAACAAAATGGTCTAGACTGAGTCGGGCACAGAATTGTATGCAACGATGTCATCTTTCTCCATCTATCTTATAATTTGCATATGCATAAAAAAGAGTGATGCTGGTTTGACAAATGTGTCAATAATTCAGGAGTTCATGCAGGTCGGATGCAGCGTTGGAAAGCGAAGCGTGCTTGATCTTGCTTTTGATGCTCTGCCATATCGGCTATTTCTACCCCTTTCCTCATCCCTTGGTGTAACAATGAAGAAGCATGAAATGCAGCCATGCTTCCCAGTCTCTGCAACATCTTTGTACAGCATGAAATCTCTCCGTTGATGCTGTGTATTGTATCCCTGCATGTTATTTGACAATTGTATAGCAATGTTATGATTACATAGAAAATGGTTAATATGCTAGTTAAGTATATCAAAGATCCCTCTGTCAATTTTGTATACTTAATTTCTTTTGTATTTGCAAATTATGTTGTAATCCACATTTCTATAGTCATTGGTCATGCTCTTGACGCAAAGTAAGTAATTATCTTTTTGCTTACTAAAGAAATATACCGATCAGTCAGCCATGGATCAAATTTTTGTTGAGTTTTGTTAGGACATTTTTTGGTTTTTTATATGAATGTAGGGGTACCGATGGTCTTCGAGCTCCATTCTTTCGGGAAATTTGGGATGTCACTATGGATGTGTTTGAGGAGTTCTGGTATTGGATCTTTGGCATTGGATCTTTGACATTGGTAGGCCTAATTATACGTTTGTGGTTCTCAACCCCAAATGTAATGGAGCCAATGAATTGATTGAGTTTATGCCCATTGGTTTACTCAATGTTGTGTACAAGCGTTTAATAAAAGCACTTGCAAATTATTAAAGGTAGTGACCATAAAATAATTAAATGACAATAAAAGATAAACTATTTAAGAAGCTTGCTAAATATAGCAGAAAGATTCCGGTGTATTTAGTATTTTTACCATTTTTGGTAAAGTTGTCCCCTCAGAATGTTGCATACATCAACTTCGATGTGACAACTTTGCCAAAAATGATAAAAATACTAAATACACCGGAATCTTTCTGCTATATTTAGCAGGACCCCTATTTAAAAGATAAAGCTTGTTATGAAATATAAGTAATAAAAGAATCAATTCAAAGGATTGCTCTCGCAAATAAAAGAAGTCATGTATAGTCATTATGTATAGGGTGACAACAATAATTATGACATGAGATACTGTGGAGAGGCCACCTCATCATCTTAACATGATGTTGTTGGTCACGTCTATCACATTAAGGTGAGAGTGCGAGATGTCACGTCCTCTTCTCAAAATACCACAGAAGCGGAAATATGATAGGCTAACAATGTATTTAAGGGCATGTTCATTTTGTTGAGAATGTGTTTTTGAGAAAGTTGTGAATAGTGTTTAGGGGTTGGAATCTTGGAGTGAGAGAACTAGGGGTTTGTGTTTTTTTGTTGGAAAGTGGTTTGGAAAGTTGTTTTGAGAAAGTTTTGTGGGTCACACACAATTTTCTTGTGTTTTTTTGTTGAGAATGTTGTTTGAAAAGTTGGATGAAGAAAGTGATGAGTGGGATGTGGTGAACATATGAGAACAATGACCCCCCACAAGCATTTGTAAAAACTCACAAGGGAAACTTGCAAAAAACTGTGAAAATCCAAATCTAATCCAACACAAAATACAACAGCCCAATGCAGATACAACAAAGACAACATAGGGTACAAAATCCCAAGTCCATCATGCAACAGATTACTGAAATCCATCAAATATCCAACACAACATACAAAAGCCCAATGCAGATACAACAAAGACAACATATGTAACAAAATCCCAAGGCACGAATGCAACAGAGTGCCGAAATCTAGCACATATCCAACACACAATACATAAGCACAATGTAGATACAGCAAAGACAACATAAGGTACAAAATCCCAATCCAAACATGAAAAAGATTGCCACAAAATCCCAAGCCAAAATCCAGCGCGAATTCAACACAAAATACTAAAGCCCAAGATTGATAGAGCAAAGATACCATAGTTTATAACATCAAAAACCAAGAATTCAACATATTGCGTGATTTACATGACATATCCACCTTAGTTTATCTCCCACATCAGTCGATCTTGTTATGCAACAACAATAACATAACCAAAATAAGCCCTATAAGAGAGAACACGCCCAACTTAATGGATCTGTAATCGGTTAGGATGCCCTCAAATTTCACATTGTTTCTTTCTATAAGACCTACAACCTGATCTATACGATCCTCTATCGCTAACAGCCTCATATCAGACAATGGTGTCATGGAAATGTCATTCTTGGGCCATCTTTCATTCTCATCCAGTAAATGCAGTATCACATGTCTAGACCACGCAGGGTATGGGGGATCCTTCCATTGGAAGAATGAGCATGGACGCACGCGAGATGTACAATTCCAAAATCTCCAGCCTAGGTTTAATCGGGTCCATGAAGTCCTCGGCAAGCGCAGGCCACAGTGGCATATCTTGTGTAGAGAAATGATGCCCTCGAGGCAATTTATCTCTGTGTGATTAGCACAAATATCTTGTTCGAAATAACAGTAAGCCGTTTGGTAATAATTTATCAAAGTTATTTTATAATGTAGTTAACATCGGATATTAACTTAGGTAAAGTCCTGAGACTTTATGCAAGGTCGAACAGATATCGAGATGAGTATCTCGATCATGGAGAAATGTTTGACCGTCTGAAGCATAAGTATAAAAGGGTTCGTGGTCGTAGATGCTTCGAGACAAGGATATCGAAACATCGGATAGACCATTGTGTCTTAGTCTTCACCGTTTAGCGGTGGCGATGATCTCATGATCGTTCGACTTGGCGAAGTCGGAGACGAGACACAGGTGCTCATTAGAGAATGAGTTCACTGAACGATCCACAAGAGTTATCATATGGTTACATTGACCAATCTATCAATGATAACTCTTAGTGATGATAGGCTAGTTGGTCTTTTGACTTGAGGTCATTTTACGAACCTGTGCATGAACGGTGCCACTTAGATCACTGACCTAACTTCGAGGCTAGGCCCGTCGAAAGGTCTTTGATTGGGTGTACCTTGAAACGTACGAGGAGAGTAGTTGCCAAGAGAGGATTCGTCTCTCCCGGTCAATGGGAGTTAGTGTCATAGAGTTAGTTTGGTCTTTAGTAAAATATCTGCGCAGAGTATGTTGGAAGAAGTCCAACATTAGTTGACTAAAGATCGATAGAAACTAACCGGAGTCAAGTTATTGGGGTTGACAGTTTGACCGTACCCTAGACTTGATCTACACGACATAGTTTAGACGAAGAGACTATAACTGCAAAACTCATCACAGACACGGTCAGAGTGGTCCCGACAATTCTCATGTTGATGAGCTAACCACATTATGATGATTCTGAAACAAGGACGTCAGCCACTGCTCGTGGTCTTTGCCGTAAGGGGCTTCGAGCCCAACCTGTAGTAGGGTCAGGCTGTAGGGTCACACAAAGAGTGCGACCTTCATCTAGTAATAGGTAGAAATTAGTTAGGGAGAATATATTGCATTTTTGATGTAAGGGATGGAATAATTGCATTTGAAGCGATATGATAATGTAAGTCTAGATAGGGACTAATTTGCATATGATGCAAATGAGATTAAATGTGTCTTAAATATTTTAAGACAATATTTAATAATATAAACGCAAGGAAAATCTCATGGGTAAGACGGGAATGTCCCGGTCTACGCCAGGTTCGAACGATGTCCAAATCAGACACCAAATGCCCAACTTATGCCCAAAATAACCAAATGGCTCAGTCTGGGTCAGACCAGGTTGACCCAGGCCAAACTAGGGTCTGGCATGGGCACCTGGCCCGCCAGGCTGGGCGCCAGGCAACTGGGCCTGGGTCCGCGCCCAGGCCCAGGCGCCTGGGCGCCTGCCCAGGCACTCAGGGCGGGCGCCCAGGGCCCGCCAGGGCCCAGGCGCCCTGGGCTCCTGCGCCCAGGTCTGGGCCCAGGTGCCCAGTCAGCTTTTTTGGGGGCTATGGGGCCCACTTGTTAGGCCCCACCAATGGGTACAGAACCCTAGGTTTACTGGGCAGTTTTGACTTCTGGTTTTTGCGAAAAACAAGTCGTAGGCTGAACTTTGGGCGATCAATTGGAGGGTCAAACGAACTCCGATTGACGAACGGTTTTTTCCTATGCGTTCACCGTTGAACACCCTTCGAATTGATAGGTTGTATCAATCATGAAGCTCAACGGTGAGTGAGTTAAAATTCACGGAAGTTTGCACTTTGTGAAGGGAAAACTAACTTGATTTTAATTAACTCCAATTAATAGTCCCACATCGGTTGTGCGAAAAAGAGGAGAGTCCGCCGTCTCTATAAACTGGGGCCTCCCCCTTCCTCCAAACTTGTCCCAAGCTCTAGATCTGAGCTTCTCTCGTAAATGTTGGAGCACGCTCGGATCTAGGCTTAAATCAATATTCTTCTATCTCCATATATTTCTGCCTTACTCCTGAGGGCTCTAGCATAGCCACGAAGGAGTTCAGATTCAGATCCGGAATCTAGGCGAAGGTTTCACTCGCGTGAAACTTTCTTCGGCGCGTGGTTGGCTCGGTGACACGAGGATTGCTCGCCTCGGGATGCGGAGCGGTTCGAGGAGCGGCTCGGCGTGGGATGGGGAGCGGCTCGGAAGACGGTGCAGAACATCTCGCCTGCCCCAGGGTTGAGATTCCGGGTATGTGTTTAAGCATTAGTTTAATTTAATCGCAGTAGGTTAGATCCTTCTTGGGATGGTCAGATCCATCCTAAGTCGGCATAGATCTTGGCTAAGGGTCTTGTACCTTAGGGCTAAGTTAAATTGTTTAACTGCATGTTAATTAGATTAACTTGTTTATTCTTCCGCTGCAAATTTTTTTTATGTCTATGTTCCGTCCGACTTAGGACGTGAATAGAGTTTTTGTGCCCTAAGGGTCCTAGAAAACCGTTCAGTGGTATCGGCGACTAGGTTTGTGTAACGATCTAGCACTGCGATTTTATTAAACTTTGAAATGCTTTTAAAATACTTTATAAAATGTTTTAAAGTTATGAGATGATTTAAAATATTTCTAGATGCCCTTTTAAAATATTTTAAAATTTATACGATATTTTTAAAGAGGATTTTAGAAAGGATTTTAGATGTTTAAATATTTTATATGATAAAATTTTCAACATGGAAATTTTAAAATAGTGTTTTAAATTTATGTGATAATTTTAAAATTGATTTTAAGGCTTTAAAACTTTACGCGATAAGTTTAAAAATTATTTTATATGTTTAAATATTTTATGTGATAAAATTTTAAGCATGAAAATTTTTAAAATGATGTTTTAAATTTATGAGATATTTTTAAAAACTGTTTTAAAAGTTTAAAATTGTTTATGCGATAAACTTTAGTCTATTTAATTGTTAAATAGTTGTACACTTTTATTTTATGCGATAAAATTAGTGTAACTTTATTTTAATGGCTATGTCATCTTGTCCCTTATTTGATAACACAAGACAACCCTTTAGGTTAGCCATTAAGAAATGATTAAAATTTATTAATTGAATTTTAATGACATTCTATGTTTTAATAAAACATTAACAACACTCCAAAACCTAATTCCTGATTAGGGTAGTCCTTTTAATGAATTTTTAATTCTAATTGTTATAATTAATTCTCATTAAAGGACTTCGCTTTTAGCGTCGTTAATAACATTTATTAAAATCCTAATAACGATTAGGATAGCACGTGAACCTTATAGTTGATAAGGATTTAATAAAAGTTATTAAACAAATCCTAAAATTTTGAATTTAAGGATGCAACTAGTTGATAGGATTAATTAGTTGTTAATAAAAGCCTTTTAGTTTATGGCACGCATATAAAAATGACAAGCTTCATTCAATGGACCATGATCCAATCAATGTGCTTGGCTAAGTTTGCTGGATCACCTGTTAAAGGATAGTGATTCTGGCTTAGTCAATTCCCTGGCTGTGTTCCGCTGGACCGCAATGTCGCGAATCATGATTGTATGACACACTGGACTATATCTAAGTCAAATACGTTAATGATCTTTTTCAAGATTAGCCGTAGCCCTCCTTGTTTTAGGGGTTAGCAACTATAGGACCCGTGTTACAGTTGTTGAGATACACTCAAGCTATGACATGGCAACCTTATAGAAACCAACTCCTTAAATACATAAGATGAAATCTTGACTGACCCAAACCGTCGTGTCGTACACCGAGCACCGGCGTAAGTTAAGTCAATGATGTAGTCTGGCTAGATGTAGTCTAAGACCTGACCCAAATCGACGTGTCGTGAATACACCGAGTGCCGGAGCAAGTCAGGCTTGATACGTAAACAAGGGTCCGACTAGACTAGACATTGTGATTTGGATGAGCACACTCATGATCACAAATGGCTAGGGGTATAAACCGATAAGAGAGTCATATTTGATATGATCGATGAAGAGTCATCTTCCGATCGTAGAGTCAAGCAACTTGTTGAGCTACACTCAAGGTTGTTAGGCTCAAGGTGATTGGACCTCTTACCCATTAATTTTAATTCGATTAAATCGTTCGTTATTAAGCTTTGAAACGATCGTAAAAATAGTGGGAGGATATAGATAGACAAAAGCCATTCTACCTATATTTAAAATTGAACATATGCTGAACTAGGGCAAGACTATGTTTACCGAAGGAATCAAAATATAATATTGGAATAAGTTAACTGGTCAAATAGGTTGATTAATTGAATATCAAGTTAAATTCTAATTGATAGAATTAAACTATATTATCGGTGACATTAAAATGACCTTCTAAAGAACAGACTTAAGAAATATGATTTCATTTAAGTTCTGGGTCCAACAAATAAATTCATGCTACATGTCACTCGTCTCTTTATGAGGTAGCTTGAACATATAGGAAATTCGAAGTATGTTTCTCTCTACAACTTGTAAAGCTACGCTTAAGGTTGTATGGACAAACAATTTTGATCCGCAAAGTTCAAGAATTCGATCAAATTGTTTGAGTCGAATATGAGTGCATGAGCGGTGCAAGGCTATGTATCCTAACCGGATCTTGAGACAAGCAACTTCTTGAGCTACACTCAAGATTGCAACTCTCAGGCATTTGGATACATGAGATGCTTGCATAACTATTTATTTATGTTGGGTTACTTAATATCTAAATGTGATTTAGAAAAGAAAGAAGGCACTCCGGAAAGTCAATTGAGAAAGTTAGTTTAATTTATCATTAGTAAAGACATAAGGAGGAGGAAACGAAAATGAGACATATTTTGATGTCACGATTTCGTAATTATTGTTATACAAAAGTTAACACATTTTGACGAATGTCGTCACATTTGCTTCTGAAGCAATAAGTAATATATATAACGATAATATATATATTAAATGTTAATATATAAATACACAAGATAGTAGCAAACTTATATGGAAAAATAGACTAGGCCGTATCGAGAGACTAAACTTCACAAGTCACATAAAAAGGGGTCTGACCTCTCGTATTATGAAGTCTGCGGACACTTGTGAATCTTACCTTCTTAGATATAATGGCCAAAACCTATCTGTAAGACAGTGGGAGAATGAGTTGTCGAACTTAGTCTCGTACACACTAATGTACCCGAGTCTAAATTAACCAAAATAAGTTATTCATATATTTTATTAAGACACATGTTCTTGATGAAACACAAGTCTGATAAAATAAAGAACAAAATGAAAAAGTATTTAAATTGATTCGATTAGATCGAATGGTCAAATACTTAGCTACGTAAAATTCTTGCATAATTAAAAGAAAATGTGATTTTCTCTCAAGTCAAGTCTGTTAACACATCGGTGTGTTAAAAGGTATGAATCACACTTAGTTAGACTTGGTGTGATCCATTGTAAGTGACTCCGAGTTAAGTCCTCCCTCTGTGTTAAGTCCCAGATAGTAATGCCTAGGTTTTGATAATGTTCTATGATGACATTATCAATAAGATATTCATTAAATCGATCATTAGGAAGTTGTATAATTACTCGAATCTCGTTACGAATTGTCGAGTTAGACATCATAACTGATGATGACTTAGTCAAATTCCTGGATGAAATTCGGAGTAGTAACTCTGATTTTAACTTGATGCAATCAGAACAGGTCCTTGTGCGTAAATAAATTTTGGAATTTAGTTTACGTGCCCAAGGAAAATGTTTCCTCACTTTCTACAAGTAAATCTTTAAGTTGAAAGATTGGTGTAGAAAAGAAAATAGTGAAGTGCAATCATGTTGGTCGAGAATGGTTTTCATCTTATTTCCTATAAACCGGATTATCATGAAATCGTTTTTCCGCCATCAGATGTGTACAAATCTTCTCGGACCAAACTCGACGTAAACGCTTAAGTTGACCATGAAAATTGAAGCATTCACTTATACGTTCGTTTTTCTAAATATGATTTAGACGGACCAACTTTTATGAATTAGCCAGATAGTTTTCAAGATCAGTGGGAGCGTATAAATTACATGCTAGGCATCAAAGAAATGGAACATATGTTTTGACAAAGTAATCAAAAAGTTTGATACTTTATCAGAAATAGATATGAGCCATTTGAAATGACCATTAACTAATTTAAAGATTATTATCGTAAGGTACGATGAACTGGATGAGATCCAAAGAAATAAAATATTATAGATTCCGAAAGACCAAGTGAATTATTTGAATGAGATTCAAATGGTTGGTCTAACATGAATATAGAAACCCCTTAAGTCTATAGTGTAGACAGTTTTAGCAGATCCACTCACAAAGGCTCTACCACATGAAGTCGGGAAAACTTATGTGTAAAAACGGTATAAGATACCGAGATAAATGGGCCTGAGTGCAAGTGGGAGATGTAGAGAAATGATGCCCTCGAGGCTATTTATCTTTGTGTGATTAGCACAAACATCTTGTTCGAAATAACAGTAAGCTGTTTGGTAATAATTTATCAAAGTTATTTTATAATGTAGTTAACATCAGATATCAACTTAGGTAAAGTCCTGAGACTTTATGCAAGGTCGAACAGATATCGAGATGAGTATCTCGATCATGGAGAAATGTTTGACCGTCTGAAGCATAAGTCTAAAAGGGTTCGTGGTCGTAGATGCTTCGAGACAAGGATATCGAAACATCGAATAGACCATTGTGCCTTAGTCTTCATCGTTTAGCGGTGGCGATGATCTCATGATCGTTCGAATTGGCGAAGTTGGAGACGAGACACATGTGCTCATTAGAGAATGAGCTCACTGAACGATCCACAAGAGTTATCGTATGGTTACATTGACCAATCTGTCAATGATAACTCTTAGTGATGATAGGCTAGTTGGTCTTTTGACTTGAGGTCATTTTACGAACCTGTGCATGAACGGTGCCACTTAGATCACTGACCTAACTTCGAGGCTAGGCCTGTCGAAAGGTCTTTGATTGGGTGTCACTTGAAACGTACGAGGAGAGTAGTGGCCAAGAGAGGATTCGTCTCTCCCGGTCAATGGGAGTTAGTGTCGTAGAGTTAGTTTGGTCTTTAGTAAAATCTATGCGCAGAGTATGTTGGAAGAAGTCCAACATTAGTTGACTAAAGATCGATAGAAACTAACCGGAGTCAAGTTATTGGGGTTGACAGTTTGACCGTACCCTAGACTTGATCTACACAACATAGTTTAGACAATGAGACTATAACTGTAGAACTCATCATAGACACGGTCAGGGTGGTCCCGACAATTCTCATGTTGATGAGCTAACCACATTATGATGATTCTGAAACAAGGACGTCAGCCACTGCTCGTGGGATTTGCCGTATAGGGCTTCGAGCCCAACCTGTAGTAGGGTCAGGCCGTAGGGTCACACAAAGAGTGCGACCTTCGTCTAGTAATAGGTAGAAATTATTTATGGAGAATATTTTGCATTTTTGATGCAAGGGATGGAATAATTGCATTTGATGCAATATGATAATTTAAGTCTAGATATGGACTAATTTGCATATGATGCAAATGATATTAAATGTGTATTAAATAGTTTAATACTATATTTAATAATATAAACACAAGAAAAATCTCATGGGTAAGACGGGAATGTTCCGGTCTACGCCCAGGTTCGAACGGCGTCCAAATCGGACACCAAATGCCCAACTTATGCCCAAACAGCCAAATGGCTCAGTCTGGATCAGACCAGGTTGACCCAGGCCAGACTAAGGTCTGGCCTGGCCTAGTCTGGCCTGGGCACTTGGCCCGCCAGGCTGGGCGCCAGGCCACTAGGCCTGGGCCCGCGCCCAGGCCACGCCTGCCCAGGCACCCAGGGCGGGCGCCCTGGGCCCGGCGCCATGGCCCAGGCGCCCTGGGCCGGGCGCCTGGGCCCAGGCGCCCTGGGCCAGTCGCCTTGGCCCAGGCACCCAGTCAGCATTTTTGGGGGCTGTGGGGCCCACTTACTGTGCCCCACAAATCGGTGCAGAACCCTAGGTTTACTGGGCAGTTTTGACGGCTGGTTTTTCCGAAAAACAAGTCGTAGGCTGAAATTTGGGCGATCAATTGGAGGGTCAAACGAACTCCGATTGACGAACGGTTTTTTCCTCTGCGTTCACCGTTAAACACCCTTCGAATTGATAGGTTGTCTCAATCTTGAAGCTCAATGGTGAGTGAGTTAAAATTTACGGAAGGTTGCTATTTGTGAAGGGCAAACTAACTTGATTTTAACTCACTCCAATTAATAGTCCCACATCGGTTGTGCGGAAAAGGGGAGAGTCCGCCGCCTCTATAAATGGGGGCCTCCCCCCTTCCTCCAAACTTGTCCCACGCTCTAGATCTGAGCGGCTCTCGTAAATGTTAGAGCACGCTCGGATCTAGGCTTAAATCAATATTCTTCTATCTCCCTATATTTCTGTCTTACTCCTGAGAGCTCTAGCAAAGCAACGAAGGAGTTTGGATTCGGATCCGGAATCTAGGCGAAGGTTTCACTCGCGTGAAACTTTCTTCGACGCGTGGTTGGCTCGGCGACACGAGGATTGCTCGCCTCAGGATGTGGAGCGGTTTGAGGAGCGGTTCGAGGAGCGGCTCGGCATGGGATGGGGAGCGGCTTGGAAGACGGTGCGGAACATCTCGCCTGTCCCAGGTTTGAGATTCCGGGTATGTGTTTAAGCATTAGTTTAATTTAATCGTAGTAGGTTAGATCCTTCTTGGGATGGTCAGATCCATCCCAAGTCGGCATAGATCTTGGCTAAGGGTCTTGTACCTTAGTGCTAAGTTAAATTGTTTAACTACATGTTAATTAGATTAACTTGTTTATTCTTCCGCTGCTAATTTTTTTTATGTCTATGTTCCTTCCGACTTAGGACGGGAATAGAGTTTTTGTGCCCTAAGGGTCCTAGAAAACCCTTCATCTTGAAGTCATCTACATTGACAGCTAACTCCCCACTGATCTCATCACTAGGTCAATGTCGACTAGAAGAGCTCGATCCGAAATTCATTTGTACCTAGCAACGGGAACAACAAATACATTTAACTTATAACATATTAATTATAAAAGATTGATAAGGGTAATAGATTGAGTGAAAAGCATACCTACAAAAAGTAAAGACCGACGAATGGTAATGTCGTCGTCATCTTTCAGAACGCAGCCCAGGCACACACAAAATAGCACGAAAACAACAGTATATGAAAAACAAAAAGGAAAGGCAGCCGTCAAAAATATATTCTTAACTGTCCTTGCTGGTTTCTTATCATCCGATATGTGAAAATCTTCCATATCATCACATGCACAAACAATATGCACTGCATCTTAACAATTACCTTATCCACTAAAGTGTCCATCAAGGAAGAAAAAAAAATGGCAACTAAATCCAGAACAAATCCAACACAAAATACAAAATCCCAATGCAGAATCCAACACGCATCATAAAAATGCCATTAGGCATCAATTTTTGGCCATTATTTGTTGCCGATGTGTGCTCTATTGTTTGTGAGTGTGAGAGGTAAGTAACGATAAGCATGCCATATCATGAAACAGATTGACAAGATCCATTCAAAATCCCTCACAAAAAACTTCATTGGGAAGTAAAAACTATAAAAATACATAGCATAGCAAATAAAGCTCAATCAATGTCATCTCAAACTTGGGGACTAAAGGAACCAATCTACAAGCCATCCGGTATGAGGGATATACAATATAACTTGCTTTATTTACAAGGAGCACAAACGTAGTGGTATATTTTACAGATTCTTTATTGGGCTATTTGTGAAGAAATGAAAAAAAGAGCATAAACGGCAAAGAAACCAAGAAAAAAAATTCCCAAGTCTAGCATGCAACATATGACCAAAATCCATCAAAAATCCTCCAAATAAATTCAGAATACAGAATCAGTTTCATCAAAGAAACCAATGTGTACACAATCCAAAGGCAAGCTTGAGGCAAATTGCCCAACTCCAC